>OX493268.1:44021190-44758191 GCA_950370525.1 Bellardia bayeri | reverse complement strand
CGTTTTGCTAATGCCCAGCATACCATTCTAGGAGCGCTCCGAAAAAGGAGTCAGAAAAGAGTCCAACAAAAGAGCATTTTCGGAGCGCTCCGAAAAAAAGAGTCCAACAAAAGAGCATTTTCGGAGCGAAAGAAAAATTTGCTTTTTATTGTCCTGAGTCGGCACGCAGTATGACTCAAAAATTCCACTTAATTATGTGTGTACCAAAGCGTTGTTGTCCTGTTATTTGTGCTTTGAGCAAAAAAAAAACATAGCTGTACCACACAAGAATGATCAAAACAAAATTACACAGAGCCCAAACAAATCCTCATAAAAGACTCTCTTCTGACATTATCTAAGAGCTCTTTCAGAGGCCAAAAAAACCCTCATATTACCACCATTTTCATACGTACTGACCCTCTTTTCTGAAGGTTTTCGGAGCAATTATGATTGTTTTTTGGGCTCATAAAGAGCGTTAACGCTCTGAAAAAGGTGTCAGAAAAGACTCTTTTCGGACTCATATGGCTTGCTGGGTGTTATAGAACTTGTTGTTTAAATAGACTTCTTATCTTATCAGTAGTGAGCCGTTGTACTTTTTGTTTTTGTTGTAGTCATTGTCGTTGTTAAAAAGTTTGTTGTTTTGTAAAAATCAAAATGAAAACATATAAAGAAATCGTTGGTGTTTTTATTTTTGATTGTTATTGTTGCAAAACGACTACAGTGAGTCACAAAGTTATTGCCTCATCTTAAATGAAATATGCATTGTACCTAATACATATTTGAAAACCTCTGATATATTTGTGTTTTAAGAAAGTTAATCAATTATTTATATTGATAAAATATTGGTTTAGTTGACTTTAATACTTTTTTTTTATAAATTTCTTTATATATTTAGAAATAAGTTGGTAAAGATATTTTTTAAAATTCGTATTTATCCTAAATTCTTAGCTATTCTAAATCAGCTGATAAACAGATAGGTACAGGAAGAACTAACTTTCTGCAATAACTTGATCAGTAGTCTAAATTTTTGTACTTTGGCTCTGTTTTAATAAAATTATGACTCAGATCATCGGTTATCCATACTTGTATATAATAAAAGTGTTATTAAATTCTGACGTAACTTATTCTATAACTGCAGCGATCATATATCAAATTGAACGAATCAATTAGAGTGGAAGATCGGTATAACATATTCTTTACATTAACTACATTATCAAGAATTGTTTATATAATCGCCGATCTTTAATGAATGCTGAGAAGCCTCTGATAGAAAAGCAGCTTTATTGTAGGTTTCACAACCAGAGAAAAGATCGCACCAAAGTCATTGAAATACAAAGAGGATGTATAATTGTAATGTAGTTTTTCAATTCAACCGGGGTCGGCTTCCTCTGAAATATTACCACAGAGCTGTCTTGTATCTTCAGTATATGATCGGATCGTTAATGGCATTAGGCTTTGACTAAATTACTTTGTTCTTTATTAGGAACTTTTATCTATCCGGCAAGATAAAAGCTTCGTTGAACAACAATAGCAACGTATACAATCCGGTGGAAAACAATGCAATCCCATGAGATAAATTCTATATACCATATAATGCCCTACACCCAGTATAAGTTTTTTTCAGAAATGGGCGCTATATGGGAGATATGACCTATTATGGACCGATCATCCAAAAATTTATTGCATTGATTTCCGTGAATGTAAATATAATGTATGTTATACTTTATCTCGATAGAAATACTTTTAAAAAATTTATGAAGGTTAAAGTGAATTACGGACAGGGTCTTATATGGGAGTTTCGACTAATTATGGACCGACCATTATAAAATTAGGTGTCATCATTTCTGTATATATGATACTTATTTGTGTTGAATTTTATTTGGATACCAATATTTTTAAGAGATTTAAGAAGTGATTTTCGGAAGTGGGCCTTTTATGGGAGCTACGACTAATTATGGACCGATCTTTACAAAATTTGTACATGTGACTTGGCTTTATTTAATATACATTTGTGGTGAAATTTGTTTGGATATTTGCATAATTCAAACATTTATGATCGGTAAACCTCAATTTGGGGAGTACATTTGTATGGGTGCCAGGTAAAATAATGGACCGATTTCCACCAGTTTCAATACCATCCGTCTTTGGGCTAAAAATATCACGTACCAAATTTTATCGAAATATCTTTACAATGACAGCCAGCCAGCCAGCCAGACGGATGGACATCGTTAAATCGACTCAGAAAGTGATTAAGGTGGGTGTTGCACGAATATTTCTGTTCGTTATAAATACTAGCACAAATCCAATATACCCTCCCCACCATGGTGGTGTAGGGTATAAAAATAACACGGGATAATCTATATATTTTAAATATAATACATTTGTATACATTGATTTTTACATTCAGTTTGCAACATATCGGAATTTTGGTTGTAGACTAATGGATGTATATTCTGGGTGCCTATAAAACTAAAAGACGATCTCAATATGTTCGTATTATGTCTGTCAGTTGAAGGCTCGAATAATTGTTTGGTATTCATGGTATTAATGGGCAAAATATCCGTTCGCCCGACCTTTAAAAACAATTGACCACAAATAGCTATTAAAATTAACCCTTTGTATCCAATTATTAATAAAAAAAAATGGGTATTAACACTAACAGACAGACATCCAAAATGAACAAATTAAATTGTTACCGGTTCAACACACTTTTCAATGTTTTGAACCAATATTTTGTTGTAACATTTTCTATAATTAGTCATTTTCGAGTTATATTGCAGCATTATAATTAGTGGCAAGTAATTATTATGTATGTATGTATATTGTATTAATTTTTTTAGAATCAAGGACAAAATTATGTCAATTTTTTTAATAGAAATGGCTTTGTGTAAATTGGGACTTACATACAAATAAAGCGGTTTTATTGGTTCCTAAACGATGCCTGGTCTGAATATAAAATAAACTAAATCATTTAGTCTAAGACCTAAGTTGTTTGTATTTTAGGTAATTAAAAATCCAGTTCAGTAAAACTAGTTGAGAAGTACCTACTTACTTGTTTTTTAAGTTTCATATGATATTATGATATTTTTTTTTATATAAATTTAAATGATTCATGGTCTTGGATGTAGAACAAAGAATGCATGGTCTGTCTGAATATATGTATATGTAAGTATGTACATACATATATTATTTTTTAACTAAAGTCATGCATGCACCGGCAAAGGAAGCAGGTAAATGGGTAACTAAGAATGTACAAAAACAACAAAACATAACAAAAAAAAAACCAACTCAACAGTGATTTGTTGTATTTATAAAAAAAAAAATGCGTCGCTCAAGTGAGCAGTAGTTTATGCAGAGTTTTTAAAAAATATGTCCTATATATAGTAGGTATGTATATGTATTGTAGTAGAGAAATACATGAAACACAGCGAAAATCATTAGGTCATCAGTTCAGTTATTGATTCTTTAGGTACGATAGATTTTATACGTTGGGAAGATATTTTACTAGGTTAGCACTTTAAGTGTCTAAGCAGCACTATGACAAATATATGTGAAAATATACGTTCAGGAAGGACGAGTATCCATTGACCATAATTTATTATTAATCATGAGGAAAAAAACTTTAAAATACTTTTTATTTATTTCAAATTAAAATAAATATATCCTTACCATTAAACTGTGTATACTGCAGATTTCACAAACTGATCACTTAACCCTCGCAGTATAAAATTCTGGTAATATTTTATATAAAATGCACCTTCTAACAAAAAAAGAAACTCGGATAACTTCTAAAGGTTAGAACTTTTATTAAAACAAAACACAAAAAAGAAGAAAAAAAATACATCCACCAACCATCCAACGAAAATTTTACTGAAGAAATGAATGAAATGGAAATTAACTTACAAAGAGACCTACAGATACACACTCACACACACACACACACACATTCATCATTTAAAAAAGAAACCTTTTTTATTCAGTTCTTTTATTTTATTTAATTTTTTTTTGTTTTGTTTCTTATCACATCTTGGCATCGATACTTTTTAGCCGAAAACAAAACAAAATAAAAACAGGAATAAAGGAAAGAACAAAAGCCATACAAAAGGCCATAATGATCAGCCCGAAAGTAATTCATATGAGTATTATGAATACGTACATATGTACATACATACATACATATGTATCTATGTATGTGTGTATATACATACATACATGCAAAGATACATTATTTTAGATTTTTGTACTCGTAGTAGGTAACTAACCAAATATTCATATTCATACACCACAATGCACAATGGGAATGAAATTTTAAATCTTTTCCGATTAAATTTAACTCAGGCAAATTCAGTAATACAGACAAACATATTCAGGCATGTGATGGAAATCAAAAACGAAAACGAATGAGTTTTAGAATGCAATTTTTTTTCGTAATATTGCTCTATGGAAAAACTTTTATCACATAAAATATAAAGATATTGGGCTACTAAAGAGAATCTTAAAAGAAAAATTTTAAAAATTAGATTAGAAATGCATTAAAATGTATTTCCAAAACTGATTCGTTTTCGATTTCCATTACATGCCTGATTATCTTAGATTCCAAACATTTTAAAATATATATGCATTTGTAATAATGTAACTTTTTTATAAAATGTACTCAATACGTTCAACTTTTATTCAAATTCAATTTGAAAATAAACAAGCATTTAGATGATTTATTTAGACTATTTATGCCCTACACCACCATAGTGCGGATACCCTCCCCACTATTTGTGCTGATGTTTGTAACGCCAAGAAATATTGTTCCAACACCCACCTTAAAGTATACCGATCGACTCAGAATCACTTTCAGAGTCGATTTAACGATGTCCGTCCGTCCGTCTGGCTGGCTGTCCATGTAAAGCTTGTGCGTAGAGTACAGGTCACACTTTTGAAGATATTTTGATAACATTTGATACGTGATATTTTTTCGGCCCAAGGATGGATGGGATTGAAACTGATAGAAATCGGTCCATTATTTCACCTGGCCCCCATACAAATATCCTCCCGAAATTGGGGTTGACCGGTCATAAATCTTTGAATTATGCAAGTATCCAAACAAATTTCATCACAAATGAGTGGTAAATAAAGCCAAATCACATCTATGAATTTTGTGCAGATCGATCCATAATTACTCGTAGCTCCCATATAAGGCCCACTTCCGAAAATCACTTTAAAGAGCATAACTCTCTCAAAAATGTTGGTATCCAAATAATATTGAACACAAATATAGTTCATACGTATATAAATAATGCGGTACAATTTTATTATGATCGGTCCATAATTAGTCGAAACTCCCATATAAGACCCTCTCCGTAATTCAATTTAAGCTCCATAAATCGTTTAAAAGTATTTATATCGAGATAAAGTTTAACACATGTAATACTTTTATTCACAGACATCATGACACTAAATTTTTGGATGATCGGTCCACAATAGATGATATCTCACATACCATGCTGATTTTTGAAAAACTGTTTTATACATATACTGGGTGTAGGGTATTATATGGTCGGGCTTGACTTTCTTACTTGTTTCTTACTTGTTTTTTTTTTAAATAGTCTTTATTATTATAAACCAATTTGTTTTAATATGAAACAAAAATTCCGAAATCCCGGGACTTGCAAAACCAGTCCCGTTTGCCATTCCTAATTGTCAAATAATACTAAATAAAACCAGGTAAGAAAGTATAGTAGGTCAAGCCCGACCATATAATATCCTACACAAAATATATGTGCAAAAACAGTTTTTCAAAAATGGGCGCTGTATGAGAGCTATGACCTATTATAGACCGATCATCCATAAATTTAGTGGTGCGAATTTGATCTCGAAATAAACACTTTCCAAAAATGTGAAATGAAATATAAATGATTTTCGAAGAGGATCTTATATGAGAGCTTTGACTAATTATGGAACGACCGTTATAAAGTTAGATGTCATGAGATCTGTATATGTGAAACTTACTTTTGATGAATTTTATTTGGATAAAAACTTTTTTTTTTTTTAGAGATTTCTGGTGGTTAAAGTGATTGTCGGAAATGGGCTTTATATGGGAGCTATGCCTAATATTAGACCGATCATCATAAAATTGGGTCCAATAATTTATGTCTCATATATACAGCTCTAACTGAAGTAGCTGAAAACCTACGAAAAAAAAAACTGGATGACAATAAAGTTACTTTTCTGGTTTTACTTGACCATTTAAAGGCATTTGACACAGTTGAACACCAAATACTGATAACTGAAACTAACAAAAATGTTTTATTTCTATTTAACAGCTTCAAAGTTAGTATTGTCATACCTACTTATATCTAACAGATTTTAATCGGTTGCAAATAATGGAATAGTTTCCTCTTATTTATTCACTGTAAGCTAAATGATTTACTACAACAAATTCGGCAAACTCGCATACAGATGTACGCGGATGATGGCCAACTTTATCTAAGTGGTTTAAAAACATCAAGTCGACATAAAATCGATGATCTAAATTGTGATTTAAACAGAATTTTAAATTGGGAGTCAGCTGATGGTCGACGACCTAATCCCAAGAAGTCTAAATGTTTAATACTTTATTAAAAATCTGTTGTGATCAATGATGAACTGATATACCAAACTGAATTGGTGAAATCTGTTGGGAACCTTGGTGTTATTCTTAACTGTTCGCTCACCTGGAATCAATCGAGCTTGTGGCAGAAAATATTGTATGTTAAAGAGCTTATGAAGAAGTCATAATTTCACATCACCAAAGGTAAGAATGTTGTTAGCTAAAACATCTCTAATACAAGAGGAAAATGAATACAACATTTAATAATATAACTCGCTATACGTGTCATTGGAAACTCTCTTGATGACTATTTGAAACTGAAGAATATCGTATTTCTGCACGCAATTATTACTACTAAAGAACAAAACTACCTATAAGCAAAGATAACCATTACCTCATCACCAAGAAATAATTCCATCAGGACTTTTAAATATCGCAATACAGCATCATTTCATCAACTTTTTATATCGGATTCTAATGCTGTTATAAATCATAAATTTATGACCGGTAAACTAATATTTCGGAAGGACATTTGTATGTGGGCTAAGTGAAATAATGTACCGATTTTAACCAATTTCAAGAGCAACCGTCCTTTGGCCGAAAAAATATCATGTACCAAATATTATTGAAATATCTTCAAAGTTGCGACCTGTACTCTGCGCACAAACTTTACATGGACAGCCAGCCAGCCAGACGGAGGAACATCATTAAATCGACTCAGGAAGTGGTCGTAAGTCAATCGGTATTGTTTAAGGTGGGTGTGGGACTAATATTTATTGGTGTTACAAATATACACCCTCCCCACTATGGTGGTGTAAGGTATAATGACAGTATGACACATATTAGTTATGAAGTCAAGCTGTAGAATAATTAAAGAATAATTTTTCAAGAGCTTAAAAATATGTATGAATTCTTTATTTGTGTCGATAGAAAGTACTACATACATATGTACTATACTATAATATACATATAATTTAATGTTTAAAGATGATTTTGTGTAAATGTTGACCACGGCTACGCCTCAAATGGTTCATATGCTAGGTTTAATATTCGCATACTCTCTCCAACATATTGGCTACCAGACCGAACAGTGCATTCTTCAGTTCTTACAATACTTCTGGCTGCTCTTTACACCAAATACAACAGTTTTGCTTGTTTATAAATATATTCATTGAACCATCAATTAGCTTCTAGCCATGGAATGAAAGAAGTGCATGACGAACTTTCTCAACCGAGCTTGAATGATGATAATAAAATTCAATAATCTGCAAGCGTTGTTCGTTTGTCGATTAATGGTTGAATTAAAGATCAAACTGAACAGGTCTAACAGCAAGATGTTACACGACAACAGCTAAGCTGCCAAGAACGGGTTTCACAAAAAGAAAGTTGCTGAAAATCATCCTTTAAAACAAGCTTTTTCCAAAATAATATTACATATGTATTTGAATTCTATACTTTTTAAAATTTTGATAATTTTTAAAATAAAGAGGTTTTTTTTTAAATAATTATTGTTAAATATCAGAATTGGTATTTTCCCAGTTTTCAATAATCCAGGGACTGAAATCCCTAATACCATCTCAGTTTCAAGAAGTCTGTGTTTTTAAAAAAACAAGTCAGTACCTTAATACACAAAACTAATACAGTGCAACCTCGCTTAACACAACTAATAGAAATTTCGAATGTTGCGAAAACTGAGGTTGTTGAGAAAAACGAGTCACATTCTTTAGGCCGGCTTTTCTTTTTGTTGGTGAAATTAAGAAAAAAACACAAATTATTAATTATTTTTAAAATAAATTGTTTTATTGAAATTTTATTCAGTACAGCGGGGACAAACAACCTTTCACGAAAAAAATTCTTTCACCTGAGTGAAACACAAATGCAACACGCACATTTAAAGATTCTTGGAATAGCGTCTAAAAATTATTTTAATAAAAACAATTAAGAAAGTATAGTCAGTCAAGCTCGACCCTATAATGCCCTACACCCAGTATATGTATAAAACAGTTTTTCAGAAATGGGCTCTATATGGGAGATATTACCCATTATGACTTCCGTGAACATAAATATTATGTATGTTATACTTTATCTCGATAAAAATACTTTTAAATAACTTATGGAGGTTAAAGTGAATTACGGACAGGGTCTTATATGTATATGTGAGTTTTGAAAATTATACATTATAGAAATAGGTGTCATAATTTCGGTATATATGAAACTTACTTTTGGTGAATTTTATTTGGATATCAACATTTAGAAGAGACTTATGGTCGTTAAAGTGGTTTTCGGAAATGAGGGAGCTATGACTAATTATGGACCGATCATCATTAAATTGTACCAAATAATTTTTTTTAACACTCAGGCAATTAATATGCCTACATGTATATACTTGCGTTACTTTCTTTGGAAGGGGAATAGATTGAAGAAGTAAAGATGGTGAAAGAAAAAAGCTTTTTATATCAAAACTCTGCAATTGCGCATTATGTTTGTTTTTATGCAGAATTGCAGCGCCTCTGCTGGTGAGTAGGCGCATTAATGTTAAAGCTTGATTTTATAGCCTTTATTAAATTATTTTACTTCGGTGGCGTTTGAATGCTATACTACCGAAGGAGGGCGCTGTGATAAATATTAGTTATGATAGATAGAGAAGAAAACTAATAATTATCAGCAACTGATGTTGTTTGAGTGGCAGCGGCTGGGAATCGAACCCGGGCTACAAATACCAACTCATGCTTAATGATCAAATGCGCTAACCAATTAAGCTACAGCACCCTCTTGTATATATTTATATGAAATATATTTGTGTTGAATATTATTGAATATGATCGTTAACCTCCTCTTTCGGGAAGAAATTTGTATGGGGGCCAGGCGAAATATTTTACCGATTTCCACCAGTTTCCATCCCATTCATCTTTGGGCCGAAAAATATCACGTACCAAATTTTATTGAAATATCTTCAGAATTGCTATCTGTACTCTGTGCACAAGCTTTACATGGACAGCCAGCTAGACGGACGGATATAGTTAAATCGACTCAGGAAGTGATTCGATCGGTATAATTTGAGGTGGGTGTTGGACCAATATTTATGGGCGTTACAAACATGAGCACATCTGCAAAATATGTAAATAGAAAGACATATTAATTGATGGCTTTGAGAAAAAAGTTGTAACAACAATGCAAATATTTTACGTGTTGCAATAATCCAGGAGTTGCGTTAAGCGAGGTGGCACTGTATTTGTAAAAAAGATATTTGAAGGAAAAACTGTTTTCCGTTTTTTTTTGTGAGAAATTATCTTATGATATTATCTAGATATTTACAATTATGTAGAATTTTTCAAAATTTATTGAATCGGCTTCTGATATAACTTTCATTATAACAGAACCACATATAAATAAATCTGACAACTTTCGTTAATATTCGTGATGAAGCCTAAATATATTTTGTTTGTACGATTTAGTTAATACTAGGTACAGTTTAATTGATGCCTGTCATCAATTGAAAAAAATTTCAAGTAAAAATGAATATCGAAATATTAGTCCCATTGTGCTGTGGAATTCATAGACATCATACCACAATCAATAGTTATCAGTAGGTATTAGAATTGAAAAATTCACGGACAGACAAGGGACCACATAACGCCTCTTGGGTTACGCTGGATTATGTATCATGACTTGACTAATTCAAGGTGATTTTTTCGTTTTTTTTTGTTGTTGTTGTTGTTTTTTGTTTTTCTATGATATTTTAAATACCAGAATTTAATGTATGAATTTATACAAATTCACTTGTAAATCTATGTTTGTAGTCACGCAATCTTAACTCTTTTTCATTTTTCTACAACAACATCAGCAGCAACAACAAAACAAACCTTCAAAATCGCTATGTAAAATATTTCGTAACAAAATGAAAATTTTCATACCAAAACCAACGTTTTAGTCTGCAAGTTACAGCCGAACTCGTGGTAGGGCAAAAAAATGTTTTCTTTGACTTTTCATTAATTGAAGGGTTGTTGTAGTTGTTTTTCTAGTACTTTTTTGTTCTAGTTGTTATTGTTGTAGTTACTGTTGGGGAGATTTGAAAATAAAAACACCCTGTACCCCATTTCCCAAAATATTTCTTTACCGACACTGTCCGTGCGTATCCATCTGGGCTTGAATTTATTTTGTTTTTGTTATTTCGTATATAAATACATTAGTATGTATATGCATGTGTGTGTGTGTGTGTGTGTATATGTGTGTGACTCTTATTTTGCAGTTTAATGCAGCAAGTGCCACATCGATTTGAAAATTCGTTTCATATAAGTTACGCTTTTTAATGTTTATCGCATCGTATTTTACTTTCGTAACGTAATGTTTGTATGTATGTGTACGATTGTGTATTAGCAAATATACAGACAAATATACTTCTACGAGTAGTATCTGCTTGGAACGTTCGTCCAAATTTTGTTGATAAATTAAAGGCAAAGAAAGTTGAAAGTAAAAATAAAAGCACCCCTAAATATTCTAGTCAAATGTTGGAAAACTTACGAGTTTTCATATCAAATGGCCTCATATGCAGACAATTAATCTACAGTGTGGCTAGAAAATTAAGCATATTAAGGAATAATACTATAGCAAAATTCAGACTATAGGTAATATGCGCCCTTTTTTGGGTAATAGTGTTAGCAGACATTGTGACCTGATACAATTTTGTGTGAGAAACCGTTAAAGGTCAAACACCATACTAATCCGTTTTGTTCACCATGATATTTCAAAAGTAATTGAGTTCATCTTATTCCACTTTTAAAAGAGACCATGTTTATATACTGGACAAATTCATTGTCCACATAAAATCGGGTTGCATAAATGTTTTAATATTTATGTAACATAAAGAGTGGTTAGTAAAGAGCCAGCAAACGTTTCTGCGGGCTTACTTTTAAATAAATATCTTAATACATAGTTGAAGAGTTGAAAAAGTGTGTGCTTTACCAGTGGATGGTCTGGCAAGCAATTTGACTCTTGTCAGAACTGCCATTATTTCCAACACAACTGTGGCTACGAGCCAAATGTTATCAATGCTAAATAAAAGTTCAGTTGAGTTTTCCCATTTTTTTTCTTTCGTTTTGAGCCATAAATCAGTATTACGAAAATAACACCCCTTTTCATACACGAGACGTAGACTAAACGAGTTCCACAAGTGCGACTATATGAGTCTAATATTTTATATTATTTAAACAAATTGAAAAAAGTATTTGACAGACATTGGAAATGCAAAAATTGGATAAAGGACAAACTAAACGATTAACAAAAGCAGTCATTTCTATAACTTATTTATATTCTTATTATACAGTATCATCATTAACATTTATGTGGATGTACTGCAATAGATAAATATTTTAGAATTAATCTAAATAGGAAGCGACTCTTTATAATTTTAAGCAAAATTACGTACAACATATTTGAAAGCTGTAAGTTGAAACAGAATATAATATTCTTATTTTAAACTATTCAACATTTATTGTATAACAAAATTAAATATTTCGATTATAATTTGTTTATGGGGCATTAATAAGGATACCTATAATGATACATAATTCCACTTCATTTCAAATTTGTAAAAATCAACTATTAAACAATATAGATTGGAAATAAAGCCATCATCGGATCACTCTATTTCTAAGAAGAGGCTTTTCAAGTAGAACATTTTATGTTGTTCATAATGGAGACATTGCTAGACATAAATGTGTTTTAACAGTATCTTACCACGCAATTCGAGAACCGTTTGATCCGCTCATCAGAATTGTGTCTCGAAATATTTTTGTAAGCTCCGCCAAAATAATGGCAATAAATATATTGTTCAAACTTTAAGTTCGGAAAATTAAACTCTTTTATGAACAAGTAAAAAAATATAATCGGTCAAGCAAGACCATATAATGCCCTACACCTAGTATATGTATAAAACAGCTTTTCAGAAATGGGCGTTATATGGGAGATATCACCTATTTTAGACCAAAATTTTGTGTCATGATGTCTGTGAATATAAGTATTATATGTGTTAAACATTATCTCGATATAAATACTTTTAAAAGATTTATGGAGGTTAAAGTGAATTACGGAGCATGTCTTATATGGGAGTTTCGGCTAATTATGGACCGACCATTATAAAATTAGGTATCATTATTTCTGTATATAAGAAACTTATTTGTGTCGCATTTTATTTGATTACCAACATTTTTAAGAAATTTATGACCGTAAAGAGATTTTCGGAAGTGGACCTTATATGGGAGCTACGAATAATTATGGACCGATCATAATAAAATTGTACCGTATTATTTGTAGACATATAAAATATATTTGCGTTCAATATTATTTGGATACCAACATTTTTGATTGAGTTATGCTCTTTAAACTGATTTTCGGAAGTGGGCCTTATATGGCAGCTACGACTAATTATGGACCGATCTGCACAAAATTTTTAGATGTGATTTAGCTCCATTTACTACTCATTTGTGGTGAAATTTATTTCGATACTTGCATAATTTAAACATTTATGATCGGTATACTCCAATTTCGGCAGGACATTTGTATGGGGGCCAGGTGAAATAATAGACTGATTTCCATCAGTTTCAATTCCATCCGTCCTTGGGCCGAAAAATATCACGTACTAAGCTTAACACGGACAGCCAGCCAGACATCGTTAAATCGACTCAGAAAGTGATTCTGAGCCGATCGGTATACTTTAAGGTGATTGTTGGACCAATATTTCTGGGCGTTATAAACATCAGCACAAATCCAATAGTGGTGTAGAGTATAAAAACCGGACTTCATGTTCCGGATGATAGTTTATATAAAAGTCAAATTATGTAAATTTGAGCCAAATCGCACTATTTTAACTTGGGTCATATAGTCTCTAAAGTTTGGAAATGCGTTGACGTGTGATATATAATTTTATAATGCAATACTATTTTCGCCTGCTTAAGACTCGTAACAATGATATTAATTTTTTTATTAAATAGGATATTACGTAGCATATGGTCACACATGGCAAACAATAAACTAATAAAATAAACAAAATAATTAAACTAAACTTATTTTGTGATTTGTCTTTAGTAAAAGAAGTAGGTGGTCCAAATAAACACAAGAATTAAAATAAATTTTATTTAGTGGTTACGTCTTTTTCGTCAAATATTTTCCATGTGTGACCGAACCTGTAGCCATTCTCACCATAAATTTTTATTTATTAATTAGAAACTCTAATTTGCAACTTTCTTAAATTTTGTTCAACAAAGTATGTATATAATATATTAATAGCCAAACATAATTACGTCAATGCCTCTTAAGGTACGGTCACATTTGGCAAATATTTACTCAAATATAACCACTTTTTTTTTTTTGTACATTTATTTATTTATTGTATCTTCATTACAAAAAATTAACTAACAATAAATCGTATACATATTCTTATATCTAAAAAATGTTTCAATTATTATTCCAGCCAGTTCAGGACGAAAATTGTTTGACCATTATACATATATTTTATTTATTAAGTTGTCATTCTTCCGTCTTGTCGTCAGCTCAGATCCGCTGG
Organism: Bellardia bayeri; assembly: GCA_950370525.1. NCBI lineage: Eukaryota > Metazoa > Arthropoda > Insecta > Diptera > Calliphoridae > Bellardia > Bellardia bayeri. The sequence goes on along the minus strand of OX493268.1, from coordinate 44,744,071 downwards.
TTCCCTTCTTATTAGTCGAATATAGCCACTATTATTTAATATGTTACGGGCTAATGGTTTTGGGTTTACTTCAAGCTTTTTTAAGTATTTTTCTGCATTTTTTTGGATCTCAGTTTTTACCAAAGGCACGTTTAACTCTTCATGAATATTCGAATGTTTTATATACCAAGGATCAATTGTGATTATTCGTAGCAATTTGTTTTGGCGTCTTTGAATTATGTCTACATTTGAAGCTGAGGCTGTTCCCCATAGCTGGATTCCATAACACCATATAGGTTTTATGATTGAGTTGTAAAGCAAGAGTTTGCAATCTAAACTTAGCTTAGAGTTTCTGCCAATGAGCCAATTAATTTCAATTCCATTTGAGTCAATTTTGCATCTATATGGGATTTCCATGTAAGATCGAGGTGTGTACCGAGGTATTTAACTTTGGATTGTTGTGTTTTTGCTGGATTATTAATATAAATAGGAGAACATGTTTCTCTACGCAACATATAAACATATAAAATGTCAAAATATTATATAAAAACAAACATATGGCCAGAAGATGCAGAAAATTTAACACTTTTTTAAAATGACTGTTCATATTTTTAATTCTGCTTATTGAAATGATACATATTGCAATGTAAATGTTTGTATACAATTTTTAAGTAATAATTTTATTAAACATTTATATGTAAATTTAATTTGTTTAATACAAGTGAGTTTGAAGTACAAAAATGAATAATAAATGGATTTAAAACAGAATAATATTAACTCTTTTTGACTGCTCGGTTGGTACGTTTTGCCATTGAATAGTTGGCATCTCTGATTAAACAAATTCAAGCTGATAGTTGTTCATAAAAATTATTTTTTCTCTCTCAACAAGAGAGACGTCAAACTTCATATGAGCTTTGTCCGCACAAATATTTTGTTCAGAACGAATGTGCAACTCAGAACAATGAAATAAGTATAAATTCGTGGCTATGAAATAAAGCCCGAATTATATTTCTCAACAATGGATAGTTAAATAAATGATGTCTGTTTAACCGAAGATTGCTTGGTACCCTTTTGTAAGACTATGCATAAAATATAGCTCCAATATATTCTGAACTATTATCATTTCAATAATTCGGTTAGCTGTCATTCGTCCTTAAACAAGCTATAAACCATACTAAAGTAATCTATTTGTATGAATTGTTCTTTTCCCATAAAAGTTAGAAGAAAACATTATGAAAATTCCATCGAAACTGTCTGTGATAATATTATTATACCCTATATCACCATCCTTATTGGATTTGTGCTGGATTTTTGATGATGAGTGGTAAAAAAAGCCAAATTACATCTATGAATTTTGTGCAGATCGATCCATAATTACTAGTAGCTCCCATATAAGGCCCACTTCCGAAAATCACTTTAAAGAGCATAACTCTCTCAAAAATGTTGGTATCCAAATAATATTTAACGCAAATATATTTCATATGTATATAAATAATACGGTACAATTTTATTATGATCGATCCATAATTAGTAGAAACTCCCATATAAGACCCTTTCCGTAATTCCTCCATACATTTTTTTATAATATTTATATCGAGATAAAGTTTAACACATACAATACTTATATTCACAGACATCTTAACACTACATTTTTGGATGATCGGTCTACAATAGGTTATATGTCTCATATAACGCCCATTTCTGAAAAACTGTTTTAAACATATACTGAGTGTAGGGTATTATATGGTCGGACTTGACCGACTATACTTTCTTACTTGTTTTTATTAAATTTTTTTTATCAATTTTTATTAAAAAATGCAAAGCTTCTTATGGCGTTTTCTTTTCTGGCAAAAATGTTACACAAAAAAAGCTCGAGTCATTTCTCCAAACATTCAAATTGAATGATCGTCATAACAAAAATGTTATGGTTAATTTCTTCTTAAAAACGAAATTTTCAAAGGAGTGTTTTGGGTATTCTCAGTTATTCTTGGATGTGGACCTTGTATGGGAGATAAACCCACTTATGAACTGATCTTAACAAAATCAAATATATGGTAAAATTTTCGATATCGTTTTTTTTAACGGTCCTCATATCGGAGGTCAGACTAATTTTATGGACCGATCAGTATCAAATTCAGTACACCGATTCATATATGTATACATATGTATGTGGATTATATGTGTTGAATTTCAACTTGATAAGAGATTTATGCTAATTTAAGTTATTTTCGGAAGTAAACTCAAATATGGTCCGATGCACACTAAATATCGTGTTATGGTTTCCTTTTGTATGAAACTTATGTTTGCTGAATTTTGTTTTTTTTATAGACATTTATGTACCATAGAGTAATATTCCGGGACGAGATTTAAATGTGGGCCAGTATAAATCTTGGATCGATTCTTACCAAAAATATTAATATCATTAACATCGGGTGTGCTTATTTTTTATTGTTATTTATTGAACAAAGTTCGATGGCCATAACGGGGGAAAAAAGCATTAATGTCTGCTAAGTGTAATTAACTTTTCACTGCACATATTCTTTAGTTTTCCATATCTAAATTTTGTATTTCGGCTTAAGTTACATTTACATACACTTACAATTGTCCTACATATTAATATTTTTTTCCAAGAAACATCTCTTCTAGCCAGAGTTCTGTGACATATTACTAAAATATTTTCTTATCAAAGAATATCGGGCATAAGTTAATAAAAAGTGTTTTTACAAATTCCTACAATATGATTTTCTTGAACTCAGTCGACGATCACAACTAAATTTTATGACATCATTAGCACATAATACAAAACACAAAGTATATCGCAATGTATGTATGAATATATGTTTGTATACTGTAGTACATACAGAAATAAATATGTAGGTATGTATTATACATTAAAGACTTCTTTCTAGTCATAAGTCCCGGTCACACACTGCCACTTTTGCTGCTCAACTTTTGAGTTTGAGTGGCACCAAATACAACTCTTCTTACCCCTCTCACTCACAAACTCAAAAGTTGAGCAGCAAAAGTGGCAGTGTGTGACCCGGGACTAAGTAACAATAAGTACATATGTACTTATATATATTCTAAATATGTTTGTATACTCAATGTGTGCATGATTTTCGGACTTCAAAATATGACATAAAATGACCTTGTGCTATAGCGTTAGTATTCTAAAATATAAAAATAAATAGCGAAAAAACCTCATATAAAATTGATGAAATACGTATTTTTATCTGTCTGTCTGTCTGTCCGTTTGTTTCTTTCATTGTCTGATTGTAGGTTTGTACGAACCCCATAAAACAAACTAAAATTTCATGCGGAGTTCATAGAGATACAAATGACTTCCACTATTCAAAATAGTCAAACAAACAAATAACATCCGTACTATATAGAATACAACACAGCAACATATACATCCAATCCAATGCTGGAAAAGAGTGTAATCTAGAGAACTACAATAAATAAATATATTTACATATTGTTATATAAATTTATATATTAAGCTATGTAAAGACGGTCATCAGATATTAGAACGTTGTCCGAAAAATGTTCAGAAAATTTCTAACAACCGTTAGAACTTGAAATTTTTGTCTTCCAATATTGTAAGAAAAAGCATTTTCAGTACATTGCAAGACAAAAATATTGCCAGACATCTAACAATCGTGTAAACACAAATTTTTGTCACTGTCATTGTTTCAAGACAATTGTCAAACACTTTTCATTGCCATATGTGCAAAGTTTATGCATCTGCCAATGTTATCATTGTCATAGAAATTATTTCTAAATGTAACTTTGTATATACATATGTAAATATATAAACAAGTGTGCATTAATAACATTTTGGAAAAACAATTTTGGTGGAAAGATAAATTAATTGCGTGACAATTGTATGTCAATGAAATTGTTAGTTTTCTTACAGTGTTCTGAACTGACAATTTACCTTTGGCTAACAATTTTTTAATGTCAGTACATTGCTAGCACATTGCTAGATCTGACAACGTTATAATATTTGACGATCGTCTATACATAGCTTTACAAACGAATATTTATGTTGGAAGAGTTTATTGGAGATATGTAAAGATTTGGTAAGTGGGTCTCTATCATGATGAGATGATCAATATTATTTCTGTGCTATTTATTTCTTTTTTTATTGGTTATGGGACCTTAATTCAACTATCATCATCGCAAAGTATTTCTGCATGAATTATTTATTTGAGATTTATGCGTACTTAGGTTGCTTTATAGTCAATTATGGACCGGCAGTTATGCGTAATATAAAGCAGTAATTCGTGTTTATTACCCGATTCTTGGCATTTTTAATAGATTTCTTCTCTGTATTAAATTAATAATCACCCCTATCGTGAATAAAAATTCCACATGAAATTTGTTCCCTTTTATTTTTTTAAACAAATTTCATGTGAAATTTTTATTCACGATAGGGGTGAATGTGTTCATTTTCGAGAATAACCTGCAATAAAGTGCTATATAAATATGACGACATGTAACATAAAATCTTGGTATTCATATCACTATTGTTGGCCTCCTTCTCGAACTTTTTATAAAGGGTGATTTTTTAAAAGCTTTAGGAAAGTTTAAAAAAAACACATAAAATTCAGAAAAATGCATGAAATCTTTATTTGGATCGATAGTACGGTCCATATAATTTAATTTTTGAAGATTATTTCATGCAAATGTTGACCTTGAGTGCGCCTCAAATGGTCCATCCGCTTAGTCTAATTTTGGCATACTCTTTCCAACATTTCGGCCGGTATCTCACGAATAAATGCTTCAATGTTGCCTTCCAATGTGTCAATTGAAGCGGGCTTGTCTGTATAGTCATGAGCTTTAACATAGCCCCACAAAAAATAGTCTAAAGGCGTTAAATCGCACGATCTAGGCAACCAATTGACCGGTACCGAACGTGAAATAACCGAACTCGCCTATCAATAAGTCTATTGTTGCGCGTGCTGTGTGGCTTGTTGAAACCACATGCCATCCAAGTCAAGCTCTTGCATTTTGGGAAAAAAAAGTTGGATATCATCTCACAGTAGCGCTCACCATTCACAGTTACGTTACGATTCGCATCAAATTTGAAGAAGTACGGTCCAATGATGCCACCAGCCCATAAACCGCACCAAACTGTGACTTTTTCTGGATGCATTGGTAGCTCTTGCAATGCTTCTGGCTGATATTCACTCCAAAATCGACAATTCTGCTTATTAACGTACCCATTGAGCCCAAAATGAGCTTCGTCGCTGAACACAATTTTTCGGTAATTCATCGCGCGATGAACTTTCTTAACAGAGCACTCATTTTGATAATAAAATTCAATAATTTGCAAGCGTTGTTCGTTTGTAAGACGATTCATGGTTAAATTATAGACCAAACTGAAGATGTTTGACAGTGAAACAAAACACGAAACGTGCGTCAGCTGTTTAAACCAGTGTTGCCAAAAAGATAATAGCTAAAAAATCACGGGCTGTTATATGTCAAATACCTTAGCGTAATTTTGGACTGTACGATTTTGTGGAAGCTTTATATCTCTTCTATTCTTCTTTGCGAAAAATACATTAAACCATATATTGTGCACTTTTATTTATACAGCTGGCATCAGAACTATTCTGATACATCGGGCTGTTAGCATTAGAGTCATGCTTCTAAGACTCAAATAATCAAGATTACTGAAGCATGATCGTATTGGTCGCGACCCATCCAACAAAAACAAATCTTAAGGCTGTGGATGGATTATATACTTACACTGACGGAAGCGGATACTGGCTTGGCCTATTTATTTTCTGATAGACTTCCGGCGCTAATTTAGTCAATTGAAAAATTGAATCGAGACGTCGACCATTAATATTTACATGGACTGACTTGCTTCAATTGAGGCTTTTATCTACTCATTTGCATTTTCTCCCTGTCCTAGCTGAGTGTTAATGTAGTTGTTACAGGCATTTTGTGAATGCGCAACAAAACGGGTCGTCTGGGAACGAAACCATGAATTTCTGTATCGGATATGATGGATGAATGGGCTTTAACTGACCGTAAGAGTTTCATACGTAACAACAATTGTAAAAATATCTAGATGAAGCAGTACAACACCTTCTATGTGGTTGCTACACGCGGCAGGAGTGCAGACATAGATATCTTGGCACAGGTCACTTTCATGATGCATAAAATTGAGTGATTTCCTTTAGAGATCTGATTGAATAAGTGAACATAACAACAATACTAAATGTATGTCTGTGTGTCTGAATGTCTGAATAGTATCTACGTATAGTATGTCATGTTGAGTTATTATGACGTTGAAAAGAACAAAACATTTTTTTCGTATAGTTTCTTTTTTTATATATTTCTGTATTTTAAGTGAACAATTTTACGAATCGTGCACTCTGAAAGCAAAACAACAAACATAATAACAATAAAATTTCAAGCATATAAATTCATACACAAAAAAGGCAAAATAAACACTATAACAATATAACAACAATAATAGTAATAATGAAAAAAAAAAAACGAAAAAAAAAGAAAATTATTTCAAGGTCTTGTCTAACCATTTGAAACATTCATTATCCAACAACTACAAACGACGAGTTGAACTTCAACGTCAGGCCAAAACCAAACAAAACAAAACCGAACAAAACATCAGATTGTAATAAAAAAGTTAAGGTTGGAAAGAGTCAATGTTGGTTGCTGGATTCCCAAGATTCAAGCCACACTTAATATAAAATAACAGCTCTCTTCTAAAACATACTTTATTTAAGTTCGGATTTATCTTCAAGTTTTGTATCTCAGAGCATACCCAAAAGATTTCTCTTTCTCTTTCCAGCTGTTTGCTCTTTGTTGTAAGCAACTGTAAAATGTGTCTATTAGATTCAATTTTATCTTAGAAAAATTAAAAACTTCGAAGAATCGTTTTGCAAAGAAATCAAAACCACAAATTGTAGACAAAATTCAAAGAAATTTAACTTGGATGCACATACATAAATTATAGGGAAAAAAGACAGACACGTATAAAAATACATTTTATAAAACAAGCAAGAAAGTATAATCGAGCTAGCCTGACCATATGATACCCTACACCAGATACGGCAACCATGTAAAAAATGATTTTATAAAACTAAAACCACTTCACAAGCTATCTTGGATGTTTTATATTTAGGAAACAAAGTACAATAATTCCGCGATTTACGTCGCCACTGCTTTGGGAAAAGGACGATGTAAATTGAATTTAGGTTCACATACATACATACAATTGGATTTCAGATTAATATAATAACAAAAACTCAAGTATGTTCCTTATTACCTTCAGCTCGCCTGATAATCTTTCTCGTCCACATTGAAAACTTACTAAAGAGCGTATTCCTATTTCATCAATTGTTTGCTTTTCTCTAAATAACTAATGTACTGTCAATATCCTGATTGAATATCATATCTCCTGATCTTACATACTTTGACATGTCGAAAAATGTATAGGTAGAAGATCGTGCAATTTCACCATCTAGACTTCTTCATAAGATACAGGCCAATGCCAATAAAATGCCATCTACCGATATCCTTCTACATAGTTGACATAGCGCAGACCATAACTCAAATTCAGTCGAATATATTCTACAGAGTGATTCAAAATTGGATTTCTCGAAAGAGATATTAGAAATACTAATAAATTATATATTCAGACTTTTACTTGTGGGGTTTTATTGTCTTAAAATATGCCCATAAACCACTATCAACCGATTCGCTCAAAGTCTTCATAACGTACTCGTAGATCATAACTCTAATTCAGATGGATCTATGCGATAGAGTCATTGAAAATTATAGTTCTCGAATCCATACATAGCGGCAAAGGACTTACTTATGTAGTTGAAGCTGCAAATTTGGACTGGTTAATAATAAGAAAACTGATTGCAAAGTTCTCCTAATTATACATTGTATATGTATATAGAACGGCCAAGTTGAAATAGAGTATATATGAAATGAGTTCAGCCATATAAACTGAATTATTATTGGTCAAGGACGAGGTTAAAATAATTCAAAAGAAATAATCAAATTATTTTGCAAGACGAACAAAGAACAATCGTAGAACTGTTTTAGCAAATTAAGAACCTTATTTTAATTCAACTTTTAGACAGGGACAGAAAATAACTGTTATTTTTAAAAATTTACATAAAAAATGATCGTAGAAAATGTTGGTTCTTATCATTATGATTAGTGTGACCAACTGGCCTGGAAAATCCAGGACATGGCCCGGTTTTGGAACCATTGTCCCGGTTGCCCGGTGACATCCCCCGGATGGCCCGGATTTTTATTTTGAATTTAATTAAATTAAAAATATGTGGACTTGAACAACAAAACAGTCTATTTCATTGAAATTTGGCACAATCGCATCATATTTTAATGGAAATTCAATTCTTTTGAATGATTCATTTCAAAATCATGTGTCTATGCATATCCCCAGCAAGCCATATGAGTCCGAAAAGAGTCTTTTCTGACACCTTTTCCGTAGCGTTCATGCTTTTTATGAGCCCAAAAAACAATCATTGTTACTCCGAAAACCTTCAGAAAAGACGGTCATTACATTCGAAAATGGTCTGTCAGAAAGAGCTCTTAGATAATGTCAGAGAAGAGTCTTTTATGAGGGTTTTTTGGGCTCAGAAAGAGCTCTTACATCATGTCAAAAAAGAGCCATTGCAATTTTAAATGCAACAAATTTAAAGGTCGCATTTATAATTTTTTTTTTATTGTTTTTACTCAAACAAAAAGGGACTCGCTGTTGCACGGAATTGGAAAGATGTATTGAAATATAGTTGAAAAGAATTTGTTAAAACCTGAAGACAACAATGTAGAATTGTTTGACGAGTTTGGTTACATATTGAAATTTATTACCCCAGAGAAAATTAGCGAATGGAATAAAAATAATCCTCCTACTAAACCACGTTCTACTAAATCACATCAACGTTGGGTAGAATGTTTCAAACATTTTCAAAGTAACAATGTTCCGTACACTCGCTTCGCGCGAATCATTAAATTTATATTTTGTTTGCCAGCAACATTTGCAAGTGTAGAGCCGTTCATTTTCGTTGATCGCAAAATTATGGACAAAAGAAAAATCGCAACTCAAGCTAGATACTTTGAAACATATGCTATTTCTCAAATATAATTTAAAGTACGAATGCGTTGAATTTTACAATTTTTTGAAAGAATCGCCAACATTGCTGAAGCAAATTTCATCACAGGATAAATACGATTTTAAACAAAAACCGACAGAAAATTAAATTCAAATTACTTATAACATTATAATTGTCTAAATTTAACTTGAATAATAAAGTTTTTTCCCATAAAAAATGGCCCGGTTTTAATCTCCCGGTTTCGCTCAAAATTTAGGTGGTCACACTAATTATGAGACATGACTGATGTACATGGAAATTTTTGTATGACTTTTAAATGTGTCCTTTTTGATAAAAGTCCAAAAATAACTTTTAATATTGACTTCTATTTTTTAAGGCAAAAATTAAAAGTTAATTTTGACTTTTATTATTTTACTCTATTAATTTTTTAAGGCAAAAATAAAAGTCATGAATTTAATATTGCATAGTAATACGCTAGTTTTATTGCTTTTTAATTCAAGAATTTTATTTTATATAACCGATACTAATATGATTTCTGGATTAAAATTTCTGATCCATATAAAAGTTGGTTTGATATCGATATTTATTAGACATTTTTGTGGGTTTATTTGTTTTTTGGAAATGGTTCTTATATGGCAGCTATGACAAATTATGGGCCGATCTTATTAAATTTTGGAACAGTGATTTTCATGCATATGAGGATATTTCACGTTGAATTTCAACATAATAACGGTATATTTAAGATATATGTATATTAGTATTAACATTGATTTTGAGAGTGGACCTTATATTGGGTATATTGACAAATATGGACCGATATTCTCAAAATCCAGCAGTTTGATTTAGGCATGTATGTAAATGATTCGTGTAAAATTTTGGATTGGTACCCTTATTTATAAGAGATTTAAGAGTATTAAAGTGATTTTCGGAAGAGGGCTTTATATGGGGCATACGGTTAAAAATAGACCGAAATTCACCAAATTTTGTGGGATGATTTTTGTATATATGTAAATGATTTGTGCAACGTTTTAAGTCGGTACCGATATTTACACAAGGATATTTATATAAGGATAAATGTCTTTTTCAGATTATGGGAGCTATGACCAATTCTGGGCCCACCACCATAAAATTTAGTACAACAATTTATTTGCCTATAGAGATTATTCATGTCAAATTTTAGCCGTTTAACATTATTTATATCTGTTTTATACGTATTTAAGTGAATTTTGGAAGTGGACTTTATATGGGGCCTATGGTCAAACATGAACCGAACTAAAAAAAATTACGTTTTGCGATTTATTTTTGCATAAAACTTATTTTTGCTGAATTTTGTCTTGATATTCCAATTTTATAGGCATTTATGTATAATGGAGCAATATTTCGGGAAGATTTTTGTATGGGGGCTATGAGAAATCATGGACCGATTTTTACTCTTTTCCGCACACTTTCTTCTTTTATCATAAAAACAACGTATACAAAATTTCATGGTATTATCTGCAATATATTTCAAAATATTGCAATAAAATGGACAAAAAATATCAAATTTTTATGGAGGTTGTCTCACATATTGGTCCATAACTCTGGTTGGTCTAAACCGATTTTGCTGATTTTAAATACCAACCTTCTCGAAAGCATGTCTGACAGAATTATTGAAGATTTGGATCCCGAAGCTATCTGGGGAATTCAGAAAACTGATTTCAAGAGACAGACAGACGGACATTGCTTAATCGACTCCGCTATCTATAAGGATCCAGAATATATATACTATATAGGGTCGGAAAATTATATTGTGGAAATTACAAAAGGAATGACAAACTTATATATACCCTTCTTATGAAGGTGAAGGGTATAATAAACCTTGTAATTTTTTGACTTGGATTGAAGACTTTTTTGCATAAAATCGGGTGAATTTGCAGATGAATTTCATGGAAACAAAATATTTTCAAAAATTAAATAATATAAACATAAAACTAACAATTTTGTTTTAAATTTTAAGATTCAAAACATAGTTTTACATCGATCTTGAATATAAATATCTTAAATAGAAAAGCTTTAAACTAAAAAAAATTAATTCTCATTTTATACCCACCACTACAAAGTTTGTCATTCCGTTTGTAACTCATCCGAACCAAAGTGAAATAGACTTAAGGTAACCACTTGTTTTAGCACAAGATATTTTTTGACGTTGTTTACTCTTGCAAGAGTTTTGCCAGATCAGAATCAAATAAATTATAACTAATATTTGTTGTACTTTAACGTAAATAAAAAAAGTTTTTTTAATAAATAAACGAGTTTAAATATATGTTATTTATTGGTTACGTCTTTTTCGGTAAATATTTGCCAAGTGCCTTTAGAACAATAAAATATTCTCTGTTTTACCGAAATATTTGTTATTAAAAATGGACAAAATCGGTCCAGTAGAATTCGAGTTATAGACCAAAACTTCAGACAACCTCGATATTTTTCAAATATTTTTTGCTATTATCTTAATATATAATAAGATAATATCATAAAGTTGTGTACACTTTTTTTTTTTTTGTTATAGAAGGACAACTCCTGTTGAAAATGGTAAGAATCGGTTTACGATTTCTCATAGCCCCCATAAAAATGCCTTCCCGGAATATGGCTTTATGGTACATAAATGTCATATCCAGTCTTATATACATACAAAATTCTGCAAAATTAAGTTTCATGCAAAGTCAAATCTCAGAACGATATTTTGTCTGTCCATGTTTAAACTTAGACCCATATAAAGTCTACTTCGGAAAACCACTGAAATGTGCATAAATTTCATATAAACATCACCATCAAGTTGAAACTCAATACAAATAATTCACATATACATACATATGTACATCCATATAAATCATTGTACAGAATTTCATGATGATTGGCCCGCAATAGGTCATAGTTCCCTTATAAGGACTACTCCCGAAAACTCATTAACTTACATAAACATTCATATCGAACTGAAATTTTACACAGATGAGTGTCAGATTGTGAAAGTTGGTCCATAATTGGCCATAGCTTCCATACAAGCTCCACTTCCGAGAATAACCACAGAGTATACAGAGGCAGTGTGGCCATATCCAAAAATAATTTACAGCTAAATCGGATTTAAAATAATGCTAAAAAATGCTAAAAAAAATACTAAACTGCCAAAAAATAATGCTAAAATTTTAATTGTATTATTTTTTGTAACTTTGGATAATATATCAATTTAAATGGTTTATTTTTCATAATTCTTCCCTATAAACACTTATTGCACATCATTTCAATGAAACAAACTGATTAAAAAGTAACAAAATATTTATTGAAGTATATGTACATTCATAAAAACTTTTTTTTAACAAAAAAAAAATTAACAAAAAATCAAAATCAATCAATTTACATAAAATATTTGATAAAATATTTAAATTATAAATTAAATACGTCATCGAAGGTATATTCATTAGCTTTTGAAGATTCGTTCGATATATCATTATAATATATATTCTTATCACATTTTTTAATGAGATCATTCGTTATTTTAAAATTTTCGCAACATGTATTCATTCTTTTCAAACCACACCTAATATAAAGTAGCGAATTCATAGTGTTTAACATCATTCTATTTCGAATTTTCGTTTTTATGAGATTCATGCCACTAAAAACCCTTTCAACTTCCGCGTTGCTAAATGGCAAAACCAGGAACTTCATTGCAAAAGTAGCTAATTCACTGATTTTCATTTAGTGCATTCTTATATTCATATACATTTACCCAAAAGTCAACTGTTGAATTCTTATTTAACCATTCATTCATATCATTAGTTTCTGCCACTGATGTTCCAAAGCTGTAATTTCTTCTACAGGCAAATCAATGAATTCTTCTTTAAAATGTTCGTTTAGTTTGCATTTATTCATTTTTAAACTGTTTTCTACACAAAATAAGTTAGTTTTTGTTAAATTATGAAAATTTTTTAGCAATCGTTGTCTAAGGTGGCATATTAATTGAGCTACAAAATCTCGGCATGAAAATCGTATTTGTTTTTCTATTTTAATAGTTATGATATCTCTTTTTGATTCCAAATATTTTTCAAAATCGTAATTAAAATATGGTGTTGGTGAAAAAAAATCAGATAAACATGAATTTAGTGGATCAAACTGGTCCGATTTCAAAACAATTTGATATGAAAGACCTTTTAAAAGATTGTATAGTTCTACTAGCAAAAGAGTAGGGTCAGCATCATTACTTTCAAACATTTTGTTAACCTTCTGAACGTCTGATAATAAAGGCTTTAAAAATTTTAAATATAATAAATTTTTATCATTGTATAAATTTTTCAAGATGTTTGCTTGGTGGCATGATTCTAACGTTGCAGCAATTTCAAAGTGAGTTTCTAATTCTAGCCATTGATTTTCTATACGTTTAACAGCTAACTTAATTGATAACCATCTGGTATCACAGGCTCTAACTAATTTTAACGATTGTACTCCCTCATTTATTGCACAAAATATGTTTTTAGAATTATTTTGACTTAAAGAAGATTTGTTAAACCAATTATAAGTTTCTGACACCAAATACTCGATTTCATTAGGTAAAGATTTTGATGCCGAAGATATTGATAACTGCAATGAGTGACAAACGCAAGGAACTAAAATTATGTGTTTATTTTTTCCCGTAATTTTGCTATTACACCTCGGTTAACTCCCGTCATTACGTTGGCGTTGTCTGTACCTAGTCCAACCATTTTTGAAACTTGTAAATTAAAATCGTTAAGTACTTTAAAAATGGCTTTGGAAATTCCATTGGCTGAAGCATCTTCTAATTCACTTAGATGTAAAAAAGTACTTACAATTTTTTTGCAAGAACTGCTATAGTAACGAATTACTATTCCCAAGTATTTGTGAATACTTATGTCTGTTGATTCGTCTATAATCAAACTGAAATAATTATTAGCAACATCTTTAGCTAATAATTGTTGAAAATGTGGAGCCAAAACTGATCTAATGATGGCACCACACTTTGTTCGGCCTAAGGTCATGCTAACAGCGGCTTTACTATCACTGAAGATGTTTTTTTGCAAGCGGACTAAATGTTCTACTGATCTTATTGAAGTGTACACAGCCACACATAAAGCTTCCATAATTTCTGCTTCCCTTGCTTTAAAATTACTGCTTACTGGTAGAAAATCTATTGTTTTTTGGTAATTTTTATAAAAAGGAGACTTTATTGCTAGGGTTACAGATATAAATGTGTAATCACTAAAAAATTGTGGTAGATATTGAAATTAAGATTAATATTTTGAATAAATAAATATTTTCAATAAGATAAAGAATGCTAAAAAATGCTAAATATATAATTGAAAAATGCTAAAAAAAATGCTAACTGCAAAATGAAAAATTTACAGCTAAATTAAAAAAAAAAATGCTAAATCTAGCCGCAAAAATGCCAAAATGGCCACACTGTACAGAGGTGACAATTTATGCTAAAACAATGTAGGGCACAACAAATTGAGTAAAAACAAAAGCTTTATTTATAATGCCGATGAATCATCCATTACAAATAACTGGCTCACATCATCCAAACAAACTCGCATCAGCAACGACGCATTTGCCGTTGTTATTTCTTAAAATACAATAACAATATACATACGTATGTATCTGAAGCCAACAGATACACAACTCTGAACATAAATACACATACATATTTACGTATGGTATACGAGTACACAAAGAAATAAACCAACGCCAACAACTAAAAAATACGATATCTTACAAATTAAAAGGAAAGAAAAAAAAACTGCAAAGCCAAACTAAACACGAATACGAATGTAAATGAGATGAGATGATCTTCAGTATCGCATACCTTCATAGTGTCGTTTCTCTTCTTAAATATCGAAAATGTGCATTTTTCGTTTTTAGTGAGACTGATTTAACTTAAGTATTCGTTGGCAAATGCGCATAAAACATTAAACACATTCGAGACAGCAGGCTACACGGCTACACGACTACACGAGTGCAAATGCCGCTGGGTACTTATGCCGTTCTGTAGCCAGCTACTTAATTATTTTGAAACGGACAGCTACATATGTAGCTCCATAGCAGCTGATCCCGAAATCTGACGTTTTAATAAAAAATAAATTTCTTCTTCGAACTTTCTAAATAACATAATGGCTGAAGAGAATTTTTGTTGATTTTATAGAAGCTATTACTAAAATACAACAAAAAAAATGTCAATTATAACATTAAAAATATTAAATCTTAAACAATAAAACACTTACAAACTTTAATCAAACAAAACAAATGTTGCAAGAATCCATTTATATTGCAGTGGTGCCACTTAAAGGCCCAACCATAATAGCTTAAGCCAACTTAAGCAACTGTGCGAAAACATGTAAAACGTATGTGACAAACCATAATGTACTTAATGAAACTTTTCGACAAGTTTCGTCAAATGTCATTTGTTTAAGCAAAGTGCCACTTTTCGTACGGAATCATCTGTTTTTGATTTCATAAAAAAATATAAAAAAAATTAGGGTACAAAATCAAGAAATAGATGATATGTATTACTCATATCTTATCACTTTTTTTTTAATATTTATTCAACAGTTAGCAGTTTTTACTGTTTGCAACTTTTAAATAAAATAAAACATAAAATAAACAAATACAGGGCTGTAATTTTTGGTACTTTTTAATTTAAAGTACTTGCAAAAACATAAAATACTGCACAAATATGCAACAAGGGTACATGCATCATGTAAGTACATTATGGCTACCTAAAAGTCTTCTTAAGTTTACTTATGCATTCGACAGACTTTTCGTTCATTTTTGACAGTTGCTTAAGTCCTGTTTCACACTCATCAATTCTGACTGTCAATTCAAGTTATTTTTCATTAAGAAGGAAAGAGAAAATTATCTTTTATTTTTTTCCTTCTCATTGAAAAATACTTGACTGGACAGTCAGACCTGATGAGTGTGGAACAGGTCTAAGCTAGCTTATGCACATTATGGTTGGGCCTTTAAGGCTTTTATTTTTTTAAAATAGCGTTTTATTTATAAAACATGACATATGTACATGATTCCAGACATGCTAATTAATTTCACTCATTTTTCTCATTAAGGCGAAGGGTATATACAAGTTTGTCATTCCGTTTGTAATTTCCACAATATAATTTTCCGACCCTATAAAGTATAAATATTCTGGATCCTTACAGATAGCGGAGTCTATTAAGCCATTCCCGTCTGTCTGTCTGTCTGTTGAAATCATTTTTCTGAAGTCACCAGATATCTTCGGGATCCAAATCTTTGTCAGACATTTTGTCAGACATGCTTCCGGAAAGTCTGCTATTTAAAATCAGCAAAATCCATCCATAAATAACGGAGATATGAGCAAAAATCCGAGACAACCTCTGAAAATTTCATCAAAAAAACTATCAAACAAAGTGTATTAATATTGTTACGAACAACTTTATCAATAGATGGCGTATTTATCGACATACAACTTGTTTAGCATTTGTAGTAGTTTTGATTTATAAACATTATTGTTATAATCCGTTATAAACATAGCAATATGGCAGCATTGAGTTTTAACGACTTTGGCTGAATATTCTAGACACGAACATTCTAGACTTGCAGTCACGAACATTCTAGTATCTTAGTTTCGAACCATCCAGATATTATGATTGCTGTATAAGTAGACTAACACGGCCGACCAACCAAATGAATCAGTTTATTGTGAGTCATTGTTGTGTTAACATCAAAGTGTTCGAAAACTTTAAGTTTGTTCTTAAACCGTAATATAAGTGTGTAAAAAGCAGAGCTGTTAAATTTGGATTAAAATTAATAATCAATAAATAATTTGTTTTTTTTTTAATTTAATCGATTAATTAAAATTGACTTAATTTTTGTAGATTAATAATCGATTAGTATTAAATTTAGGTCAGGATTAAAGAAGATTTATTTGGATTAATTTATTTTTTAAAAATAATCCTACGATTAATACATTTAATCTAAAATATTAATCGATTAATATTTTAGATTTATTTGGATTAAACAGGATTAATTGTTTTTTGGCAACTCTATATAATAAGTTTCATCAACTTTCATGTTTGTTTACTTATAATAGTTTGTTTAACTATTAATTGTTTAATCCTGAATTGTTAATTTTTTTTGTTAAATGTACCTGAACTACATTTAACATTCTTTAATTATAGATTAATCCTGTTTAATCGAAATAAATCTAAAATATTAATCGATTAATATTTTAGATTAAATGTATTAATCGTAGAATTATTTTTTAAAAATAAATTAATGTAAATAAATCCTCTTTAATCCTGACCTAAATTTAATTCTAATCGATTAGTAATCCTTAATTTCGATAAGTAATCTTAGTTAATCAATTAAAACAGAAACAAAAAAATTTTAATTCGATTACTAATTATTAAGATTATTAATCATTAATTAACAGCTCTGGTAAAAAGACAGTGTGTTCATTTTTTTTAATTGTGTATGTGTACATTTAAATAAATAAAGACTTGTTATATTTTCTTCAAACTACTTGACGCTTTTATTTTGCGATTAAAAAGAATCCGGTTTATTTAAAGGAAATAAACCACCGTTTTTTAAAGGTAAAAACGTAACAATATAATATATATATGTATGTATGTATATAATATAATTATGCATCCACAACAAAGGTGAAGGGTATATAAGATTCGGCATAGCCGAATATAGTACTCTTACTTGTTATTAATATAATATTATTGATACATTTAACAACTCTTGATGCATAAAGCTGTGTTCACATTATGTGTATTTGTAATGTGGACTGTCACTTTTTCGCATGTCAAATTTGTACATATAGTCTGAACACCTTCAAACAATATCATGTGTTATTTCTCTGTGTGCAATACATATGATATTTTTGTATTTAGAACGAGTTCTATTTTCAAGTGACAAACCATCTGACATCAGCTGTTTTTTATAACCAAAATTTTGTGGCGGCAAAAATTTATTGAAATTTTAATAAATATAATTTATACCGAATAGTAAAACAAAAATACAAAAAAAAAACTACACAAATTTATTATTGAAAATGGAGGGAAAACTTGAAAAGGAGTTAACAAAGGTAAGTATGTGACATAACCAACACATGAACATATAATTTATAAACCGTATGTAAAACTCAAATTTTGACATACACATGAAATCACATATGGTTAGAAAAGTGACATTCCACATAACAAATACACATAATGTGAACACAGCTTAAATGATCATAACAGTTTGCGATTTGATTTTTATTTTTTAATTTGCTTTACACATTTTGCTATATGGTCAACACTGTTTTGTTTTGTCGTCAACAAAAATAGAAATTAGTTTAATTTGACAGCGACGAAAAAATCAGCATGAACAAATACCTGCAGTCGTGTTGCCTGCTGTCGTCAATATAGTCACTCTCATACAAACGTGTGTATTTTATTTTTGACATATTGTAGTCGGTAGCCTGCTGTCTCTAATGTGTTTAATGCTTAAGAATGAATACTTGTTTTACACCATTTGGCTGTATTCTACTTGTACGCTATTCGACCAACTTGAATGTCAGTTTGGGTTCTCTATTTTCTTTTAGGTCGTCAACATTGATCCCCAACAAAGTTATACTGCCACATATAGGTACATGTACATACATATGTATGTATCTATCTACCTATGTTTGAACATGATGCTGCTCTACGCATTAAAAGTGAAAAGAAACATACTTAAGACATGCTCACAAATGTTTTGTCAAACCATTCATGGCTGAAGTTTTAGTTTAGTCGTATTGTGTTTTGTGTATCTAACGGATATTGGGATTATAATGAAATATGGAAATTCAACGGAATTTCTAAGAATTATTTTAATGAAGTTGCATTTTGAATTAAATAATTTTTATATTAAAATTTTTTACAGGTTTGAAATTTTAGAGAGCATATTAATAACTAAAACTTCTTGCATAAGTATGTATGTACATATGTATGTATGTATGTATATTAAGTTGCTTTTTCAATTATTCAAGTTTTGAGGAGTGCGGTATAAACCAGTAAGGCTGCTATACTGTGGTAACTTCTGAAATATTAGACTTATTTTAATCAAAACGTTGCCAATTTTTTAAAAATTGTAAAAAAAGTTAAAACACTTAGTTTTTTCATAAAAGTGAACACTCTGCGATCATCATAATACATTTTTATTATATGTATATAAACACCAGAGGATTTCAACGAGAACTTTATTTCTCAAGTCAATCAGAAACAGAAGAATTAATAAAAAAAATCATTTAAATGTTGTTATACCCACCACCAAAACATCGAAATATTGGTCTGATATCGTCCATCTATTGAAGGCACGATAGAGCTTCGAAATAAAACCTTAATCCATCGAAATGTTTGATATTGAAAATGGGCAAAATCGGTCCAGTAGGATCCGAGTAATAGACCATAAAATATAATACATGAAATTTTGCACACTTTATTTTTATTATAAAAGGACTAGTCCAGGTTAAAACACATACAAATGTCTTCCCGGAATATGGCTTTATGATACATAAATGCCCATAGAAAAACAGTATCCATACAAAATTCATCAAAAATAAGTTTCATGCAACGAGATATTTTTTTTGGATCGGTCCATATTCTGTCCACTTCCGAAAATCATTTAAATGCTCATAAATCTCTTATTAACAACACTATCAAGTTGAAATTCAACAAAAAACATTCACATAAACATATAAATCGTCTTATCGAATTAAATTAAGATCGGCCCTACTTCCGAAAAACTCAATAACATGCGTAAACATCTAATAAATATCGATATCTAACCAAAACTTTTACAAAGATTAATTATTCCTTTGTACAATGTAAAAAGTTTTTTCATCGATCAGTGCGGTCCACGATTGATGACTATAGATTATGCTGTTGATAGGATATCAATGATAAGTAACGATGAAGAAATGTCGAAAATTCTAAAAACAAAAATGGGCACATTTTTTTCAAACTCGAGAACCGGCAAAAATACAGTAAACCTGGTTCAATTCAAAATATGATTGATTAAAATTTTGCGATATTCTGAATGTAACGTTAAATTTTCAGCACACACGTAGAATTTAATTTTTTATACTATTTAGACAATAATTTAATACCGAAACACTTTTCATTTTTCATAAACTCAAATTTTTTTAATGTTTTAAATTTAAAATTTTTCAGTTTAATGATTTTATGTGAGCTTTAATTTTCTGATATTAGGGTGGTAGGAACTGAGATCTGGCGAGTAAATGCAAAACATTGGTCTCATCAAGACAAACACATCGATATATCACACTTTGAGATCGGACTATAAATGCCGATGATATCACAAAAAATGTATTTTGGCGACCCCTACTTTCGGCAAAAAAAAAAACAAAAATTAATTTTTTCAATAGTTCTGTTGGAATTATCGAAAAACTTCCTTTACAAAAGTTTAATGATTTCTTGTGAGCTTTTATTTTCTGATATTAGGGTGGTACATTAGGATGGTAGGAACTGAGATCTGGTGAGTAAATACTAAAACGGTATATTTGAGGTAAATGCAAGATAATAACATCGATAGGTCTCCTCAAGACAAAAACATCGATATATCACACTTTGAGATCGGACTATAAATGCCGAAGATATAACAAAAAATGTATTTCGGCAAAAAAATAAAAAAATTTCTTTTTTTGAAATTGAAATTGTGTACCGCGAACTTTTTTTTTTGCATGTAAGGCGAGACACTCTAATGTAGATATGTATATGTATATGTATGGAAGAACTATACTCCTGAATTTTGTAAAGGTTAATCCATATTTTCTCATAGCTCTCATGTAATATCCACTTCCGAGAATAACTGGAATGCCTATAAAATTTTTGCAAATATCGTTATTAAGATGAAATTCAACCTTAATAGAAATTCATGACGATTGCACCATAAGAGGTGATAGCTCCCATGTGAGGGTTCCAAAAAATAAAATAACTAGTATAAATGTCGTTATCGATACACAAAATTGTTTCACTACTGGTATATTGGTGGTGGGTATATAAGATTCGGCACAGTCGAATATAAAGTCTAACTTGTTTGTATTGACAAGAGAAAGATTTGACATAAGAATTGGTTATTACATAAATGGTCAAAATTAGATAAAATTTAAATTTGCGCTAAGACTGAATAAAAAAAACTGAATAAAGATATTCTAATCCTATAACCAGTGTAGTTTTATTGTTTCTCATTATGTTTAGGTGGAGGGTATTTAAGATTCGGCACAGCCGAATATAGCACTCTAACTTGTTATTATTTTACAACATTTACGTAGAGTATGGTTCTCGATATTTAAAAATTGTATCGTTTTGGGAATGCATTTTCCTTTACATGTGACTGGGAAACATAATGATCGGAAAATGTTTTTATAACTTCAAATATTTTTATTCTTGTACGTTTCTAGAGAGATATGTATATCGTTAGTCTGACAGTCTCGGAACGCAAACTCATCTAATGGGTAGGAATGTCGATGATGCAAAACATACGAGAATAAGCCAAAAATTATGAAATTTTTAAGAAATTATTTTCAACCAAGCCTTCGTTTTCAATTGTTGGTAAGGAATTAAAAGCCTAATTTAACAACAAGTAACAATTTGTACAACATATTCCAAAACAAACGTTTCTACTAATATTCGGCTGTGCTGAATATTTAATACCCTCCACCTAAACGTAATAAGAAATACAGAAACTACACTGGACTAGAATATCCTAATTAATTTTATTTGCATTTTATTGGTCTTAATTCACTTATGTGATTTTATTTTAAATGTTTTGAAATTTTAGAAGAAGTGGACCAATTATGGACCGATGGCTTCTAAATCCAGTATCCACTAATATGATCTCTATGTATTTTAGGATTATATTGGTTGAATTTCACCTCAATAGCGTTATTTACAAGAGTTGTATGGTTGGTTGTTATGCTCGGAAGTGGACTTAATTCAGAAGCTATTACTGACTGACAGCTACTAAATCCAGTATCAACGTATAACATATAACGGATACTAATATGATTTCTGGATTAAAATTTCTGATCTATATAAAAGTTGGTTCGATATCGAATTTATTAGAAATTTTTGTCGGTTTATTTGGTTTTTGGAAATGGTTCTTATATGGCAGCTATGACAAATTATGGGCCGATCTTATTAAATTTTGGAACAGTGATTTTCATGCATATGAGGATATTTCACGTTGAATTTCAACATAATGACGGTATATTTAAGATATATGTATATTAGTATTAACATTGTTTTTGAGAGTGGACCTTATATTGGGTATATTGACAAATATGGACCGATATTCTCAAAATCCAGCAGTTTGATTTAGGCATGTATGTAAATGATTCTTGTAAAATTTTGGATTGGATTTATGAGTATTAAAGTGATTTTCGGAAGAGGGCTTTATATGGGGCATACGGTTAAAAATAGACCGAAATTCACCAAACTTTGTGGGATGGTTTTTGTATATATGTAAATGATCTGTGCAACGTTTTAAGTCGGTACCGATATTTATACAATATATATAAGGATAAATGTCTTTTTCAGATTATGGGAGCTATGACCAATTCTGGACCGACCACCATAAAATTTAGTACGACAATTTATTTGCCTATAGAGATTATTCATGTCATATTTTAGCCGTTTAACATTATTTATATCAGTTTTATACATATTTAAGTGAATTTGGAAGTGAACTTTATATGGGGTCTATGGTCAAACATGGACGGAACTAAAAAAAAATTTCGTTTTGCGATTTATTTTTGCTGATTTTTGTCTTGATATTCCAATTTTATAGGCATTTATGTATAATTGAGCAATATTTCGGGAAGATTTTTGTATGGGGGCTATGAGAAATCATTCGTACTATTTTCTTCACACTTTCTTATTTTGATCCATAACTCTTGTTCTGCTATACCGATTATGCTGATTTTCAATACCATACTCCTTAGGAGAACTACAAATGGTTTTTTTGTAAACTTTGTTGATTTCGGTTGTGTTCTTTGGACGTGAGAGTGTTTTACACAGACAGACGGACATGGCTCAATCGACTTAGAATTTCGTAAGAACCAAAACTTTGTTGGGTCTCAGATGAGTATTTCTCAGTGTTACACACGGAATAACAAACTTATATATACTCTTATTCACCACTAATGGTGGTGGCGGGTAAATAAATTATTTTCCAATTGATATTAGTAAGAAATTAGTCCTTATTGTTCGAGGGTGTGAAGATCTTTGTGTTAAAAATGCCAAAGGGAAAATAATTTAATATTTCTATATGGAAAAATATTTTCCAACTTTACTACTAAGGAAAATCTTTTAAATACATTTGTGATATTTGTAATAGACGTTGTCAAACAATAAACAATTCAATAAATTGATCTGTAGTAAGTAGAAGCATTGAAAACTTACCAAGGTTGGTAGCAGGAGTGGAAAGACTAATACTCATGGAAAACCGCGTAAACCTGCATTTATTCCTTTCAGAGATCAACAACCAACTAAAAATAACACGATGTACAAATGAAAACAACAAAACAGTCGGATATATATAATATATATACATACATATGTACGAGTCGTCTACGGAAAGACAAATGTAGCCTTAAATATAAATATGTAATACATATAAAACTAAAGGTTAATCATAATGGCGGCTATATGATGGTATGGCTGCATTTCTGCCGATGGAGTTGTCTTGTATTTATTGATGTGTTATGGACAACCGTGAATTTTCCGAAAGTAATTCCGAAAGAAATAAATTTTATTATTAACATTATTGGTACAATGATATTATCAATTAACAATTAACAAAAAATAATCAACTGTCCGTAATAAAAATGAAAAAAAACCTAGTGAAACGTCTGGTATAAATAGCTACATGTACATACATATATATGTATGTATGTATGTATGTAAATAGAATACGATTTAGTTATGCTTGGTTTTCACTATGTCATTTTTGTTGTCATTTTTATTGTCAAATTGTCCAAATAGTTGGCAATTGTATGAAAATGGGTTGTCATATGGCGTCATCTATGTTTGCAATCTCATTAGACGCCATAGACAACCCGTTTTCATACAATTGCCAACAATTTGGACAATTTGATAACAAAAATGACATAGTGAAAACCAAGCATTATAACTAAATGCAAAATTTTAACACAACTATTCAGTTTTAGACGCGTCCACTGATTTAGATTTGACTTTAATTTCCAAGAATCATAATAATTTGACCCGAACTCCTCGAAATTTCCCAAAAAGTTTTTATACAAACTACCGTCAGATGGAAATCAACAACAAAGGCATACGAAATTGTTTATGCCATATGTTGTTGTTGCTGTTGTATTGCGATTGTATTTGCTGCAGTTTTTGTTTTTTTTTTCATAGAATAACTGAATACAACAATAAACGCTTGAAATAGTGGTCGTTGTTGCCATTGTAAATGTCGTCGTCAGTGATCAGACAACAAACAGCAACCGCGGCGGTATTCATGATTTGCAGCAACAATATGACGCGTACAACAAACACAGCCACAATAATAACATTTTAAACAATTAAACAGCAACAACAACAAGACAACGTACAAACTACACGATTGTACAGGAACAATTTAAGTAGCACATGCCTGCGCGTGTAGGATGGAAGGCCCCCAAAACAAAGCAACGGCAACAGACTTAAAAAGTCTTTAAAAGATAATCAAGTAAATCAAGTCGTACCGAATCTCATGTGCCCTATACCGACTATATTCATACAATGTTGTCTAAATAAAGTTTACAATTCCGAGAATTAGCATGGCTCCAAACTAGAGTTGTGCCCAGTCGTTCATTTCAGTGACCGGTCATTTTCGTTCATTTATCCAAGACTGATTCGTTCATTCAATTCGTTCAATCTTTCACTTTGAACGAATGAATACAACCCTTATTGCATGTGATTTTCTTCTTGTCTTCTGATAAACAACAGCTGAACGAAATTGATCCGTACACTATTGAACGAAAACCGTTCAGTTAAATGACCGGCTCATTCCGTTCAATGAAGTGATCCGTTCATTTTAACCCCTTCGTTCATGAACGACACAGCTCTACTCCAAACGAACTTTCTTTTGACATTTTTTCTTTATAGTTATTTTTAAGGAATAATATAAAGTTTTAGTTTCTTATGGAAAGTTTTGGAGCGTGCATCTAACAGCAAGAAATAAGTCATGTTGCATATTGAAATTGAAGTCATGGACTTGTAACTGTAGTCTGAATTTGGCTTATTAAGAATTGTAGTGGAATGGTTTATTTGAGTGATTGATAATGTGTGATATACCAAAACAAAATTTTAATTGCTCTTGAATAGTTTTTTAGTTTTGCAATTGCCACTATTGATATTTGTGTATCTTTCAAATGATTAATTTTGTTCATTAACGACATATGTATGTACATATGTACATACATAATTTTAATTAAAATTAAAAAACTGTAAATATTAATATAACATCACTATATTCGAAATTTCCTACAACAATGGCTGATCTAGCTGATATACGGCCCTGTTTTAATATTGTTGAGAGCTACTCTGAGCGTCAAAATAAAGTACATACCAAATAATTGCAAGTTTCATAATTTCTTATTAAAAGAGATTAAGTTGTGACGTTAAAGGTGGATTAAACCAAGTTTTTTTCATAGGAATATTTTCTCGCTCTTAAAAAGAGAGACGTGAAACTTCATATGAAAAAGACTTTGTCCAAACAAATATTTTGTTCGCAACAAATGGGTGAATCCACCTGAAGTAGTGAAAAATTTACAATGGGAAGACAAACATCAATTGAGACTCGGCAAATCATAATAGATTTACGTAAAAAATGTAAATCCCAGCGTGAAATAAGTAAAATCGTAGGAAGGCATCACTGTTCAATAAAGAAATTATAGACAAGTATACCAAACAAAAATTTGCCTGGTGCAAAACGAACAAAGTGTCTTACAAAAACTAAAGTAAGAACTACAGTAAGAGATGTAAGAGCAAACCCAACATCGAGTGTTTTAAAACTAGCTGAAAATGTTATGAAAACTTATGGAAACCTGTTATTCCGAAAACTAAATTTTGACAGCATGTTACTGTGAACCTGGAAGGAATAATAGGCTAGATGATGTTTTGATTGGAAAAACAGGAGTGGCACCGCCCAAACAACCCAAAAATCGCATTTGGCATTTTTTGACGTACGTCGATGATATTTGGTGCATATGGTATTGGCATAATTAGGAATACCTACCAAGAGAAAAGTGGGTGGGATCACGCCCCTTTTTAGGCAAAATAAAAATCGTAATATAATCTTAACTACTGGACCGATCGTCATTAAATTTTCACTATAGGATATTCTTACGAAATAATAAATTCTTGACTATGTAAGTGCACTAAGGGGCATGGCCTCGCCCACTCATATGACGCGCTTCAATATCCTATTATTTTTCCACATGAAAAAGAAGGATATCACTTTGAAATGCATCAAATCAATCAAGCAACCCGTAAGGTCGTTAATTATCCTGTTGAGTTCCTAAATTCACTCGATGTGCCAGGCTTTCCACCACATGTGCTACAACTTAAAATCGGAGTGCCAATTATTTTACTGCGTAATATCGATCACCACGGCTTTGCAATGGCACTTGACTTGCAGTAAAAAAACTGAGAAATAATTTAATAGAAGCGACCAATATAACAGGAAAATATAAAGGTACAGATGTACTTTTACCACGCATTCCAATTCTACCAACAGATTTACCATTCGATTTTAAACAACTGCAGTTTCCTGTTCGGTTAGCTTTTGCGATGACTGTTAACAAAACTCAAGGTTAATATCCCGTGTAGGAAAAACCACCGATTTATATGTGTATGCTCCTGATAAGCAAACTAAAAATATTGTATATCCTAAAGCATTGCAATAAAAAAATTAAAATTTATTTTATTTTAAAACGAGGGGGTGTAGCCGGGTTTAGCTAGTATATGTATAATAAAACATTTTTTAAACAATATTAGGTGTTTATTTTATATTGAAGCTCACAGTATATGAAATGATCGAAACTATTTCAATTTTCAGAATGTTTTCAAATCGTAATTTCCAAACTGCTTCATAAACTCATAACACTAATTTACCCATTTATAGAAGTGTAGGGTATAAAAAGAACAACAAAAACGTACCGAAATAAATTTGTTGCTTGAAGAATCGAAGGAAAAAAAAATAGAAGAAAGAAAGAAATCAAATACTACTCGAATACTCTAATACTAACAATAAAAATGTGCATTGAATTACAATTGCATGTATACGAACGACTAATACGAACGAATTTTAACAAAAACACCGGCATACAAACAATCGTACACACAGCCATTCAAACTTAAAGAAAACTACTGATAAGTGTATATTTAGGCCGATTACAATTTAAATTGTTTCTATTTGAGTATTTTTTTTCGAGTTGATGTCAGGGTCTACAAATACATCAAAATTACACTTATTTACACATACAATCAAATACATATATAAAATCGAAAGTTCATTTGATTTTAAAATTCAAAGAAGATCATTCTGATGATTCTGATTTTACGATTATTAAATACATATTAACGGCTGACAAATATTTATTGTAGAGAATACAAATGAAAACACAACTAAACGGAAGTTGACATGTTTTTTAATTCTAATTCAAATAATATGTTTTGTAACGCTTTAAACGTTCTGAGAAGAATTTAATTTAAGGAATTCTAATTTAAATCAAGTAAGAAAGTATAGTCGGTCCAGCCCGACTATATAATACCCTACACTCAGTATATGTATAAAACAGTTTTTCAGAAACGGGCGCTATAGGGTCATCCAAAAATTTAGTGCCAAGACTTCTTTAAATATTATGAACATTAAACGATGAATACTTTAAAAAAATTTAATATATACAAAACATATTTGTGTTCAATATTACTATTTGGATATCAACATTTTTAAAGAGAGTTATGCTCTTTAAAGCGATTTTTGGAATGGGCCTTATATTGGAGCTACGAGCTAATTATGGACCGATCATTATAAAATTCCACTTTATCAAATGCTTAAGAAATGTCAATAAAAAGAGCAGAACAATATTTTTTTTCTTCAAATGCTTTTTTTTTTGACGATCTTGACAAGTCTATGGGTTTGTTCGATAGTACTGTGTTTTCTTCTAAATCCAAATGGATGATTCGGAATACAATTGTTTTCATTTCAAATCGGGTATAACTTGTCCATGAGGATTTTCTCGTATAGCTGATGGGTATATATGATTCTACTTTAGTATGATCTTTTTCAGGTTTTGGTATCAAGGTAATTAGTGATACCTATTCTAGTAGATAATATTGACGGTGTAATATAGCGTTGAAAATAAGAAGTATTATTATTATTTCTATCCGGAATAGCTCCATTAGCATCTTGTTACTGATTTTGCCAATATCAGGTGCTTTCTTGCAGTTTAAATCAATAAGAGCCTTTTCGATCTCTCGAATCTCAAAATGTAGGGTCCTAAATGGTGTGTGACTGATAGCAAGTCTATTGATTCATTTGATGGGTTTGGAGTAAATGATTTTTTCAAATGATTTACAAATATATTGCATTTTCGGTGTAATTTCTTGCCCAACCACCACTTAAGTTTTGCAAGGAGGGCTTAACACAGGTCTTTTAAGATTTTTAGTGGCTTGCCATAGTGAGTAATCTGATTGCGGAGCTGCGTGCAGTGATTAAATTTTCCGATATTCCAGGATCTCTTTAAGTCTTTTTATGCAATCTTTTAGCTTAAATTTGTGCTGTTGCCACTCTCGTCGAGTTCTTCTTTTTTTACTTAAGAGCTGCAGCGGTATCTGCAGTGTAAATTTTGTTATATCTAGTTAGTCGGGGAGTTTAGGCAGCAAGTTAGTCTATATTTTCTGGTGTTCTTAACGGTATGTTTTCAGAACAACGTGTAAAGTGGTATTTTCTATATTTAACCCAATTTATACTTGTGCCTGTCATCGCTAAATTACCAGGGGATACACTTTCTCGGGGGCTCGATATAGTAACAATTGATGATATTTCTAACGAAGATTCGACGTGAATTACATCTCTCGGGATGTTTTTTATTACTCCGAAATCAATAAGATCTGGTATCTTCTGTGGATCAGTAGGCCAGTAAGTAGGTTTTTCGCTCGAAATTACATTCAATCCCATGTTAGAAATTGTATTGAATTATACACGACCTTTCGGAATAATCAGTCTTGATTCCCAGAATGTGTTCTTAGCGATATAGTCGCCAGCTGCCAGAAAACAGGGGCCTAGTGATTAAAACAAATTGTTGTATTGACTTTCCGTTATTTGGAATCTAGGAAGTGAATATTTAGACGAAATCATTTTGTTGGAGCTAATTTACACTATTGGCAAACTTTTTACATATATTGGAAATATTGGCTTTGATCAGCTGTTTTGCTTCTTTTGTGAAATAATTTATTATTAATAAGTATGAACGACGACACAACCATCATAGCATTTTTAATATTGGAAGAAGAAGTGGCTGATAATAATGCAAAAAAAAGAAGAAAACAAAAGGAACATTGGGTTCGACCTTTTCTTTTTTAAGGTAATGGTATGTACATATGTCTCATTTAGGGAACAATTGATAAGGAATGATCCCGACTTATACAAAAACTTTGTGCGAAAGTCGTCAGACGATTTTGATTATTTGCTTAATCTCGTCACCCCATCAATAGAAAAGGCCAATACTAATATGCGGAAATCTATATGCCCCGGAGAACGTATTTGGATTAGTATCAGCCTAATTTCGCGTTGTCAGAAAAACAATGGAACTTTCCCCACCTACTGTTGTCAAAGATGTTCTCGCAGTATGTGCATTACACAATTTTTTTTAACATAGGTACCACACCTATGCATAAACAAGAGACTACGACCAAGTAAATGCGGATGGATCTCTAACGGATGGACGATGGAGTGAAGAAGTGTGGACAGAGAATATTTTGTCTTCGATAGAAACATTGTGCAATCAATACCGTCAACGCGAAACGTCCAAGCTTATTCGACAAGAATTCACGGAATATTTTTTAAATGAAAAAGAAGTTCCATGGCAACACAAGCATATTAATTAAAAATTAATTAAAAGCCCAATAAATCGAAATATAAAGTTTAATTCATTTATGTATATGGTAACTTAAAATCAAAATAAAATATGTACAATACGAGTATGGATATGTATTGAATCAAAATGATAAAACAGAACTGGGTCTGAACGCTGTTTTTCATACAGTTTGACATAAAATTTTGCCAGAGAATGCGGTCGTTAAATAGAATCTATTTTATTTTGACAGCGATTTTTCTTATGCTCTCACTTTAAAACACAAATGCTGTCAACAATATTACCATACTTTTATTAAATTTTATACATTTTGTAAACAAAATCATATGTTTTTGATTAAATGACAGTTCGTGAAGCTGCAGCCGTCGTTTCAATTATGGGCCTGTTTTCTCTGAGAGTCGTTTTTGCTTGATTGTATTCTGTTTCATCATAAAAGAATGAACATGCTGTCAAATTATTTATACTTATCAATATTGCCACATGCGATTTTAATGCTTATTTACACGGCATCAATAATATTCAAAAGTTATGTTCAATAAATTTTGAAGTAATTTTGCTGTTTCCACGAGTTTAAAGCATTTTGAAGAGCAATTTTGAAGAAAATTTCAATTGTCTAAATCTTGCTTAAATAATAATGCGTTATTTGGCGAAGTAATAATATTATTAAAATTGAAATACAGTATAAACTAATATAAATTCCGTTTTAATTTGTGGTTAAACTATTATCTACAGATTCTTATTGAGTTATAACTATGTACATACATATATTAATATTTACTAGCTACATACTTTTTTTTTGTTAAAACTCAAAAATCCCCAACTACTTAGTTGGCAATTTTTCACAGTTTATAAATATTAAAACAGACCGTTTAAAATCATGATAGTAAAGACAGATTTCAATTACATCATATACGAGTACCTATACATTAATATAATTGACATAAACATCATGCTGCAAGACATTGTCTGTCACTACCAACTGTCATCACTCGTCAAACATCATCTGTTCTTATTTGTCAATGGTGAGAATCCTGTTAAAATCTAAAATCTACAGTTCCCACAATAAATTTCTTCTTGTATGCTTTTGTCTTCTACAGCGTTCACTCTCATACGAGATTGTTTTTCAAAATTTTACATGAATATTTTGAGTGAAATTTAATCCGGATGTTACCAATCAATAATTAAATTTAAAAAAAAAAATGTTTTAAAAGCAACAAAAACAAAAACAAAACTCTTGTTTCAATACATGCTTGTCGTATCTAGTGGACTTTATGAAAAATATGAAATAAAATACGAGCATACTGGCAAATATTTACTCTCATGTAAGATTTTATTTATTCCTTCCTTATACATACATGCATACATACATACATATATTCCTTTATAAACAAAAAAAATCGACATTTTTAAAGAAAACTAAAACTACAGTGATGGTAGGAAAGTGTGAGTGCGTCTAATGCCTTAAAGTTGGTTGGTGAAAATGTTATCGAAATGTCCTTAAAAAAGAGCCCAATTTTTTGGTATTGTCTATCTACATTATTTCAAACTTTGATTGTAGTGCACAATAGACAACTACATAGTAGAGGCTTTCTTGTTTTGCAATCTAAAGACATTCACGTATCGCAATAAAATTGCAATAAAAAACGTATAACCGGGTATAATAGGTTTTTCTGTATTAATAAACTTCAGTTTGACCCCGATGATCCCCTTCACCGAGACCAATTGTCGCATTGTGAATCCTTTAATAATTTTGCAGATTTCATTAGTTCCCTCCTTTAGACATTTTTTTCGGACAAAAGAGAATATATCCTCTGACATACAACTACCGATGTAGCACTTAGTTCTGTTGAGCTCCTCGATAAACAATATGCCATGGTGCAACTACACAAGGTGAGTGCAGTAGCACAGCTGGCTGACTTTGTTTATGTCAAAAGAAATACTTTTTCAAGTGTTTTTGACAGTAGTACATTATTTTACACAAACAAAACGCCTGTTGTTTCTGTTTTGTGTTGTATTTGTTGCCGATTTGCACTCACCTTGTATAGTTACACCATGCAATAGGCTCTACAGATTCAAACTCCAACTATGCCCGGCACGTAATACATTTGTAGTGCTGCTAAACAATAAACAATCTAGTCGTCCTATTGACCTATATAACGAATTGTTCCGAACTTCAATGAATTACTCCAAGCCATTCCCCAACTCTTTCATATCTCGTATCAAAGATATATTACATACATTCAAAAGTTGGATTTGTCCCCACGATATTTTCAAACAGAAGATATGAAGGTTTTAAGGCGAGATATGAAGTTAAATATCTCCTAGTGTTCTGCTTTGTGCTCTATGGACTCCAGAACCTGTGAATTCCATATTCGCTCCTAGCATACCGTATAAACTTTGTGCAATCTACCAATGGGCAGAAAAAGCCTAGCAGTAAGACATTATTTCACTACTTCTTAGTAATCCAAACTGTATGTAGTAGTATTCGAAATGTATATTATTCAATAATATACATACATACGTATATGTTTATCATATTATCATTACCAAGTTTCTTCTAGCCAGGTTAATTAAAATGTTTTACATGCACTTGAAGCAATGTTCACATTTTGATCCACTAGAGAGCTGTAAAGCCGAATAAGAGACGCTTCTGCTGGCATTATTTTATATAAAGAGTTGAAGAGGTGAGAAAAGGAGTGATCTTCAGGCTACAACTGCAAACTGCCTTTTTATCAAAATTTGTCCTTTTTTGTATACGAGTATTTATAATTTGGGTCGACATTCCCTTGTTTGGTTGCAATATACAAAGTTGGTGCGTGTAGCTGTTTGAGGTTTCATCATCCATAAAAAGATATTTGAATTTTGTTAAAACGTTGTCAAAAGAATGCCCATTTTATAGTCTTTCCCTACGATTTGGATACTGAAAAACAGAATGAACAGTGGTTCATGTGTGGTTCAGTTTTGAAGCTTAAGCTTTTTTAAATCATGGAACTTGACATTGGGATTTTCAAGAAATTTGTGCATGCTTTTCTTTCTGTAGGTAATTTAATGTGCCAGACATACAAACACGTTCCAACTAAATATTAACCAGAATAACGGTAGTTATAAAGTCTAGTCAGATAACAAATACACAAGTCATTATTTAACTACTTCCAAGTAATTCACGCTGTATGTAGTAGTCATAAAAATGCTAAAAATAGCTCATAGTTAATATCATTTAAAATGTTATTCCGAACTGTAAATATTGTTTTGGCATTTTCTTTGTTCACATTTTCTTGAAACTCTTTTTTGTTTTCTTTTCCATTTTTAATAAATGCAGTTTTTTTGTTGCATGTACGAGGTATATATGCACGAGTATATATTGTAGTATGGTTGCAACTTGCAAGTGTTTGGTGGAATACGAAAAAAAAAACTTAAAACACAGACAACTCAAATACTGAACAAGTCTATACTACAGTATACAAACTGAACAGAATCTTCCGAGTTTTAGAACAGCATCAAGTGAAATCGTATCTACATGAAAATTCGATATAAAGTTAGAGTTACCTCACGCGAAGACAGTGTTGGGTAATAAATGGGATGGTATTTGAAGAGAATGTATCTAAAATATTCATTTGTAATTGATGTTTAAAACATTCAATATAGAATTTTTTAAAGTACTAGTGTGTATGTATGTACTTGCATATACTGCAAAATTGTCCGTGCAACGCATTTGAGGGCGGTAAAATTACGATAATGAAAACAGTCATACATACATACATACTCGTACATGTACACAGACACTGCATGCAACTTTGTATTTACTTGTACTTGAGGAAAAAATTATAAAAACATGGGGATTAAAATGAGACCTGGAGATGAAAATAAAAAAAACTTATTGATTTTTTCTTTGATGTTGTTGTTATTATTGTCTGTTTTCATTAACTACACTTTTATATATTTTTCTTTGTTGATACATTCACTCATACATACATACTTACATATATATGTATGTATGTACCTAAATAGTAGATATTTATGTTCAGATATATATACATAGGTATGTATGTATGTACATCAAAATCATTGTTTATTATACATGCATATATTTTTTGAAAATTGTTGTTACCAACGATGTTAACTGGCTCGCTTGGTTGGTCTTGCCCGTTTGCTTGTTGCCTGGTTTGGTTACTGTTAATTATAAGTTACATGCTACCAACAAACCAACCAACTACCATCCAGCCAGCCAGCAACAAATAGTGAAAAAGTAATGCTAAAACAAATATTAAAACAAAGAGTTTCTAAAATATTTCAATAAACTTATTAACAAAATAAACAATTTTTGTAAATATAAAATGTTACCAGACTTTTTTTCCACTTTTTCATCCCTGTTCGCTTGAGTTATCCACAATAAAATTACAAGGATTTATAAAAAACTTTTTATGATATTTAAATAAACTACTTATTTTATCTGCCTAGGCTAAGTCCGCTTTCACACTCACCAATTCTGACTCTTCGAGGCAAGTATTTTCGGGTGAGAAGGGAAAAGATAATAACAGGGGTACAAACTTGACGACTAGTAATCGTTTTCTTATTTCCTTTAGTTTTTTTCTTTCATGCATGTTGATTTGCATGAAAAAGTACAAAATTGAATTGATGAGTGTGTATAAAATAGCAAGTTTAAAAGAGAATTGAACAAAAACTGGTTAGTTAAATCTGGTAATGTGCTAGTAATGTACTGATAATGACAATTGTAAGCAAAAGGTAAATTGCCAGTTCAGACGATTGTAAGACAACCTTTCAATAACAGACAATTGTCACACAATAATCTGTCAACAGAAACTGTTAGTTCACACTGTTGTAAGATTGCTGTATGGCAAAAATTGGTAGATTCGTTGTCAAACATTGTATGTGTGTACATATAAAATTATTATTATATATTAAATTATTGAAAATGTTTAAATATTGTCATGGAACAATTTTCGTTGCATATGCACATATGTACTAGAAAGTATTGAAGCTGCAGACAAATTAACAGTTTGTTTGGTTGGTGTAATCAAAATTGATAAAATAAAGATTACGCAAATGCGCGTAAAATTTTAAAATGTTCTGCGCATTTTGGAACTGTGACGTCACACGTTCTGTGTTTCTATTGGCTAATTTTTTCTCACTTGTTTTTTTACTGTCGTTTTGCTTGCATTTGCTCACTGTACACTACATGTTTATATTTTTTGTTGTTTTTTTTTTTTATTTTAGAAGTCTCAGAGAGATTTCAATTGCAAGGTTGCCAACTTTCACATAAAACATACATTTTTCGCAAGAAATTTTAATTCTAAAGCATAGTTCAAAATTTCAAGTGGAATGCTGTCAAAATACATGTTAAAAAAATAAACATGAAATTTTCATGAAAAAATGTTGCAGAAGTAGTACTCTGTTCATTTTGTGAAAAACATGTGAAATGTTTCTGGCAACATTATTTTTTCACAGCGAAATAATTAAAGTAGCAATTGTTTCACGTGGAATTTTTATCCAAAAGCTCTTCTGTCGCAACAACAATATCTATTACTTGTTGTTCTGCTGCACAAGCGGCCAGTAATATTTGTTTATTAATTTTTATTTAACTATTTCGATTCAACACAGATTTTTTAATATTTCAACTTTTATTTAGTTTCGATTTAAATTTACAAAAAAGCAAAACACATCTGTATTGAATCGAAATAAATATAGATAGTTAAATAAAAATGACGAAATAAATATTACTGGCCGCTTGTGCAGCAGCACAACAAGTATTATATTATAACAAGTTTTTGGATGAAAATTCCACGTGAAACAATTGCTACTTTAATTATTTCGCTGTAAAAATATAATGTTGCCAGATACATTTCATATGTTTTTCACAAAATGAACAGAGTACTACTTCTGGAACATTTTTTCAAGAAAATTTCATATGAATATTTTTAACATGTATTTTGACAGCATTCCACTTGAAAGTACTAGGCTTAACACATGAAACATTCTTGGTAATCCTTAGAATGGAACTTCTATGTCATATAACGGGAAATCATGCGCATGGCGTAATCTTTATTTTATCATTCTTGGGTGTAATAACATTAAATATTTTTTGCACGCTTCTGCTCTCTCACCATATGTCTCTCTGTTTATGTTTCTTGCTCACTCTCTCAGTGTGTTTGGCAAGGAAAATAAAATGACGGAACAAAAACGCTCATACAATTTCTCTGACAATGATGCCATTTGCAGATGTACGAAATTTTTGCATCTAACAATAATCTGGCTATGGCAACGTAATGTGTTTACACGATTGTCAGATGTCTGACAATATTTTTGACTTACAATGCTTATTTTATTTCGATTTAAATGCAAAATTTTACTTTTAAAATTTGGCAAATTATTTAGCATTTTTTATTAATATATTTAGCATTTTCTAGCTTTTTAAAAGTTTAAAAAAACTAATTAATTTTCTGTTAAAAATAGCTTGAAAATAAAAAAATATATATGTATAAACATTTTAAGAATAAATGACAATTTTTTAAACATATGGAATTACAATTCTTGACCTACGATGGCAAAAATTAACTTCAAAGGAGTGGCGAAATCAAAACTAAATTTTTAATAAAAGTTTATGAACGTCATCTTTTGTTATGAAGATTTAAGTTTTGTCATTTTGTAATTCGGAAATTGACCATGTATTTAGTGGAATGATTTTATATATCACGAAATCTCTTCATATTAGATGTGGATTAAAAAGATTCAGTAAAACTTATTAAAGCATTTTTTTTTTAGATTTCTTTGTAAATCAATTAAGAATATTAAAAAACTAAATGATTTTAATACTAATTTTCCTGAATCAGGCCGTAAGTCGTCGGTATTCATACAAATATTTATTATAAAAACCGAAATTTTTTCTTTTATTTAATAATTTTAAGATAGAACCTGAAAAATGTTCTTGAGTTCCAAGTTAAGTATTACTTAAAAAAAAAATTAATTTTTTAAGTACCTAAAATTGTTAAAAAAGTATTTGAAATTTAGCACCGTTTTTTATTGCATTTTTAAAGTAATTTGAGCATTTTTAGCATTATTTTTAAACTGATTTTGAGATCTAGTTAGACTGCTCAACATCCTTACAAATAAAAAAGGTCAATAAAATTCTATGGAATTTTTATAAATACAATCCGATTGTATAATCATCGTTTCGCTTCAGCAAACAATATCTGTTCCGATATCAGTTTGGTACCCCAGATGAAATAGATTAACATATGATGTATGTTACTATTTGTGTAATAGTGCAGGACGAAGAAATGATTTTATTACATTTCATGAACATTTTGGAATATATATCAATATGATCTGTAAATATGCAACGTAAAATAACCCCATACTTCATATACGAGTATAAGAATGTTATTGATAATCGTGATAATAAACGAAAATCTGTCTAAAGATACGATCACATTTGGCAAATATTTACTTAGAAAAGAGTAACCACTTTGTTTGACGTTGTTTACTTTGACAAGAGTTTTGCAAGATCAAACAGCCTAAAATGATATAAAACTAAATATTTGTTGTGCTTTGGCCTAAATAAGAAAAGTTTTTTTGAATATTTGGGTTTTCTACTCCATTCTCGCTACTGGTTTTTCTATTTTTAGTGAATTATAAATGCATATCCATATTTGCTGGTAATCTTTGCACCAAGTTAACAAAATTGTGGAGTATGGAAACATCAACAGCTTTAGTTAAACATAACGAGACAAGAACTTTCTATTATCTCAGCTCCGAACCATCCGGAAATTGCTAGATTATGACATAAATAGTGTATAAATAGAACACACAGGGCCACTGAAAAGGTAGTTGATTGTGAATCATAGTTGAGTGAACATCAAATTGTTCTCAATATGTAATTTCAGTGTGTGTTAAAAGTAAATTGCAAAAGAATATTAGAAGACAGAGTGAATATGTAAATTGTTTTGTGTACATTTGAATACTCGTAAATAAAGAATCGTTATATTTTTAAACCACTTGACTAGCGACTTCGAACATAAATCACTAGACAACTGACAAAATAGCCTTCAGTTAAAAATGTGTTGTCAACTTAAAGTTCTATACATCTAAAAATCTCCATATGCAAGTGTTTTGAAGAGAAAACCCAACTGTAAAAAATAATAATTTGTTTTAATAAATCTCATCAAAAGAACATTTCCGATTTTTTGTCAACAACTGTATATGATTGTAGGAATTAAGTATATGTTTGTGGTAACTATATCTATGATAAATCATTACTTCATTATATTTAGTACTCAGATTATTAAGATGAATTTGAATGGTAACTACAACATATTATTTTTTGTCGCAGTTATATAAATTATTGCAGTGAACATAAACCTGTAATCAAATTAGTATGATTGATTTAATCATGTACAACTATAGTTTTTTTTTTGCTGGATATATGTACTTCTGTGTATAGGTTTATAAGGTTTAACTGATTATAGGAGGAAGGAAATATAAGGACGGTTTAGCAGTTCCTAAGTGGTCGTAACAATATTAATACACTTGGTTTGATCAACGCCATCTGTTGATGAAATTATTCGTAACAATATTAATACACTTAGTTTTTTTGATGCAATTTTCAGAGGTTGTCTTGGATTTTTACTCATATCTCCGTTATTTATGGACGGATTTTGCTGAAAACTTCTCGAAAGCATGTCTGATAGAATTATTGAAGATTTGGATCCCGAAGATATCTGGGGACTTCAGAAAATTGATTTCAACATCCAGACAGACAAACGGACATGGCTTAATAGACTCCGCTATCTATAAGGGTCCAGAATATATATACATTATAGGGTGGGAAAATTATATTGTGGAAATTACAAACGGAATGACAAACTTATATATACCCTGCTCATGAAGGTGAAGGGTATAAAATCGGCAAAGATCGGGTTTACATTAGAAGTTGAAAAAACAACAAATTATATT
This sequence comes from Bellardia bayeri, assembly GCA_950370525.1. Classification (NCBI taxonomy): domain Eukaryota; kingdom Metazoa; phylum Arthropoda; class Insecta; order Diptera; family Calliphoridae; genus Bellardia; species Bellardia bayeri. Next base: position 44,704,822 of record OX493268.1, on the reverse strand, counting down.
TAAATTTTATGATAATATTGTGTTGAAAAATATTTGACTATGTAGCTGAAGAAAAACATTTACGTAAACGTACATTTCAATAGTTCACCATATGAATCCATATTGCGGTTTTGAGTATTCGCAAAGTAAATACATACATACAATGTTTCTGTTTATTTCGGAACGTCGATTCACACACAGTCGACACTTAAGACATGAAAAATAAAAACTCATGACAGCTGCATGAAGTCACAGTGAAACCAAAGAAACCAAACCAACTGACACAACTCTAAGCTTGACTTTCTGCAGACATTGACTATCAGTGGTTGATATTGTATTTTTTGTTTTTGCTTTGCAACGGCTCAAAATTTTTTTCTTTAACGTTGTTGCCTGTTTACTGTTGTTGTATTTTCTAAACGAAACAACAACGTTAATAAAACACCTGCATTTTTTTTTTTTTTTTGGCTCAAAGAGCTACATACATACATATATACATATACTGCAGAAAAAAAAATAGTTAGCTTTTTGTAACTGCAACTGTTACTTAAAATTTTTTAGTAGAATCCGAATTTTTTTATTTAGTTGTTGGTATTTTTAAGTTGAGCATAGTATTGTGTACAAACCGACTTTTACTTAAAGATGAGAATACTTTTCTTGCCAATTGAAATTGTTTAAAAAACTGCAACCAAATTGTTTTTATTCTTAAGCACACAGAGGCATACAGACATTGTACAAAACGCCTAAAGTTACGTTCAATTTCATGAGAATTTTTTTTATAATTATTAAAAAAAAAAATATTTTTCAATATACCTACCAAACTTATGTAAAGGTAGGTTGTGTGAATTTGAATAGTAAACACAATTTTCTATTCTTGTATTTTTCTAAGTGGAAGTTTTATAATTTTATGTTTAGTGTTGTTTTTTTTTTAATTATTTATGCATTTTTAATACTGTAGACGTCAATAACACAGGATATGGTGGCAAACATAGAGCTTTATTTTGTTACTTGTGAAATTTATACTTATAACAGCTGATAGTTTAGGACCTTAGTTTTGTAAGAAAATACTCCAAAGCTGGTTTACAGCCTAAGCCAACTATGGATCTGATACTTTTTTAACTTGATGGATTTTCAATTAAAGAAAGACATCACGAAGACTGTTGTTAGTACACAGGAAAAAAATAAAAATGAGTTTCAATTAAAATATTTGTGGAATCAATTAAAAATTTAATTGAAATCGGACCTGTAAACAAAATGATAGTATCAATTAAAGAAAAATTGAGATTTGATTGAAAATATCAGAAAAATCAGAAAAAATAATTGAATCAATTAAAATTTTAGTTGAAAATTATTTTAAAATCAATTAACGTTTTAATTGAAAAAAAATTATTTTTTCTCTGTGTACTCTTAAAATAAGTTTCTTTTCGTGCTTTTGTTTATTTATTGTATCTTCATTTCAAATGAACTAACAATAAATATATTAAATCTTATATCTAAAAAATTTTAATTATTAGTCCAGCCAATGGCGGACGCAAATTGTGTGACCATTGTTGAATATGTAAGCGAAGTAGACATAATTTCATCTTGTCTTCTACTCAGGTCCGCTGTATCAATTCTTCTTAGACGAATATAACCACTATTATTTAATATGTTGCGGCCTTTTGGGTGTACGTCAGGCGTTTTTAAGTGTATTTCTGCATTTTTTTTGGATCTCAGTGTTTACCAAAGTCACGTTTAGGTCTTCATGGATATTCGAATGTTTTATATACCAAGGGGAATTGTGATTATTCGTAGAAATTTGTTTTGGCGTCTTTGAACTCTGTCTACATTTGAAGCTGAGGCTGTTCCCCATAGCTGGATAACACCATGATTGAGTTGTAAAGCAAGAGTTTGCAATCTAAACTTAGCTTAGAGTTTCGGCCAATGAGCCAAATGATTTGGATTAATTTCAATTTCATTCGAGTCAATTTTGCATCTATATGGGATTTCCATGTAAGGCGTCGATCAAGGTTTGTACCGAGGTATTTAACTTCGGATTGTTGTGTTTCTCTACGCAATGTAATGGGTATGTATGTGCATTTCTGCTCATTAACCTTTACCTTCCATTGCTTTAACCTGTTTTCTAATTCAGATATATGATATTGTAGATAGCGAGATGCTTTTTAAAGCAGCTCCCTTCAGACGGTATGTATTTTGTAGTGTGCTTGCCAAATTTTCCACTGCAAAATGCATACACGCTGTGCAAAAGCAAAAAACAAAAAATGCTTCTGCAAATGTCAGCATGCATTTACAGTGTAAAATTTTCAATTAGAACATGTTCTATTTTCATCTGACAAAGCAACTGCAACCAGCTGTTTTGCAAGTCAATTGTTTATAGCACCAAAAACATAGTGATTCAGCAAATTTATATTAAAAAAATTGTATTAAACAAAACAATAAATTTGTATTAAAATATGTATTTAAAAAACGTATTTATACATATTAATTTTTATTTTAATTTAAATACAACAATTTTTGACTCCACATGGCATATTTTCTCTTTAACGCTTGCTTAATTTTTTTATTTTATAGCAGCTATTATTGCAATAAAGCTGCAAGTTTAAATTATTTCAGTTTTTAATCCATTTTTCAAACTATATTTGCAAGTACACAAAACTCCCGCAAAAATAATCATAATAAAGACAGCTGTTGTGTTCTATTATAGATTATGTCAGACGGAACTAAAAACCGACGTGTAAAAGCAAAAATTATAAACTGTAAATTGCCAATTTTGACAGACATGCACAATTACGTATGTATCGTACAACTGACAAGTACACTGCAAAATACATACCGTCTAAAACTACCTTAAGCAAATGCAGATGTGTTAGTACGATTGTTTGTTGGCATATCAGATGTGTACATCAAGTACAAGAAGGGTCCCAGGATAGTTCCTTGAGGTACTCCTGATTCAATAAGTTGTGCGGAGCTTAAGAAATATCCTTGTTCGACCTGTTCGACCAGTTAAGTAGCTTTCCAATAGCTTATGTGTGTTTACGGAAAATTTTGTTTCAACTTGTATATTAGACCATCATGCCACACTTTATCAAACGCTTGAGAAATGCCAATAAAAAGAACAGAACAATATTTTTTTTCTTCAAATGCTTTTTCTTTTTTGACGATATTGCCAAGTCTATGGGGTTGTTCTTCTAAATCCGAATTGATGATTCGGAATACAATTGTTTTCATCTAAAATCGGGTATAACTTGTCCATGAGGATTTTCTCGAATAGCTTTGATATATTTGACAATAGGCTGATGCGTCTATATGATTCTACTTTTGTGTGATCTTTTCCAGATTTTGGTATCATGGTAATTAGTGAAACCTATTCTAGTAGATAATATTCACGATGTAATATAGCGTTGAAAATAAGAAGTATTATTTTTATTTCTATCCGGGATAGCTCCATTAGCATCTTGTTACTGATTTTGCCAGTACCAGGTGCTTTCTTACAGTTTAAATCAATAAGAGCCTTTTCGATCTCTCGAATCTCAAAACGTAGGGTCCTAAATGGTGTGTGACAGATGGCAAGTCTATTGATTCATTTGATGGGTTTGGAGTAAATGCTTTTTTCAAATGATTTACAAATATATTGCCTTTTTCGGTGTCATTTCTTGCCCAACTACCACTTACGTTTTGCAAGGAGGGCTTGACACAGGTCTTTTAAGATTTTTAGTGGCTTGTTATAGTGAGTAATCTGATTGCGGAGTTCCGTTCAGATTTTCTAAATATTTATTTAGTGATTCAATTTTCCGATATTCCAGAATCTCTTTAAGTCTTTTTATGCAATCTTTTAGCTTAGATTTGAGTTGGGGCGATCTGTACTGTTGCCACTCTCGTCGAGTTCTTCTTTTTTCACTTAAGAGCCGTTCGACATCCGCAGAATAAATTTGTTTATATCTAGTTAGTCGTGTAGAGAGGTATTTTCTATATTTAACCCAATTTATACTTGTGCCTGTCATCGCTAAATTACCAGTCGGGGATACACTTTCTCGGGGGCTCGATATAGTAACAATTGTGGATGCGTGATCTGATGATAATTCTAGCGAAGCTTCGACGTGAATTACTTCTCTCGGGATATTTTTTGTTACTCCCTAAACCATCATAGGCCATCGCTTAAATTCAGTCATCCAGCCCAAATTTTATTTCTCGCTTTTCAAATTAAAATCCTGTTTTTGCGGTTTCAGTAATATGTGTATGCTAATTTTAAAGAAAATATAAAAACTCAAAACTATGAGTTTTAATTAATTTTCATTATTTTCCTTACTGATTTGAATGACATTATTATCCCTAAAGTATTTTACCAGGCCCAAATATACATTTTTAGGATTTTCGCTATATTTTTTAAGAATTTGAAATCCCACATTTCTCTTGGGGCTGGTAAAATATTTTAACGATAACTAGGGAATACATGAAGGTTTATAAAAAATGCTTTTCGTTTTATAATCCCAGAAAGAATACCAATCGAAACTCGGTTTTGGGTTTAAACTGAAAACGATTATTCTTGCGAACTTTTGTTATTTACGGTAGATGTAATGCTCAATTCGTTATAAATCACTAGTTCGGATAAACTTTTGATACCATCTCATAGATTGTTTGCAGCACATTTTTATTAAAAGGATGGCATTTCTTTATAGAATTAATTTTACAAACATTTTTAAACGTTATTAATAAATATGATATTAATTGAAATTCAAAATCCCACATTTTTATAATATTTACTTCGAAATACAGCTTAATCATACTTAATATCCGCCTTTGGATAAAAAAAACCATTAGTCACGTTAGCCATGTTATTTAGTGTGCTAGATAGTGTCCTGTTCTGAGCGCAAATGTACCGTGTTTACCCCTTTGAGTTTATTTACTTCCCGCTTCCGAAGAATCTACTGAATCGAAATTGATGAACTGGTATGATATATTATACATATATATACCAATATATACATTTTCTCAAATAACATTGCCAGTCAAGACGCTAGGCTTATAGGGTTGATTTGATTAATATAGTCAATGTCTTAAGATCACATCAAATAATACATATACGAGTACATATGTATATATGTACAATTACAGGTAGATTTTTAATCATGGATGGTCATATGTTATCCTCGATATTTGGATTTGACTTAAATAGTCTAAAATGAAGGCTTTGGCATTTCGTGCTCAATTACCATCAATCTTTCCTATTGCAATGATCTTTCTAACGGTGGCTTGATGTTCCCTATTTGTCAAACTCTCGATATGGTATATATTTCTTCGATCTGCTTCTGAAAATAGGCTTTTTCAGCTTCTAGTGGTCTCAGCTTTTTGCACACTCTTTTCAAACTTTCTTTTTACGAGAAGTAGGAGAAGAATTGAAAATATGTATTTTTGTTTCCATATATCGCACCTGTTCAACAAAAGGGTAGTAACTCAAAATTAAAATAAACTAAAAATAAATCTCTTTTGTTGGTATATATCAAATATTAACTCTGAAGAAATGAAGAGTGACATAACGGTATTTTTTGACGAAAGAGTAGACAAAATAATGGGAGATATTTACAGTGGGTAGAGTAGATCATTATGTATCGTTTTTTTTTTTTTTTTATAAAAAGTGAAAATTTCCAAATTTTGAGTTACATACACTTTTGTTGAACAGGTGCGATATGTATATATTTTTTCTCGTTTAACTTATGTTTGAGGCTTCCCTTTAGTTTTCTACAATTTGGATTTGAATTTATTTTAGGGTGGTCCGAGAAAAAGTTGTGTCAGTCAAGGACAGAACTGTAGCCCTTCAGAGCCATGAACACCGGTATACAAAATGTTATGATCGGACTAAAAATAGCGACACAGTGAACAAAATACTAAAAGGGCGGTATTTGTAGGCGTGGCAAAAAAAAATATTTCTAGAAGTGTTTTGACATTACCTTTAATTCTAGAGGGTGACTGACACAACTTTGTTTGTATGGAAGGTGAACCACTCTAATATACGTTCTACTTGTCGTTCTACTAAAGGTCCAAACCCTTAAATTCCGAAGACCTAAAAGCACATTGTCTGATTGTACTGAAAATCCGACCAACTATATACATACATATGTATAAATAAACATACATATTTATGTATGTAGTATTGCTCAGTTCGAACATCTGTATTGTTGAAATGAACTTTGTTGCAACTACAGTGGGGTTTTTTTTCTATCAGTCTTTGTTGATTTTTTAATGCGTATATATTTGTATAAACATACATATACATACGAGTACATATGTATGTATACTTTTGTTGTTTTATATATATATATATATATATAGTAGATATATATATACATATATCACATCTGTATTTAATATATTTTTTATTTAAATTTTCTGATGTTTGCAATTATATAACGCATTTTGCAGCAACACCATAAAGACCAATATCGACCACAAATCTTTATTTGTTTCATATGAGTATATATGTACATACATATGTATGTATGTATTACTATTTTATATGTATAAAATAATGTAAATCTGCACATTACATATGTCTTCATAAAAATAAATTGTGTGCAGATCGGTAAATAATTGACCATAGCTCCCATATATGACCCTCTTCTTAAATTCACTTTAACGAGCACTAATGACTTTATAATGGTATTCAAATACAATTATTTATTTATTTATTTTATTTATCGGCCTATAATTACTCATAGCTTCTATATAAGGCCGAAATGTGACTTCTGAAAATGATTTTAACGATCATAAATTTCTTAAAAATTTTGTTTTATAACGATCAGTCAATTATAAATCATAGTTCCTATATCAGAAAAGAGTCTATCTGAAAATCACTTAACTTGCATATATAGATTTGTTTTAAAATATTGCTTTAATTAGATTTAAATAATAGATAATAGAATTAGCGTCATCAAAGAGAAAAGTGTTTTAAGGGCGGGTCTAATATATACATATATATATATATATATATATATATATTAGATAACTACATATGCTAATACATATATACATTATTCACATAAATATATGTATGTGCATGCAAATAAATAAGCTTTAGTTAAATCTAAAATGCGAATAATGAAAAAAGGTATTAAAATGTATTTTATTTTTAAATTGATATTGAATCAAAAAATAATACATTTTTATATTTAATATATATTTATAATTTAAACAAAAATATGAAACTGACATGAAAGTTCCCATCAAATATACACTCTTAAAATGTCGCAAGTATTATAGAACTAGTACACCTTCCCGCCTTACCCGTTAGGTAACCATCCATAATAAATATTAACATCAATTTTGATAAGGCGACCAGATTTTGAAAAAGAAAAAAGATGACATTAAGGAAAATAGTAAACAAATTTATTTCAATTCAATGTTTACATTTTTTACATATTGTTACCATTTACTACATATTTTGAAAAGCGAAAGTTCAGTCAGTATTGAGCTTAGAGTATGAACAGAACAAGCACGACACCGCGTTTGTGAAGTAAAATTTGTTTTATTTGTTAAAGGTGGCGATTCTCATTCTACTTAGAAACCGTGCCGTGCTTGTTCTGTTCATACTCTAAGCTCAATAAAAACAAATATTGATCATGCATTTAAAATTAAAGATGTCAAAAGGTGACAGAAAGAGGACACAAATTTTATATATGACAGCGAGTTAAAATAGATGATTGTCCTCCAAAATATAGGACGTATGGTCACCTTAATTTTTACCACTTCATCCCACCTAAGATTGCTAGATTCAACAAGTTTTCAATATACATATTTCTATTTCTAATTGTGTGTCTAGTAGTACTAAATGCATAAAAATCTAGTTTTATCCCTTCAGATGAACAGAATGAGTCTTATTTGCTTTTACATATTGAACACTGTTCGCTTTCTGCCTCTTGTCACCGATTTTATTTATCTGTCTGTGATTGCTTGAAAACCCTTTCTTTTAAAACACTCCTTCAGTATTGAAATTTCACTCAAACTTTTTCCATGTTTTCGAAGCTTTCAAGTAATTTATTTTCTTAAATAAGGTGCAGTAATTTGCAATACCCATTATTAACAATTTTCTGGTCTCAAGGCAATTAAAAATCATTATAGATGAGTGCTATATAACTTATGCAAGTATGTAAATGTTATCGCAATATGAAAATATGGTGGCGAAAATATATGTAAAAATCGAAACACGTCATATTTTTGCCGCTTATTGATAGCAATTTGAAATTAGAAAGTAATTTGAAAGTGATTACAAACAAAATGCTTATGGAATGAAACAAATTTCAAATACAATAAGAAACTTTTGGAAACATCGAATTGAAATACTTTGAATACAGAGGAGAACACAATTTATAATAGAAAATTTTTTAATTGAACCAGTACCAGTTTTATAAATTAATTTAATTTACTAGTGAATGAGTTCACAGAAAAAAATAAAAATGAGTTTCAATTAAAATATTTGTGGAATCAATTAAAAATTTAATTGAAATCGGACCTGTATACAAAATGATAGTATCAATTAAAAAAAAATTGATATTATTTATTTATTTTTGGCCAATATGTTGTATTTGGTATTTATTTCCGTATAAGCTACTTGGCCCTAAATTATTATATTATAAATTAAAAATACATTAAATTACAATTTTTTCCCAACGTTTCGTCAATTCTTTGTTGACTTCATCAGGGGAATATATATTTATAGTACGGAAAGTAAGTAGCTTATACGGAAATAAATACCAAAAAAATTTGATATTTAAATGAAAATATCAGAAAAATCAGAAAATGTTATCGAATCAATTAAAATTTGAATTGAAAATTATTTTAAAATCAATTAAAAGTTTAATTGAAAAAAACATGATTTTTTTCTGTGTTGTTGAATATGTGGAAAAAATGTATATTGAGGATGACATTGATGATCATAACTTTGAAATAGACAAAGAACATATTTACTAAAATTTATAAAGTGGTGATTTTAAATATGGCTTTAGAAGATATACTACTTTACATACGACTTTATTATACTTTTTTTAAAAAAATTTTTAATTATTCGATTGTGATCGAATTATTCGAACAAGTTAAAATCCAATTACTCATTTTATACGAATAAAAAAAATGGAATAATTTTGATACCCTAATATAGATTCACCATAATTTCATCAGTAGTTTGACAGTAAGAATTAAAAAAGTTGTTTTTTATTTGTTCCAACACTGTATCTATCTACATACATATAAATATCCAAAACACTTCAAGTTTTCCGGAAGTATGAAAAGCTATCTTAGTTATTGAGAATACTTATGAATGAACTGTTGCTGATTTTAATATTGTACAATTTTATAATTAGTACCTCAATTTTTTTTTAAAGAGTAGTAACACTCAGGCAATTAATATACCTATATATAATTGTGTTACTTTTTCTCAATAGGGTGGTGAAAGAAGAAAGCTTTTTATATCACAACTCTGCAATTGCGCATTATATTTGTGATTAGTGCAGCATTGCAGCGCCTCTGGTGGCGAGTAGGCGCATTATTTTTTTAAAGCTGATTTTATAGCCTTTATTTAATTATTTTACTTCGGAGGACGCTGTGATAAATATTAGTCATGATAGATAGAAAACTAATAATTATCAGAAACTGATGTTGTTTGAGTGGCAGCGGCTGGGAATCGAACCCGGGCTACAAATACCAACTCATGCTTAATGGTCAGATGCCCTAACCAATTAAGCTACTGATTTATTTGAAGAAAATGTATTTATCTCTTGTAAATGGAGTAATTCTTTTCAAACGGAAGTAATTCCATTGAACCGTTCGAATATTTAAAGATTATTTTAAAAATAATATTATGTGACAAACAAGATAAAGAGTTGTCTTTAAAATGTTTGTCTGCATATAGATCAACTCATTCAAAACTATTTAAAGGACGTGAAACGCGTACAATTTCGACAACATGGTTTCCTTCCAAACCCACTACAGTTGAGCGCCAAACAATGTTAAACATATTTTATATAATTTTTGGTTTTACTTTTTCTTTTCTATAGAAGCAAAATACAGAATTAATTCCACTTCCGAACGGAATTAAGTTCTGCAACATGGCTAAATGTATCATTTTTAATATTGGAGGTAAAATGCAATTTTGAAAACATAAAAAGACATTAAAATCAAATAAAAAATATATTCAAACATTCCTAAATTATTAACTTTAAAAGATGTGAATATTATTGATGAATTTCAGAATAATTTAGAATATCTCCGAAATCTGAGAAACTCCCACTTCAGTCATCTCCAGTTGAATGCATGGAAACTATTAACATTAGTTTACGTTTACTATTATTCTTTCATTTATTCTTTCATTCTCATTTAAAATTTAAATTTTAGCTAAAATATCAAGCTAAAAGCATTGCAGAATAAATATTCGAAAAGTTAATTATATTTCGAACAGGATACACAAAAAGAGACAACAGCAGGATAAAAACCTTTTTTTTTTTTTGGAGTTAACCTGTTTTACTTTAACTTCACTTTATACTTTCTTTGATGTTTTTAAGCGAAAATTTCACTTGGACCAAACATCCCCTTTTGTTTCTCGTTTGGAACACATCGAAATATTGATCGTACAAACAAAGGTATAAAATATAAGTACTTTTCATTATTACTTTTCTAAAAAATCCTAATACGATCTAGTTGTGTCCGTTCGTCTGTCTGTTGAAGGCACAATGGCACATGAAGAAAAGAACTTAAGGGGATGAAATTTTCACCAAATATTCTTTGTTAATAAGAAATATTGCGTATTAAAAATGGGTTAAAAATTAAAAAATGTTAATTTCTTTAAATATATTGCGGATAATATAATGAAATTTTTTACATATTGTTCCCATTATAGTAGACGATTGTAAATGAGTCATTATTTTTACTACAAATGGCTATTCGTAATATGGTAATATGTCCATACAAAATTCAGCAAAAAAAAGTTCTCTAATACCCATAAATATATTATAAGCATCACCATCAAGTTTAAATTTGACATCCCCATATACATGTGTATAATTCGTGGTACCGAATTTCGCTCCATAATTGGTCATGGCTCCCATGTACATAAATATTTTATAAATATCGATATGTATGCAGAAATCAAAGTACTGCATTTTGTAAACTTAGGTCAGATTAAAACCAATTCTGAAAATCATTTAAATCAAATCACTGTATGGAATTTTATGATTGTAAATTTCAAAAAAAAAAATGCTCTAGTATATTCATGACTTTTTTATATACTCTATGTATGTACATATGAAACTTATTTCTGTTGAAGACATTTATGGTCTTTAAAGTTGTCGGAGGTGGACCTTATGTGGGAGCTATGGTCAATTATTGACCGATCTGCACAAAGTTTGTATAAAGCCTATAGTTTAATTAAATTTTACGCTTGTTCCGGTCATACTTCTGAACTATACAAACATTAAAGGTTTTGCAGTCAATATTTTACTGCAGTTATTGTAAGACATCATACAATATTTGTTCGTAAATTCCAAATTTTGTTTATTTCACAAATTTAACATAATATATAAAAATGTCTGAATTTTAAAAATTTTATTTATTTACTTTTTTTTCTTGGACTAGCACTCAGGGGATGACCCCTACTTATGCAATGTATTGTGTTGGAACTAGGAAAATAGGTTATGGAAGGGAGGATAGAGGGAGTAGTGTTTGTAAACATTTAACTTGATTTTCATATATTGAAAGTGGCAGGGAATACTTTTGCTGGTAGTTTATTGCACATACGGACATTACGACTAAAGAACGAATTCTCCCTGTAGTATGTTGTGCGATCCACTTCAGTCCAGTCGACCACAAATGGGTGAGCCCTGACTGAAGAACTTCCATTATATCCAAAGACATAAATATGTAAATATAGTATGTACGAGTACATATGTATGTATCTCTATTATATACTATAATAATTTATTACTGCCATGATAAATTATTTTTCAATGTGTATACACACAATCTAAACTTAAAGATATAAATAATATATTTTTTACACATTTTATTATCGATTTTGGTGCTTTTGATGATAACGAGATCTGTAGTGAAGTTTTCTATATACTCGTACTCATTAAACAAAAACTTTGTATGAAAAAATCTAAAAATTATCTACGAAGGTTGTTACAATTTATTTTCTAATATCATAGTTATTACATGAATTTCTTTTCGATAAATGTCAATCATTCCTTTAAGAGTGCTGTGTCCATTGAAGCTCTAACTTTTGTTACTTCTACGCTACAGACTTTTCACATTTAATCTGATATATATTTTATAATTATCCAAATGTGTTCAAATCAAATCATCACAGAGTAAGTGTATCGAGCTCTACTACAAAAATCACTTGAAAACAAATAAAGATTATTCGTTTATTTTCAAACGGAGGTCTTATATAGGTAAATAAATTAATTTATTGTCAGACTAAAAGATTTCGGAAACAATCCACGTACATACTAGCATCCAATAAATTCACACATTTAAACAAAATAAACTGCATACGCACTGTTGCTCGTTCATTAATGCATTAAAATGCATAAAAGCACACACAGATACGCACACACATATGCACACGCACACACTCACTAACACTTTTCTACACATAACTGACCACTAGCCAGCAGTGAACAGCAAAAACATGAATTATTGATTTTAAAGTCTATTGACTAAAACGAGAAAAAGAAAATATCATGAATATAATTTGCCATACACCCTACTGGAAAATAAAAGCGCTTCCGTAAAGATTATTGTTTTCATTGTCCATTGTCCATTTTATTCTATTTATTTCTAAGGAAAATTACACTTTCCGTACATATTACATATATAGTAGTATATGTGAGTGATTTACTTCAAAATAAAATGTTGTCATTCTTTTACTTGTAAAAATGCATTCATGTTTTGTCCGCACACACTTTCACAATTTCACTTTGTAACAAATACATGTTATGTAAATGAGGGGAATTGATAGATAGGTAATCCTCTGTTAAATTATAAACCATTTATGGCCGAATTCTCGATCATTAGTTAACCATTAGTAAACTAAAATACTAACTATTGTTTAACTATTACTTGGTATTCTTATGGCCAGCGTTGTCAACTTGGTGCGAAAAATTTCTTAGTTGGTGCGCGGTGCGCTTTTTTTTTAAATTTCGGTGCGTTTTTTAATTTTTACGAAAATGTGATGAAATCTTTATTTTTACTAATTTTTTATTGCAGTTTTCTAATAATTCATTATCATGAAATCTATACGATGAAAAAGGACCCCATTAAATGTATTTTAAATACGAATGTATGATAACTAAATACATACTATCAAATTCGTCACTTGAAGATTATTGTTAATTGTAAATAGGGCGAAATTCTTTGTTTGAAAATGAAATGAACATTTTAAACATGGAAATAAAAATGCTTGTGTAGCCTGATGGTTTATTCTACTGAACTGTAGACGAACAACCAGGGTTAGAGCCCCAGTAGTAGAAGTACTTACAATAGAATATAAAAATATTTAAAAAATATATACTGAAATTAGCCCTTTTTACCAATTAGTACTTCCGTTCCGAATTGCATATTGTGAGTAAAATTTTGAGTGGTTAAACGCTTATTGTATCTTTATTAGTTCGTTTATTAAAAAAAGGCTTTTACTATTAATCGTTGATCTCTTTTAAAAACAGTTAAAAAAAGAAAAAATTAATTACATATCTAGTGCAAAGGAATACAAACAAATGTGTTTAATTAATTTTTTATTTTTGGTAAGTTTTATTTTTTTCTAAAAACACTGAACTCTTGAAGACTCTTTTATTGTTATATTTATAATATAAAAATATTATATAAAGGGTGGTTAAATTTTAAGGGCCGATATTGATTTTGAATAAAACACAAACTATATAGGAAATTATTGTAATTTTATTTTATTATGATATATTGGTATTACTCAATTATGTATGGAACAAAATATCGGACAAATAGGCGCCGCGACCACGGCGGCATACCTCCATCCGATGGTCAACATTTTCGATGACCCTGAGGCATAATGGAGGTTCGATGCCGTTAATGTACCGAATTATCTCATCCTTTAGCTCTTGAATTGTTGCTGGCTTATCGACGTACACCTTGTCTTTCAAATAACCCCAAAGAAAAAAGTCCAACGGTGTCAAATCACATAATCTTGGCGGCCAATTGACATCGCCATTACGTGAGATAACACGGCCATTGAATTTGTTGCGCAAAAGACCCATTGTTTCGTTAGCTGTGTGGCAAGTGGCACCATCCTGCTGAAACCATATATCGTCCACATCCATATCTTCCAATTCGGGCCATAAAAAGTTCGTTATCATCTCACGATAGCGAACAGCATTCACAGTAACTGCCTGACCGGCCTCATTTTGGAAAAAATACGGCCCGATGATGCCGCCAGCCCATAAACCGCACCAAACAGTCACTCTTTGTGTGTGCATTGGTTTTTCGACATTCACTCTTGGATTCTCATTCGCCCAAGTGCGGCAATTCTGTTTATTGACGAATCCACTGAGGTGAAAATGTGCCTCATCACTGAAGATGATTTTCTTCGAAAATTGATCATCCACTGTTGCCATTTCTTGCCACCATTCTGCCCATTCACGACGTTTGGAATGGTCAAGAGGCTTTAGTTCTTGAGCCAATTGCACCTTGTAAGCGTGTAAATGCAAGTCTTTATGCATAATGTTCATCAACGACGAGCGTGAGAGGTGCAATTGTTGGGCACGACGACGAGTTGAGGTGGACGGCTCTTCAGCCACACTATCGCGAACAGCAGCAATATTTTCTGCAGTACGAGCTGTACGAGCATGCACTGGTGTTCTCACATCTTCTACAGACCTGGTTTGCTCGAATTTTTCCACGATTTTTGCGATTGTACGCACATTTGGACGATCAAATTAACCAAAAAAATCACGAAGTGCACGATATGCATTTTGATTTGAACGCCCATTTTCATAATAAGTCTGGATAACTTTAACAAGTTGTTGGATTGTGTATCTCTCCATGGTTCAAATTGAGTAAGTCTGAAATAGAGAAATGTCAAATAAAATTCGGAAAAAAGCTTGGCGTTTAGGTGTGGTTCACATTCAACATCGGCCCTTACAATTTAACCACCCTTTATTTTAACTGAAATTATTTTAATAAACATTTTAAATAAAAAAGAAAATCTAAACTTGGTGCGATTTTTTTTTCAAATGGCGCGTTTTTTTCTCCATTTTGGTGCGTATTGAAATTTCAAATTTGACAACGCTGCTTATGTGAATAAAGAATCATTATTTAAGCCTTTGCCATTATCTAACTAAAGACTGTGAATTTAGCCATTAGAATCTGATAAAATTTGTACATGTGCTTTTTTAGGGGCCAATGTCGAAGTCTATGGGAACTGGTTATAACTCATTATTTCACTTATTCACCATACATATGTCCCTTCGAAATGTACAGATATCATCCTACTTACAATAATTCTATGACAATGAGTCCATAATTAGGCATAGCTTCCATGTAAGGCCCACGTTCGAAAATCACTATAATGCATTTTACATATTTGAGATAGAAATGGTAAAGAAAGCAAATACACTGCATAGCATAATTATAAATACATAAAACTTAAAAACTTTTGTAAGTTAAAGAAAAAGTAAAACAGTTTAATCTACATACTTACATGTACATATGTGAAACGAACAAAAACCAAATATAATTTAACAAAAAAAAAAATCATTATTTCTTATTTTACTTCATAAAAACTTATAAAGAAATTAATCAGTGTTTCATAACTATAAATACATTGAAATTAAAATAACTTCAAATTCCAACATTCATAAAAATATTAAGACTTTATTAATGCGTTAGGCTTCCTTTTTTGGAATAAACTCAAAAATTCAATCATATTCAAACCAGATTTATTCTTATGTGTTCAGATATAGATCTCCAAGCATCGATAACTTCATTTAGGTGATATATGCTTTTATATTGCCGGTTTACGGTATAAATTCGACCACTTAGTATTCTCCAAATGTTTTCAATGTAAAGCGTGCAAGTCATTGAAGTCCATTAATGTTTTTTCGCAGACAACCATTCCTTAGTTTGTGGACTTGTTGCCCATTGTTCCTCTATGGATCTCAGTAAATATTAAAATAAAATATTTGATCGAAGTCCTTCTCTATCTCTCTCTCATGCTGGCTCCGTTCGGAAAAACCGAGCGTTCTTCAAAAAAATCTAATAAATGTCTGCTGTACAAAACATTGTGTTGGTTATTTTAAAGATATATAAAGGTCTTGTAGGCTTAGAAAATCGTGTTTTTGCTCTTCAATTAACAGTATTTTTAAACTTTTTATACATATGTATACTAGCTGAACCCGGTGTGCTTCGCTACCCCCTTTAAGGTAAAGCCTTTAATAAACGTTGTAAAACAGAAGGTACATAAGTCTGCATGATCGAAAAATATTATCATGTAATAAGTATTCCTGAGTCAAAGCTGCACGCTGTGAAAATTTAAGATCGGTTAGCAGGTCCAGCCTCCAATATATCACAATCAAAGGGGCGTGCTTCTCCCACTTTTTATTTGGTACGTATTTCTATTCATGCCAATACCATATATAGCATATACTGCCGCTGTTGGTCAAAAAATGCCTAAGATATCACGATTTTAAATTTTGGGTTATATGGGCGAGGCCCCGCCTCTTTGTTTACTCACAACTATGTACAAAATATCATCGACGTAGGTTAGAAAAATGTCCAAAATATGGCGATTTAATTTTGAGTTATATGGGCGGTGCTACGCTCCTTTGTCCACTTACAACTTTGTATAGTCAAGAATTTGTTATTTAGTAAGAATATCCTATTGTGAAAATTTAATGACGATTGGTCCAGTAGTTAAGACTATATTGCTATTTTTAGTTTTTCTAAAAAGGAGCGTGGTAGCCACTTTTCTCCTGATACGTATTCCTAATTATGCCAATACCATATGTGCGTTAGAGTAGGCGTGGTCGTACCAATTCAGAAAGCTTCCCGGATTCATACACAACAACTTTGCCAAAGATCATCACATGACCAAATGCAAAGTTTACGATTCTATACAAACCACATACAAACATTAATTTTTTGAGACGTGGCGTGAAAGTGGGCGTGGCACATACTATTTTTTTTTTACCTCGTCTTTAGTAAGATGTGTATACAATTTGTTTGAAGTAAATCTGTAAAACCCCATGCAGAAGCAATTAATAAATTAAAAAAAAGTAAGGGTTAAAGCATGCGTGGTCATACCAACTGAGAAATCTTGCCGGACTCATGTACAATAATTTTGCCGAAGATAATCACATGACCAAATGCATAGTTTACGATTCTATAAAGGACATACATACAAACATTAATTTTTTGAGATGGGGCGTGAAAGTGGGCGTGACACATAAAATTTCTATTTTTACCTCACCTTCAGTAAGATGTGGATACAATTTGTATGAAGTAAATCTGTAAAAACCCATGCAGAAGCAATTAATCAATTAAAAAAGTGGGCGTTAGAGTAAGCGTGGTCGTACCAACTCAGAAACCTTTCCGGTCTCATGCACAACAACTTTGCCGAATATCATCACATGATCAGATGCATAGTTTAGGAGTCTATAAAGGACATATTCAGAAACATTAATTTTTTTATATATTTATATAGATTAATATTAATTTTGTATATAAGCTAAATATTCACTTTGTATGGGAGCTGCCATGCCCACTGGTATGATCCCGCCAAATTTTCCCATGACTATTCATAATATAATCAACGTGCACAAATTTCTAAGACTCTGGCTATTATAGAACTGTAAATATATGATATTAAATATTTACTTTGTATGGGAGCTGACACGCCCACTGGTCCGATCACGCCCATTACTATTCACATTAACAAATAATCAACGTGCACAAATTTCTAAGACCCTGGCTGTTATAGAACTGTAGATATATGATACTCAATATTTACTTTGTATGGGAGCTGCCATTTATTCAATTTATGTGGGAGGGGCCACGCTCACTTGAAATGTTTTTAGCCGTAAACCTAATTGGGACTATAACCTTTCAAATGAAACCGGTTTGGGCCAAATCGGTTGGATAGTTTTAGAGTCTATAAAGGACAACATTGTATTTTATATATGTATATAGATGTATATATCATTATTAGATAAAGAAAATAAACTATTTATGTAAAAAATTCACATTTCCACTTCTTTTGGCTTTGCCAACAAATACGCCAACTACCTACCAACTCAGAACACGAGTACCTCTAGTCAAAATTAGTGCTTCAAACTGCCAATTATCAAACAAATCTATAAAGATAAACAGTCTTATTCAGAAAAAATTAAAGTAGACTTCAAATGTACTTTAAGCAAATTTTGTATGAAAATTTTGTCTAAAAACACACTTCAAACCTACTTTATTTTTTATGAATACGGCAGAAAGTTTTTTATACAAAATTCACAAAAGTCTGTGCTGGTATTTGTTGGCATAAAATAAGCGTTTGATGTCAAGTCATACTTATATGTATTATGCTGCAGTGATGAATTTTGAACCAACCCATAGTTTAGTAACTGGGAAAAAGTTTATAAGCTGCAAGATTTCTGTCAATTTTTCATAATTAATGACTTTTTCTCGAACTTGAAACTCGAATTATTCACTTTGAAATGTTTTGAAAAAATTATTCAAATTGTACCGGCAATAATAATTATTGTAATAAAAAAAAACTGTAAGTTAGCCAATTTGAAATTTTGCAATTTGAAACTATTTTTCGCAACTATTAATTTGAATCAATTAAAACAAGAAATTGCTGAATACATTTTTATTTTTCTGAAATGTTAAAACTACTTTAGTAAGAACATTTTAAATTATGTTACTTTTTTATTTCTATAACAATTTAACAAATCGGTATCTATTCTGGAATTGTCTACAGTTTAGTCTCATTTTCTCCCTATTTATTTATATACTGCCCTCTCAGTAGTCTTCCAATAGTAGGGACCACATAAACATAAATGTATATAAACATTGTTTGTTTAATATTGTACATACAAAAATAAATAAATAAATAAACATACACATACACATACTGATGCATATACAATATGTATGTGTGTGTAGGCATGTAAATACCCAGCATACCATTCTAGGAGCGCTCCGAAAAATGAATCAAAAAAGAGTCCAACTAAAAAACATTTTCGGAGCAAAAGAAAAATTTGCTTAAAAAATTAATTTTTTTTTCCATTTTTTTATATTTTATTTAAATGAATTCCATTTTATTTTTTTTACTGTAAATACAATTTATTTAATTTTTTCCCATTTCTAATTTAGTTTATTTGTAAGGGAATTCCCTTTTTGTTTAAGTAAAAACAATATTAAAAATAAATAATAAATGTGAACTTTTAATTTTTTGTATTTAAAATTGCAATGACTCTTTTCTGACATGATGTAAGAGCTCTTTCTGAGCCCAAAAAGACCCTCATAAAGACTCTTTCTGACGGACCATTTTGGAATGCTATGACCCTCTTTTCGGAGTAATAATGATTGTTTTTTGGGCTCATAAAGAGCATGAACGCTCCGTAAAAGGTGTCAGAAAAGACTCTTTTCGGACTGATATGGCTTGCTGGGTACAAACTTATACAAATATACACCTACATACATGCCGTGTTTGGGTGTGGGTGTGTGTTTTCTGTGTATAAATACAAATACACATGCATGCGTGCATTTTGTACACATTTGAATGTGTTTGTTTAAGGCTTTAAAACGCCACAAAGTATGCTACTACTTTTTTTTACTGTTTGTTTTCTAGCAGTGACAGTCAGTAGCTGACGTTGTAGTCGTTTTTATTGTTGTAGCTGTGGACCAGTGGTTGCTTATTTACCCATTGTGTTTATTTATGGTAGAGCTAAAATAATATTTCAACTAAATTTTAATGAAATATTTTAAATGTTAAAAAAAAACGTATAGAAAAAAGAAATGAAAAAACAACAACACCTTCAACTGTAGCAGCCACTACAAAAGCAAACATATTAAATTTATATTTATGTATGTACTTACTTACATACATATATATGTATGTGTGTATGAATGCTTGCATTTTTTTTTTGTGCGTGTGTATTTCTGTTTACATGTATTTACATATACATACATATATGCACAGAACACACACATTCAAAATTTATGCGAATTCATAATTTCTGTAGAAAAAAAAATGAAATATGAATAAAAATAAATTCAATTTTAAATCATTAAATTTTATTGCAATTATATAAATTGTTGATAATTTTCTGCAAATGCGAATTTGAAAATACATATCTTTCTTTTTTTCATATGCTGACCAATATACATAGGTTTTATATTTCTGCAAGAAAATAGATAGATAGTATCTTGGTTATGCATTTCTAAAAGATTCTAAAGGATTTATACATACATATGTATGTACTATATACATATACATACATATAAAATATGTGTTTACCATGTACATGGTTATGTGAAAAGATTTTTAAACAAATGCAATAATAAAAGATTATATCTGGGTAACTGAGTCAAAACTTTAAACAAATACACTTTGACATTAAACTGTTAAACATTTTCATATTCTACACCACCATAGTGCTGATGTTTGTACCGGCCAGAAGTATTGGTCCAACACCCACCTTAAAGTATACCGATCGACTCAGGATCACTTTCTGAGGCGATTTATCGATGTCCGTCTGTCCGTCCATCTGGCTGGCTGGCTTGTGCGCAGAGTACAGGTCGCAATTTTGAAGATATTTCGATAAAATTTGGTATATTTTATATTTTTTCGGTCCAAGGATGGATGGGATTGAAACTGGTGAAAATCGGTCCATTATTTCACCTGGCCCCCATACAAATGTCCTCCCGAAATTGAGGTTTACCGATCATAAATGCTTGAATTATGCAAGTATCCAAACAAATTTCAAAACAAATGAGTGGTAAATGACCCCAAATCACATCTACAAATTCCAAATCCAAATATGTAATATTGAACCCAAATATATTTCATATATATACGAATAATACCGTACAATTTTATAATGATCGGTCCATAATTATTCGAAACTCCCATATAAGAACCTCTCCTTAATTAAATTTAAGCTCTATAAATCTTTTAAAAGTATTTATATCGAGACAAAGTTTAACACATATAATATTTATATTCACAGACATCATAACACTAAATTTTTGCATGATCGGTCCATAATAGGTCATATCTCCCATATAACGCCCATTTCTGAAAAACTGTTTTATACATATACTGGGTGTAGGGTATTATATGGCGGGCTTGACCGAATATATTTTTTACTTGTTATAATTGTAAAACCTGTCAAATTTTCAAGAATTTGTATAGGATTCTTTAAGGAAATAGTAATTTCTTTTCTTTCAGTGCACGTAGACATGAAATTTTGAATGAAAGTGCTGATGAACTCAAATAGATGCACTAAAAAGGGATTTTTGAAAAATTGAATGTACAGTAAATTTGATATCCTAATATCTTCTAAACTACAGTGTTGTAAAAAATAATAAGAACGGCTTCTTCTTTTTTCATGAAGCGAATAATGAAACGAATAATTTTGTTAATTGTTACTGTTACTAATTGTCATTCTATTTCAACAGGAAAATAATGAAATCAATAGTTGAAAGCAATTTTCTATGTTCGTTTATGTTTTCAACTGTCTTTAGTTCAGAAATTGTTAATGATGCGACTTGCAAAGCGCTGCACTTGCACATTTTGAAAAAAAAAAATTATTTTAAAGCTTCCAAAACATGAAAAAAGTATGAGCGACATTTTAATACTGAAGTTTCGAAAACAGGCAGTAAGAAAGTATGTGCGAAATTGGATATACATACATAGTATTTCAAGCAATTCACTGGATTCAGTCTTTCATAAGTATTTAAAAAATGATGGTCATCACGGGTTCAAAATTTAACTATGTAGATTTGTTAGTAGTCGTACAATTAGAGTTATGCTTCAGGAAGCTGGATTAAAAGCCTGTAGCCTGAAGAAGGTGACTTTATTGAGTAAACAGAAGGTTAAAAATATATTGTGTTTTGCTAAGAAAAATCTACACGGAGAAAATTGGGGAAATGTGTTTTGTGCAGATTAAACAAAGATAATTTTTTTTGGATCTGATTACAGTAATACCCAAAAAAAAAAAAAAGAGAAGCATGTGGAGATTCGTCAATTATATGGGGTTGTTTTTCTTCATCTGGTGTTGATGAAAAAAGTGTGAGAACAATGAACCCAAACACACATCTAATGGCGTTAAATCTTGGTTTAAGACTTTTGATAAGACCATAGCGATGGCTGATGGCATGCGTCTTTTTCGACTTATTTTACTTATCGCCTCGTCCTTCCTTTTGGAATAGCACTTTATCGATCATATAATCATACCACTTAATAATAACGATCGATAATTAGTCATAGTTTCCATATAAAGCCCATTTTCGAAGATCACTTATGGCCGAATTCTCGGTCATTAGTTAACCATTGGTAAACTAAAATACATACTAACTATTGTTTAACTATTACTTGTTATTCTTGCGAATAAAAAATCATTAGTTAAGGCTTTGCCATTAGCTAACTAAAGACTGTGAATTTAGCCATTAGAAGTTCATTACTATTTTATAAAACCATGCCTCCATAATAAGGCATGGTTTCCATATAACGGCCATTTCTGAAAAATTTTTTAAAAAAATTACAAAATTTTAAGAAAATTACATACCATAGCCTCTTTAACAAATTTATGCCTATATTTTTTAAATTTATATTTTGGGCATCCTCTCGATTCGCTGCAACATATAATTTTGGTCCTGTTACTGTTTTAAAGAACATTTTTACATATCTTTCATAATCCATAATAAGGTAGTTATCGAAATATGTTAAAACTTTGTGGGAAAGAATGCATGCCCATTTTATAGGTATATTATTCATTTTTTGGAACGGACATTGACTTTGACATTGATTTTTCTTCATTGAATGTAGTATTTTCTTTGTAAGTTGCTGCTTTATTTTAATAATATTTTTTAGTTTCTTAAGATTTTAGTAATTATTTAATCTTAAAGTCTTTTTTATAAAAAAAAAATAAATTTTATTTCAATATTTCGCTACGTCTTTGTGTAGCTTCCTCAGGAAATAAAATGTTTAATTTTATAAATTTCAAAACTATTTGTCATATGAAAAAGGATATGAAAACTTTTAACATAACAAAATATTAAAACAATTTATAACAAGTAGAAACTATTACTAATTATACAATATTTGCAAGGTGTGTTATTTTTTATGTACTAAATGTCTGTAAATCTGTTCTACATTTTCAGTGTCTGCTTTGTAGTTGATCCTTTTAGTTGTAGGTACATTAATTATCTCTAACATCTCTAACATATAACAACGTTTGTAGTTATTTTCAGTGTTTAATACCGATACATTTTTAAAGTTTATATTATAACAAATATTGAAAAAATAAAACTTAAAGCAAATGTCGCCACTGCACCAAGATTATATGAACTACCAAAAGTTTTACACAAACAAGAATTTCGATTAAGACCAATTTGTTCCATCGTTCCATTCTCCATCGTACGAACCATGTGAATACATTACGAATATTTCTTAATAATAAAAAAAAGGTCAAATAAACTATAATAAGAAATTTTTGCTTTCTTTTTGTCAAGGTTTGCTTGTATCACTGTTCTATCGCTACTATAATGGAATGTGTTCTGCTGAAATCAGGGAACTTGTTCCTGAAACAAGTAGTTTTTTACGTAATACACGTTCTTCAGTCAGGGCTCATCCATTTGTGGTCGACTGGACCACTGTCCGTATATGGAACAAACTACCAGCAGAAGTATTCCCTGCCACTTTCAATATGGGAAAATTCAAGTCAAATGTTCACAAACACTACTCCCTCTATCCTTCCTCCCATAACCTATTTTCCTAGTTCCAACACAATGCATTGCATAAGTAGGGGTCGTCCCTGAGTGCTGGTCCAAGAACAAAAAAAAAAAAGTACTTTTGGAGGCTTTAGCTCTTTAGGCAATCTTTGAATGCGACAATTCCGAATTTTCAAGAAATGTGTGTGTGATTTTTTTATTTTGCTTTGTAATTGCTCAGGACTCGTGTAGAAATATTCCGACTGATTAAATTTCTTAACAGAATAACGGTAGTAACAGATTTAATAAAGAAATCACTGAAAATAGCGAATGCATTGCCAGCAGGTTTTTAAAAAAGACACTTGTGTAGTACGGCCCCCAATAATAAAATAACATCTTAAGAAAAAGACTGCAGCTCCTAGATAAATAATTTCTTATAACACATACATACATCGTTATTAAAGGACATACTATGGTTTTTATTTGTTTGTAAACTTACATACATATGTACCTACATAGATGTATAAATTACTAATCAATCCGTAAATGGCTTGGCCATTTAGTATTTTCTGTAAATTTTCTATAAAAATCTTTGTGTATAAGTATAATAAAAAATTCTTAAATTTCGAATGAGTTAAATATCAATAAAAATATGAGTGTGTAAGTGTTCGAGTTGAAATATATATTTTACAAAAACACACAAATATACATACAAATACATACATACATACAGACTGGTATTATAGAAAATACTCGTACATCTACACTCAACCGTGTGCCATAAACAATGGCTCTGACTGTTATTATGCATATTTTATGAGAAAAACTTTTTCAAATAAATTTTAAATTTTAATTTAATTTTTTATTATAAAAACACACACACACAAACATACATACATATAAAAATATATGCAAGTATGTACATTGTACTTGCATACATACATAGATATGTATGTAAATATTTATATGCAATTGTGTTGTTTTAGTTTTTTTTTTTCATTGTATTTTATTCCACACAAACGCACATCGAATACTTTTTGAAAAATGAGTTGCATTATCGCACGCATAATGTTGATGCTGATTTTGTCATTGTTGCTGTTGTTTTAGCTTTTGGTGATGATGATGATGATGATGCAGGACCTCTGAACATCCTGTTTGATATCAGATTTACACCAAAAAATGTATCATATAATATTCACACATACATGCAGACACATAGTAATGCATGCATGCATATGTGTATGTGCACATTAACCTGCATACGCACATGAATTATATGCGTACGGAAGTGTAACACAAGTACACGCACGCAATTGATATGCAGTCCATAATAAAACTTCACAATCACTTACTTACACATACGCACAAGCAGGCACTTTACATTTGACTACATTTGTGTGTTTCCGTATATTATACATACATACATGCACACATACATTCATACATACATACATATATGTATGCCTGTATGTATAAATGAACATTATTAGATGGGCTCTTAAAATAAAAATGTCAGATTAAACTTTGTTTATTACTATTTACAAATAACAATTACAATATTTCGAATAAAGTCGAATCAACCTTTGGAGTGTTAAATTAGGGTAACCAAATTATTTGATTTTTCTTCTGTTCGAATAAAATGAATAATGCAAGTAAACGAAAAATTCGATTACATATTACAAATTAATAGAATTATTCGAATACAGACTTTAACTAAAATCCGATATAACGTGCCCCAAAGTATATAATGTACGAGTATAATGGATGTTGACACCATTAAAACAAAATCAAACAAATAACCATCGACAAACTATATAAATAATGGATCAAAAACTTGTGGATCAGTAAAAAAAAAACATGGAAAGTATCCTCTGATTAAAAAGGATTTTTAGCAGAGTAGAAACCCATTTGAGTTAATTGATTAATTCATTAACATAAAGCTTGGACATTTTTTATGGTAGAATATTTTTTAGAGCCGAAATCTTCCCAATGAAAACATTATAATGCATAATAATTGGATAACCTTCGCTGGCAACAATTAGTAAAAATTGTTGTATTTAAAAGTTAAAAAGTATTTTATTTAATTGAAATATAAATTAAATTTACATAGCTAAGTTTTAGAGACATCTCTAAATACCGACGGCAATCGTTTCTTAACTGTCAAAATTTCTCATGCTCATATATTTTGTATGCTCCATATACCGAAACAATGCGGCGGCAACGCTTTGCTATTGGAAAATCCGATTTTGACAAGGCGTTTCACAGTGAAGTTAGTTGCAAAAGAAAACAAAAAAATAAAACAACAATGTCCAGCTGTTACAATAAACAGGTTCGTTTTATTTATTTGTTTGATAACCCTGTTTTTATCGTTTTGACATAACGTTGACGCTTTTGTTTAGGGATGGGGTATCAGCGGTAAAGATCAGCGTAAAAAAACGTGCCGCTTACCGACGTTATTTAGGGATGGCTCTAAGAAATGAATAAGAAACGAACAGAATAAAAAAAAGAAAGAAAAAGTATTACCAACGACGTGCACATTGTTTAGGGTTACCAATCAATTTCCTCAATAAAAATTACCATCCATTTTATTCAAAAAAAAAAAAAAAAATGACAATATAGCGAACTTTTTAATTTAACAAATATGCCTGACAACATATCGTGCGTTATACCAGGATTGGAACAATTTTTAAATTAATTAAAATAACTAGTTTCATCAAGTCGTACAGGGGTAATTCCATTTTAATTCGACCCGGTCTGGATTTTTAATAACTTTGAGTTTATTGAAATTAATGGTGTACGAGTATATTCTACTCTTAAATGCACATTTTATGACGCATTCATTGAACACATTTCATACATACATATATGATTCTTACATATTTTGGATACTGGATTTTACCTGGATTTTTTGTGTTTGAAAAAAACAGGCCTGTTTCGAATATTTTTGTTTTTGTATCGTTTAACCGGCTTTTTTAATTTTTGAAAAAAAAAGATCAAATTTTTCTAACTTTTTGTATTTGATTTTTTATCATCTTTATTTAAAGGTTTTTTTTTATACATATTTACAATTTTTGAGATTTTATAACGAATTATATTTTATTGATTGATGTTGATAATTACTGTCTACTTTATAATTTTATTTAAAGGAAAAATAGAAAAATCTTTACATGTATATAGCTAGAAAATATACTTGCCTTGATTGTTTTTTATAAAAAAATGTTCCTATTTTAGATCGAAAATCTTCGCTGATCAAACAATGTTGTAAAAACTGCCAATTAAAAAAATAATAAAAAATCTTTTCGGTTCCAAGATCGAATCCAAATGATTAGGCCATATTTTCGGTATATATTGCTTGTTGTTTTTCTTTTATAAAACAATTTTATAAAGAAAATTTCGATATTCTGTGGTAGATCTAACGTTCAAATCAAAACTATTTTTAATTGTGAATTAAACAATAGTTAAAAATTTTTAAATAATAATAAATCATTTTTTCATTTAATTAATTATTTGTAAAAATACACACACATTTTTCGAAACCAATTTTTACCGGTAAAAATAAGAAAATTTTTAAAGAATACCGTATAATTTTTTTTTGCAGTTAAAACTTTATTCGAAACCGGTTTTTTAGAAAATGTAAATTTTCGAATAATTCGAAATTGAAAACCTGTGTAAGCGGTTAATTTTGATTCCATTTATGTACATACATACATATATTATTTATTATCTTTTATTGTATATTATAGGTATTTCAATTCGATATATTGAAATGTTTTAGTAATATTCCCGTGTTTCCAAAAGTTGCCTACTGTATGTGACATTACGAAATATACATTTTTCAAACTCGTTCAGAATTTTTCTTACTAAATATCAGATTTCTTTTAAGATTTATAACCTATTACAATAACAAATATTTGTATAAGAAGATTGATTGAAAAATTGTATTTAGTTTTTTTTTTTCAATAATAAAAGTTCTTAATAGGTGTAATTTATATGTATTAGTTTTTTACTTAATGAGTTTTTAGTCTTTAGAAATTTCAATAATAGATAAAAATAATTTAATTTACATACATATGTACATAAGTGCCTAAATAACTGTTTATTAAACATGTCTTATTATGTAAACAAAATTAAAACGGAATATTGTTAAATTCTGACTATTTTAATTAGAAAATTTTAAAAATAATCGAATTATTCTTTATTCGAAAATTATAATTTTAGAATTCTTCGAAAATTTATTCGTGGGAAATTGTTCTATAATACGAACGGACTCTAATTCTAATCAATGCGAATAAATTGATTAGAATTAGAGCCAACAAATATGTAATACTAAAAAAGTTCTCACAAATTAAAGGATCTGTCTAATGGTCAAACTAAGATACATATATAAAACTTAACTTACACATATCACATGGTATTGAGAATACATAAATGCATTGTTCACACATACCTAAATATACTATATATACTTACATGTGTACTCGTATGTGGGAACAGTAAATACTCTTCAAATCGGATTTATTACTTGAAAACCACTTGTTTTTTTTAGTACTTTTACAAATAAACAGTAAGAGTACTAAAATTTAAAAATGAATCACAAGTACATTGTTAAGAACTTTAGTTATAAATACTACATCTATCAGAGATAAAATAGATCAGAGACATACATACATATGTAAAAAAAATTGGGGCATATAGCGAACCACGGTAAAATGGAGCACCACAAAATGTTTAAGGTATGTTTGATATTTAAAAAAAAAAAATAAGAAAATTCTATTCTTTAAATTAAATTTATTAGGAGTTTACTGAAACATATTTTATTAGCATTAAAAACAAAAATTTAAGCGAATTTTGAAAGTGAACTTTATATGGGGTCTATGGTCAAACATGGACCGAACTAAACAAAATTAAGCTTTGCGATTTCTTTTTGCATGAAATTTTTTTTTTGCTGAATTCTGTATGAATATTTCAATTTTATAAGCATTTGGGTATCATTGAGTCATATTTCGGTAAGAAATTTGTATGGGCGCTATCAAAAATCATGGACCGATTCCAACTATTTTCCTCAGAGTTTCTTTTTTTTTTTTTTATCATAGAAACAACGTCTGCAAAATATCATGGTATGTATGTAATTTCCGCTTAATTGATTTTCCGAAAATGCATAGCTTTTGGATCAATTAACCGAAAATTGATTTATCCGATACTCGGTTAATTGATCTTTCAAGTCAATTAAAAAAATCGTTTATTAACAGATGTACGTATACATTTCAAAAACAAATATATTATGTACATATTTTTAATCTAAATTTGTAGATTTATTTAAAAACAATTACATAATTAACAGTAAAAAATAACAAAAACAAAAAAATTAAAACATATGTTTTGAAGTGTTGCCAAATACGACAATTAAGCAATAAAAAGGAGTGTTTATTCAATGAGTCTAATAAAAGAGCAAATCAATTAAGCGGAAATCTTTTAAACGTTATATATTTTTTATGGGGAAAGGTATATTGCAATTTTTTGTATCAATTAAGCGGGTAAATCAATAAAGCGGGGGTCAATTAAGCGAAAACTACGTATCTGCAATGTGTTTGAAAAATTGCAATAAAAAAATCGATAAAAAATATTAAATTTTTATTAAGGTTGTGTGACATTTCGGTCCGTAACTCTGGTTCTACTTTACCATTTTGCTGATTTTCAATACCAAACTGCCTAAGAAAATACAAAACAATTTTCTGGAAATTCTGTAAAGTTAAGTTGTGTATTTTGGACGTGAGAGTTTTATACACGGACGGACAGAAAGACGAATATAGCTTAATCGACTTAAGGCAGAATTAGTCATTACTTTCTGTTCCGTTCTTGATTTCTGTTCTGACTTGATTCTGTTAAATAGAAAAATGTGTAGAAGTCGTTAGTTGTTTTGTTACTTTCCGTGCCGTTGCGGCCGAACCTGTTGAAAACAAAAATTTGCTAAGTAATTGTAAGTGACAGCACAAAACAGCTGACATCCGCACAACATGCAGTTTTCATACGATTAGGCCGATAAGTGTTATGAATGATAATCGTAGTTTACAACATACAACATCAAAATATTTAGTGTTGTGAACGGTAATCGGGGCCTAAATTTTTATTTTTTATAAGTTGTTACAAAAAACTGCAAAACTTTTCTAATAAACTAAAAAAAGAGGCTCTAAAATTCATATGAAAAAAACTTTGTACGAACAAATACTTTGTTCGCAACGAAAGGATGAATCCACCTTTATTCTTTTTACCGAAAACAAAATATTAAAAAATGTTTCAAAAATTACTTATATGTATTTAAAATTTCAATTTAGTAGATTAGCTGTCGTTTTATGAACAAAAGTACTTTGCAAATAAATATTTAATATTTTTTAAAGATTTAGAAAAGAGTAAACACAAGGTACAAAAAAAACAACCAAAGTCTATAATTTGTCGAGTTTTTTACCCTCTAATTTATAAAATATGTATGTATCCCTTTCAGACCTGGTTGAATCGATTGTGCGATCTGCCTTTTTTGTCATCAAATTACATTTAAAAATTATTTTTCGTCTAATAACTGGCAAGCAATGATCGTGCGGTCTTCTTTTTGAAGCAGTTTTAAACATACTTAACGATTCAGATGCTGACTTTAGTGGTGATGATGATGTTGATGAAAATATGAAAGATCGAACTAATACATCAATTGAAAAATCAAACTCCTCGAGCCTTTTAGATATAGCACAAGTACAACAATCATCAATATCTATATTGAAAGTACCGAGCAGGCATGTCATATGGAAAAGAGCTTCCAATAACATCTGGCTGTCAAAATGAAACAAATATTAAAACTCCATTACAATATTTTCAAAACTACTTTCCTGAAACACACTACGAAGACGTTGTAAGATTTACAAAAATGTATGTTTTGGATAAACGTGATCAGGAAGTGCGATACGTGACAGCAGATATAAAAAGATTTTATGGTTGTGCTATAATAATGGGTTGCCTCAGAATGCACTGGGCAAGGGAAACCAAAATCCCTGCTATTTATAACTCCATGCCCCGCGATAAGTTTCTTCAGATGCGCTCGGATATTCATTTTGAAGATCAATCTGCATTAAGTACAATGAATAAATTTTGGAGAGTTCAACCAATTATTGATATGGTAAGAAAACGATGCAATGAATTGGCAACAGATATTACGAACTATTCAATTGATGAGCAGATGATACCATTTACGGGCAGATGTCCCGCACGTCAGGTAATTCGGTCAAAACCACGTCCAGTTGGCCTCAAAAATCTTGTTTGTGCTACTTCCAGTGGTGTTGTTGTGGACTTTGAAAATTTTCAAGGTGCTGGCACATTTGAAAATTGTGGTCTGGGTCATGGACCATCTATAGTCATCAGGCTAATAAAAAATCTTCCAAAAGAGAGTCATGTATACATGGATCGATTTTTCACAACAGTACCACTGTTAGAAGCACTAGAAGAAATGGGTTACTTAGCGACTGGAACAATTATGGCAAACAGAGTTCCCAAGAGTGTGAAATTTCCTTGGGACAAAGAAATGAATCGAGGTGACATAAGCCAATTTACAAATGGAGAAAATGTAGCTGTTATAAAATGGAAGGACACGAAGGCAGTGATAGTTGCATCAACAAATTGTAGTAAAGATCCTGTAGGAGAAGTTGACAGATGGAATGAAACCTTGAAACGCCGTTGTCCCGTTAAAGTCCCTGCAGTTATACAAAAGTACAATGCCTTCATGGGAGGAGCAGATGTGTGCGACTAAATGCTAGAATACTACAGGATCAAAATGAAAACCAAAAAATGGACCGTTAAAGTATTCTTTCACTTAATGGACTTGGCAATATTTAATTCTTGGATGGAATATAGATGTGACTGTAAACTTTCCGGAATACAAAGGACAAAAGTGAAATCTTTTTTAACTTTTAAAATGGAATTAAGGACTGTGCTAGCAGCTTCATTTAAAGCTTCTCAGCCAGTGGAAATATTTGAGCTTGCTGATGATTTTCACGGAACAAAGTATCGCCCACATGATGCTCCCAATGATGTTAGGTATGACCGTTTTGACCACTGGCCTATTATCTCAAGTAAAAAGTAAAAGTAATTTTTCACAATGAAAACAGTTTCGTGTACTTTTATTTATAGCCACGAGTATATGAAGGACTTGTTATGTCTGAAAATATAACCTGATTAATTGCGATATTTACAATGTTGGTCAACTTAAAATAGTATTACCTGTATCTATATAATAAATTTTACAAACGTACAAACACATTGTTTTATTTATTTATATTTTTATGTGTACATACATATACACATGTATGTAGATATATACTTATGTATGATTATACCTATATACTATGTACATACGAGTACGTGTATTAATGATAAATACAATTAAGTTCTTCGAATAAATTAGTGTCGAAACAAAATTGGTTAATACAACGAATTTCGATTTTTATTGTCTTGTTTTTCGTTACAGGGAAATTATTCGGTTTTTTACTATATATATACATTTTTAATTAATAAAGGGTGTTTTTTTTTTAGATGTATATAACTTTAAGTTGACAACACTTATTTAACTGGTGTCCATTTTGTCAGCTTTCAAGTGATTTATGTTTTGTTTGGTTTGACATTTTAACACGAATAGACTGACGCTGAAAACGCTTCCATTCATAAGTGAATTTTGTTCAGCGATGAAGCTCACTTTTGGTTACATGCACAGAAAAAAATAAAAATGAGTTTCAATTAAAATATTTGTGGAATCAATTAAAAATTTAATTGAAATCGGACCTGTAAACAAAATTATAGCATCAATTAAAAAAATTTTGTGAGATTTAATTGAAAATATCAGAAAAAGTAATTGAAACAATTAAAATTTTAATTCAAAATTATTTTAAAATCAATTAAAGGTTTAATTGAAAAAAAACATGATTTTTTTTCTGTGTGGATACGTCAACAAACAAAACTGCCGTATTTGGAGTGATGATAATCCTCAAGTGTATTTTGAGACAGTGTTACATCCAAAAAAACTGACTGGGCTGGTGGAATAATGTGTCCGTACTTCTTTAAAAACGAAGCTGGCCAGAACGTTAATGTTAATGGTGACCGCTATAGAGCCATGATTACTGACTTTTTTGTTCATCAATTGAACAATCATGATGTGCAGGGGTTGTTATTTTAAGAAGATTGCGCAACATGTCACACAGCTCATGTCACAATTGATTTATTGAAGGCAACTTTTGGTAACCGCATAGTTTCACGTTTTAACGCCTCTTATTGCCGAAGTACGGCCACAAATGTTGGAAAAAGTCATCGAAAATTGGACATCCAGATTAAACTACATCCGAGCCAGACGTGGCGGTCATATGCCAGAAGTCAATGTAAGAAGACTTTCTTTCGAATAAAGTAAATTTCATGTCAATTTAAAGAAATCATCTTTGTTTTATTATTTTTCAAAGTTCTATACATCTAAAAAAAACACCCTTTATAACCATCACTAAAGAAAATGCAATTCGGTTGAGCTATGTCATGATAATATGTGCGAAGTACAAACAAAGTAAGAACACTTCAAAATTTATAGAAAACGAGAATGCTGTTTCTTTTTTTACAGTGGCACTTAATTTCGCGTGATCGTTATTTTTTACACCTTTTACAATAAAATTGCTGATTTCGTTTTAATCGCTGTTTTCGCGTTAATGGCGAAACATACAGTTTCTTAATTTTAATTAATTTTAATTAACTTTTTCAAACAAATTACTTTTGATTTTGTTAAGACATGTACAGTTGAAAATCATTAACTTTTAAAATTCACGCTTTTCTCTATTATTTTACCGTCAAATTAAGTCAACATGACAGTGGGACATTAATTTATTTTTTCCCTTAAAAAAGTTTATGAGAAAATTGTTTTTATTTGTTTATAACATTATTAAAATTATCAAATATTGAAAGAATATATAAAATTTAAATTTTTATTGAAAACAATTTTTTGAAGTTTATTATTTTTCTGACTTTAGTTTGTTATTTTATTAAGTTTTCTTTTTTGGCTATTTATATTTTTATTAATTTACGCATTAAGTAATCTTATTCTAAAGTACATCATACATCTAAAAAAGCGTTTTTTCACTTCATCACTTTCGTTTATGTCCTTTGCTTCCTCTAAGTGTTGTTGCAAGTATTTACATGTAGCAAGTAATTTGTCGAAATTTAGTTTCATAAAAACTTTATCAAAAGACTTTAAGGTATCCAATAGTGAATTTGATGGCTTACTTAAGCCACCTTCACTTAAGTGATTAACCCCTGAGTATGATGAGTCTTCTAGAGGTTTAATTTATGACATATGTAACCCGTAAAATTCTCTAGAGTCTAGACCATCACAATTTAGGTTCTCCAGCTCTCGTTCGTGATTTTCAATTTGCAGTTCAGAATTAAAGCACTGTGTTGTTTAAAACTTTTAATTTAAATTTAACTGTTAAATATTAATGCCTATCTTCTACATCAGGAGTATTATCTATCTCAACATTTGCATTAGTGCCTAAGATCCCTTCGTTATACCCCAGAGTATACGATCGATGTCTATATTTAAATTCTTGACGATCGGTATGATCTAATTATTCCAAAAAAATTTCAAGAACATTCTGATATTAAAGCATTATTTGGTTGAATAATGCCAAGTCTAAATTGCATTGAATACCTTTTTGAAGTGGCAAAAGTGTAGTCATTCCAATAACACGTACATATACATATCTGACAGCATTTTTTTCCTATTATTCAATAATTCTTTTTGTATTTTTTGTTACAAACCGTATGCGTGTAAACACTCCCTTGTATCTTGAAGTGGCACCCATGAATTCATAACATCAAACCAATCATTTGTCTATTAAAGAATAAAGCACAACATTAATTGTTAGCACAGTTGCTCACTTGAATTTTTGCCATCGTTTTGCATACATTTGCCTACTGTGCACTTCCTGTGTACAATTTACTTCAACTTTTTAATCAATTTTTATTTTTGCACTTGCGGCTTTAAAATACACTTCACACACGGTTTTTAAAAAACTTATTATTTTTTGCACTATATTTTATTGATTTTTGTACAAAATTCTTTATTATTAACGAAACCCAATTAATAATTTTTGGAGAACTGTCAAAGTAATTTTAATTGCAGTATTGCCAAGTCTTTCAGGGAAAATTTGAAAGTAAACTAGAATATATTGACTGACTTCTCGGGCTTTCTAATTTGTTTTTTTTTACCGAAGATTCATTTAAAAGCATATTCGTAAAACACAGAAGTGAACGCCAAAGCGTATTCATACAGAGTGATCACCTTTATGAATGCGTTTTTGGACTTAATAGAGCTAAAGGGGATTCTTGCAGGACCCCTTTCTCTCGTAAGATTATGAAACGGACGGCTGCAGCAAGTTAAAGATGGTTATCAAAGCAAAGGTCTTCTTATGAAATACTACTGAAAATTTTTTATTATATTTTAAAAGAGTTCGAGTTTATCTTTGACCAAAATTTGTAACATGTAATTCTATTTCCGTTAATTACATATTATTGTATTGGTTTTAAGTTAATTTGCTATTTTAAATTTTGGATGTATCTATTGAAATTATCCTATAAAAAACGTATAGTCGGTCAAGTCCGACCATATAATACCCTACACCCATTATATGTATAAAACAGTTTTTCAGAAATAGGCGTTATATGACCTATTATGGACCGATCATCCAAAAATTTAGTATCATGATTTCTGTGAATATAAAGGGTGGTTAAATTGTAAGGGCCGATGTTGAATGTGAACCACACCTATACGCCAAGCTTTTTTCCGAATTTTATTTGACACTTCTCTATTTCAGACTTACTCAATTTGAACCATGGAGAGATACACAATCCAACAACGTGTTAAAGTTATCCAGACTTATTATGAAAATGGGCGTTCAAATCAAAATGCATATCGTGCACTTCGTGATTTTTTTGGTCAATTTGATCGTCCTAAATGTGCGTACAATCGCAAAAATCGTGGAAAAATTCGAGCAAACCGGGTCTGTAGAAGATGTGAGAACACCAGTGCATGCTCGTACAGCTCGTACTGCAGAAAATATTGCTGCTGTTCGCGATAGTGTGGCTGAAGAGCCGTCCACCTCAAGTCGTCGTCGTGCCCAACAATTGCACCTCTCACGCTCGTCGTTGATGAACATTATGCATAAAGACTTGCATTTACACGCTTACAAGGTGCAATTGGCTCAAGAACTAAAGCCTCTTGACCATTCCAAACGTCGTGAATGGGCAGAATGGTGGCAAGAAATGACTGTTTGGTGCTGTTTATGGGCTGACGGCATCATCGGGCCGTATTTTTTCCAAAATGAGGCCGGTCAGGCAGTTACTGTGAATGGTGTTCGCTATCGTGAGATGATAACGAACTTTTTATGGCCCGAATTGGAAGATATGGATGTGAACGATATGTGGTTTCAGCAGGACGGTGCCACTTGCCGCACAGCTAACGAAACAATGGCTCTTTTGAGCAACAAATTCAATGGCCGTGTTATCTCACGTAATGGCGATGTCAATTGGCCGCCAAGATCATGTGATTTGACACCGTTGGATTTTTTTCTTTGGGGTTATTTGAAAGAAAAGGTGTACGTCGATAAGGCAGCAATAATTCAAGAGCTAAAGGATGAGATAATTCGGCACATTAACGGCATAGAACCTTCATTATGCCTCAGGGTCATCGAAAATTTGGACCATCGGATAGAGGTGTGCCGCCGTGGTCGCGGCGCCCATTTGGCCGATATTTTGTTCCGTGCATAATTGAGTAATACCAATATATCATAATAAAATACAATTACAATAATTTCCTATATAGTTTGTGTTTTATTCAAAATCAACATCGGCCCTTGAAATTTAACCACCCTTTAAATATGTATTATGTATGTTATACCTTATCTCGATGTAATAAATAATTTTAAATGATTTATGGAGGCTAAAGTAAATTACGTCTCTTATATGCGAGTTTCGACTAATTATGGATCGACCATTATAAAAATAGGTGTCATCATTTCTGTATATATGAAACTTATTTGTGTTGAATTTATTTAGATACCAACATTTTTAAGACATTTATGGTCGTTAAAGTGATTTTCGGAAGAGGGCCTTATATGAGAGCTATGACTAATTATGGACCGATCAGCATAAAATTGCACCATATTATTTTTATATATATATAAGAAACATATTTGTGTTCAATATCATACTATAAGGTGGGTGTTGGACCATTATTTCTGGGCGTTACAAACATCAGCACTAATCCAATATACCCTCCCCACTATGGTGGTGTAGGGTATAAATATATAGAAATAATCTTGCTGGAGGAGTTTCGCTTGGAACTACTGTATATTTTTATTTTTTTTCTTCATTTATTTTATTTTTATATCACAGATAATATAATAAAGTTTTGCACACATTATTTATTGTATAATAGGAAAAGTCGTGTTGATAATTGTAAGATTCGGTTCATGATTTATTCAAGCCCCTATACAAATGTCTTTCCACAATATGACTCTATGGTACATAAAGGGCTATATTCAGCAAAAATAAGTTTCATGTAACAAAAAATCACAAAACTATATTAAGTTTGTCATTCCGTTTGTAACACATCGAAATAATGGCCATAAAAACAAATAGAAAATATATGTAAATATGTATATTCTGAGTCGTTTTGAAATTCTAAGATGATCTAGCAATGTCCGTCCGTCTGTTGTAAATACTATAGAGTTTATAATTCTAATATACATAAATATTCTCATATACATAAAGATCGATGTAACAAATTTTATAACGATCGGTCTTAAGTGGTCGTAGTTATCATATAGGGACCACTTCCGAAAATGCCTACTGTACATGCATTAAAATTTTTATCAAGTTAAACTTTTACATCCTCATATACATAGAAATCGCCATACCGAATGTTATGAAGATCGGCCCATTATAGGCCATATACATATGTACACACAGCTTCAAAAGTGTGGAAGCACCAGTGAATTTTTTGATTTTTTTCAGATTATGAAAAGCATTATAGTTCAACTTAATTTTTTTTTTCATAACCGAATCTATTATTCAACCAAATATCCAACAAAACGAAACTTTTAAACTTCAATCGATGGATAGATTTTAGGATTTTCATTATCTTAAAAAAATCAAATAATTTGTTGTGTTTACTCACTTTTGAGGCTCATAGTATATATATATGTATGTAAATTACCCAATTTTTATATTATTGACCCATAATATAAGGACTACTTACGAAAAATATAAAAACCTACATAAATGTCGATATCAATCCGAAATTTTACACAGATCAGTAATACAGGGTGGCTGAACAATTTTGCTACATTAAAAAACTCAAATAACTTTTTGTAAAGTTTATGTAATTTATTTTTTAGTAATTCATTTGAAAAATAATAAATTTTTATTAAATTAATACATGAAGTTTTGAAAATAATTGAATTCAAATGGCCTCCACCATCTGTGACACATGTGCGACATCTTATCAAAAAGTTAACTGACTGGAGTGTTGCAGGCGCAATTGCCTCAATTATCGTTCCAATGGATTGCTTTAAGCCTGCTACTACGTTTAGGGTCTTTTGATGACCCAAATCGTATTTAACATTGCATAACTTGCATAAAACGTGTTTGTCCGTCACACCGACACACAATCACTCTAACGATGATATATTACATTGATCACAAGCCTTAAAAATATTTTTGAAATGTACAAATTTGAATTTTCTCAATAAAAAAATGTGGGGTTAAAATATGACCCGAACATAACATGTGTAGTTTTTTTCTAACATAGTAGCAGGGTTATCATCCAAATTTGGTTTCATTTGTAAACTTCTTGTTTGCAATAACCCCACAAAAAAAAATCAGGTGCAGTGAGGTCAGGAGACCTGGGAGGCCAACGGAATGTGGAGTTTCTTGAAATCATTTTATTGGAGAATATTTGCCGCAATTATATCATAACAGGCGTGGCTATGAGCCAAGTTGCCCCATCTTGTTGAAACCAAACATAGGTGAAAGGGATTCTCTTTCGCCGTAATTCTGGAAAGAAAAATGTTTTCAACATCTGTAACGGTCTCCATTGACCGTAACAGTAAGAACGTGTTCTTGGAAAAAGTAAAGCCCGACAATAAACATTGAAGAAACTGCACACCACACTGTGACGCAAAGTGGATGTAATTGCATCTAATAGAGTATCTGTGGGTTAGAATTACTACATATTCGACAATTTTATTTGTTAACATTGCCGTTTAAATCAAAATGTGCCTCTTCAGATTTAACAATGCAGTTCAAGACGCCATTTGAATGATCTTCTCACAAAATTCCAAGCTAATCGGGAAGTCTCTTGGGTTCAGTTTGTTTGTTAATTGAATCTTATATGGAATAAAGTTTAAATCTTGGTGCAAAATTGTCTGCAGTGAAAAGCGCAAAAACCTACATAAATTTCGATGTCAATCCGAAGTTTTACGCAGATCAGTTAAAATGATACTATTGAATTTTGTGAAGATCAGTTCATGATTGGCCATAGCTTCCATAGAAGGTTCTCTTCCGAGACTAACTGGAATACCTCATTAAAACTGAGAAAATATAAATGTTTTCGGCACACTGTTATTGTTTTATATTCATATTTTTAATACTTTTTTTTTAATTATAGTATGAATACATCCCAGCAAAAACTTTAATTACAAATTAAGTTAAAAAGTAATCGAACAGACAAATCTACTAAAAAAAAGCACTTATTTTTGTTCGCGATATCCCAAAAGTAATCCTTTATAATTTTAACACTTTCAAGCAAAAAAATTTATAACTTATTTTTATAATTAAAAGTTCCATAAAAATATGGAGTTATAGAGGATGATTACAACAAAATGTTATAGAATAAATAAACAAACATAACAACTACAAAGGAAACTTATTATTGCAAAACGATATTATAGGTAATAATGAATGATTTGTAATCCATATAAAACCGACCTACATATATTTATTTGAGATACATTTTTTTTGCATTTTATAATTATAAGATTTTTAAGACATATGTATATAAAGTCGCTTTTTTAATACATATATATAAATATATGTATATATATATACGAGTATATAATTAGTAACACAAAAAGTGTCAAATAAAACTATGAGATTATGAATTCTGGAAGTCATTAAAATTAAGAATTTAAGTAAAGTTTTTGCTAGAATAAACGTATTTTTGACAATTTATTTGTATTTTGTAAAAACTACTACTGAAATATACTTTTCGATTATGCATAAGAGAATGTTGTTTATATTATTTAAAAGTTCGGATTCAAGAGCTAACGAAATATTTCCATTAGAGACATGTTTAAACCTACTTTTTGAGTATGTACTTCGTAAAATGTTAAAAATTAGAACAAAACACAACAATTCTGTGTAAATATTGATTAAGACCAGTTGAATTTTTATTTAAGAGAAGCTTGGTGGTCATGTTGCATTGAATTCACTTCCATTATTTGAAATTTTAAATAACAAGAAATTTCCTCAGTGGATTTGAAATTTGTTTATTTTTTAATGAAACCGAATAATCATCGACCTATGTCTAATACACGCAATATATTAAAATACATGTATGTACTACATATATTTAATCGTTTACATATGTACAGGTATATGTATGCAAATGTGTGTATGTATTTAACATTACATAAATACGAGTATGTATAGGTAAGTGTTCATGTGTGCAAATATATTGTAAATTCAAACAGTTACTATGCATATAAATACATATTTAAAACACACTTCCACGTACTTACTAAATACATACATATGTATGTATAGATAGGAGTACATACTATATATGTATACATATATTATAATATCCAACAAACACATTTAAACAAGTATGCAAGTACATATTGTACATATTTTATATGTATGTACAGTGTGTCACACAACTAAATTGCCTACTCATTTTCAATAGGAAGGAATTTGTTTTTTATTCAAACATAGAATTGTAAAAACAGGTAAAAATATGTATTTTCTTTTTTGCAGTTGATCAAATTCCAAGTTATTTTGTTGAGTTTTTTTTTGTTGGTGTTTTCCTTAATTGTTTTTGGAATTTTTAAGGGTTTTTGTTGAGTTCTTTTTATTAAAAAGGCCGAAGGGAAAATAATTTACCATTTTCACAAGAAAAATTATTTTACAGCTTTAAAACTAGGACAAATAAATTAAAAATATTTGTAAAATGTTTAGTAGATGTTGTCAAGGATTCAACAATTTAATAAATTGGTCTATTGTTTCTGAAGGACTTGAAATGAAAACCCGTTTAAACCTACATTTATTCCGAACAGACCTACCAAGAAGAACACTATATTCCAATGTAAACAACGAATAAATCCACAGGCTGCTGAGAGCCATAAATATGTACGATCGTCTGATAAGGTAAAAACCAATTGTTTTGGAAATTAACAGATAGATGTGGTTACCATTCGCTGAGATTAATAAAAATAAAAATTTTGCGTGACGGGAACATGTTACATATATCTATTATATGATGAAAGCATATATTGAAATGCTCAACGTAGGGTCTAGTGGAGGCCAAATAAAGTCTTTAGTATAACAATACAAAATCCACGGTTAATTATTTTGTAACATTTGGTTTGGTCGATTGGTGTCACAAGTTTATATTTCCTGGATATTAAGTATATATATATATAGAACGAGGTTCTACGGAATAGAAAAGTGTGCAAAAAGAAACATAATTTGAACTTCACGCACTTCTTGCAGACTAGCCTGTTCGGGAGTTGTGGTGATATAGGGCTTCATTTCTGCCAATGGAGTTGGTAGTCTTGCATATAATAATGATATTATTGACCACCATAGATATGGGCCCCATTGAAATCGTAGAGTTATAATAAATTTTTTTTCTCACATGTGTTTAATTAGTTTGCTTTCAGTGTATTTAAAACAGAGATCTTCACAGCCGAAGGCAATACGGAAAAAATTATTACCAAAAAAAATGATTACTAATGAAAAATGCAAAATATTTTTCTGACCTTGAAATGATGATGCAAATT
Organism: Bellardia bayeri; assembly: GCA_950370525.1. Classification (NCBI taxonomy): domain Eukaryota; kingdom Metazoa; phylum Arthropoda; class Insecta; order Diptera; family Calliphoridae; genus Bellardia; species Bellardia bayeri. The sequence continues at coordinate 44,662,775 of OX493268.1, read as the reverse complement.
ATTAAAGTTTTTTTTTTTTTGGGTTTTCAATTCTACATAATATCTATTATCAATTGCAAAAAAATAAAAAATAATTGTTTTACTTGATTTTTATGAATGAAAAACAAATTTCTCCTAAAAGAGAGAGTAGGCGAAATAGTTTTGCGATACACTGTATGTATGTATATATTGACTCACACGCACAAAATATTCATAGATGAATACCAATTGAGGCCCACTGTCAGTCCGTCCGACCATTCGTCTGTCCGGCCACATTATATAAAATAAATTTGCACTAAAATATATGCGTGCATAAAATATTGCATCAAGAGAACCTGCCATCATCATTGCATAATATTAAATATCCCCAATGTCCTTCCTATAGGGTAAAAATTCAAACTCACACACAATTGCAAACACAATAAGCGCTCATTTAAAAGTATTTGATCAATATTTGCAGAAATTAAACATTTTTAAATATTAAAAGTTGTGTTTAGATTAGGTTGATCAATAATCCTTGATGAATATTTATTTGTGTTCACAAGACCATTGCAGTTGATTAATTCTTCATCACCAAACAATTTCACAGGTTTAGCCTACACATGATTGTTCTCTTTGTTATTTTCAGTGGTTTAGATATCATGCCTTTCACAATATTTATACCCTACACCATCATAGTGGGAAGGATATATGTATTGGATTTGTGCTGATGTTTGTAACGCCTAACTCAACTCAGAATCATTTTCTGAGTCGATTTAACGATGTTCGTTTGTACGTCCGTCTGGCTGGCTGTCCATGTAAACCTTGTGCGCAGAATACAGGTCGCAATTTTGAAGATATTTTGATAAAATTTGATACATACTTTTGGATTAAAACTGGTCCATTATTTCACTTAGCCCCATACAAATGTTCTCCTAAAATAGGGGTTTATCAGCCATAAGTGTTTGATTTAGCCATTTATACTAACAAATAAGTTGTACATGAAGACTAATCTCAACAACAAATTTTGTGCAGATAAAATAAAAAAATAGAGATAAAATTTAACACAAAGAATATTTATGTATGTATATGCACAGAAGTAATGCCATTACATTTTTTGGATGATTGGTCCATAATAGCTCATAGCTCCTATATGAGCTCATTTCTGAAAATATGTTTTTACATATACATACATATAGTTATTCGGTTTGGGGTATTATATGGTCGGAATTGACCGACTATACTTTCTTACTTGTTACGAATCGAATGCTGTTCCTTGACTCCAACATGGAAGGCAATATATTACTTCACCTTAAACAATTAATGTAATACACATTTTCAAAAGAATTAAATTTTTACATCGGTTTGATTTTAAAGATGACTCATTGAATTATAAATATTGTTACCAAATTTTATTTCAATTTAAATTTAACTGTCTTCATCAACATACAGCATGTTTATCAAACTTGTTTATCAACAGATGGCGTGTTTATCGACATACAACTTGTTTAGCATTTGTAGAAGTTTTAATTTATAAACATTATTGAAAACACCCTGTTATAAACGTAGCTTAGCAATATGGCAACATTAAGTTTTAACGACTTTGTCTGCATATTCCAGACACTTACATTCTAGACTTGCAGTCATGAACATACTAGTGTCTTAGTTTCGAACCATCTAGAAATTATGATTGCTGTATAAATAGACTAATAGAGCCAATCAAGTGAATCAGTTTATTGTGAGTCATTGTTGTGTTAAGATCAAAGTGTTCGCAAACTTTAAGTGTGTTCTTAAACCGTAATACATATAAGTGTGTAGACAGAGTTTTAATTTTTAATTAAAATTTTTTTATATTTTCTTCAAACTACTTGATGCTTTTATTTTGCAATTAAAAAGACCCCGGTTTATTTAAATATAAGGTATGTTTATCAGGTACTAGTGAAATAAACTACAACTAGAAGAATTTGTTGGATAAATCAACAGGAACTAAAAACTTACCCCCTTATTCAAAAACGATTATTAAATTTAACAAACGTTTATTAAGACAGATTTGCATATAAAAAATTGCTTAATAAACGTTTGTTAAATTTAATAATTGTTTTTGAATAAGGGGGTTAGTTTTTAGTATTTAACTTTTCTACAGACATTAGTTCTAAAAGACAAAACCTTCGATCTATTGCTGGTTTTTGGTTTTAAGCCATGAAAACGAACCGTACGTGATATTTTACATTTGCCCACATTAATAAGCGATTTACGTGTGCATCGTACTTAAAGATTGTGTAAATAGTTTCACATATGTCTAATAAAGAACCAAAATATTGGATGAAAAATGTTGCAGGTGTCACCAAAAATATCTATATCGCACCTTAAATACAAAAGGGTCACAACTCAAAATACTAAAATTTTCAGGAGAGACAGAAAGCTGTATGTACATCGTGCACAAGCAACACACTTAACATAAAAAGAGACATAACTGCATTTTTCCAGTTAAAGAAGATAGTGAAGAGCAATTCCATATGAAAACGATCAAAATTGGCAAATTTTTGGACGACCCCTCTCCGATTTTAAAATAAATAGTCCCAATCGATTGCCCAGCAAAAAATAATGTACCTACATATTTTTTTTTTATAGTGACTGGTTTAGTGGTGACGTTGATGACGGCAAACAAATGATTGAGCAGTTGAAAAGAAAATTCAATTTAGCGACCACTTTTCCGGAGAAATATCTCATTTTATCTGTGCTGCCTCAATCATGGTCTATACGCAAGATTTCTGAACAGTTTCAAACATCTTTTGACATCGCGAGAAGAAGCAAAGAATTAGTTCGACAGAAGGGCATATTGGCGACTCCCACCAAGAAATTTGGCTCAAGGACCCTCAGCGAAGCAACGGTGAAATTGATTCAAGATTTTTACTGCAATGATGACAACAGCCGCGCCTGCCCAGGTACACGTGACTATGTTATCACACGTGAAGATGGAGAAAAAGTACACAAGCAGCGCAGATTATTATTATGTAATCTATCCGAAGCATACCATCAGTTCATACCCAGCAGAAAAAGTGGGATTTTCTAAGTTTGCCATCCTACAATTGTCGCATTTGGACAGATGACAATTTTCCGTGGGGTATGCGCACAACGACTGCGACATACTTTCAATTTCTTGCATGGAAAGAAAATTAATTTGATGTTTTGATGAAACATGCAAACGCAGACTGAATGCGTTCCGTGCCTGTCTAATGCCAGCACGCATTCTTTTGATCGTAGGATGGCAAACTTAGAAAATCCCACTTTTTCTGCTGGGTATTTCTCATTGAACTGATGGTATGCTTCGGATAGATTACATAATAATAATCTGCGCTGCTTGTGTACTTTTTCTCCATATTCACGTGTGATAACATAGTTACGTGTACCTGGGCAGGCGCGGCTGTTGTCATCATTGCAGTAAAAATCTTGAATCAATTTCACCGTTGCTTCGCTGAGGGTCCTTGAGCCAAATTTCTTGGTGGGAGTCGCCAATATGCCCTTCTGTCGAACTAATTCTTTGCTTCTTCTCGCGATGTCAAAAGATGTTTGAAACTGTTCAGAAATCTTGCGTATAGACCATGATTGAGGCAGCACAGATAAAATGAGATATTTCTCCGGAAAAGTGGTCGCTAAATTGAATTTTCTTTTCAACTGCTCAATCATTTGTTTGCCGTCATCAACGTCATCTGCTTGACTGCATTCGTTATCAGAGCCTTCATCAAATATTGTCGCGATTGCACTCACAACCTTGCCTTTTTTCTCTTTCCTGTATGTTTCACTTCGCAACTTTCTTTTTCTAATAGGCGTTTCACCTAAAGTGGTAATAGCCTCATTCAAAGGACTCAAAGACATATTGACCATCGGAATGTCTGCCTTACTATCAGATGGTGGCAGGCAGACCATATTCACTACACACTCAACTTGGGGCTCTTAAAAAAAAAATTGATTTTTTCTTCATAAATGTATTTTTAACTGTAAAATAATTTTTAAAATGTATTTTTAACAAGGTGATCTCTTAAATGCTCTTCTCCTGTCCAAACAAGGAGTCGGGGCCCATTTTTTTATTGCTGATTCTTAAAGCAAAAATTATGAGGAATCCAAAAAAAAAATTAGCCGGAAAATTTAGGAGCTTCTGTGGAAAATCGGAAAATTTAATTTTCATGGGAAAATTTAAAGGTAAATTTCTAAGAAAAATTAGGAAAATTTTATTTTTCAATTAAAGCCTGATTCAATACCTTTCCAACGAGCTATCACTCGTTGCGATCGCTTTAGTAGTTTTTTTTTAAAACAACTTTCAATGAGGTCCCTTATGAAGAATTCTTCAATTTTGTCACTTACAGTGGTGTACACCACCACTAAACCAGTCACTATAAAAAAAAAAAAAATATGTAGGTACATTATTTTTTGCTGGGCAATCGATTGAGACTATTTATTTTAAAATCGGAGAGGGGTCGTCCAAAAGGTGATCGCTTTCATATGGAATTGCTCTGAAGTGAAAGAAAATTTTTCAGTAGTACACTGAATTAATTAATGGAAAAAAGTAAATTTTGGAATATTTTGAGTTGTGAGCCTTTTGTATTTAGGGTGCGATATGTTTATAGTTGACCATATTTAGTTTTGAATAGTTTAGATCGAAAATAAAAATTTGTAAAAAGTCCTTGTAAATCACAGTTATGATTTTAATAATAATTACTCAATTAATTAATAATATTACTCAAAACGTCGTACATACTTTTTAAACTTTTACGTTTTTGCAATTAACATTTGGGGCGCTCGGTCTCATTATCAAGACGAATATTTTTAATAAATTTATGCTTGTGTATATATGTATAATTATTAATTATTATTAATTAATTACGGTACATCAATTTCCTGACAAGAAATAAGCAAAAATTTAAAAATATTGAAACATTTTATTCACAACACTAATAATCACCCCTATCGTAAATAAAAATTTCACGTGAAATTTGTTCACTTTTCACATTTTTCCTATTTAATTTCAATGTTACAAAAATAAAAGTGAACAAATTTCACGTGGAATTTTTATTCACGATAGGGGTGAATAACTCTTTGGTGGTCGCTGGCACATCAATTAATCGTAATTCATATTCTTCTAGAAATTTTCAAGAGTATTTTTATGAAAAGCACAACATTGTTTCTTAAATAGTTCTTCAGATCTTATTATTTTGATAGTGACTTATGTTCATACATCTCTACACCACATAGTGGGGAGAATATATTGAACTTGTGCTAATGTTTGTTTGCAACGTCCAAAATATTATTCTGAATCACTATCTGAGTCGATTTATCTACATACATGTACATTTATTTTTGTTTTATTTCGATAAAATTTTGTATGTGAATTTTGTTCGACCCAAGGATGGTTGGTATTGAAATTAGTTATAATCGGTCCATTACATCATGTAGCCCCAAACAATTGCCCTCCTGATATATGACTATTATACACGTATTCAAACTAATTTTACTAAAACTAATTTGTATATAAAACCAAAAAGACATTTTGTGCAGAACGGTTAATAATTGACCATAGCTCCCATATAAGACGCACTTTTGAAAATCATCTTAACGACCATAAATCTCTTTTAAATGTTGCTACCCCAATACAATTCAACATAAATAACTCATATATCGCACCTGTTCAACAAAAAGGTATTAACTCAAAATTTTGATATTTTCACTTTTTAATAAAAAACGATACATAATGATCTACTCTACCCACTGTAAAAATCTCCCATTATTTTGTCTACTCTTTCATAAAAAAATAACGTTATAGTTTTTTTTTTGTATAATATACCTTTAACATTAAATTAAACAGTTTTTTGCCTCTACTGAAAAATAGAAAATCTTGAGTTACTACTCTTTTGTTGAACAGGTGCGATATGTATTAACAAGTTTTTCACTCAAATAACAGTGGTTTAGAAACGTTTTTGGAAATAATTCGGTATCTATTACAGATATCGCTACGAACTTCCACATGGCTGGAGCTGTGGTGTTTTTACAGAAAAAAATTTCTTTGGAGCTATACGAGTATATAACTTTTATATGAGCCGCAAAGAGAACTTAATACATAAGCGTGTAAAGTTAAATTTGACTCATTTAAGCGAAAATAATTTTTAAGCAAATATAATTTTTAGGCCCGGGGGTTTTCAAAACTTGGCCAACTTTTAAAATAATTTTGGTTTAAGTAAAAAATTCTAAAAACTCAAAGCACCGATTCACTAAGAAGGTCCATATTTGTATAGCCCTATATGTTACCTATATAAACAGAAAGTTTTTTTCACTATCACAAAATAAATAACTTCACAGTGGAACACACAAAAAAAATTAAATTTTGCAAAAAGTTTTTCCCGTTTTAGGAATTTCGGTATTTCATTTGAGGACATTTGAATCGATATTAGTTTTAAATTCTGATATAAAACTTAATTAATAAAAATTTTTCTTCTTTTCTTCATGGAAAATTAACATATTAAAAGTTTTTTAAATTTTTAAGGTAAATGACATCCGAAAAATTAATAAAATTAATTTATTTCACTAAATACCAAATACTTATACAAAAAGCTTATATTTACTCTTCAGCAGCTCAACAAAACTTGCTCTCTTTTACAAATTTTAACGTTTCTGCATAAATCGATTATTTTTTCAATTCTTCAATTCAAAATAGTTTATTTTTAGAAATAGAAAAGATATTGCATTGAAATATTTTGTGTCTAATGAGCAGTTTTTTATTTATGTAACTAACAAAATTAATTTGAGACAAATCGGTCAAAAATTCTGACCGATATTTTACAATAATCGGATCTGAATTGGGTAAAATTTCGAAATCTAAATTTTAAAATGCTTTAACTCGAAAACTGTAAAAGACAGTAATATATTTTTAGCTAGACTAGCCGAGGAAAATATAAAAATCTTAAAAATTGATTAAAAACCAAACATATTACATGTCAACGGTGCAGTAATTTTTAAACACAAATCCTCTTTTGCAACTCTCATGTCAAATTGTATCTCGATCAGAGCAGCGATTTAGAAATGACAGATGTATGTATTTCCAAAAGAATTCGATTCTGCCCCATTGTATGTTTACATATAAATTTTGCATGCAATATATGAAAAAAAGTTGGAAAGGTTTGTGAAGCTTCTGAGCTTTTTATAAAAGTGTTTGGTATTAGTAGAAAGCTAAAATCTTATATACATATGTATATAAAATTTAATGTGTGTTTATTTGTTTGATTGTACCATATAGGAGACCAAACCTCTGGACCGATATTTTTGAAATTTTCACAGCATTTAACTGGAACTCTGGTATGATTAATAGGGTACTTTCTTTTGACCGCGCCCACTTTTTTTAAATTATTCAATTGCTCCCATATAGTTTTAAACAGATTTACTTCAAATTGAAAACACATTATATACACCAGGCAAGGTAGAAATAAACATTTTTTACCCACGCCCCTTTCACGTCCCTTTTCACGCCAAATTTTATTTGAAAGTTTTAAACTTTTTGTTCTCTATACAAATTTGTTCCTTCCAACGTATTTTATTTTATTTGGTAGTATATTGCTCTTAATACTGTTAACGTCGCTATATAACTATGAACCATGCCCACTACTCTGTCCCATTTTTTTAATTCAATTATTTACTTATACCAGAATGTTTGCTATACAAAATACTTTTTTTGTAATATGTATTTACCATATGTATTTTATATACTTTTTATCTACAGATTAGGTAGTCATACATTTTTTTATTACCAAATCCCCCTTTTTCGCCCCATTTTACCTTAAATTATAACTAATCTGCTTTTAATCTATATATATAAAAATGCATGTGTGTCTGTATGTTTGTGCTTAATAGGAGGCCAAACCCTTGGACCGATCTGCCTGGAATTTTCACAGCATGTTACTGTGACTCTGGAAGGAATAATAGGCTATATGAAGTTTTGATTGCACAAACGGGTATGTGTATGCTCCTGATGGGCAAACTAAAAATATTGTACATATATCCTAAAGTATTGCAATAAATAAATTAAAATTAAATAAATAAATTTTTGTAAATATATAAATATGTTTTATATTATTTTATAACGAGGAGGCGTAGCGAAGCACATCGGGTTTAGCTGGTAAATTAATAAAAGAAATTAAATGTTCTTAAATTCTTAAAACGGAAAAAAATGTGATCTTAAATTTGGATTTTTTTAAATGCCCACTGCGACGTTATTTACCTTGGGATTGTAAGAAAACTTTCTGTGTATTTTAAAGGATCAGTGCTTTGCGTTTTTAGAATTAATTTACTTAAACCTAAATTTATTTTTTAAAATTTTGATAGACCTGGGGAGAGTTATGTTCGCTTAAAATTTTACACGCTTATGCATGAAGAAATTTTTTTCTATTAAAGAAAAAACATACTCGTAGCCACTTTTTCGGAAAAAATGCAACGTTGTATATGGAAGATATATGGACCTGCTTGCAAGTTTTTTAATTTTATTACAAATATAGCTGATATTTTAGAAAAAGTTTTCTACCCTTCATAGACCCGCCATATCTAAAAAAATCAAACAAGATTGGCCATAATTGTAAAAATAAAACAATATATCTCTTGAACTAAAAAATATAACATACATAACGTGCAAGCATATTTTTTGTAGATCTTCTCAAGTGCTGTTTGTATTTTAAATGTCTGCTCATTCGGACCATAAAAGGATTTTTGGACGATTTAAAAAAGGCCACCCACTGCCGCCAACCATGTCAGAAGCCTATAAATCAACACGAAAATACCTCAGCTCTAACCATGTGAAATTTTGTTAGGATATCTGTAATAGCTGCCGACATACCAAATTATTTCCAAAATAAAACGTTTCTAAACCATCGGCCCATAATTAGTCATATCTTCCTCGCTCCCTGTGTTGATATCGACATAACATTTTAATTCAAATAACAAGTATATGTATGTGTATGTACACATAAGTTATGGTTCCAAATTTTATAACAATCGGTACAAAATGGTCATAATAGCTCCCATACACAGTTTATGATGGTATTATATGCTCGGTCTTGGCCGACTATACATTTCAACTTGTTTTTACATTAGAAAAAGGTCTATAATGACCATTTTCTTAGAACAATTGAGATGGAAACATAATTATATTTAATCTGCCAAGTCAGTTGATTTTATTCCTTTACTAATCTGTTTTGTACATATTCAAACACAACGACATTCAATTCGTACAGCATGATGTTTAAAAATGTTCAACTTAAATTTTAGATGAATTTAAATTTTAAAAGCACAACAAATAGTAAATTCATTTGAAAATACACGCACGCACACAATCAGTATATACATCCTTACACATACACTGTTGTACTTACAAATACATGTGCAATTTAAATATTTTTTATCCTGCAGTTTAAAAAGTACCTTTGGTGAACTTTTGACTCACCACATCTTACAAATACAACTCACAAGTTTATTGTTTCACCGATATCTTTTTTAAAGTAGTAAATATGTAAGTAGTTTCTTTTAAAAAATTATCACTGTTTCTAATTAGTTTTCTAATATGTACAAGGTAATGCATGAGTTAGTTAACTGAACTAATTCTGCTCTCAATACAAAAACCGCTAGTAAGTTCTGATAACGAAATCATATATAATAAATTTCAGATGTAGCTTGTAATAAGCGCGTTTAAAAATATGAAGTAATCAAAATATGAAAAAGCGTTATTAATGTGATTTCAGTCGATTCGCTTGAATCAGTTTTTATAAAAAAAGAAACTTTAATAAAAATGTGTCTCCTGTCTCTGTCTGAAAAAGTTTAAGCTCTATTAGCTTAAGAAAACTGAAACTTAAATTAAACTGCAATTTCAGCTAAGCGACAAGCGAATAGAAGGCCCCTTAGTGGTTTACAGATTCGTTTATGCAACCCGAGCACAACTTGAAATTATTGCAATAGGCCATCAGGTAAGTGAATTCCATGCGTTGACTACATCAGACGGTTTCTTTGTAATTTATGGATATTCGTCTTGATATGGACATATTACTGGTCATATTCACTCAGAACTGCTGGGTATGATTGAATTGTGTTTGTATTTGTGCGCATTGCCATTAAAATCACACTGTGATGTGGATGGACTCTTATTATATTTATTTTTTTATGTTTTGTTTCACTTTAATAATTTCTAAAATATTTAATATTTCAAGTTATGGTATATATTCAAGAATATATTACGCTAAATATTCTTATTATTCTGAATTTCAATTTGTTTTTTCTCAATATTAATTTGGATTTTTTAATTTAAATTTTTTATTTCTCTATATCAACTTGCTTTGGTGTGTGTACAAATTGTATTTTCTAAATTTCTTCTACTTGAAATGGTGTAGTAAGGTAAAACCGCATTATCTTGCATTCTAATTAACGTCACCTACGTCAGAGATAATTATACCTCAAATCGGAAAAACACAATGTATATTGTGGCGTTCTAAGCGTGGCACATACAAATCTGTCCATTATTGGTCTTTTTCGAAAAGGTACTGGCCAATAATGCCGATGGCCCTTTGGTTTGTAAGTGGAGTTAGGGGTTCGGAAATTCCCAGAATATAATGGTCGGAAATTTCAGGGGAAAATTTTAAAATTTCCCGGTAAAACGTGATATTTAAAATTAACTTAGTTTAATTTTTGATTGCAAAAAATTAGCATTTTTAAAATGTTTAATTTAGTCATATTTAAATAATAAGTTAATACACTAGAGCCCCAATTTGCGGCGTTAATAGGGACCGGTGAATGCGACGCAAATCGAATCACTTTTTTCTATACAAATGTACTAAGTTTTTGTTGAATGGGTCTAAATATTAAAAATTTTGTATATTTTTATTAAAAAGACGTCTTACGGTACGTTTGATTATATTTATTTCAGCAGGTCTTTGTTATTATTATAAAGAAATAATTGAAAATATATTTTTAAGCAAGGAATAACAAAATATTTAAGGAGAGAAAAAACTAAGTAAGTATATATGAATAAAATGGGAATTCCCCTTTTTACACGCAAGTAGGCAAAATATTCACATGTAATTATGGAATTATGGTATATAGCTACGCAAATCGGAGGCAAAACTACGCAAAGCTGATTGATACAAAATTTAAAAGACGATGCAATTCGGAATCGAAACGACCTAAAGCGGATTAAACCACATTTAGAAAGGCGACGCAAATCGGGGCTTTAGTGTATCGCTATAAATATACTACCTACAAAGAAAAACCAGCAAGAATTAAATTATTGAATAGTCTAATAAGTAGGATGAGGTAATATTTTTAAAGATATTTGCAACATCTCGCACAGCGTTGTTATAATGGAATATTAAGCTTTCATGTCTGGCTGCATAGTATGGACATTTTGAATGAATCCAGCTGCAAGCAAAATTTTTTAAATGATTTTGCAAGCTCTTGTTGAATTTGACAACAATCAACAATGGATCTCATTCCCCATAAGATTTCTTCAGCAATCGGTGTGTTACAGAATCATTTTTTTAATGACATACATACATTTATATGTATGTATATATGTACATAAGTAAAGTACTATTTTCCTCGGATGACGCTTTGTTGACACATAATTCGAGATGTTTGAAGCAAACAAAAACTTTGTTGTTTACACAAAAATGTTCAATAACTAAAGAAGAATAAATGACAGATATTAATTAACCCTTCAAAAAGATATACATACATACATATGTATGTACATAAACATGATTAAAGACAAAAGTTTAAGTTATACAACCAAGATACATACTCCTATATACACGATTTTTTATCAAACATTTGACACATTCTTGTCGAGAAGTATGTATGTAAAGAAAGAATATAGCAAAGTGTGCGTACTAGTATTGGCAAACATTGTACAATTGTACTTTTTTTGATACATTTTGGACAATGTTGGTACCGTGGTACTACCACGAGTCATTTGGTACAATTTCAAAATGCTGTTGCATCAAAATTTGGTATTTCAGATTAAATAGATTAAATAGATTTTCGCAAATAACCCGATACTTCAGAAATGAGAATACTTTACATAATCTAGTAAGCACTCTCGTATCGGGTTCTGATGGTTTTGCAACTTCTAGATACATATGTAATCTCTCTCGAACCTTTCTGAATTGATTTTTAACCAATGGTACTTCAAAATTTCTATGGATGTGTGGCAACTCACAAGTTCTACGTATAAATGCATTCTTGCATACGAATACATAAATTATCATCGCTGCTCAGAGATATGACAGGCGTTTAGATTTCTTCTAGATCTTTCTTCTTTATGCTACCGTCTAAAACTTTAATATATGTAAGCCGTTTTTATTGAATTAATAAATATTTAGTTTGTATTGGGAACGTGTCTTATTTACAACAAAAACCCCAAAGATGTTTACATTACTTATGTACCATGGTACTGCCGTCATGGTTCTAATCATTTTCGATTGGACCCTCTGTACAAGATCTACCTGTATTGATTACATGCAGTTATCCATAATTGAATTCCATATGTCCAAATTGGTTTAAAACTTTACAATCAAGGTTTAATTTAGATTGGCACTGGCTGCAGGTTAGATGATTTCAGTCTCATATGAACCTTCTTGGCTTCTATGTGGCGACGCCAAATGTATGCCAAGGTATGTGACATGATCAGACTGTGGGATATTCACATTGTTTATTAAAACAGTTGGACAATTTCCTGTCCTAAGCGTAAACGTAACATGTCTACTTTTCGATTCGTTTACACGTATTCTCTGGTTTTTTAACCACGTCTCCACACGTCTGAGATAAATATAGAGTTCTCTAAATGCCACACTAGAATCCACATGTGAACTAAGAATGTCAGTGTCGTCTACAAAAGTACATAGAAATGGTTAAATTTTCACTCGTTGGCAAATCAGAGGTGTATATCAAGTAAAGTGCTGGTCCGAGAACACTCCCCTGTGGAACTTCAGCTCTGATTTCGTAGTCATTTGTCACATAATCACTGTATTTAACACTAAACAAGCGATCCGATAGGTAAGACTAGTAATCTGTGAGTACTAGGCGGCAGTAAGCAATTATTCTAATGTATTAGACCTTTATGACAAACTTTATTCGAACAATATTGTTTAAGCTCAAAAGATTTTTTTTATCTCTCCAGTTAAACTGTTAACTTGCTCTACTCGTATAGTTACATATTGTTCATGGAATCTAAATTGGTGAACTGGGATAATGTTTTGATCCATGAGAAAGTTTAAAATCTTCTTTTGAAATACATACTAGTTAGAAGTCTTACTTGTGCACCTTATCCTTTTTTATCACTTGCAATAAATCAATATCAATCGAGTATGAAAATATACTGTTAAAAATGCTGCCATCGAATTTTTGATAAAGTAAGTTTGTGGTTTAGTTGTATTATTATTTAAAAAATATTGAAAATGGTACCTTGGAGGTCCAAAAAGTGCATTTTATTTATATATGTAGTTGGTACGAAAATCAAAAACCCATTTTCCATCTCTGGTGCGTACTAGGTGAAAAAGAACGGTGTTGATGATACAGCCATTTCTTAAACTAAAGAGCACAATAAAAAGAGCAGACGAATGGCTTATTCCACATTTAGAAATATTAGTAGACTTAAAACGTCTACTAATATTTATTAAGGTTGGAGTACGTATACGGGTCAATTCCAAAAAAAAAAACGTACACAACGAGTTTTTTTTGCTTATTTTTTTGTTTTTTTTTCAATTCGCCTGTAAAGCATGGTACTCTGTTCATCATTTCGTGCGAAATACTATCAAAAGCCCATATAAAAAAATGTATGCGAAATAAATGCGAACTAATGCTGCTGAAGTTGTACTCTGTTCTTATTGTGAAAAGTTACGAAATGTTTCTGGCAGCATGTTTTTTCAGCAAAAAAATGTATATGGCAACATTTTTTTCCAACTGTGAAATAATGCATGGTGAAATAACTCTACAAGGTGGTGTTGAAACGCCAGCTGTTTTTTTTTATTCATGTTCGTTATGTCAAACTTTATATACATATGTATGTATGTATGCTCAAGTTGTGTTAAAAAAATAGCAAACGTATCAAGTTATACAAAAAAAGTGAAAAATACAATTGTCCATAAATTAAATGTTTCATAAATTAACAAATTTATAAATTATTTTCATTTTGAAATTAAAAAAAATTGTATGTATATATGTATGTATTTATTTTTCCTGCAAAAATGTTTGTAAACAATAACCAGTTGTTTTTGACATTACAAACATGAAAGCAAAAACAAAAATACCATGTTGTTTCTGTTGCTTTTGTATTGTTGTAATATTGTCATCACCTTGTAGAGTTATTTCACCATGAAATAATGTAAGCGGCACTTATTTCGCACGAAATTGAAAAAAACAGCCAAAAACATATGGTTTTGTTTGCATAAAAGAAACAATGTTGCATACCTAAGGGCAATAAAAACGACAATTGTCTTCTAAATCGCGGCATTGTCACCACTTGCTAATTGTCAAAATTTTCAAACGAAATAATTGATGTTGCTCAACAAATTTTGCAAATTTGAATAGAGTACCATGCTTAAAGCCTAGTACTCTGTTAAAATTTGGGAAAAATGTTGAGCAACATTAATTATTTCATTCGGAAAATTTGACGTATATCCAATGTTGCCTATCATGCGAATTTACATAATTTGACGTTTTTTTTAATTGAAAGTACGCCACATTGTTTTACTTATGTAAACAAAACACATGTGTTTTGCTTTTTTGTGAATTTAAATCGAAAATAAATAAAAGTTAAAATATTAAAAAATCTGTGTTGAATCGAAATCTTTAAATAAAAATGAATAAACAAATACTACTAGCCGCTTGTGCAGCAGAAAAACCAGTAATAGATATTGTTGTTGCGACAGAAGAGCTTTTGGATAAAAATTCCACGTGAAACAATTGCTACTTTAATTATTTCGCTGTGAAAAAATAATGTTGCCAGATACATTCCACATGTTTTTCACAAAATGAACAAAGTACTACTTCTGCAACATTTTTTCATAAAAATTTTATGTTTATTTTTTTAACATGTATTTTGACAGCATTCCACTTGAAATTTTGAACAGAGTACTATGCTTAAGAGTGGCCAATTTATATAGAAATTGATGAAGAATCCGGTGGTACTTTTAGGCTCTCAAAAAAGTTAATATTTTTTTTAGGTTTTTTATGTTTTCTATGATTTCTATCTTGAGCATCACACACCAAAAAATCGCTAAAAATGCAAAAATATTTTAAATTCAAGCTTACTACGATGTCCTTTTGTTTCTCAAGATTGACTCTTTCGAAAATCACCTTTTCGATTCTAAACACAAAAACACGATTTAACTAGATTTTTCATTTTTTTTTGTTAAAAAAAGAATTGAACTTAGAGGTTTTTTTTCAAAGTAATAGGCTTGTAACAATGTATTTAAAAAAACTGCAATTATAAGCGTTTTACGGAAAAAAAAAACTAAAAACAAGAAATAATGCCAAATCTAAAGTTTAACGAAAAAAAGTTTATTCTTCTACAAAAAGTGAATAAAAAAAACAAACATTTTCAAAAAACAAAAATTTTCATCAAAACTAAACATATTCTTTGATGTCTTGAACAAAAATGGAAAAAAGGAAGTAATTCTTGAAGAAACTTATACACATATGGAAATATTTAATACAAAACAATAACTTAATTTAATTTATAAATTTTCATTCGAATTCTTATTCTGAATCTGTATAAACTTCATGAAATGACAAGCGGCTTTGTTTTTTTTCATTCTCATTAATTTTTACCACTTTTAAATTTAGTTTGTGGCAAAAACAGAATCAGTCAGTAACAATAAAAATTAAACTCAAATATACCACGATTACACCTTTCTTTCTTCTTTCTTTTATATTCGTCATTACGCGCTTTATCGAGCTTTATTTTCTCTCGATATTTTCGTACTCTTGCAGCCGCCGTTAATTCAAAAAAATCAAAAAAATTAAGCATTTTAAGCTATTCAGCAATATATGTCACCCGGCCTATGAAAAGGTGGCTTATGACTCAAAAAAGAAATTCATATCCATTTATTATCTTGATTCTAGATTATCAATAAAATTCTGTTTTTCTTTCATTTGTGCTCTTCTTTCTTTACATTTTTAGTACACTTCTAAGCAAGTTAGGACTTTCTAGTTTTCACCGCGTGAAAGAGCGTCTCAAAAACTATCGAAACCAAAAAAAAATGTGGAAATGTGGCCGGGTCACATATATCAAAAGTGGTGCTCATGAAATGTTTGCCTATTTTGTTTTTTTTCGTGGGCAATTTATTTCTCAAATTATAAAAAAATGAGTTGAAACCGTGTAAACAATGATTGTCAACTTGAATTTTTTACATATAATATATTCACTTTTAAAAAAATGTGCGTGACGCTCATGAAATTTTATCGCGCCCTTACCATGCTGTTCCCAAAAACTGTTTTTTTAATAGATTTTTTTCGCTTTTTCACTTTTGTAATAATTAGAGTTTGTACTTTCCTTACGTTATTTACTTTAGAAAAAAGTGACGCTTAATGCAAATTGTTGGGACAACCTTTTTTTGCAACGCCAAATTCGCACTAATTAAGTTTTGACGACTAAAACAAATCAAAACACAAGAAAGAAACGCAATAATTCAAAAACTTTTATTAAATGTTGCATATTTACTTTTTTCTTGATTTTATTTTGTTTACTAAAAATTCTAACGGGGGACACATGATTTTGTATGGAAGCATTCAGAGGGAGAAACAGAACACCATTCTGAATAAACAAAAAAACAAACATACAAATTTGAGGATTACATTTTTTTTGTTAAATATTCCTCGCTGATCACTCTAACATTTTTGTTTTTTTTTTACCTAAAATAGTAGTGTAAAGTGCGGGACACAAAAATTGCGTTTTTTTTTTTTAATTGACCCATACGAGTATATGAACATACTTTATGAACAGCTATTATCTAAATATGCTACGCATTTCCGAAACATGTATAGTTAAAGAACCATATGGATGTTATTAAATAATTACCTACAAACTTCCAAAAATACAATTCAAGCAAGTGCAAATCGGACAACAAATCTTTATAATGGGAGGACTGAAAAATTTGTCATTAAAATAACAAATCGGATGTATGATGACTTATTAAATTAAATATTATAAAAGCAAATGATCTTAAATCCAAATCCAAATACTTAACCTTTAACCCCTTATTCAAAAACGATTATTAAATTTAACAAACGTTTATTAAGACAGATTTGCATATAAATATTGGCTTAATAAACGTTTATTAAATTTAATAATCGTTTTTGAATAAGGGGGTTATTTGATAAATTATAATTAATTTTAAATTTTCGGGAAACGAAATTTTCCATTTTAGTTTCCCGGAAAAATATAGTTTGGGAAATCCTAAAGCCGACTTGTAAGTTGCCATAACAGATCTAATAACATCAGTATTAAATAAAACATAGATGTAAACTACTACATATACATACTTCTTTCTACTCCCTTTCATTGTTAGCTTACAGTGCCAGTCAAATATTGTATTACTGTCCTGAGTCGGCACGCAGTATGACTCAGAAATTCCACTTAATTATGTGTGTACCAAAGCGTTGTTGTCTTGTTATTTGTGCTTTGAACAAAAAAAAAACATAGCTGTAACACACAAGAATAATAAAAACATGATTACACAGTGCCCAAAAAAACCCCTCATAAAAGACGCTCCGAAAAAAAAAGAGTCCAACTAAAAAGCATTTTCGGAGCGAAAGAAAAATTTGCTTAAAAAATTAATTTTTTCCCCATTTTTTTATATTTTATTTAAATGAATTCCATTTTATTTTAGTTTTACTGTAAATACAATTTATTTAATTTTTTC
This sequence comes from Bellardia bayeri, assembly GCA_950370525.1. NCBI lineage: Eukaryota > Metazoa > Arthropoda > Insecta > Diptera > Calliphoridae > Bellardia > Bellardia bayeri. The sequence goes on along the minus strand of OX493268.1, from coordinate 44,644,875 downwards.
CCCATTTCTAATATAGTTTATTTGCAATGACTCTTTCTGAGTCCAAAAAACACTCATAAAAGACTCTTTTCTGACATTATCTAAGAGCTCTTTCTGACGGACCCTCTTTTCTGAAGTTTTTCAGAGCAATAATGATTGTTTTTTGGGCACATAAAGAGCATGAACGCTCCGGAAAAGGTGTCAGAAAAGACTATTTTCGGACTCATATGGCTTGCTGGGTTATTAATTCGTCAATGCGAAAATACTTACTTAGATACATATACTCGTATGTACATACATATGTATGTATGTATTTAAAGCTGGGGAATTTTTATAAAATGTCCATTTAATTAATGCTATATAACATTAACATAAATAATTAACCACCCATATTCAAAAATATTTCAAATAAAAAACATGAGATTTATAATTTTTTGTTAAAGTTCATTTGGTTTCGTTTTATTTTGAAAACAACATTATTTTGTTTTTCTCCTTTTCATTTCTCCTTTCATCCAATATGTTGAAATTGAGTTTCTTCAGTTTTTGTTTCAAATATTTAACTTATACAATAAGATTTATTTAGGCTAAATAACAAACTTAAATTACAAAAAAATAATTCATAATTTTGTATTTTTATTAAAAATAAAAACTAAAAACGAAAAACCTGAAAATCTCAAAAAAAAAAAAATTAAACATTTTTTTTTAATATTAAATTAATTATAAACTAAATTCAATATGAATAATTAATATGACTTAAAATATTTTCTTTTTGTAAATAATTTTATTTAAAAATAAAAACAATTAAAACAACTGGAATAACGTATTATTAAATAAGGCAAAACGTTGGTTTCACAAACGAAATGAATTGAAATGGAATTTTTTATTAGCTGCACTTTGGCTGCCGAACAGTGCATGGCTAAAATATCAAATATAATGTACGTTAAAATTTAAATTAAAAAAAAAACAAACATTTAAAATTTTTAAGATTAAATTTTTTTATAATTATAATTTATTTTAGGGATGATGATTTTTTATCTCATTTTTTTTTATTTAATTTTTGCTTGTTGTTTTATTATACACAGTTTATAAACTAAATTAAAACTAATTTTACAATTTTCGTTTGTTTTTTGTTTAATAATAATATTATATCACAATAGAAAAAAGAATTTTTAATTTCTTTTTGGGATTTCAATTTGTTTTCAAGTTTTGTGTAAATTTCATACACACGTAGAATAAAATTAAAGTTATTTAAAAATTAAAATAAACTAAAAATTAGAATATACAGAGAAATTTGCATTATGACTAAAGAATTTTGCCAATTAAATTGATTTTTTTTTTGTTCAGGCAATAAAAAAATTGTTATTTCTGATTTTAGCATAAAAATTTAAACTAAGAATGAATGAAATTTAATTATGTAAATAAATTTCAATATTAGAAGATTTTAAATATATTTACAAAAACTCTTTTTTGTTAAGAATTTGCGAGTATTTCTCATTACATTTATTTTTAAAATAAAAATTTGACTATAAATGATTTTAGATTTATAATTGTATGTTTGTATGTTTGTATGTATGTATAACTAAAATTTCAATTCAAAAATTATTTTTAACAAACAAAGTTTTTATTAAAAAAAAGTAACTGAACATAGCAGCACAGTTTCCAAAAAAAATATTTAATTTTTTCCAAGAAATGTTCAACTCAAACAGCGAAAAAATGCATTTTATTAAGTTTTTAAGTTTGAAAATATGTATGTATGTATACAAAAATATATGTATGTGTATGTACTTGTATTGTTGTACTTTATACACACGCATAAAATTAAACAGATGGAGAAACATAGATACCCGTACAAGTCAGTATAAATTAAACAAAATTTATAAAAAAAAAAAAAATTGGAAAAATATTGTATAAAAAGTTTAACAGAAAAAAGCAAAAAACAGGCTTTAAAGCAGGCATTTTATATGTATGCAACTACTTACTGGCATTTTAAAAACGACCAGTATGACGTCGTCGTCGGCCACTACTCACGCAGCCAGCGTTAATGTTTGTTATTTTGTCTTTTTGTCCAGTCGTCAGATAGTCAGTTTGTTAGACAGACATTCTCGTACGTCAGTCAGTTGTTTGTTATTCTTGTTGTTTTCTATTTTTTTTTATCGATTGCCTTTTAGTCTTCGCCCCCCATCAATGCATTAAGCACAACAACCACGTCTACATAACTGCCACATATACACACACTCATACACTTGCATTATGTAAAAATTTACAGTGCAAAGCAAAATTTTGCAAGCAATATTTTTTTTTTAATAATATTACACTGTTTAAAACGATCCAAATAATTAATTATTTTTGCAGATGCTGACGAAGGAAATAACACATATATACATACATTAGGATGTAGGATGTTGGAAATTTTAGTAAAATCGCACAATATTATTTCTTGACATGGTATTGTATAAAATTGGACTTATTTCAACTTTTGAAAACTATTAACAAAATTAAAAAAAAACGGTCGAAAAATGTTCAAGCTATTGAAAATCTTCAATCATCATCACGCCACATGTAAAATAAAATATAAGAATAAGAAGTTACTTGGCTATAAAAAATGTATAATACAAGACTAATTTGCACCTTCCTAAGATTCATTAATGCACTGATATGAATTTTTGTCAAAATAGGAAATTTTATTTGCAACCAAAAATATAATGTTTTTCTTTTATAGCATTTGCAAAACTTCAATTTCATACTTTTTAACATTTTGTTAAACAAACTGTGTAATAATAGTTCTTTGAAGTTTTATTAATGATATACTTTGAAATACTATACGTTGAATAACTGGTTAAATTAAGCTGTGACTACTCTTGTACATATATTTATGGTATTTTATAGGTGTAAGACTGTATAGAAATCCTAATTTTGATTTTAGAAGATACGCTATAAACCTTTATTTACATTTTCTCTATATCTATCTTTATTTCGAAATTGTACGCATTTTATATATGTACCTAACAAAAAGCTGGTTGAAAAAAGCTGTGAAAAGTTTACAATTTTGCGATTGAAACTTTAGGGATGATTTAATTTTTAAGGATTTTTCTGGAATAAGATATTTTTCTGGTAATAATTTGGTCACAAAAAATTAACAAAATCTTGCAATAACTAAACAAATTACTTTTCAATGACGACTACATACCAACTGTATTACTTAGAAGTAGTTTAGTAATGACTGACGTATAATCTAATGTACTATATGTACAAATTCAAATTAGTTTTATATAAATTCAGAATTAATTTATAACAAAATTCATTCAAACTTTGACATATGACATTTTCATATTTTACATTTTTGTTAATATAAATTCAATCTAAATTCAATTTGTAACACATTCAATAGTAATAACTTATTTAAGACTATCTTTGTAAGCGACATATTTAACTTCCTATTTGTAAGCTCTTGTTGCAAATACTTGGGTCCAATGACATCCGCGTGTTAAATTAATGTAATGTACGTTCTTGCTGGGTTATTGCAACCTCAAAAATGTTCAATTAGATATTTCTTAATAAATAATTAGGCCCCGATTACTGTTCACAACACTAAGTAATTTGATGTTGTATGTTGTAAACTGCGATTACGATTCACAGCACTTATGGCCGAATTCTAGGTCATTAGTTAACCATTGGTAAACAAAAATACTAACTATTGTTTAACTATTACTTGTTATTCTTACGGGTGTTCATATGACGTCATCTATGATTGTAATCATGATTGCAAACATAGATGACGCCATATGACAACCCGTTTTCATACAATTGCCAACAATTTGGACAATTTGACAACAAAAATGACATAGTGAAAACCAAGCATTATAGCAAACTAAGCATTGCGAATAAAGAATCATTAGTTAAGCCTTTGCCATTAGCTAACTAAAGACTGTGAATTTAGCCATTAGTGGCTTAATCGTATGGAAAATGGATGTTGTGTTGTTGTCGAGACAACACAATATTTTATTGTTGTGAAAGATAATCGGGCCCTTAATCGGAATTAATTGCACTTTCGATTAGAATGGAAAACTGTGAAAGGGTGAATTGAAATTGATAATAAAAATTTAAAACTGAAATCTAATTTTTGTTGTTACAAATGAATGAAAATTATATGAATTTTTATTGCAAACTTTAAAAGAAGGTTTCCTAATGCAGTAGGTACATACATACATACATACATATGTCTCCTAACTTTGCGAACACACTGTATATTTGAGTGGGGTGTGCGAGTGTCGTGTCTCAGTAACGTATAATGATTACCAGTTCTCCAGCGAAAAGCAAAAAGTAAAGTAAAAAATATACATACATACATGTATGTACATATGTATGTATATGTATATAAAATACATTACACTGGCTTACAGTCGACGGGTATTGCTTGAATTTTTTATATTCAAATATTACATAGTGACTGACTGACTGACTGGATGGTCTGGTCTGGTCTGGCTTACGCTGTCTGTCTGACTGTCTTCTATAATGTTGGTCTGTTTGTTTAACTGACAGTTAGCCAATGTGACTGACTAAATGGCTGTATGGTTTGAGAGTTGCTTGCATTTCAGCTTAAATGTTTGTATGTATGTAAGTTGCTCGTATCTATGTGTAGAGTATTATGTATCTATGTATGTATGTATGTAGTATGTATGTGTACTTTTTTATATAATTTTTTTTTTTTGTTTGTTTCTCGTCTTGTGTTCCTCGCATGTTTCCCAGTAACTGTTTTCTGTTTTGCTTTTTACGTATATTCTTTGTTATTGCTTGATTTTTATTTTTTTTGTATTTAGTTTTACTTTTTAAACACGATGTGAGTTGCTGTTTTTTTTACATACATATTTTTATGGCAAACGAAAGCTATGAAGTTTCTGTTTAATTTAAAACAACAAAAATGTATACGTACTCGTATCTCATATAAAATGTTGTACTTTGTGGATATGTGTCTTTGTCTTTATTTTGTTTGATCTTTCCCCTTCCTAAATCTCGTCTTTGTTACGAGTTCACTGCTTTGCAACATTTTATACTCATGATGGATACAATTGGCTGAAGGATGTTAAAGTTCTATTTTGTAGTAACAGGTTACCGTAGATCTTAAATTTAACCAAAAAAATATCAAATATTTTATATTTTAAGCAAAAATTAAAGAACTTTAAAGCTGGAGGTTCATACCTCCAGCAACTGTCGAAATAGTAGAATCAATGTAGTCCATACATATGTTTTAAGTTACACACTTAAAGCGTAGGAAGCGTCGAACAGCTGACATTGACAAATGCAACGCAAATTTATTTTAAAGGTGATGTCACTAAAAAAAATTACAGTTGAAATAACATTTTTTATATGAAATTGACAAACACTTCATATAAAAACAAAATTAGCTGGGCTTACGGCATCACCTCCGAAAGTACATATTTATATATAAAACAGAAATGATTGACGCGAAAAATCTTTACATGTAACTTGAAATACTTGACGCTTAAAACACTTAGAAAGCTATAAATGCAGTGACGCTAAAACGCGAGTTGTGGACCTCCAGCTTAAGGGGTATAGTTTTTAGATCATTTCAGCTTATTAGATTTCTATATGGTCTATTTGTATTTGAAGGCACGTTCTAAATTGTATTTTCGGTCGGAGCATACAACTTTGATAATCTGCCCAATTCAGCCACAATAGCTAAAAAAAATTAAATTTTCAACATTACCTCTTTTTTATCGTACATACATATGTAGTACTAACTACTAAATGGCTTTATCTGAATTAATCTGGAATTGTTTGATCTATATAAATATCTATTGAGTACATTTATATTAGGTTGTTCTTTAAATTGGACTTTTTCTATTTTCAAATCATGAAACTTTAAATAAATTTTACAACAACTAGATGACATCCAATTTTGATAAATTGTTAGCATTTGGTTTTTAGATAACAACACATACATATGTATGTTTTAATTAATTATAAATATTTTGTGCGCACTCCTCCTTTGTTGTTCTGAAGTTTTAAAAAAATCTATAACTTATGAATCCTTGTTCTTTAAAGATCTTTACAGCAAACCTTGAGAGAGGGCTATCCAAAAATACATACATATGTATATCATTTTATTAAATTCTTTATATTGTAATTTTCCAAAGTCTACGTTATCAGAGTCAGATTGAAATAAATTCTCTTAAGCCAATTTTTGGCAAGATTATTGCAAATAATCCAATGTGCTACAATCTTCCGGACACCTACTTCAGTTTTAGTACTTTAAACGTGAAATGAATCTAGTAGGCAAACAAAAATGTTTCTATTGTTGTTTAAAGTATATTTTGGTAGTTGGTGGACACTTACTAACATACATATGTATGTATGTATTCCAATTAACTTCTTATTCAAAAGAATTCGAATAAAAATTTAAGCAAAAGTGTTGTAATTGGAAATTTGTAAAATAGCTACTATATAATTTTAAATAATACAATGGTCATTAGCTCAAAGTTACATGTGTTCGGTGACAAAATTCAAAAATTCATAAATGCATCTTCTAAAATTCAATGGGTCTGGCTTCAAAATAATGTGTTTCTTATAAACTTGAAAGCCAATTGAAATGAAGTGTAAGTGAAAATCATTGAGTATGTTCCCAGTTTTTGTAGAATCTTATTAACCTTGGTTCTAACAATAAATATGTAAGATACAGGATGTCAAAGGAGACCACATCAAAGGAAACAATGTGAACAATTTAACTTGGTACTACAAACTTTACCTTTCTTTATATTTTAAGAGCTTTTTAAAGCAATGATTGTAAAAGTTTTGGGATTTTTTTTATTATTATAGGTACATAAACATTTTATATCCAGATATGACATCCTGTCTGAATTCTAAACATGACAATTTTCTTAAAAAAGTTCGAAGAGTCGAACCAAAACAACAAAGAAAAAAAACAAGTAAGAAAGTATAGTCGTTCAAGCCCGACCATATAATACCCTACACCCAGTATATGTATAAAACAGTTTTTCAGAAATGGGCGTTATATGGGAGATATAACTTATTGTGGACCGATCATCCAAAAATTTAGCGTCATGATGTCTATGAATATAAATATTATGTATGTTAAACTTTATCTCGATATAAATACTTTTAAGAGATTTATGAAGGTTAAAGTGAATTACGGAGAGGGTCTTATATGGGAGTTTCGACTAATTATGGACAGACCATTATAAAATTAGGTGTCATTATTTCTGTATATAAGAAACTTATTTGTGTGAAATTTTATTTACGATAAATAAATTTCTTAAAAATGTTGGTATTCAATTTTTAAGAAATTTATTTATCGTTACAGTGAATTTCGAATGTGGGCTTTATATGGGAGCTACGACTAATTATGAACCGATCATAATAAAATTCTACTGTATTATTTGCATACATATGAAATATATCTTTGTATATATATTATTTGTATACATATGAAATATATTTGCGTTAAATATTATTTGGATACCAACATTTTTGAGAGAGTTATGCTCTTTAAAGTGATTTTCAGAAGTGGGCCTTGTATGGGAGCTATTATAGGGAGTAATTATGGACCAATCTGCACAAAATTTGTAGATGTGATTTGGCTTCATTTTGCACTCATTTGTGATGAAATTTGTTTGGATAGTTGCATAATTCAAACATTTATGATCGGTAAACCCCAATTTCGGGAGGACATTTGTATGCTGGCCAGGTGAAATAATTGACCGATTTCTACCAGTTTCAATCCCATCCATCCTTGGGCCAAAAAAATATCACGTACCAAATTTTATCGAAATATCTTCAAAAGTACCACCTGTACTCTGCGCACAAGCTTTACATGGACAGCTAGCCAGCCAGCCAGACGGACGGACTTTAAGGTGGGTGTTGGACTAATATATCTGGGCGTTACAAACATCAGCATAAATCCAATATACCCTCCCCACTAGGTGGTGTAGGGTATAAAAACAAAATAGACGATTTATTTTTATATTGACATTTTACATGTTGCCATGACTGTTGGTTTTATTTTTTTTTTTCTCTTTTCTTACATTGTATAAGTAGTTGTTGTTGTTGTTATTTCATTACATTTCTTTCTTATTTTTTTTTTCATGCAGTTGTTGCCGTTGTTGTTTGTGCTTCTATTTATTCGTTTCAGGGTCTGTTTGTTTTCCGTTCGAAGCAGCAACAACAAAAATGCAAAAATACAACAACAACAACTGCAATATAACAACAAAAACCATAGTAGAAGTTAGTTGTAATAATAAGGTAAGGTTGGACGCACGCATGCTAGTACGAGTTGCTTTTGTTGTTGTTGTTGCTGTTGTATTCAGTTGTCAGGTTTGTTTCAGTCGATTGTGGAAAGTCAGTTGTGCTCTATACGATATGTGTGTGTGTGTGCATGCATCAGAGTGTGTGTTTCGTAAGCAACACAAAAATGCTAATGCCCTCAAAAAATGGAAAAAAAGTTTAAAAAAAGCGAACAACGAAATAAAAACTTGTATTGTTTCGTATACGGATTGTAAGACTTTGTTGTTGTTTTTTTTAATATTTTTCATGTGTGAGTGGGTTAGTTTTACACACACAACTGTATGTGGATTTTTTCTTTGACTGTAACTTTGTTAATAAGATTTTTATAATTTTTTTAATTTCAGTAGCTTATTTTTTTATAAAAAATACCACAAGAAATCCTGAATCCATTACAAGTCTTCCTTCTTTCTTCAGGGAATTGTTGTATATATGTCTGTATGTGTGTGTTGCGTGTTGCTGGGCGAAGGATAATAGTTTAGCACAAGTTGAAAGCGACAGACCAACCAACCGACCGACCACCATCTGTAGTTCTAGGATTGTGTAGAGTACACTGGACTCTTGTGTTGAATAGTTTTGTCCCTATGGTACGTTAGCGCTAAGGATGATGATGATGCAGCTGCAGCTGTTGGTGCTGATGATGATTTGTTTGTTGGTTTGGTGTTGGCATTATTCATCGCTTTCTTACGATCGTCACCCCTAGGCCGAAATTTATCCTTAAGAATGGCTTGAAGTAGTTTGTCTTCCTGCTTCTGCTCTGGTGTGTGGTTTCGGTAATGCCTTTTAGCACATCATCTTACGAGCCATAAGCCGAGATTAAGTTTAACTAATTTCGGTAGTTTCATGATGACATCAATGCCCTTGGAAGACAACTGTGTACAGCCATACAAATCGATCGTCTTAAGGTTGGCCAACTCCTCGGCCAAGGTTTGCAGACCCTTGTCTGTGATGCGGGAACATTGGCCGATATTTAGATGCTCTAGATCGGGCAAAGCCTTTGCTATTTTGAGCATACCCTGATCGGTGATTTGGCATTGATTGAGTGAGAGAGAGCGCAGGCGATAGAGTCCTTGAGCAATGTGCGTTAGTGCTTGATCGCTGATCTTGTCACAGAAACTGACATCGAGCGAGGTAATGCCACTGCCACCTTCGGTGAGATACGCCATGCCAATGTCGGAAATGTTGTCGCAGGAACGTAAATTGAGTTGCTCTAGCTTGGGCATACGAGCCAGGTGCTTTAAGCCGCTGTCTGTAATGGACACGCAGAAACTCAAGTTGATGGACTTTAGTGACGTTAAACCTTGTGCTATGTGACCCAAAGCTTCATCGCTTAGACGTTGGCAATCCTGTAGACCCAAATACTCGAGTTCGAGATTGCCCTCGGCGGTCGCTTTGTTGAGGCCAGCCAAATGACCAATACCCTGGTCACTTATATGCCAGCAGGAACGTAAATTGAGGTTTTTCAGTTTCTTGAGACCCCACGCTATCAGCAACAGACCAGTGTTGGTGATGTTACAGCAACCGCCCAACTCCAGAGTCTCTAGGTTCTTAAGATGTTGGGCTATGCGGCCGAGACTAGTATCGGTAATTTGCTTGCATAGGGAGAGATCGAGTATTTTAAGATTGGGAAGATCTACGGAGAAAGCATGACCCAAATTGACATCGGCCACATTAAAACAACCGCTGAGATTTAAGGAGGTTAAAGCGGGAACTCCTACAACAAGATCCTTCAGTGACCTTCTCAATGACAAGATCTGCACCTTTTTAATGCCACGCTTAACTAGACAGTTGAATAGACTAGGGCTGGATCGTTTTAAATGTAATTTAGCTTCGACACCCTTCCAAATACTCTTGGAGTAGGCCACATCACGCCAGGTGCTACACACTTGAGATGCGCGTCCCAAATCCTTGACTGACAGTTTATCGAAAATCATCTCTAAAACTTCGGGAAAGAGATTGGTAATGTGGAGACCCTCGGCGGGTGGAGGGCTGTCCGGTGAAGCAGGTCTTTGTTGCATATGATGATGGTGATGATGATGTTGCGCATGTGCTGCTGCCGCTGCCGCCGCAGCTGCTGCTGCAGCTGCATGTTGAAGATACAACGCGGGTGGTAGTGTTTGCAGCTGGGGGCGATGATGCAGTGCATAGGGGGTAAAACGTAGCAGATGATGAGCACTGCGTGTGAGGCCGGGTAATTCAGTCTGTTGATATAGATGGTCTTCCATACTCCAAGCTGCTGCTGCTAACTGTGTGGCTGTATGAATACTACTGCCTCCACCACCGCCGCCACCATGGTAATTGGTCAGAGCTGCGGCTGTTTGTAGTGACAAAGTAGTTTGATGGTGGAAGGGTAGTATTTCGGTATTAGTGGCCATATTCTGTGTTATTTTTAAACTTTAGTGTTTTTTCTTCGGGGTTTCACTTATTCAGAACGCTTTAAAGCGCTTTTATTCTTCTTTTTTTATTTATTATTTTTATTCAATTGTTTAGTAACACTTACTAGTTATCTGTATGTGATGGAATATTTCTTGTTTTTTATACAATTGTAAATTTATTTGTTTTTTATGACACTTTGTTAATTTATAATTCTCATAATATTCTTTTGTTTTGTAAATTTTCTTTAAAAATTCTATTTTTATTCCAAGTATTTTACAATTCAAAATAGCAATATAGACACTATAGTTAAATATTTTTGCCGTCTGTTTACAATATTTGTATCAGAATTATTATTTTGTATGTTTTAGAATAGGACCGCGCACAATACCGGACTGTGTAACAACGTATCGCAAACTAAACTCCCTGGTCGAATGTTTGAGTTTATAGCTAAAACTACTAAATACGACTTTAGCTCTTGCTCTCTCTCTCACACACACACACAGTCATACACCAGCTGGTAAAGATTGCAAAGCAGAGGTTTAACGTTGCCATATGTCAAGTTTTAACTTTTTTTTTTGCAAAGTTTTCGAGAGTCAAAAAGTTTTATTTTTTAATTTTTTTTTTTTTGAATTCAAGGAATATGAATTATGTTCACAAAACTGACAGGAAAAATACGTGAGATTCCTATTCCGATTAGATTAATAAATAAAATTGATAATTTTTCTAAATAAATTTTATGTTTTATACCTACTTATAAAAAAAAGTTTATTTTAAAAAATAAAAAAGTTTTCTTAAAAAATGTATGGCAACTCAACTAAAAGAGAATATTTATTTTAATCTCTGCACAATTCAGCCATTTCCCAGAATACAATCTAAGAGATACCAGGTACTTGCATTTTTTCTCTATACACTCTACAATTTGTATCTGTGTGAGCGAATGTCGTTGTGGTAGTTTGTTTAGGTAGAAAGAAAAACAAAAATAAACTGAAATTCTTAAGGTTTTGCCAGTGTATGGGTGTATCTATGAGTCTTTGTTGATTATATCTTTAAAGCAGTGGTAAATGTGTGTATTTTAGTGTGGCCCAAGTTACTCCTCGCCCATATACAAAATACAATACAAAATATTCTATTCTAAGCTTCTTAAAAAAAGTTGGGTTCAAAACGAAGAAACTTATCGTTTCTATTTATCGAAACTCTATGAGTTTAGTTTGAAAAACATGTACTACTTGTATTTAGGAGCACAGAATCGATTTTAAACTAGATTTTAGTTGCCACTTTTTAATTAGATATATGTAGATACTAAAATCAAATAGTATTTTCAAGTAGATTTTAGATTTCTAGTTGACTCTCAAAATCTAACGCTACGTTTCCAAAATATAAAAATTAAGTAGGTATATTTATCCAGCAAAAGAATATTTGAATATTTGTGTGATAAATAATAAATATGTATAATACATACATATGTAGATTAAAAAAGGTAAATAGAAATAGAATAAATAACTTGACCTAAAGCAAAAGAAATATAGAAGCCAAACTATGTAGAATGTACCTAAATATTAAAATATTTTATTTAGTAATTAGTTGTTTTCTATTGGTATGTTCTTTATTCAATTTAAGACATACGATTATCTCATTAAAAGCGTCTTCCTATCATTCCTTCTAATATTTTATATATTTTTATATACATATAAATGCTTTCGATAAGATACATACGAGTATGTACATCTATGTACATACATATCTATATAATGAGATCTTATCAATATCACAGTAAAAGTTGTTTTACATATGTAGTACAAAGTTTAATAAGTTGTAGTAGAGCTTTATTTAAAACTTTTTTAAGAAAAACTTTCATATATATATATATTAAATTGTAAAACAAAAGTTATTGTTAATATTATTTTTTATTTTATATACATATAAAGAAAATTACATTTATTATCATATTGGAAATTTTCTATATTTGTAATATAATTTGATTTATCTTAAGCAGTCAATTTAATATACATATATGTATGTATGTATGTATATGCCATGCAAAAAACGCGAGTACTCCATACACGCATGTACGGACTACTCCACAATGGACCAGAAGTACTTCCAACATATTACATTTGTTTGAAAAAAAAAACTAGTTCATTTAACATTACGATGTCCTAGGACTGGATTATATAATCCAGCTTTGCATAACACGGGACTAGTCCCAAAACTACTCCTTGTAACTACATTTAATGTTTTTAAACAACGATTACGGTCGTTAAAGCACGAATAATTGTCGTGTAACAAGAAGTTCTGATTTGAAAATGAAATGCTCCACAAGTGCATTACATAGGCCAATGATGTAGTCACTACATTTTAGCTATAATGGACCACGTAGGGGTTATATACATACATACATACATATGTATATTCATTATATTAAATTAAATCTTTCTAAAAAGCAATACAGAAACAGAAATTTTTCTGGAAGCTCATGGAGTTATTCGAATCTAAACCATAACCAAAATGTTCATAAAAAATTAAAAATAATTTGCTATGTATATGTATGTATGTATGTATAAAGATTGTTCCTATTAGTAAAACCAAATTTTACTATATGTATAAAGATTTTCGCAGGCGTGAACATAGTTTACAAAAATATTTTCCATTTTATTAAACCGCAGACCATAAATAAATCAGTATGATTGTTGACTAATTTTAATAAATAACACCTCCAAATGACAGGTACTATGCAGGAAACAATTTCAAGATACAATAACTATGAACATACATACATGCGAGTATATACATACATATATACATATGTATGTACAAAAATTTCTTTTTATTTACAAAAGCAAAAAATTTTCAAAATTCAACTAAAATAAAAAGAAGTTCCAACTGTCCCTAAATAAAAATCTCACAACAATATTATATGGGTGTATGCGTGTAGATCCTTAAAGTCAATATACTCGTAAATTAACATTCACATACACACACACATGTACAATGTACATGTAGATACATACTTATATATGTATGTAGCTGGATGTGTGCGCCTGTGAACAAGCCTGTTTGTTTAAACTTAAACGGTACCCTGGCAAAGACTGTGATCTTTTAGTAGAGACTTAAAAATTGTGAGAATTCTTTAAAAAATACTGAAAAGATGTTGAACTATACAAAAATCTAAAAACAACAACACAAAAGGACCGACACTAGGGTTTATGTACATAAAATAAATACATATCTATAGGTATGTTTCTAAATACATAGTATACACACAAATATACATACATATGTACATATGAATGTAAGTATTATAGTCCAAAATATTAAAAATATAACAACAAAACTAAAGCAGTGTGTAATATTAGACTAGTACAACAGATTTATTTTCACTGAGCAGTAAATAATAAAAATAAATGAAAATAATAATAAATGAGAACTTGCGAGATAAAACTCAAAGTGCAGACAGACTCATGCACTTGGTGTCCTTAAAGATTAGTTTCTATATAACCTTAAATTCAGCAACACTGAAGAAAACCCATACTTTAATGTAAAATAGTGTAATCGAGAAATATTTTTCATAGAAAGGAATTTAAACATTCGTACAACATTCGAAAAACATATGAAACAAGTAAAAAAGTATGGTTGGTAAATCCCGACCATATAATGCCGTACATCCAGTAAATGTGGAAAAACAATTTTCCAAAAATGAGCGCAATATGGAAACTTATTTACCGATCAACCAAAAACTTTATCGTATGACTTCTGATCATATAAATAATGTTTGTTTTAAGAATTTTATCTCACTTTTGTAAGATTTATGCATGTTAAAGTGATTTTCCGAAGTAGATTCTATATTGGAGCTTTGACTAATTATGGACCGACCGTTATAAGTGTCCCGATTTCGGTATATATAAAACTTATTTGTGTTGGATTTAATTTTCAATATTGTTCGTTAAAGTAATTTTCGGAAGTGGGCCTTATATGTGAGTTATGACTTACTATAGACCGATTATCATAAAAGTGGGCCCACTGATTTGTGTTTATATAAAATATATTTGTGTGGAATATTATTTGGTTACCAAAATTATTTAAAGAGCTATGCTCGTGAAAGTGATTTTCGAAAGTGAGCCTTATTTGAGCCATGGTCAATCTGCACAAATTTTTAGGTATGATTAGGTTTCATATATAGCTTATTTGTGGCGAGAATTTTTTGATTCATGATTCATAAAGCCTAGGTGAGATAATGGAACGATTTTAACCTTATTCAGTCTTTTTAAATTAATCAAAATATCTTCAAAATTGCAACCAGTACATTGCGCACAAGGTTTACATGGACTGGCAGCCAGACGGACGGCCATCATTAAATCGACCCAGAAAGTGATTCTGAATCGATCGGTATAATTACTTTAAGGTGGATGTTGAACTAATATTTTTGCACGTTACAAACATCAGCAGAAACTATGGTGTTGTAGGGCATAAAAATGTAAATGATGGTACAAACCATCAGTCATTCAAATTGTTTTACAACAGTTAAAAATTCTTCATTTCTTTGGGGCAGATTAATACAACATTCACTATCTGAATATATATTTCAACATTAAAATATACATACATACTCGTACATACATATGTATGTACGTACGTACGTGTACGGAGAAAACAGCAATGTTGACGAGGATGTGAAATGATTTGAAGTCTCTTATTTTCTTTTCGTTTTGTTTTATTTTTGTACTTTTGTGGGTATGCAGAGTAAAGCAAACATACATATAAGAATGAGTATTGAGTATCGCCGTATACACACTTCTTCTTACTTTTGAAACGAATACAAGGAATTTGAACAGGCTGAAGGAATTTATTCTACGTATTTATGTATGTGTGTGTATAAAAAATGAATGAATGTATGTCTGTGCGTAAGTTAGAAGGTTTGCACTTTAAAGTCAGAGGTCCATTGTCGATCGTGTAGTAAATGATACCGCCGATACCTTGAAAACAAATACTGTGCACTGCAGGCTTTGGCAGTTTTTATGGGAAGATACTAGATTTGACTATACATTTACTTAACTTAACTTAACTTAACTTAACTTAACTTAACTTAACTTAACTTAACTTAACTTAACTTAACTTAACTTAACTTAACTTAACTTAACTTAACTTAACTTAACTTAACTTAACTTAACTTAACTTAACTTAACTTAACTTAACTTAACTTAACTTAACTTAACTTAACTTAACTTAACTTAACTTAACTTAACTTAACTTAACTTAACTTAACTTAACTTAACTTAACTTAACTTAACTTAACTTAACTTAACTTAACTTAACTTAACTTAACTTAACTTAACTTAACTTAACTTAACTTAACTTAACTTAACTTAACTTAACTTAACTTAACTTAACTTAACTTAACTTAACTTAACTTAACTTAACTTAACTTAACTTAACTTAACTTAACTTAACTTAACTTAACTTAACTTAACTTAACTTAACTTAACTTAACTTAACTTAACTTAACTTAACTTAACTTAACTTAACTTAACTTAACTTAACTTAACTTAACTTAACTTAACTTAACTTAACTTAACTTAACTTAACTTAACTTAACTTAACTTAACTTAACTTAACTTAACTTAACTTAACTTAACTTAACTTAACTTAACTTAACTTAACTTAACTTAACTTAACTTAACTTAACTTAACTTAACTTAACTTAACTTAACTTAACTTAACTTAACTTAACTTAACTTAACTTAACTTAACTTAACTTAACTTAACTTAACTTAACTTAACTTAACTTAACTTAACTTAACTTAACTTAACTTAACTTAACTTAACTTAACTTAACTTAACTTAACTTAACTTAACTTAACTTAACTTAACTTAACTTAACTTAACTTAACTTAACTTAACTTAACTTAACTTAACTTAACTTAACTTAACTTAACTTAACTTAACTTAACTTAACTTAACTTAACTTAACTTAACTTAACTTAACTTAACTTAACTTAACTTAACTTAACTTAACTTAACTTAACTTAACTTAACTTAACTTAACTTAACTTAACTTAACTTAACTTAACTTAACTTAACTTAACTTAACTTAACTTAACTTAACTTAACTTAACTTAACTTAACTTAACTTAACTTAACTTAACTTAACTTAACTTAACTTAACTTAACTTAACTTAACTTAACTTAACTTAACTTAACTTAACTTAACTTAACTTAACTTAACTTAACTTAACTTAACTTAACTTAACTTAAACGAAGGGTATATTGCAAACTGGTAAATGGTTTTAATGCTTGTAAGTCTCTTAGAAATATAAGAACCGACATACAATGACACACATAAAATTTATTAAACATCGATAAAACGCCAACATAAATGCGGCTATTTGACGCTTAAGACTATACCAGCTTTGTAGTCTGTATTTTAGATTTATTCAATTTTCATTGTTTATTATTTTAAGAGCAACATGTAAGAGTTTATATTCAGCTGTGGCGAATCTTATATACCCACCACCAAAACACCTATTATGGGGTGATCGTCATATAATATCGTACCGTAATTTCTATTTGTTTTGGTTGCATATCATCTCAATAATAATATATTTATAAGAATTCTATGCATATTCCAGTTATAATCAAAAATTTATATTTGTCTCTTTCTTTCAGAACTACACTTTGTTTATATTTGCAGCGTGTAACATACTCGTAAAGCGATTTACTTTAACATACAATAATCTGTTTTCTTGGACCAACACTCAGGGGACGACCCCTACTTATGTAATGCATTGTGTTGATACTAGGAAAATAGGTTATGGGAGGGAGTAAATTAGGTACCAAAAAATGCTAAGAAAAACTGATTTTGGATTTTTGAAATGTTAAGCTTGTCACCTCTGTATACTCTGTGGTTATTCTCGGAAGTGGACGTTGTATGGGAGTCCATGACCAATTATATATATATATATATAAGGACTCAGAATATATAGACTTTTATATAAATATAGACCATTATTTCGATGTGTTACAAACGGAATGACAAACTAAATATATTCCCCATCCTTTTGGTGGTGGGTATTAAAATGCCTTAAATGTAATTCTACCTGTTCTGTAAAATAAATTTCTTAGTGATCATATGACCGTACACATTTATGAGCTGCGCCCTTTTTAAGGGATTCATTTTCCTATAGTCTATCCTTAAAACTAACCCTCCAAAATAAAAGTACAATAGATTATACATATTTTAATCTCTGGTCCTTTTTAAGCGTAGCAGAAATCTGTATCTGAGTGTATTAGTGAGCGATCTTGTCGATTCGTTGTACGACCCTTGTCATTAAGAGGAAGAATCAAATCTTTAGAAATCTACCTGCTAAAAACAGGTTTTTCTGACTCCAAAGGTTTTTTTTGGGAAATTTTTATTTATTAAAGATTCCAAATAAAATCGAAAAGAGAGAAATAAAAGAAAGAAGATGGTAATCATTTCACAGAAAAATTAGAATCGATGGCGTTGTTGTATAACAGCGACAACTTGCAACAACAATATAGAATGCATCCCGTACAAAATATTGTGTGCGAGAAAATGTGTGTTTGTATGTGTGAAGCCAATGATAATGCGCTGATAATGGATGCGTAGCGTATGAAAAACATGATGACGATGATCATGAGCAAAGTTTCTTCCATTTAGTTTATCTTTTCTAGTGACGTTATTGTTATTATTGTTTCTGCCGTAGTTGTTGTTAGCATGAAATAATAACGCACACAAAGGTGCAAAAGTAGACACTACTTGGCTTCAGAAATTGGTGGGCGAAATTTTAACATGATGTGCCAACGCAATTATTATACCCTACACCACCATAGTGAGGAGGGTATATTGGATTTGTGCATATGTTTGTAACGCCCAGAAATATTGGTCCAACACCCACCTTAAATTATACCGATCGACTCAGAATCACTTTCTGAAGATATTTCGAAAATTTTTTCGGCCCAAGGACGGACGGGATTGAAACTGGTGGTCCATTATTTCAACTGGCCCCCATACAGAAGTCCTCCCGAAATTGGGGTTTACCGATTATAAATGTTTGAATTATGCAAGGAACCAAACAAATTTCATCACAAATGAATGGTAAATGAAGCCAAATCACATCTACAAATTTTGTGCAGATCGGTCCATAATTACTCGTAGCTCCCATATAAGGCCCACTTCCGAAAATCACTTTACAGAGCATACCTCTCTCAAAAATGTTGGTATCCAAATAATATTTAACACAAATATATCTAATATGTATACAAACAATACTGTACAATTTTATTGTGATCGGTCCATAAATAGTCGTAGCACCCATATAAGGCCCACTTCCGAAAATCACTTTACAGAGCATAACGCTCTCAAAAATGTTGGTATCCAAATAATATTTAACACAAGTATATCTAATATGTATACAAACAATACTGTACAATGTTATTGTGATCGGTCCATAAATAGTCGTAGCACCCATATAAGGCCCACTTCCGAAAACCACTTTACAGAGCATAACTCTCTCAAAAATGTTGGTATCCAAATAATTTTTAACACAAATATATCTAATATGTATACAAACAATACTGTAGAATTTGATTGTGATCGGTCCATAATTAGTCGTAGCACCCATATAAGGCCCACTTCCGAAAATCAATTTAAAGAGCATAACTCTCTCAAAAATGTTGGTATCCAAATAATATTTAACACAAATGTATCTAATATGTACACAAACAATACGGTAGAATTTAATTGTGATCGGTCCATAATTAGTCGTAGCACCCATATAAGGCCCACTTCCGAAAATCACTTTAAAGAGCATAACTCTCTCAAAAATGTCGGTATCCAAATAATATTTAACACAAATGTATCTAATATGTACACAAACAATACGGTACAATTTTATAATGGTCGGTCCATAATTAGTCGAAACTCCCATATAAGACCCTCCCCGTTATCAACTTTAACCTCCATAAATCTTTTAAAAGTATTTATATCGAGATAAAGTTTAACATATATAATATTTATATTCACAGAAATCATAACGCTAAATTTTTAGATGATCGGTCCATAATAGGCCATATCTCTCATATAGCGCACATTTCTGAAAAGCTGTTTTATACTGGGTGTAGGGTATTATATTGTCGGGCTTGACCGACTATACTTTCTTACTTGTTTTTATATTTATCTATTTTGATTTGGTTTTTAGTCTTGTATTGCATGAGCTGACACACTTACTATATATGTAGTTGTCAATTGAAACTACTGCAAATAGATTTTAGATTCCAATAGTTTTTCAAAAGGGAATATATGTACCCGTATGTGTAGTTTTATAACGGATTTGACATGAACTTGGAGATAGACTATGTGATGATTTTAAATATGTTTATATTTAAGAGATTTACGGAAGTAGACTTTATATGTTGGATACGGTCAAATATGGACCGATCATCATCATTTATATACATATACATACGAGTATATACATACTACAACTACATATTTATGTCGAATTTAAACTACTAGTGGTTTTTATAAAGGATTTATGCCCATTTAAGTGATTTCTAGAAGTGGACTTTATATGGTGGTCTTTCCCATATAAGGACCACATCCGAAAAAGACATTTATCTTTATATATATCTTGTAAATATCGGTACCGACTCAAGACTTTATACAGATCATTTACATATAGTATACAAAAATCATTCAACAAAATTGTGTGAATTTAGGACCATTTTTGACCGTATCCCCATATAAAGACCTCTTCCGAAAATCATTTCAATACTTACAAATCTCTTATAAACAACAAACAAAACAAAATTTTACACGTATCATTCAGATACATGCTAAAATCAAACTGCTGGATTTTGAGAATATCGGTTCATATTTGACTATACCTCCCATATAAGGTCCACTTCCGAAATTCATTTTAATACTAATATATATCTTAAATATACCATTTTTACGTTGAAATTCGACGTGAGATATCCTCATATGCATAAAATAACTGCTATGAAGGAAGTTCGGCCCATGATTTGTCATAATTTAATCCACAAAAATGTGTAATAAATATTGATATGGAACCAACTTTTATACAGATTAGAAATTTTAATCCAGAAATCATACTAATATGGGTAATGCGGCAATTATGCTACTGGATTTTGTAGCTGTTAGTCAATAATGGTCCTGAATTAAGTCCACTTCTGGGCATAACAACCAACTATACAACTCTTGTAAATAACGTTATTGCGATGAAATTCAACCAAAAAAAGCATCACCTTATAATCTTACCTTTTTTTTGCTACTCTGTTTCTTAACTTGTTTTGAATATGGAAAAATATTCTTTTAATTTTATAAATTGTTAAATTACACTCAAGAGTTTTATAAAAATCAGACAAACTTTGTAAATTGTAATAATAAATTGGTAATTACATCAGTAATAAATGGTCAAAATTAGATAAAATTACAAAACATTTAAAATAAATTATGTTGATCGTAAAATTGTCTTACAAACAATTATATAAAATACTAATAAAATTTGCACTAAGACCGAAAAGAAAACAGAGAATAAGATAGGGCCTGTTCGGAAATGCATCTCTGCTGTGCATTTGATGCGCATATGTGATCAGTTTGCAATGCTGATGCAAATCAGCTGATGCTGTTGCGCAGACGAACAATAACCTTCTTTATTTTTTGAAACACCTTTCCCCAGAGGACAGATTTTTTCTTCCTTCCAGAAGAAAATTCTTCCTCCATGTTTGGACTCTCACCAACAGTTTGGAGAATTTTGCATCATTTTCTATTCTAAAGAAAGTATACAAAATAAAAAAATTTATACAAAATTTAATACTTAAGCTATGTGTCCACGATCGTCAGATATTACAACGTTTTCATATCTAGCAATGTGCTAGCAATGTACTGACATTGAAAAATTTTTAGCAAAAGGTAAATTGTCAGTTTAGACGACTGCAAGAAAACTAACAATTTCATTTGCACACAATTTTCACACAATGAATTTATCTGTCAACCGAAATTGTCAGTTCACACGGTTGTCAGATTGTTGTGTGGCATTGGTAAATTCCTTTTTCAGCGCTGTGTGTGTTTTTTAAAATTGTAAACATTGTCATGGAACAAAAAAGAGCAATTGGAACCATTTTATCTGCTCTTGTCCTAATGCACATTTTAATTTAATTCTTTAATTTTCTTCTACTACGGTGTGACTCTAACGATGATATATTGTATTGATCACAAGCCTTAAAAATATTTCTGAAATGTAGAAATTTTAATTTTCTTAATAAAAAAATGTGGGGTCCAAATATGACCCGAACATAACATGTGTATTTTTTTCTAACATAGTAGCAGGGTTAAACGTTTTTTTTTTAATTTCTCGTTGTTTACTTACAAATTCATAGGAAAAACGAATTCTGAACATAAATACCAAAAATTAAAAATGTCATTTGCACGTTTTTGGCCATTTCCCGATTTGAAAAAAATCATTATGTATAAAACCTTAAACATATACATATGTATGTATAGATATATACAATAAATACAATTATTTTTTTTTTGTGTTTAAGTTTAAAACTTTTTTATTAAATTGTAATTTGTTTAGTAATTAAAACAATAACAAAACATATGCAATTAGGTAAAATTATTGATCAGAGAAAGTTTCAGTTTATTTGTCGATTTATAATTTGATGGTAACAGTTGTTGAGGGATTGATTTTTTACACATCCGATCTACAAACTTCAATAATGGCCAAAGAATTTATGTCCGGCACTGGCTGGACTAATAATTAAAATCTTTTAGATATAAGATTTGATATATTTATTGTTAGTTTATTTTAAATAAAGATACAATAAATAAACGATTGAAAAAAAACTTCAGAGAGAATTGCAAAATTAAGGTTTTAAAATGTATTTTTTTTATGATAATGAAAAATTAAACATTCAATTAAACATTATTAATTAAAAAGTCAGCGCAAAATCCGGGAGTACTAAATTAATTAAAAAGATTTCTAAAAAAAAACGCTATTAAGGGACTTCACCTAACTAGATATCTTTGAAATTTAAATTTATTAATATAAAATAAAACATTTTTTTTTTAAATTATACAGAATACTTTTACAAAAAGGGCAAATGTGTAAAGGTACGGTCACACTTGGCAAATATTTGCGGAAAATAACGTAAAAACTAAATAAAATATATTTTAACTCGTTGTTTTATTAAAAACAAGTAAGAGTGCTATATTCGGCTATGCCGAATCTTATATACCCTTCACGTTTTTTATGGCTGCATAATTATATTATATACATACATATATATATATATATATATATATATATATTATATTGTTACGTTTATTTCCTTTAAATAAACCAGATTCTTTTTAATTGCAAAATAAAAGCGTCAAGTAGTTTGAAGAAAATATAACGAATCTTTATTTATTTAAACGTACACAAACACAATTAATAATCAACACACTGTCTTTTTACACACTTATATTACGGTTTAAGAACACACTTAAAGTTTTCGAACACTTTTCACACACTTATATTACGGTTTAAAAACACACTTAAAGTTTTCGAACACTTTTCACACACTTATATTACGGTTTAAGAACACACTTAAAGTTTTCGAACACTTTGATGTTAACACAACAATGACTCACAATCAACTGATTCATTTGGTTGGCCGGCCGTGTTAGTCTATTTATACAGCAATCATAATATCTGGATGGTTCGAAACTAAGATACTAGAATGTTCGTGACTGCAAGTCTAGAATGTTCGTGTCTAGAATATTCAGCCAAAGTCGTTAAAACTCAATGCTGCCATATTGCTATGTTTATAACAGATTATAACAATAATGTTTATAAATCAAAATTAGTACAAATGCTTAGCAAGTTGTATGTCGATAAACACGCCATCTGTTGATAAAGTTGTTCACAACAATATTCATACACTTTGTTTGATAGTTTTTTCGGATGAAATTTTCAGAGGTTGTCTCGGATTTTTGCTCATATCTCCGTTATTTATGGACGCATTTTGCTGATTTTAAATAGCAAACTCCTCGAAAGCATGTCTGAAATAATTATTGAAGATTTGGATCCCGGAGATATCTGGGGACTTTAGAAAATTGATTTAAACAGCCAGACAGACGGACATGTCTTAATAGACTCCGCTATCTAAAATATCCAGAATATATATACTTTATAGGGTGGGATAATTATATTGTGGAAATTACAAACGGAATGACAGACTTATATATACCCTTCTCATGAAGATGAAGGGTATAAAAAGAACCTTGTTTTTTAGGACAGGACACAACAAATATTTAGTTTTATTTTATTTGATGCGGTTTGATCTTGCAAAACTCTTTTAAGAGTAAACAACGTCAAACAACTTTGGGCAAAAAAAAAAACAACACAGAAAAAATTATTGCCCGACAAATTTTAATTAAACTTTTAATTGAGGTTAATTGATTTTAAATTAAACTTTTAATCATATCAATTAAATTTTAAATTGAAAAACAATTTTCAATTAAATAGTATAATATTTTTTTTAATTAAAACTACTTTTAATTAAATTTTTACAAAATATTTTAATTGATTCTACAAATTCCTTTATCGGTCCACTTTTAATTAAATGTTTAATTAAATATACGAATATTTTAATTGAAAATCATTTTTAATTTTTTCTGTGAAGTGGTTGCGCTTTTTTGAGTAAATATTTGCCATGTGTAGCATACCTTAACACTTTTGAGATATTTTTAGAATCGTTCATACAATTTTGTAAATTCAAATAAAAATTCTTCATTGTCATGAGACTAAAAAATAGAAGAGCAATAGAATAATCGCCTGACCATTAACTATAGACCCTCTTATACTCTTATTTAGATGATAAAATCGCTCAATAATGTTAAAGAAAATATTTCTTCCCTTCATTTACGAATTCCTTTGTTTGAGCAGACGATTTGCAATTCTTTGCATTGGCAACTCAATTAAAATCAACATTAAAAATGCTGACATTATGGTCAAAACGATGACGGTGAAGAAATCGGCTCCCGAACCGACTTCGGTAAAGTTGGTGGGTTCGTTGCGTAAACCAAACATGGCCACAACAACGACGGGGGCCAGCATATAAATGCTGAAACAGAATTTATTCAAAAACAAAAACGGCCGCGCACTCAGCATCGCATTGAGACAGCCACCGCGACCACAAGCACACATGATGATGACACCACCGATGCAAAGTGCGAAAAGCAATTTACCCATGGACATAATTGTCGCCACCGCCCAAGAGGGCGTAGAGCGCCAGTAGCTCATAAAATTCGTTGTCACATAGAGGACAATGCAGAAAAGCCAAAATGCTTTGCGACCAAACGTGCGAACATGTTTAACTATACGTTCATGCTGATTTTCATGATGATAGTGCTGGTGTTGTGGCTGATGAGTCTCTGCTGTTACACTGACATTTTGTTCGCCTAGATGTTCTGTTTGTTGCAGTTGTTCTTTTTGCTGTTGTTGGGGTTGATGTTGATGTTGCTGTTGACGTTGTTGCATTGTGTGCATTAACCAACCCATTGTTGCACCACCTAAATATGGTGGTATGCGAACCCACGGCTTGACATACAACTGATTGAGTGTACTGTAGATGACATCGATTCTGTCAAAGTAAATGTTAAATGAAAATGTTGGTTAGATAGGTTTCCCCAGATTGATGGTTTTGTTTGTTTGTTTGTTTGTTTTGTTGGTTGTGTTTTGATGGTTTGATGGTGGGCTCTTTATTTTGGTTAGTTCTGTGTGTATGTACTTATGTATATTTTAAAGAGCCCTTAAAGTTAAACTAAATAGTTGAAAGAAGTTTTAAGTTTATTTTAGTATTGTAGCATATTGCTATAATACATATACATACTATGTATGTATACCTGATAATAACAATTTGTTGCTTCTTCTAATAGTTAGAGTAGCATCATTTGCATCTGTAACTGCTTGTGACTACTTACTCAAATGTTATTCCACTGCCAAAATTACACATCCAACCGATGACCACAAATCCCAATGCTAATGTGACAAATACTATTTTGGCTGCAATTGGCTTTTTAACATGCACAAACAACAATCCAGTAAATAAAATAAAATATTGCATTTCACATGCTAAATACCAGGTCCATGAGCAACAAATATCATTCATGTCGAGCAAATTGTGTATGTAAAGCAGATTATACCACCAGTTGCTATAAAGAAATTCACAGACCAAAAAAAAAAAACACAATAATGAAATACATAAGTTTAAAATGTATGAATTTAAATACTGCAACAAATTTAATAATTCAATGAATGAAATATTTATACATACTTAGTTAAAGCAAGTAAGAAAGTGTAGTGTAGTCGGTCAAGTCCGGCCATATATTACCCTACACCCAGTATATGTGAAAAAACAGATTTTCAGAAATGGGATCTATGTAACAGCTATTACCTTTTATTGACCGATCAGTGTCATAGGTCTGTGCATTAAAATATTTTTTGTGTTAAATTTTATCCCGAGTGATTTTCGAAGGGGATCTGATACGGAAACTATGACTTAATTGTCATAATTTCTGTATATATGAAACTTAATTGTATTCAATTTTATTTGGATACTAACTGGATTTATGATTGTTAAAGTGATTTTGGGAAGCTATGACTAATTATGGACCGATCATCACAAAATTGGGCCAAGTGATTTTTGTATATATTAAATAGTTGAATAATATTTGGATACCCATATTTTTTTTACAGAGTTTTGTTCTTTAAAGTGATTTTCGGCACCTGGCCTTATATTGGAACTATGATCCGTTCTGCACAAAATTTGTTAATGAGATTGGGCTTCATGTACAACCTTTTTCTGGAGAAATTTTTTGGGAGACCTGCATAAACCAAATATTTATGACCGATAAACATCTATGTTTTTTTTTTTTTTTTTTTTTTTTTTTTTTTTTTTTTTTTGTTTATTTAAAAAAAAATTTAATTTTTATTATTTACAATATTACAATGATGATGCCTCAGCGCCCTTTTGGGCCTTATAGAGGCGAGTTGGTAAAAATATTACATAAATTAAATTTACTTTAAATAAAAATAGTAAAGAAAAGTTTAAGAAAAAAAAATAATATGTAGGTATAGTAATATAATAACAAATAAGTTAAGTAAGTTATTTTGAGATCAAAAGTTACTGTTTATAATAAAAGTTCTCTTACATTTTGCAGTAAATAATTTTTAAGAGCTGATTTAAATAATGAAATTCTATTAAGGTTTTTTAAGTATTGTGGCAAGTTGTTAAATTCGAAACTACCCATATATTCAATTCTTTGCTTGGTTGTTTCTAATCTACACCAGGCTACGGATAAGTTTGTGTTATTTCTTGTGTTATGTGAGTGCTGAAAACTTGAAAACTGAATTGTATGATAACCAATGTGATGTATACATTTAAAAACATAAAGTAAAAGCTGCATTTTGTATATACCATATATTGGCAAAACTGCATCAAAATTTTTACTATATAATAATAATGTTGAGTGCCTAATTGAAAGGTTACCTACTACTACTTTATTTTGCATCCGTTGAAGTGATTTCAGCTCGGTACTTTTCTTCCACCCATACAATATGGCCAAGTAGTTAAAATGACTTTGAATTAAGGCATTATATATTAGCAATTTAGTACTACGATCAAATTTGTTTTTAAATTTATACAAAAAACCAACAGCTTGTGCAGTTTTTGATTTTAAATATTGTATATGTAGACTCCAAGACAAATTATTTTGCAAAAATATTCCTAAATACTTTATAAAGCTAACTTCCATGATTTCTCTGCCTTCAACCAAAATACTGAAGTCTACGTTGCTAGTACAGTATGGTTTAAATCTAATTAATTTTGTTTTATTTGCATTTAATATAAGTTTATTTATTTTCGTAAATTCGGATATAAGAGCAGCATCACGTTCCATGTATGCTTTTGCAACGGTTTCGTGTTTGTATGGGTAAAATAGGCAAATATCATCAGCGTAAATAAAAAGTTGGCCTGATAGACCTAGGTTTTTTATATCATTTAGGTAGAGTGTAAACAATAAAGGTCCCAGAACACTACCTTGCGGTACTCCATATTCAACTGAACCATACGAACTCTTGTCACCGTTAATTTGAACAAATTGTCTTCGATTTGTTAAATAACTTCTTATAAGCAATAATTCTCTTCCACATATTCCATAATAGCCAAGTTTTTGAACAAGAATTTCATGGTCAATGAGGTCAAAAGCTTTGGTGAAATCATAGAAGATACCAGCTACACCATGACATCCTCCATCCAATCCCTTACAGATGAAATTAACCACGTTCAAAACTGCTTCCTCGGTACCACATCCTTTCCTAAAACCATATTGACAATCATTTAGCATATTATTGTTTTGCACATACGCAGAAATTTGGTTATGAAAAAGTCTTTCAAAAACGTTATCAATGATAGACAAAACTGCTATTGGTCTAAACATATCAACTCTACACGCAATCTTTTCTTTGGGGATTGGAACCACCTTATGTATTTTAAAAATATCTGGATATATACTTCTACTGATCATATTATTAAAAATTTTTACCAAATATGGTATTAAAACATTGCATTTTAATAGAACTTTAGGTGATATATTATCATGTCCACAACTCTTATTTGAATTTAAGTTTTTAATAATACTGTGTACTTCATCAGATGATGTATGATTTAAATAAAATGTATTTCTATGCTGAATTAAGGTTCTTAAAGAATTCCAGGAATCAGTTGATGATTGATCAATTTGTTCTCTTAAATCTTTGACAGATTGTAGGAAATGTTTATTAAAAGCTTCAGCTTTTTCAAAATCATTTAAAATTTCTTTACCACTAGCGTTTTTTAAATTAATTGTTCTGTTTTGTTGTCTACCAAGGGTTTCATTTAAAAATTTCCAAGACTTTTTTGGATCGTGCTGAGTTTTGCAAAGATTGTTCTTATAAAAATTGTTCATCGCCTCTCTACTTGCTTTTTTAATTACATTGCTAATGCCTCTTATTATACTCTCAATATCACAATTTCCAGGTCTCCGTCTTCTCATTTTTAACAGTTTTTTCTTGTAATTTATTAATTTTGCCAAATTTCCTTTTATCCAAGGTGTAATTCCATGCCGAATTTCTCTTCTTTGACGTTTTTCAAATGTAGAATTTTTCAGAGCATTATTAACATACACAATTAACGATGATATATCTAATGAAGGATCTCCTGTTTCATGTAATCTTTGTATATTGGTATCAATTTGAACTTTGGCACGATTATAATCACAATATAAGTGCACATCTTCGACAAATGTCTGATCCTGAACATCAAATTTTATTCTACAAGAAATAAGATTGTGGTCTGAAAATTTACATTCTACAGAGTCAACGTACAACGAATCAACAATGTTACTATATACATGATCAATCGATGTTTTACTATCTGGGCGAGTTATTAATGTGTGACAGTTTATGAAATCATAATTTACAAGGACATTTTTGAGTTCTTCATACAAACTAATATTCAAACTGTCAATATTGGAGTCACCTACAAAAATACATGGACTACGACCAAAATGAATAAGCTTATTTTCCAAAAACGAGAGAAATTTATTCGTGTCACATTTTTGTGATCTGTAAAAAGAAATAATCTTCAGAGCCTTTCCATTAATTTTGATTTTATTTAGCGTTAATGCAATTGAATCGACAAAATCTATACTTTCACAAATATCAATTTTATATTCTAGATTCTTGCAAACAAAGATAGAAGTTCCTCCAAAATGATCATATCTACAGCAATGTATAGCATCATAACCATCTATACTGTATATCTGAGTTAAATCTTCTTGAAACCATGTTTCCTGAACAGCAATGACATTGGGTAGCCTGGGTAGCTTAGCAACAAGAGTTTTAAACTTATTAAATTTCTTAATTGAAGAAATACTTCTTGTGTTTAAAGATATAACATTAAAATGAGAACTTGTATTATTATTAATAAAAGCTTCAAAAGATTTTAAATTAAAAAAATATTGATTATTTAACATAAGAAAAAACAAAATAAAATAAAATATCCATAATAAATATTACTGATTACATAAAAAAAAAAAACTTTCCACTAGGGAGATAAATATATATCATTATTGTCTTCATTATCGATTGCTTCATGCCGAGACCTGCGTTTCTGATTGTTCGTAGTTGCTTCCATTAAAAGTTTATCAACATCTTCTCGACTCACAATAACTCTTGGCTTGGATAACTCGCTCCTTTTTATAAGAACTCTACCGCCTGCAGCATATACATCCCGATAACCAACGCTTTTCAATGATTTGGCATAGTTGAACAAGTTTAGGGTTTCTCTACTCAGTAAATCATTGACAAAAACATCTTTTGTGGACTCATTTTTCATTAATTTACTGACATCACTGACATCATTACATCTTTAGATTTTTTCGAATTGAATTTAACCACCATTATTTGTTTATTATTTTTTTGAGTATTTGATGGATCTCTTTTTTTAATAAAATAGGCATCGTCAATAGTCTCCGGTTGTAATACCACACCAACATCATTTGTTATTTTTAGAACTGTATCTATCGCAGATGCACCCTTATCTGGTATTACTCCACGTATTAAACAATCATTTTTAACTCTTTGATCATTTAAATATTTTACGGAATTTTTTAATTTTTGTACTTCATCTTTCAATACCTTATTTTCTCTTTGCATACTATCCAGTTCCTTTTTATTATCATTAACACTTTTCAATAAGTCATCGAATTTTTTAGACATAAAATTCATAGCTTCATGTATGTGAGACAGCTGATCAAGCTTTTTCAGTTCTGTTTTGATTTCGTTTTTGAACTCTTTTAATTCTCCTTTGATGGTACCACTATTGTTATTGTCACACATATGACAAACATACTCATC
Organism: Bellardia bayeri; assembly: GCA_950370525.1. NCBI lineage: Eukaryota > Metazoa > Arthropoda > Insecta > Diptera > Calliphoridae > Bellardia > Bellardia bayeri. The sequence continues at coordinate 44,614,222 of OX493268.1, read as the reverse complement.
GTTTTCATGTTGTAACAAGTAATCGTACTGCTTTTTATCTAGTGTAGTGCAGATTACATGATATTTTTTCATACACTTGTCGCACTCAATAAACTCATCGTCTTCTTCTATCTGTAAATTGCACTGGCTGCAAGTGATTTTATGGTATTTTATGCTACGACGACCAGTTGGAGCCATCTTTCATATATTTCATATTCTCCAAACTTTGTTTTTATGGAAAATACGGTTTAAAAATAAAAACACTTTTACTTAATTATTTATTTTTAATTTAACAAAATGCTTGCTAAGCAAAAAGAAAATTTTGACGTTTTCACACTAGGGTTACCAACTTTGTCAATTTCGGGGGGACATTTGTACGGGCGCTAAATGAAATAATTAACCGATTTCAACTAGTTTCAATCCCAAGCATCCTTGGGTCAAAAAAAATATCAGCCAGCCAGACGGATGGACATCGTTAAATCGACTCAGAAATTGATTCTGAACCGATCGGTATACTTTATGGGTGGGTGCTGGGCGTTACAAACATCAACAAAAATAAATACACTATTTGAAAGAGAATTATTACGTAACTTGTCACATGATTACTGGTCATATAAATATGTATTCTCTTAAAACAGATGCATCAGACGGTCTGCTGATCATTCCATCCATTCAAATAATTATACCTAGGCAAGTGACAAAAGATACTTCCCGCTCATTGTCTAATGATGAGGATATACCAAACACACCAATCTGAAAATCGGTAGGTTACGATAAAATAAATCTCTTCCCCATACAGAGGAAACGCAACTTTTTTTGCTTCCATATTCTTATTAAAAATGTTTACGAAAAATAACTCCATGCTAATACACCATTCTCTATTTGTCTACAGTTCGTGTAGATTTACTTCCGTCTTCCCTTAAATTTCGCATGTTAACATTCAACACCCACCTTAAAAAGTATTTTTCAAGAATTTCCAAACACTTATTAAGCCGTTTGCTTATATCACACCGAATAGGCGATTATATTGTTGTCAGCTAAAATTACTAATAAGTCATCCTTAGACGGCTGAGATATGTTCATATATTGTACATATTCCGTAAGAATATTTTTTTAGATTTTACACAGAACAATTTTAAATTGATATAAAACGAATTTATAGAAAAAAACAAAGAATAAGAAAAAATTCCCCAATAATGGTGAGCTAATCAGATGATGTTTACAAGAACACCGAAAAAAATAAAAATGAGTTTCAATTAAAATATTTGTGGAATCAATTAAAAATTTAATTGAAATTGGACCTGTAAACAAAATGATGGTATCAATTAAAAAAAAAATGTGAGATATAATTGAATATATCAGAAAAATCAGATAAAGTAATTGAATCAATTAAAATTTTAATTGAAAATTATTTTAAAATCAATTAAAGGTTTAATTGAAAAAAAACATGATTTTTTTTTCTGTGTAGTTCTTGGACAATGAACATTGCTGATGACAACCTTGGCAGGGTAGAAAATGCATTTCAATGTGCCAATTGTCTAAAAATATTACTTTACAATGGTATCCTTTGAATTATTAATTAAAATGAACTCAAGCAAAATAAAATTTTCTCTAAAAATAAATATTAAAAATTTCAAAAAATTTTCATTAAGAAAAAAACAGAAAACTCTAACAATTAGAAAAAAAACTACTTTACTTTAAAATCAAAAGTATAGTAAAATCCTGGTACTCAATAAATGTTTATAACCGCCTGATTTAAAAGTAGCTTTATTGTTTATTACACGAACAGAGGAAACACATTTCAGTTAATAGAATTACGTTAAAAAATGTAAAAAGTCTTTATAATGGTTGGCTATGTGATACAGTGTAAAACTTCTTATAGAAACAAGAAAAATGTTTTAATACCGATCTGATCTATTGGAGCCCTTCAGAAAACTAATACAAAAACTTATAGTTGAGAGCAACCTTACTTCTAATGTTATTTTACTAGACGAAATTGGTTTCTATTGGAAAATGCTACCAAGTGTAGAAACATCGGCGCATATTTTGAAATGATATCTAAGTTAAAACTTTTTTAAGTACCAACTTAAGTTATTCTTAGTTGATTACTTTCAGCACGAAAAGTTACAACTTAATTATGGGTAAAGCTGTAACTAAATGTCAACTAACAAATACATTTAAAGAACAGCTGATTGACTTTATTTCTTGTCGTCGATGATGTTAACATATTTGGCCACCAATTCTTTAAATGTAGTTTTTTTCATCTGGCGACCAATTTGAGTCTCTCTAAAATACACAAAGCAATAAATACATATTTTTTTCTAACAATAATAATAATTTTATCTTATTTTCTTTGCCAATTGTGTCCATTTTGACAAAAAAAAAAAAAAGAAAACAAACTAGAGATGTGTTTTTCGTCAAAAAAAAAAATTACTAAATGCAGTGTTGCATTTCTTTTAACAGCTGAAAGCAATTGCTAAGTTAGTTATGATTTGCGAATAAGATCTTTAGCTATTTGTGAAGTACTTTTTAGTTTCTGTTTAATAAGTTTCGACTTTAGTTACGATTTCTGAATATGCGCCATCATCTTGCAGTTTTGTATTCCGATTTCGGTTCTCAATATAATAATTTTTAAAACCTGGATCCTTCACAAAGAAGGCTTTATTAATCCTTGAAATGCCCACGTCAAGCTCCTAAAATACAATTAGTAAAAGCAGCAAAATATGGACGAATTTGGACGATAGTCACGTCTCCGTCTAAAAAAGTAATTTTGATATAACGAAAGGGATTTACATGTTCTTCAAATATTGTATAGATATTAAAGTGTCCCACATAAGGCTTTTTCGAAAGATAATTCTATAGATTACCATTCTGTTATTAATTAAGATCAATATTAATAATTTTTTGTTTTGGTAATCTAAATAAATTAAATTTTGCCCTTGTCAATTTAATGGGTTAACTATCTGATTTGACCCAAATTTTTAGAGGCGAGCTACTGTTACAAATTTCAATGATTTCCTTAGAATAAAAAACAAGTAAGAAAGTATAATCGGTCTAGCCCGACCACATCCAGTATATGTATAAAACAGTTTTACAGAAATGTGCGCTAAATGGGAGATATAACCTATTATGAACCGATCATCCAAAAATTTAGTATCATGACATCTATGACTATAAATATTATGTGTGTTAAACTTTATATCGATAAAGATTTATGGAGGTTAAAGTGAATTACGGAGATGGTAATATATGGAGTTTCGACTAATCATAAAATTGTACCAAATGATTTGTATATATACGAAAAATACTTATGTTCAATATTATTTGGATTTCAACATTTTTAAGAGAGTTATACTCCTTAATGTGATTTTCGGAAGTGGGACTTATATGGGAGCTATGATCAATTATGGACCGATCTGCACAAAATTTGTAGATGTGATTTTTGTGGATACTTGCATAATTTAAACCTGGGGTCCAGGTGAAATAATGCACCGATTTCCACCAGTTGCAATCCCATTCTCCTTGGGCTGAAAAACTATCATGTAGCAAATTTTATTGAAAAATCTACAAAATTTTAACCTGTACTCTGCGGACAATCTTTACATGGACATCCAGTCAGCCAACCAGCCAGCCAGACGTGCGGACGGACGGTCATCGTTAAATCGACTCAGGAAGTGATTTTGAGTCTTAGCCCCCATCTATACATGACTGCCAAGGAACAACTCATTGTATTATAAAATTAGAAATTCAATTGACCGCTTTATAGTAAAATTTGCCCAAAAAACAATTTGAAAAGAGTAATAAATTAAATTTTTCTAAAATAATAAATGTTAAGTAAGTAAAAATCTTGTCCAATAATTATGATCGCATGTTTGTCTATCCTATAATATTCTTCATATTAATATTATGCGATCGAAAACTACTGCTACAGGAAGAATTTTAATTCAAATGTTGTAATAATAATTATTGGTACCATTTTACAACTTGACCAGTATAATCAATGTTAATAATCAATGAAATTTGTCATTATTAGACCGTCATGAATATATTAGATATTAGATATATTATTGTTCTTCAATTAACTACAATAGGCCTTTCTGATTAATACTTGTTATGTTTTTTTACATACATCAAAAAAATTAGATATACTCGTATAGAAAAAAATAAAATTATATTGATTAAATGTAATTTACATACAAGCCATGCCACCCGTATAATTGTTTCAATAGAAACGTCGACTGAATACTTACGTCTTACAATAGAAACCACTATTTGCGCCTAAACGAAAGGGTGAATACATGTTAAGGAAATCCAAAATCATTGTACTCAAGAGCATTGTAATAATCATTACAGGAGTTAAACTGTAATAAAGAAACAAAATTATTATTTATTTGTGTAACTTAATATTTTTACTCGTATTTTTTTTTTACTTATTTCATATTTAAATCAAAGTCTCTCTCACACAACTTACCGCATGTAACGTTGCAACAAAGAACGTGTAAAAAGTTTTAAATTTCCCCACCACGACAACCCACGTATTTGTTGTAACAATTTGGCATTTGATAAGAAATTATTAACTAAAAGAAAAGAACTGGAAAGTAAAATATGTTTTATTATTATTATTTTCAATTTGTGAAATCGAGTGCATTAAAAAAACCTCATTATAAAGAAAACATCCACATAGAAACAGGCCTGCAGAATTGGTTGCAAAGTAAATGCCTCCAGTTTGGCAAAGATGAATGGTGTATTTGAAATGGCAAAGAGCGAATAGTAGTAGACATGAAATACCGTTATCCACAAACAGACTATACTGCGCAGACCCGCCATGACAGTTAAAAATGTTGAATTCGCATTTGAATTCTCCAAACTCATAACGGTGCTGTAGTTAAGAGAGAAACGAAAGCACATCAAAAGCTCTTCCCATAAGGAGCTTTGTCTCAACTCGTATTGATGTGGTACTGCGTGGTGGATGATGTTGTTGGTGGTGGGTACACCATTTATTGGTGTATTGGGACTGAGGTGGCTTTTATTAATGTGCAACGCATGTTGGAGCTTTAAATTATTTTTCGATTTATAAACAACTTCGGCGAATAATCCCAACAAAGTGGTTGTTATAAGTATTACACTGGAAAAAGGAGACAAAAAAAACTTATATTAGCAGGAGCGATGGAAGCAGCACATTCGAATTTTGTGACAGTCGGGTTTTTTATTAAACTAGGAGATGAATACGAAAATTTTCTGCAATTTAAGTTTTTTAACGTTTCAAAATAGTTGAAAATTAACTACGGAAAAAATAGATTAGACAAAAATATCCATGTCGTAATATCTTTTGACAGGAAAAATATCCTGTCAGTTACTCTGCTGATTTAAAAAGTCGGATTAGAGATTGAAAAGTTCTCCCGCCAGATCGAAACATTAATTTTTCCACTACGAATTTTAATACTAGAACCAAATACACTGAAGTACTACACAATTTTCACATTAAAATTCATTATGAAAACAAGATTTTCAACAATAAATGTTTGCGATGTTTCAATATTTTTTTAAGTAACTGCAATATTAATTTTGGTACCTTTTATCCCCAGGTTAAAAAAGTACAGTACATACTTTGCATTTAATGTGTTCACAATGATATTTATTATAAATATATTTAGCAACTAATCTATTCTGAGCAGTGTGACCATTTTAGAATTTTGCGGCTAAATTTGGCTTGTTTGATTTTTATTTAGCTGCACTATATATTACATTTACCACTTGGCATTTTGTTTAGAATTTCTTAATAATATGTTCAGTAGCATTTTTTATCCTTTCAAAATTTTAAAAATACTAAATCATGGTGCAACTATACAAGGTGAGTGCAATTCGGCAACAAATACAATACAAAACAGATACAACAGGCATTTTGTTTGTGTAAAATAATGTACTACTGTCAAAAATACTTAAAAAAGTATTACTTTGGACATAAGTAAACTGTATACAAAGTCAGTCAGCTGGGCTACTGCACACACCTTGTGTAGTTGCACCATGTCTAAATTATTTTCTGTTGAAAAAAGCTGGAAAGTAAAATAAAGAAAATTATATGAACATTTTTAAGAATAAATGACAAATTTAATAATAGATGAAGTTACAACTCTTGAACTAAAATGGCAAAAATTAACTTCATATGAGTGGGAAAATCAAAATTTAACCGTTAAATTTTTTAAGCAAGTTTGTGAATACAAGAATGCGTTTTATGAAAACTCCCTTTCATCTTTTGTTATGAAGATTTAGTTTTGCCATTTAGTAATTCAGAAGTTAAACTTATATTTAGTGGAATGAATTCTATAAAAACCAAGTTATAATGTAATTCATGTTGCAGTGATTTTCAGAAGTGGTTCTTATATGGGAGCTGTGACTAATTATCGTTAGGTGCCATGATTTAAAATTCTTAATTGCATTTGGATACCAACATTATAAGGAGATTTATGGAATTTCGGAATTGAGCTTTATATGGTAGCAATGACTAATTATGGACCAATCTTTATAAAATTAGCTATAATGAAATATGAAACTTATTTGTATTGAATATTATTAATTTAAGAGAGTGATTTACGAAAGTGAACCTTATATGGGAGATATGACTAGTTATTGACCGATCTGCACAAAATTTGTAGGTATGATTAGGTTTCATATACAACTTATTTGTAAAATCCATATTTCGAGAGGGCATTTGTATTAAAGTTAACTAAGTAAAATAATGGACCAATTTCAAAAATCGAAATATCTTCCTGGTGGATGTCAGACTAATATTTTTGGGTGTTACAAACATCAGTACAAAGCCTATATAATGTAGATGTAGGGTATAATAAAATAAGAAACACAATGATTCTAAATACCATGAAAATTCTATCCTTTATATTACATGTATATTAAAAAGGTTAAATAAATGTTTTCAAATTACAGAAGACTTAATTAATGCCAGTAAAAAAATATGAAAATTTGTATAAAAATTACTGGAAAAATATTTAACAACTGAGTTATCTTTAAGGTTAGAACCTGAAGAGAGCCTGAATTAGGTTTGAATATTGAGTTCAATGTTGTTTAGTTTTTAATCATGCGTACCTCAAATTGTAAAAAATTATTTCAAGAAAGTAAAAAATTTAGCACATTTTTTTTTGGCATTTTTAAACAAGTTTCAGCATATTTTAGCTTATTTTTAAAATTTTATTTTAAGCCGCCTAACTTTTTGAGATCTGGTCACACTGATTCTGAGTGTTAAAAAGTTAAGAAAAATTTAATAAATACATATAATCAAACGTCAACAAATGCATAAATGTGTACGATGTTATTATTTATATTCATATCACATCAGTGTTGCCAGAAAATGAATTTCAAAATATGCTAAAACTTGAAAAACTAAGTGCTAAAATGTTCTACATAAGAAAAAAAGTGCTAAATTTTTTCAATGTAACAATACAATTTTTATTTCAGATGTTTCAAATAAAAATTATAGTTTTTTCTAATTTTGTTCATAACAATTGTTGACTTGTTTTAATAGATTACATTTCATATATTAATTCAAAAATTTCCGTTTTCATTTACTTATTATTTTTACCATACCGAAAGAAATTTAGTTGAAATATTAATAAAAGTTATTTTTTATTTCTCCAAAAGTATTTTTTGGAGTAAAATAGTAAACATTTTATCGAGAAAAAATTTTTTTTATCAAGCAAATTATGTTAAAAAGCATTTAGCATAATATACATAGTATTTAAAAATGTCAATGCATTTTCGAGAAACAAAATGCTAAATCTAGCACTGAAAGTGCTAAAATGGCAACACTGTATCCCATTATTTTTATAAATGCCAATAATTCCACTATGTACATATGGATATGTATATGTATACATATATGTAATAATAAATACTTACAAAAATAAAATACTTCCAGTTTCAGTTAAATACTTCCAACTAAATTGGGGAGCTTTTGCATCTAAAGCTTTCATTTTTAACTTGAAATTCCGTTGCATTTGAAAATATTGACGTTGAAAGTAGTCATCGGTATAAGAACTTATTTTTGAGACATTGCAACTTTTTGGCAAACACAAACCCAAATGAATAAGATTCTGAAAATGAAACAATGCAAAATTAGTAAGTAAGTTCATAAAACAATTTAAAAATGAAGTACAATTCACCTCGAATGGTAATTTTATGTCTATGTAAAATGGTGTGGTAAAATTTAAATACACAACAATGAATTGCATGGGGAACGGACTCGTGGCATTGAATATTAGAGGGCGCGAATGTGATAAGCTAATGGTGAATGGCTGATTAAGATCATTGCATAAATCTGGCGTGCCGAACCAGAAATAATTTCCCCAGGTAAATGTTTTGGGGGCTGAACCAAAGGAATCCAAAACTGCAAAAAAATAAAAAATAACTTATAAGATTTATTGACATATGTATGTACATATACATATGTACATAAAATATATCCAACTGTTTGATTTATAATTACAAATAGAATATTTTTTCTTTCTCAAATTCTTTGTTTTAAACATTTTTGAAATCTGTTACTAATGCAGTTTTAAATACTTATTTGATATGTACATATGTTTTTTAATGATAAATATGTATATGTATGTATGTATATGGTTTGTATGTTTTTAAATGTTAGTGTAACCCTTTGCTACCAGCTTGATTCAACATTTGTTATTCGGTTTAAAGCCTCTATTGTCTCAAAAGGCAATGGAGCAACATTATTGATATGAATATTTCCTTAAAAATGCATGATTTTATTGGTTAACATAAATGAATAAACTCTTAATTGAAGTCAATTCAATTTTGGGAAAATCGACTTACCACTTTTTTACTTATTCTAACGTTTTTTCAAATCTCAATTTTCATTAAAAGCGGACTTAGCGCCCTAAGCTAACGATATATTTCATAAAAAATAAAAAAATTAGGCTCGAGTGGTGCAGAGGATTAGAACGCAAAGAATTCTGATGAGAGAAAGTGGTGTTTCTCGAAACATATGTAATTTCAACAACCCTGGTTCGAATCCCAGCCAAGAAAATTATCAATAAAAATTTTAATAAAAAAATAGCTTTCAAGTTGTAAAACAATTCCTACCTGCAGTAAAAATAATTTAATGAAAATTAAATTTAATGAACTCGAGCCTAACTAAATAAATATAAAAAATTAAAAATTAACAGTTGAAATAAAATAATAATTGTTCCAAAAATAAAAATTTTTACTAAAACTATTTTCAGCAAAAACCGTCAAACTATATAATAATAAAGATTTACTGTTTTCCGAATTAAACAATTAACAAGTATTTCTCCAAAGGAAACATTTCCAACAAACGTTTGATCAATATAAACGTACCTTTAAAACTACCGATGGTTTTTACGGAAAATCGGAAAAGAGTGAAAAGTTATTAATTTTCTATTTATTTGGAAAACTTCTCTTCCTAGGGACAAATCATAATGGTTACGCTTTTTATACCCTACACCACCATAGTGGGGAGGGTATATTGGATTTGTGCATATGTTTGTAAGGCTCAAAAATATTTATCCAACACCCACCTTAAAGTATACCGATCAACTCATAATCACTTTTTTCGGCCCAAGGATGGATGGGATTGAAACTGGTGGAAATCGGTCCATTATTTCACCTGGCCCCCATACAAATGTCCTCCTGAAATTGGGGTTTTCCGGTTATAAATCTTTGAATTCTGCAAGTATGCAAACAAATTTCACCAAAAATGAGTAATAAATGAAGATAAATCACATCTACAAATTTCGTGAAGATCGGTTCATAATTAGTCGTAGCAGGCCCACTTCCGAAAATCACTTTAACGATCATAAATTTCGTAAGAACGTTGGTAATCAAATAAAATTCGACACAAATAATATACAGAAATGATGACACCTAATTTTATAATGGGCGGTCCGTAATTAGTCGAAACTCCCATATAAGACCCTCCCCGTAATCAACTTTAACCTCCATAAATCTTTTAAAAGTATTTATATCGAGAGAAAGATTAACATACATAGTATTTAAATTCATAGACATCATGACACTAAATTTTTAGATGATCGGTCCACAATATTCTGAAAAACAGTTTTATACATATACTGGGTATAGGGTATTATATGGTTGGGCTTGACCGACTATAGTTTCTTACTTGTTTTTATTAAGTTTTATTTTATTGAAAATTTGCAAGCAGTAAAAACTGCTAATTGTTGAATAAATAATAAAAAAAAGTGATAAGATATGAGTAATATCATCTATTTCTTGATTTTGCGTACTAATTTTTTTTATATTTTTTTAATGAAATCAAAAAACAGGGGCCAAATTACCGCATTCGATATCGAGTAAAATTGATCGTAATTTTCTTATTTGAGATTATGGCGTTCGATATCGAGCAAGAAATTTAGTACATTTTATCATAATCTAGATATCGAAATCATTTTTCGATACGATAGCTCATTCGATCACGAATGCGGTAATTTGGCCCCAGATGATTCCGTACGGAAAGTGCGTTCAGTTTGGCACTTTGCTTAAGCAAATGGTTATTGACGAAACTTGACGTAAAGTTTCATTAAGTACATTATGGTTTATTTGTATTCGCACAGTTGCTTAAGTTGGCTTAAGCTAGTTTATGCACATTATGGTTGGGTCTTAAGACTCAAATGCATAACAGCCATCCCTAAATACCGACGGTAAGCATTTTTTAAATGTCAAAATTTATCATGCTCATACATTTTGTATGGGACATACCGAAACAATGCGGCGGCAATGCTTTACTATTGGAAAATCCGAATTTGACAAGGCGTTTCACAGTGAAGTTAGTTGCAAAAGAGAACAAAACAAAAAAAAAGAGAAATAAAACAACAATGTCCAGCTGTTACAATAAACAGGGTCGTTTTATGTATTTGTTTGATAACCCTGTTTTTATCGTTTTGACATAACGTTGACGCTTTTGTTTAGGGATGGGCTATCAGCGCTTATGCTCAGCGTAAAAAAACGTTCCGCTTACCGTCGGTATTTAGGGATGGCTGTAAAGGACATAAGCTCTTATTTGTTATTTATAAAAAGATGCCGCGGTTTAATAAACAAGTAAACTCAAGCTGAATTAGACTCAAGTTTGATATGCGTACCAACAAGTAACGCTTTTTTTGAACCCATTTTTTCAATAATGAATATTAATAAAACAATAATTCGGAATAAAAGGCATATGAATTAATGGAAGTTCTTTTCATATTAAATATCATTCAGTTCTCAGCCAGAGGACATCGTTAAATCGACTCAAGAAGTGATTCTGGGTCGATCGGTGTACTTTAAGGTGGATGTTGTTCTAATATATATGGGTGTTACAAACATCAGCTCACATCCACTATGATGGGGTAGGGTATAAATATATGAATGAGCTTTATTGTCGGCCGTTTTAACAACACTGCACAAGTATCTAACGCAAGTTAATGCGGAGTGCTATTGTAGTTTCTGACAATAAAACATTTTAACAATTTGAAATAAGTTCATGTTGTGCAACAGTTAATGCGATCCATCAGAATAAAAACACGCATTTTCATAAGAGGAAATTTATTTTAGCTTCTGAATCTTGCTTCTCTTAAATATTAATAAATAAGCAACATTTGTAGTTGATAGGGACCGGATTTTTTGTGAACAATCCAAAAATTAATTTTATGCAACAAGTGTAGAGGAGACAATCATGTCTGACTAAAACTATGTACGTAAAATTATTCTTTAAATACCAAGGTCTTGTTATCGCTAAAAGAAAGTCACGACAAGCTACTGATCCGAAACGTATGCCACAGAATTTAATTCCGTTCGGAAGTGGAATTAATTCCGTGTTTTGCTTTTATAGAAAACATAAAACGAACATTTTTTTCGGAATGAAACCTAGAAATGTTTAAAACTACAATTCCATATAGAAAATTAAAAGTGGTTTCATTTCGAAAAAATGTTTGTTTCGCTTTTTCTATAGAAGCAAAAAACGAAATTAATTCCACTTCCGAACGGAATTAAATTCTGTGGCATGGCTGATTGTTATCCTTGTTATCTATGTATGTGTGTATGTATATGTATGCATTGACACAAAAGGTTACAAACATTATATAAAATGTGCGACATACTCGTATGTACATATAAATAATCAAAAATTAGTTCAGTTTCAATCAGTTTAAAATTCTTGTTAAAATTTGACACAGTAGCACACACTAAAATAGTTTACATTCATCAATCAAAGATAGTGCCGAATGAAAATTGTTCAAGTGAACTTGACAAACATGTTTTGTAAATTACATACATGAATGTTGAATATTTAAATTACATTTTCACTTTTTAAATTACTTTTTATAAAATATGTTTTTCCTTTTTTCAGGATTTTTATTTTAGATTAAACTTTCACATGGGTTTTCACTATAAGAAGCAGTTTTGTATAGCTTAAAAATACGTCTGGCAATTATATTTTATATCTTTTTAATTTCAAAATGTTTCTTTTTTTTCACCTATAATTTCATTAATTTAGAATATTTAATTTATAGAAAATCTTTAATATTTGAAGTTAGTGAGAGATGTGTTGTACAAATTGGTTTGTTTGTTTGTTTGCACTTGATCATGAAAATATGAATTTCAAACACTTTTCATATTTTATTAACGCGAAAAAACACTAAAAAAAAACAAAATTCATTCACAACACCTTTTAAGCCCCATACTTCATGTTTTGCCATTGCAGTCAACATTATTTCAAGTTCTTGGCCACATTGAGTACGATTTTCATAAAAAGCTCCCAAACTGGCTACACCAACTAGGAAATTAAGCTCAACCAGTTGTTGAACCCCGGCCATCGCCTCCGCTCGCAACACACTTTCTTTGTCATGTTCCAAACGCGGTGGCGTCGGTGACATCGTCACTGCTGAAGCATTTACCACAAAAACGCACAGAATGCTTAATGCTACCGCAACTACTGCTCGTGCAATGCGATTTATTATGTACCACATTTCCGATTGCAACACGTTAACGGTTGTTGGCAACTTAAAGCACAAACACCAACTGAATGCCAGCCAGCCAACAAACTGTTGTCTATGAAAATGTGTTGAAAAATTAAAAATTGTTTTTCCAATAGAGTATCAGTTGGAATGTGAAATTGGAGTAGCGAAAGGGTTTCGAAAGCTTGCAGCTTGTTGTAGTTGATTTGGTATAACCATACAAAACAACTTGGAGCTGCAATAAATGCAGCTTAGCGCGAAACTATTAGCGCTAATAGACGTGGTAAGTAGCTGCCGACGCCGATGGTATTGCTCAGAGTCAAAATTATGTATATAACAATAATATGTCCGATTATATTTACGAGTTACTCATACTGACATCTCTATAGAGAGTCCATTGGATATATGTATGATGTCTTGCACCACATTTAAATTGTGGACATTAAAAATACTTGTTCGTACAACTTACATTTATAAATACTCGTATCTACATACATATGTATGTATGTGTGTGTGTATCTTGAAATCGATCAAATAATTAAATAATATTGTACATTTTACATTATTGACATTAGGCTGACTGTAAATATTCTTTAAATAAACATATTTTGTATTGACAATTGTATTGATATATTAACAAGCATGGTGCAAATATACAAGGTGAGTGCAGTAGCCCAGCTGACTGACTTTATTCACAATTTAGTTATGTCAAAAGTAATACTTTTGCAAGTATTTTTGACAGTAGTACATTATTTTACACAAACAAAATGCCTGTTGTTTCTGTTTTGTGTTGTATTTGTTGTCGATTTGCACTCACCTTGTATACTTGCACCATGTTAACAAGTAAGAAAGTATAGTCGGTCAAGTCCGACCATATAATACCCTACACCCAGTATATGTATAAATAGTTTTTCAGAAATTAGTGTCATAATTTCTGTGGATATAAATATTGTGTATGTTAAACTTTGTCTCGAAATAAATACTTTTAAAAGATTTATGGTGGTTAAAGTTGATTACGGGGAGGGTCTTATATGGGAGTTTCGACTAATTATGGACCGATCATTATAAAATTAGGTGTCATCATTTCTGTATATTATTTGGGTCGAATTTTATTTGATTACCAACGTTCTTACGAAATTTGTGATCGTTAAAGTGATTATCGATCTGTACAAAATTTGTAGATGTGATTTGGCTTCATTTACTACTCATTTGTGATGATATTTGTTTGGATACTTGCATAATTAAAAACTTTATGATCGGTAAACCCCAATTTCGGGAGGACATTTGTATGGAGGCCAGGTTAAATAATGGACCGATTTTCACCAGTTTCAATCCTATCCAGTCTTGGGCCAAAAAAAAAATATCGCGTACCAAATTTTATCGAAATATCTTCAAAATTGCGACCTGTACTCTGCGCACAAGCTTTATATGGACAGCTAGCCAGCCAGACGGACGGACATCGTTAAATCGACTCTGAAAGTGGTTCTGAGTCTATCGGTATACTTTAAGGTGGGTGTTGGACCAATATTTCTGGGCGTTACAAACATCAGCACAAATCCAATATACCCTCCCCACTATGGTGGTGTAGGGTACAAAAACTGAATAGTCGAATATAAAATGCAATACATAAGTATGTACATATGTATGTACTTATGTGTTCAAGTTCCTAGTAATTAATCTGAGTGGCAGCGGCTGGGAATCGAACCCGGGCTATTTGTAGCTTAATGATCAAATGCGCTAACCAATTAAGCTACAGCACCCTTCATACCTAAATTATTGTATATACATATAATTATTCTGGATCTTTATACAGAAAAAGAAAAAAAAACTTGAATGATACTTTGATTAAATCAGTCCATAAATTTTGTTTGTGGGTCAAACTCGACTATTAATACCTCACGCCTAGAATATGAGCAAAAAGTGTTTTCAGAAATGGGCCTTATATGGCAGCTATGACCTATTATGGACCGATCATCATAAAATAAGTTGTAAAAGATTTGGCGACATTTGTTTGGATACGTGTACATATGTAAATATATATCAAACATTTATGAACGGTAAAGACCTATTTCGGGTGTACATAGGGACTATGAGAAATAATGGAGAGATTGTAACCAATTTCAATCCTAATCGTTTTTGAAACGAAAAAAATTCTAAATAAATTAATTTCTATGTCGATTGGTGCAACTTTAAGGTGGATGTTAGGGCGTTACAAAAATCTGCACAAATCCAATATACCCTTCCCACTGTGCTGGTGTTGGGTATAAAAATCACAATCGGACATGTCCTGGAAGCTATGACACCGGATTTGTGCATATGTTTATAACGCCCAGAAATATTGGTCCAACACCCACCTTAAAGTATACTGATCGACTCAGAATCACTTTCTGAGTCAAATCATTCCATTATTTCACCTGGCCCCCATACACAAGTCCTCCCGAAATTGAGGTTTACCGCTCAAACAAATTTCATCACAAATGAGTGGTAAATAAAGCCAAATAACATCTACAAATTTTGTGCAGATCGGTCCATAATTAGTCGTAGTTCTCATATAAGGCCCACTTCCGAAAATCACTTTAAAGAGCAGAACTCTATCAAAAATATTGGTATCCAAAGAATATTGAACGCAAGTATATTTTATATGTATACAAATAATACGGTACAATTTTATTATGATCGGTCCATAATTAGTCGTAGCTCCCATAAATGGCCCACTTCCGATAATCTCTTTAACGGTCGTAAGTTTTTTAAAAATTTTGGTAATCCAATAAAATTCGACACAAATAATATACAGAAATGAAGACACCTAATTTTATAATGGTCGGTCCATAATAAGTCGAAACTCCCATACAATTCAATTTAAGCTCCATAAATCTTTTAAAAGTATTTATATCGAGATAAAGTTTAACACATATACTACATATATTCGCAGAAATCATGACACTAAATTTTTGGATTAGGGAGTTATCATCCACAATAGATGATAACTCCCTACAACATATACTGGTTGTAGGGTATTATATGGTCGGGCTTGGCCGACTATACTTTCTTACTTGTTTTTTATTTTGAACTTTTTCCAATCATATTTTCTTTAAATTCGTATTTTGTATCTTTTAATTTCTTGAGGGACGAAAAATTCGATAACAAAAGCAGAACAGTTTAAATATTTCAAATTATATTTGTACAATTTATAAATAAAATTTTAAGCCACTAGTTCAAAAGTTTTCACTTGTATTAAAATATGTACTTATGTATATACGATTCAGAAGACTGACTACTAACGCTGCTTGGTAATTTGTAAGCAAATAATAAATTTGTCTTGCATGGATCTAATTTAAACTTCGGTATTGTATCTAAAAATTTAGCCAAATTAATTCAAAAACTCGTATGGAAATTCGGTAAAAATAAAATATTTTTGTCATTTATTCTATTCCATAATGGACCGTATGGTTTAAACTTTATTAATAAGATATAAAACACAACGATCTAATAATTTTATATATGTACATATGTATTACAATACAATAAATGCACTTTCCCAGACCATATACATATTTATGTATGTATGTATTTCATAAAATTATAGCAGTCATTTATGACAAACTAAAAATTCAATTTAAATATATCAGCAATTTATTGTACAGAACACACACACTCATTCAGTTTGAAGAGATGTGTAATTTAAACGATCAATAATCAGAACTTAATTTATTTACGAACTAAACAATTTGTAGTTAACGAGGTTAAATTCATAATGACAAAAAGGCAACAAATGAGTTTATTAAGATTCATAAAACAAATTACCACTACCATCATTAATATTTCACGACAAAAAACATTTAAACCAACTCAAAACTGAAATAATTTACATTAAAGAGGTGCGGCTAAGTGAACTAAAATGTTAAAGATCGTTTTGTTTTTTTTTTACGTATAATTTATTTATTATTCTTCGTAATCAATGAACAATCTGACCACAATGTTACAATGTTTAACAAGTGGCCCGGTTGTCAGCGATCTTTACAAGCATACAGATAGACATACATACATACATACATACATAAGTATGTGCATACTCGTATATGTACATGTCTACATTTAAATAACGTGTAGTTCATATTTTTAATAAATTAAATTGTTTTTAAATGAAATTTACAGAATCGTGTCAATGAACCGAGTAAAAATCCCATCCATCAGCCTCCTTGAGGAAGGTCTAAATATTAAATGTGGTGGGAAAAAAGGTTTCATTTCCTTAGTTTGCGGTAAAAAGACAAAAGTAAACTTAAACATTTCTTCCTGTTTGTTGTTATTTCGTTGTTGTGTTTTTAATGAATTATTGATATCAGCCGCAAGCAGCTCTTTACTATGTTGGGTTGGTCATGGTTGGGAATTTTTGTTTCGCACATAGGAAGATCATTTTAGAAGAGGTGAATAAAAACTACCCGTTTGTATTTTTGTACTTCAGGAAGAAATTAAATTTATTTATTTATTTTTATTTACATTACAATTTTTAGTATGATGAAGCTTTTAAGTACGATAACGTATTCTTGCATTTTTATTATTCTCTGTAGTTCTGAATTATTACTACTATGCGCTGATTAATTTAGAGGTTCTTTTTAATAAAACACTTACTGCCGTATTCATAAAAAAAAGTAGCTTTGAAGTGTGCTTTTAGACAAAATTTACATGCAAAATTTTCTTGAAGTTCATTTGAAGTCTACTTTAAGTTTTTATGAATTAGACCGTTATAGCGTAGACAGACGACACAGTTAATTTGCATTAGCAGTCTTAATTCAAATTAACTCGTCAATTATTCCCATCCTAATGCGCATTAGGTTAGACATAAATGCACAAAATTAAAGTGAATTAAAGTGAATGTAGCTATTTCAATATGGCAACATCGTCGAAAATCAATCATATTTTATTAACCCGGCATTTACACATGCAAGTGCAAGTTCGAAAAATTCAATACATTCACACTTTTTTACTAATACACTCACATTTTTTCAATTGCAGAGCTACTCGAGTTTTTCGAATAAGTTTTCGTATATAATGCGTACACAGCACTTGCATGCAAGTACTTGTATGAAGACAATTGTAAAATTAAAATAATAAAAATAGATTTCCACAATTGCCTTTCTCTTATTTCAGAGTGTCCTACTGCGGTCCCCACTTGTATGTAGCAACACGTTCAGGTTGATGATTGCTAGTGCATGAACAATTTTTGCATTATGGAACAGTTTCAGCAAAAGTAATTTCGACTTTTTTTTTCAAATAAATACTGATTTTTCACCAAATGCCAAACAAATTTTTTCATAATTATACAGTTGCTTACAAACGAACAGCTGTTTTAAATGCAGAAACTATCGTCTGTCACGGTAAAATCTTAATTCACATTAGTGAGATTTTAATGCAAATTAATGCTGTCATATAATTGTATGTTGGAATATTTAAATTTTAAATATAATTTCATCCAAAAGTCCAAGTTCAAGCCATGAATTCAAAAAATTCCAGCTGAATAATTTGGAGACGTTATTGCTGTGTCAGTCTTGTCATGATGAATTTTCCAGTAATGCTGAATGAAAATACTGACTAAGAAAACAATTTAAAAACCTCAAAATGAATCACACTTTAAACAACAGGTACGCTTACACAGGGAAAATATTTTACGAAAGACATTATACATAAATTGTTTATTTTATTTGGAAAACTTCTTTTACTAAAGACAAATCACAATGAAAGTTTAGCTTTATTTAAAGATGTAAGATTAAACATAGCCAAACAAATTTCTGTTAAGTATGATTTAAAAGTCTATAAAAAAACACATCATTTTTTCATCCTTAAGTGAGTAAGAACAGAATTCGTCTAGTCACTAAAAAGTGTCACGAAAAATCATCTTCGAAGGAATAATTGCGACATCAAACTTTTTTGCTGCTAGAAGACACTTCGAATGAAAAGCTCCACCCGGCACATTAAGAACATGTTGAGCTTTCCACAACATTACTGCAAACTTTTTATTACGATATTTTATCCAGTTACTAAAACTTTTAAGTGTAATACCCTTTAATAGAGTAATTAATTTGTAACCAACTTAAAGTCACTAGTTAGGAGAGGCTTTTTTCGCATTCTGCAAGAGCTATTAGCGATCGAAAAAAAATTTCGCAGTATGATATTTAATATTTAAAAAATATTTTATTTTTTTAATAAATTACACCTCAGGCAGAATTACTAAAATACAAAAATGTTTTTTTAACAATAAAAAAGGTCTACAGAGAACATAAAAAAAGCAATCATAAATTTCATCTCTTTAACTCATCGCAGATCCTAAGTTAATTTATGTGCGTCAAGATAAATTTGAAATTTAACTCCCTAGACACAAACCATTTAACCATGTTAACAGAGTCAAGTTAACTACTTAACAGAGAAAATGTTAAAGTTTCAAAATTCGATATATGACTTTATTACTGATATTTAGACACAAAAACAGTCCAAAAAAATTCAAAAAAATCAGAATCTATAAAAATTGTCTCAGAAATTTTAAATAAGTAAAAATATTACACTAAAAAATTTTTTTATAAAGATTTTTCGAAAAAATCACTTTTTAAATTTGAAAAAGGACCAAAGCCTTTTCTCACAATTCTCAAAGAAGAAGTGGGCGGAAAAAAAGTATTGGGAGCGATTTCTGGTATGGTCTAGATAAATGCCCTATACTCAGAATTTCTAACAGTTTTTTTTTTGGCAATTATATCGGCTTTGCGAAAAAATCACTTTTTATATTTAATTTGAATATTGGGAGCGATTCCTGGTTTTGTCTAAAACAGGGTTAGTGTTTATATGTATATGGTATCGTTATAAATTCAAATATTATTATTGTAATATTTGTAGAATCCAAAAACTCTATATATTCTGGATCCTTATAAGATCCTAAGACGATTTAGTCATGTGCGTCCGTTTGTCCGTCCGACAGTCTGTTGTTGGCAAGATAGAGTTTCAAAAAAAAAAAAGACATAGAATAATGAGATTTTTACCAAACATTCTTCGATCCATCAATATGTTTGGTATTGCAAATGGGAAAAATCGCTCCAGTAGGATCTGAGTTATAAATCCAAGTTTCAGACTACCTCGATATTTTTCAGATATTTTTTGCTGTTTTCTTCAAATATAATGCAGATATTTGAAGAATATTTATTTTTATTGTAGAAGGACAAGTTCTGTTAAAAATGGCAGAAATCGGTCTACGATTTCCCAAATGTCTTCCCGGAATATGGCGTTATGGTACATAAATGCCTATAGAAAAGCCGTATATAAACAAAATTCCGCAATAATAAGTTTCGCGCAAAGTGAAATCTCAAACCAATATTTTGTTTGCATTGATCCATAATTTTGAAATAGCCACATACAAAGATCACTTCCGAAATTCACTTAAATGAACATATGTAAATCTTTTATAAAAATGACTATAAAGTTAAAATTCGACAAGCATAATCAAATTTCCATATTTGACCGTCCATATTTTACCGTAGTCCAGTTCCGAAAATCACTTAAATGTGTATAAATGCCTTATAAATCGCCATAATAAGTGATTTGGTGTTGGGTATATGAAATTGGGCACAGCCGAATATAAACTCTTATTTGTTTTCAAAATTTAGTTTATCGTCTTGGTAACATATTTATTACTAAAGGCTTCGTTCTTGGTGTGTCATATTTTTGGGGGTTTTTTGACTCCAAATATCTCAAGCTTACACTCATCGGTGAAAAGATTTTTTTTTTTTTGGGATATGGGATGAAAAATGTTTTATACATCTAGCGAGAATCGTTACCAGCTAAAACCCCACCCATTTCCTTGCGGACTTTCCCACCACCTCGGGACCGCTTTCGCATTACGTCGAGATGGTTCCCCGTTAGATGCTCACGCATCGTCCTCTCTTACGACTGCGTCCAGTCTCCCAGCTGCCTCACTTTCGGCTGTATCCTGATCCCGTTTTTTCGTTCGGAGCACGTATTCTATGTATCTCGCGACTGCATTCCAGTTTTTCTCGCTATTTGTCATTATCTCCGTGATGGTTTCAACCGCTATTTCGCCTATCGGTGAAAAGAATATTTTTCCAAAAAATTTAAGACTCGTTTATATATTTTTTGTTTGCTATTGTCAAACGTTTGGTTTGGTTGTTCATTAATATAAAGGTCGTTTTTACGTTTAAAGCTGAAGATTGTAATACATCAAAATGATTTTCTTTTAAGAATAGATAGAAATTAATAAAATTTATTTTATTTCATTACAGATTAGGTCCCCTTTATCTTGTTGTAGTGGCTGTGGTGGATCTCCTGTTCGCGTACATTAGCAAGGTGTCCGTTTATCATATCAACGAAAGATTTGATGAAAATTGTGCCAATTACTGGTGGCGTAATATATTATTTATTCAAAATTTGTTTGATCACAAGGATATGTGTCTCAACTGGACCTGGTCATTGGCTTGTGAAATGCAGTACTTTGTAATTGCCACCATTTTATTATTTACATATGCCAAGTAAGTTTTAAGGAAAACTCTTTGTTAAGAAATCAGGCGTAATTGAATTAAAATTATATTTTTACAGGCATCCCAAATTGGCCAAGAATTTGACCGTGGGCTGCTTTATTGCCAATATGGTGTGGTCGTTTAGCATTGGCATAAACATAAATTTCCAATTATCATAGATAGATAGATAGATTTTCTAATCGTACTCAGATTTACAGATTTACCAGAAGTTCTAAAAGTTGGTCTATTTCAACAATAAATCAATAAAATTTGTAGACGCTTTTGTTTTTGTTTCTTTTTTATGTAAATTCGATTCAATGCGATATAATTTTTCAAATACCTAAATCCTTGCCGTCCATAAGTCCAGGATAGTCTCGAAACCAGAATAACATCCATTTGCTTTCTATTGTATCTTATAAGGTTAATTTTTACGCCGTCTAGACGGTAGAGTGGTAAGATGGATTTTTGTATTTTCTTAAGAAAAGTACAAAATAAATGAAACACCCTTTATTTCAACTCGAAAAAAAATTGAATCAATATTAAAAACCTTTAATCTATATTTCAACTAACTTTAGTCCAGATAATGCAATGATGTCATAAATTCAAAATGGAAAATATCGTTCGTATTATTTTTCCGAGCAAGTTCCCATTTTCCATAAAATGTTGGCAATTAGAATATGACCATTAAAGGGATACAAAGAAAGTTGATCATTATACATAGTTTTACCATAAGATCATCAGTAGCTTGTCAGTAAGAATTAACAAAGTTATTCGATTTTAAGTTTTTCTCCTGCGCATCATTGAAAAAAATTAAGAAGCAATTATTATTTATTCCATTCTGTGTATTTCTAAATGTGGAACAAGCTCTGTATTCAACAAAAATTCATGATCAGTGCATTAAGTTTGATCAAAATCAAAAAGCTGCACATTGTCAGGGTTGGAATATAATTCTGATTTTCTCAAGAGTTGTAGTTTCAAAACATATGGGTCCAAATCTCTAAATAGAAATGTATGTAGGTAGATGTATAAATAAAATACAAATTTTAAATAATAAGTTGTATTTATATTTATATGACATCATAAATGTTTTTTTTTTTTATAAAATTTTTGTACGAATTTAATTTAATTATAATTACTATACAATGGTTGTAGTCCCTGGGCAAATATCTTAACATTCTTTTCTATATACAATGGGTTAAATTAAGTTATTGTGTTTTTTAGTTTCGTACTAGGGGAAAGGGAAATATCGACTTAAAATTAATGACTTAGAAAACTAAAATGAATAAAATAGTTACAAATAAAATATTATCATAAAATTACATTACACAACAGATAGATAGATGTCTGTCTGTCTGTATGTAAATGTAAGATACTCGTGAAGAGATTGAATGAATTAATAATGATCACAATATGCATATAAAACAGAGTGTACAGTGCAGTACAGAAGTATAAAATAGATTTATGTATGTATGCATGTTAATATTCCAAAACTTAGATATATAAAATTAAAACTACATGGGAAAAGCATCTTCATTAGGCGTTTTTCATTTTGGGAGTGCAGCTTCTCAATATCAGTGAAGACCAGTTGCAGAAAGGCATCTCAAAGGCCAGCGAGAAGACAATGGAAGCCAAGTAGGTGATGATGGAGAAACCGGAGCACAGGACGCACTAGAGATATAGAGAATGATAATTAAAAATATGTTCATGTACATCATTTAATTGGAAAAATCATCGGCAACTAAAATCTTCCCTAACTTACCAACATAAATGGATCGGCATGAGTACTGACGCTGGTTAAACCGAAAAATAGCGCAATCACAAATGGATTTAATAAATAAATCGCATATGAAAGCCTGTTCAAATGTTGAAATGGTTTGGCTTCCAAAAATCTAGACCAACATGTACTGCGTCCGGTAGCACTGCCAATAATCATCCAACAAATGCTCATTGAAAACAGCAAACGACCCACAACAAACAATGATATGGCCATTATGTAGGACATGTCACGTTTAACGGTCGAATAAATGCAAATGAAGAATGTCAGCAACGATAAAGTCCATAAGCATTTCTCTTGACATTCACTTAAATCGAATTCACGCTTCTTATGCTCCAAGAAATACCAACCAGCCGCAGCACCCATTATGTAGGGCAATACGCGCACGAAGGGACTAATGTAAATGTCAGTACCGGTGGCAAAGAAGGTGTCGAATGATAATTGGAAATTTATGTTTATGCCAATGCTAAACGACCACACCATATTGGCAATAAAGCAGCCCACGGTCAAATTCTTGGCCAATTTGGGATGCCTGTAAAAATATAATTTTAATTCAATTACGCCTGATTTCTTAACAAAGAGTTTTCCTTAAAACTTACTTGGCATATGTAAATAATAAAATGGTTGCAATTACAAAGTACTGCATTTCACAAGCCAATGACCAGGTCCAGTTGAGACACATGTCCTTGTGATCAAACAAATTTTGAATAAATAATATATTACGCCACCAGTAATTGGCACAATTTTCATCAAATCTTTCGTTGATATGATAAACGGACACCTTGCTAATGTACGCGAACAGGAGATCCACCACAGCCACTACAACAAGATAAAGGGGACCTAATCTGTAATGAAATAAAATTACTTTTATTAATTTTTATCTATTCTTAAAAGAAAATCATTTTGATGTATTACAATCTTCAGCTTTAATATTTCCCAAACACATTCCTCGAACATTTTGTGATGTTACGAGCTAGATTTTATTCATCCCGTGCACAAAAGCCAAGGCTAGAACTGTATCTTGCTAAGAGTAAACTATGTATGTCTAATAAATTCTCATTATTTCAGTTATGTCGTCGTAACGGTCATCAGTAGAAATTCCTGAGAGCAACGGCTAACGGCATATGCCAAAACACATCATAGCCAGTGAAGAAGGGATCCAAGACATACAAAATGAAAGGTCTTTAGGGAAAGAAAACGTTAATGACGAAATGGTGGACTATGTAACTGGATGCCTATTAGAGAAAATCTGAAGATTATAAATTGTGCAACATATATATTAAGATGCTCTTCAAATTGTGAAAATTAGATCCTATTATCGCACTGTGAGTGAATCGATATTGCTTTCGATCTATCAATATTCTACCTAAAGTCATCAGGAATAGAATCTAGTTCCAAGACTATTGTACTTCTGATGTACACATATTCTCCTGGCTGTATGGAGGCATATATACAAATAATTACGAGAGTAGAAGAAATAGTTATCAATAATATTGGTGTATGGTAGACTTTTATTAATCACCAAGTCCAGCAGGCGTTTTCTTGAATATGCTACGAAGCACTACTGCATTATATCTTGTGGTATATGCCAAAGTTGTGCAGAAAGGTAAAGATATTCTTAATCCATAAGGCCACACAAAACTGAAGGACTTTAGACTTATCAGCCTATGGTATTTAGTATTTTTGAGCCATTAATAAAACTGCATCTGAGGACCAGATCATTAGCTACATCTACCTGTAAAAGCTCCCCGAAGGCGATTCGTATGTTAGTTTCCTTCGAGGGAGACTTTGACAACATTAAAATTATTCGAATTAGGAATTCGTAAGAAGTATTGATGATCTAAAATTGACTGCTGTATTGGACAGTTTGCATGCTTAGCATCTGAATTATTAATTGGAGACTTGGGGCGGAGAAAATATGAAGCAAAAGGAAAACAAAGTGCAATCATGATGGCAACGTTTGACGAACGTTTTTCTCGATCTATGTGTGACCGGCATTAAACCTTTTGCTTCATCCTGTTCTAAGTTGTGCCAGAACGACACTTGTTTAACGTGGCATAATTTTCTTCGTGTTTACTGTAGTAGACACCCTGTGATGGGCGATCTCCAAGTATGTATTCAAGCTGTATTATTCTACTGCGGAATTGATATCGTCTCTATAAATGTAGTTTAAAGCTGTCATATATTTCTGCGTAAGTCATGAATAGACGTTTTACACTTTAATAAGTTAAAATGATCTGTTGGGACCATTAAATAGAACCTTTGGCCTATTTAGTATATGACAGGTGTGTTCGACAGAGGACTATTAACAATCCGGTGAATGGTGCAACTACACAAGGCGAGTGCAGTAGCACAGCTGACTGACTTTGTTTACAATTTACTTATGTCAGAAGTAATACTTTTTGTTTTTCACAGTAGTACATTATTTTACACAAACAAAATGCTTATTGTTTCTACATATATTGTGTTGTATTAATTGCCGATTAGCACTCACCTTGTATAGTTACACCATGATGTGGTATATTTAAAAATTTGATTGATTTTGCTGATTGAGATACATCCATATATATTTATATAATGTCAAATGTTAGAAAATATATAATATTTACCTCAAATATCGATGGAAAAGCATTTTAAAGAACTGTTTGGTATTCTGTACAAACGAATTTTTGCGTATAATATCCATTTTCTCTGTGTTCCTCAAGAAATTATAAGTTTGCAAGAAACCACTGAAAAGAAAGATTAATAGATAAATATAAATTCAGAAATATTTTGTAACAATTTGGCAGACATACACATACCTCACAGTAAAAAATACATCCACCAACACGGGAGCTGAACTAACATATTGAAAGAATACCTTTTCGGCATAAGAGATCAAGAATGTTTTATTATTGACAGTAAAGTACATATACCACACAACATGGAACACCAAAATCCATAGAGCACACACTGAACGTAATCCATTTATGACAGGTATTTCGCTGGGCTTAGAATCCTTGGTGGAAAAGATTTTAGCGCAATTCTCTTGAACATCGAAACACATGATAAAGTTACGTATTTTGGGATAATTCGACAAATTAATATCAACTATATTTAGGCTTGAAGAGGCATCTGTTGCTTCTAGAGGAGGTATGTTATCCAATTTACTAACCACATTTTTAGTCCTGGCCTTTAGATGTGAAGCTAATAAGATCATGGCCAATATAAATGCCACAAAAGCACTGATCAATTTAAAGCTCTCTCTTTCAAAAAAGTTGTCTGATATTTTCAAGTCTTTCATGTACAACACTTCAGGTTGTATGTCGTAAATATCATTCTCCACAAATAGACCTTCTTTTACATAATCACCCATTAGTTGTTGAATTTCGAGCGAACCACAAGACGAAGGCAAACACAAACCAATGTGAATGATTTGTTCAGACATTAATTTGATCTCAACTTGCCAGGGAGAGTTATGGCGCAAGTACACCACACGATAATCCATATCGAAAGGTGCAACTTCTTTGATAATGCCCAACTTCATAACACGAGGGAAATTCTCCGACAAAGTAATACCCACAGGACGCCGTACAGCACCACAGGCCTCCTGACTACCAAACCAGAAATTTTGACCAAATACAAAACCGGCCGGTTTTGAACCCGAAGCATCCAAAGCTAAATTTAAATAACATGTCGTCATTAAATTAAATAGGTATAAAATAATTTTCAAGTACTCACCTTTCATGGCCCACGGTTCCTTTCTCAGTATGCCCTTCTGAATATTTCTCAGGTGCCGGTAACACTCTTGATTAACACTGCTGGCATTGACGGTTTTGGCTAAACCATAAATGATGGACGATTTGACTAGATGTGTCTCATATGAGGGTGCTATTAAGTTATAATCCACTTCATCTTCATCTTCCTCTTCCACATCCACATTCTCCACTATGATCTCTTGCGCATTGCTTAAGCTGTCATTGGTATTGTCCAGTATGGAGTAGTGACTGAGTAGTGTTGTATTTGTTGGCAAATAGTAGCTGACATTTTTACGATTTGCCCTCGAAATCTCAACACTACTTAGAATGACCAATGCCAACAATGGAAATAAGATTTTCCATCTTACCGTAGTCATGGTCGAAATATGTTAAAACTGAAAAAGAGAATACAAATTTAATGAATTTAATGGTCAAATGGCAAATAAGTTGTGGAATTATAAAAGTGAAAGTGCTTGAAATCTGTTGTAATATATACAAAAATTTTATTTTAAAAATTGATTATTTACAGCTACAACAACCGAAAACATAAAATACCCAAAGTCCGGAAAATCTCGCAAGCAACGCTTGGCAGAAAAGTAAGGGATTGGGAGTCAGGATTGGCCGCATATTACTTAAAATGCACTTAAAAGGTAATATACGACCAATCAGGTCTGGTAAGATTAAATATATTTAAATTTTAAAAGCGATTAATAAAACAAAATTTGAAGAACAGAACAACAAATTTAAGGATTTAAGGTACAGAGTATGTACATGAAATTTTATTTAACATAAGTTTCTTGAATTATTATTTTAATGCATAAAAATTTGCTTCGAACGTATTTTAAATCGTAATTTTAGGCTTTAAGTCAGATCAAATGTTTGAAATAATATATAATAAAAATATCAGGAAACTCTGCTGTACAAATCCTAAGTGGTGAATTCAGTTTATTCACCTCTATGTGTTTTCATTGGGGTTATGTGCAGTCAAAATCCTAACTGACGAGATTGTAGTTCGAGTTGTAATTCGTAAGATACTGGTAGCAATTCTGAAAAGAGTGATCAAATATTAAACCTTCGAAATGTACAAACAACCTAGACGCACCAACAATTGAATGAATTAATTTGAATCTGTAAAAAGTGAATGGCAGTATTTAGATATTTTATTTAAAACTAGCTGAACCCGGTGAGCCTTGTTACCCCCTTTGAGGTAAAGCCGTTAATAAACGTAGTAGAAAATAGGTGTGCATGGTCGAAAAATATTATCATGTAATAAGTATTCTTGAGTTAAAGCTGCACGCTGTGAAAATTTAAGATAGGTTAACACATCTAGGCTCCAATATATCGCAAACAAAGGGGCGTGCTCAGCCCACTTTTCTGTTGGTACGTTTTTATATTCATGCCAGTACTGACGCCGTTGGGGAAAAAAATGCCACAGATATAATGATTTTAAATTTTTAGTTTATGGGCGGTGCTACACCCCTTTGTCCCCTTACAACTTTATATAGTCAAGAATTTATTATTTCGTAAGAATCCTATTCCGAAAATTTAATGACGAGCGGGCCAGTAGTTAAGACTATATTACGTATTAATATACGTATTCCTAATTATGTCAAACCATTTGTACCAAATATCATCGACGTAGGTAAATAATGCCCAAATTATGGCAATTTAAATTTTTGGGTTATTTGGGCGGTGCCACACCCCTTTGTCTAATCAAAACTTCATATAGCCTATTATTCCTTTCAGAATCACAGTAGCCTGCTGTGAAAATTTCAGGAAAATCGGGTTTGGCTTCCTATAAAGAACAAACAAACAGACAGATATTCATTTTCATATATAAATATATATAAGTATATTGCACTTAGACAGATTATTTTACGATCTCCAGCATGAGCGATGCGATTATCATTCGTTTGTAATTTCTACAATTTTAATAGGAAAGTCGATACGAGGGCGGTTTGGAAAATTTTTAGCCTAGCACAGAAAGAGAATAGTTAGTTTTTAAAAAACATTTTTTTTTATATTTCAATATAATCTCCTGAAACTTCATTCCTTGATTGAAATAGTTTTCGTTAAGGCCTTCGAAATAGTGCTTTACAACTGTAATTGTATGAGGTAAAACGCTTGCCAGCTAGGAATTTTTTTAGATTTGGGAACAGGTAAAAGTAACTGGGAGCTAAATTAGGAGAATAAAGTGGTGATCAAGCAACTCGTACTTTAATTCGTTGACTGTAGCAACTGCTAAAACACTCTTGTGCGCTGGTGCGTTGTCTTGATAAAAAATAATTTTTTTGTGTTGTAAGCCAGGACGTTTTTGTCGAATTTTTACATTAAATTGATCCAAAATGTTATAATAGAACTCTGAATTTATTGTTTTACCTTTTTCCAGATAGGCAATCAATAAAATACATTTGAAGTCCCAAAAAACCTTTGTCATAACCTTACCAGCCGATTCAATTGTTTCTGCCTTCTTTGAAGCACTTCCTCCAGCTTCAGTCCATTGCTTGGATTGTTCTTTTGTCTCTGGAGTATAGTGGTGGCTCCATGTCTCATCGACAGTTATGAAACGACGCATGAAATCCATTTTATTTTTTTAAAACGATCCAAACAAGCTTGATTTTCATTATTATGCGCGTTTGGTCGACTGTTAACAAATGCGGCACCCATCTTGCAGAAAGCTTTTTCATCTGTAGTTCTTCATGCAAAATTAAAGTGGACTCGATCATTTGAGATGCCCATGATATTAACTATTTTACGCACTTTTATTCGTCGATCATTTAATACCATATCATGCACTTTGGCTACAATTTCTGTTGTTGTTGCTGTTTTTGGACGTACACTACGTGGTTCATTCTCAATGCTTGTATGACCACGTTTAAATTCAGCAACCCAATTTTTGCTGTTGCATATGAAGGAGCACTTTCATTTAACACATTTACCATATCATTATAAATTTCTTGTCCCGATAAACCTTTTTTATTTAAATATTTAATGACACCACAAATTTCAAATTTTTCCATTGTAAAAGAAATCGCGGATGCGTCTTTTTTGAACACCCGTTTCTATATGAAGGAGTTGTCAGATCGAAAAGAAATTTACCATGTGTTCATAGCACAGATGAGGATTTCTGAAACACTTAACTTTTTTCTGTTTATAACGCGCTTTCCGTTCTAGGCTAAGAAGTTTTCGAAAACCAAAAAAAAAAAAACTTACGAAATGAATCAATATATCGGGTATTGCTGGAATCAAGTTGTATTTGAAAATAGTACCTTAATATTGTTTAGAATTCTGAAATTTGTTAAACAATACACAGGCAGAGGAACATTTCTAAATCAACTTCGTTATCAGTATAAGCAGTGAGGTAAAAAAATTTAAATCATTTAATAATATTGTAAAATCTATAGCAATATAAAATAATTAACAGCTACTAAAGTTAAACTCTAAATACAACATATTGGCGGCCTTAATATTGTTCATAGGGATAATATGAACAAAAAACGTAATTATTTCACTTTATATTGTATTAATTTTAATTATATAAAATTGTTGCATTTTTTTGTAAAAAACCAAAAAGGTCATGTTGAAAAAATATGCATATAAATAAATATGTAAATATACAGTCAAACCTCGATATAACGACCCTCACTATACGGAATTCCTCGATTTAACGAATTTTGTCAACTTGGAACCTTTTCATAACGATTTCCATCAATTAATCCAAATTACATTAAACAGATACACACAAAATTATTGAGTTTGCAACGACAACGTCTACAGCAAACCTACATTCGTAGTCGACAGCAGCATGCATTGGACAAACGGCTGAAATATTCGAAGAAAAATTTATTTTTGAATTTTAAAACTACAAAATTGTAATATACAAAATTTTTTATTACCTCGTTATAACGAATAAAAGTGCAACTTCACCTCGATATAACGAATCTCATTGTAACGAATTATTCGATATAACGTTTTTTTTCTAATACCCTTTAGATACGTTATACCAAGGTTGAACTGTATTTATAAATGTTAAAACAATTCTAGAAATATCGTTAAATAAAAATAATTGTGTAGTTTATTTCTGCCACTGTATCCCAATGCAATCACACCAATAGCAGTGATTCATTAACAGATATCGAACTTACACACACATACATACATACATACATAGATAACTCAATCCTACACAGACTTACTATAACCATAAACGACAAATGCAATTATTGACCCAAAGCTGATGCTGATCTGGCCAATACTTATGGTATATGGAAAAACAAATGCTGGCTTTGTTTAGTAGATGTTGGTAGTTTTAATTAACAACTCTCCGATATAAACTGCTTCATAAAAATTCCCTAAAACTACAATAAATTTATTCAAAGATAAAATTAAAAACAAAAAAATAAACACTAATGTATGTTAAATTTACAACGAATTAGATTTGCTGTTTGGTGGCTGATCTTGTCTTGGGCACTTGCAAAGTCTATATTTCATACAAACCTACATAAATACAGATACGCAGTAGTCATAAAAAGATACATCTAGAGTAGTTTAAATTAACCTTGAAATTTAAAAGATAAAAAGGAGAAGAAGAAAAAAAAAACAAATTGAGGTCAAAATATGGCACAAACCATGGCTTATTTTCCCTTAAGCCAACCAAAAAAAAAAAAAAATATTAAAAAAACAACAATACGAGTATTAGTTGAAATAAATTGAAAATAAAACAAATACATACTCGTACATTTTGCACATTCATTCAATCATTTATTTGTTTATTAAATTTATGCATGAATTTAATAAATTCATTCATTCTTGTGCAAATTTTATTTGTAAAGAAATTAAAATTGTGGTTTTCGACTGGAGCAGTCACTCTGTTTTATTTGATTTCTTTTGAATGACTGCAAATGTTAATGCTACAAGCACTAAATGACCCCAATGACAAGTTTATCAATGATGCCATGGAATGATTACTATCCTGTTCCAGTTAAACTCACAGCTACTTGTACGCTATAATAAGATAATATGTATATTGCATTAGTTATTTAGTTTGTTGCATTGCAGAAATTAGCGTTTATTTAAGATATACATACTCGCATTCGAGAAAACCAAAAAATAATTTCTTTATACATCTAATAGTTTTGACGAACCTGCGATTCGAATTATAAAGATTTTGGAAATATCGAAATTTTTGGCAATAATTTGTTTTGTATTCCTATTTACATTAATATGTATATATGTAGTTTCTATGAATTGTTTATTATTATAATATTCTGAATTTTGATAAATTTTAAATGAAACAAAATTATTGAAAAATCTTGTAATCATGAATATGCCAACTGTAGGGTCCTAAATGATTCATATTTGCGTGTTTTATTGGAATGTATAATTACTATTTTATCTATGCCCCTTCCTTATCCTTATTTACAAATTTTTGTAAACGATTAGTGGTGATTAGATACAAGAGCGACACAATTTCGTAATTTAATTTTGTATGATCAATTTGCTGTTCGTTCAATGATCATTGCGATGTTACTGAGTACAATTTGTTTTAAAATGTTGTTGAAAGGGCAACAAAGAAATATTTAAATTTCAGTTTTAAATCGTTGAAGGATTAGATCTCAACTGGTTGGCACTTTAAAAGTAAAATCTTGAAAGGCAATCAATGATCAATGAATAGGGAATACCTACTTTAAACAACCACGTGTGGTATAAACAAATAATTTAATAGAGATTGACAGTAAATTAAAACATCACATCATTAAGATTGAACAAATCAAGTAACTACTAACTAACATTTGACTAGTAATGAACTAATTATGTATGTTGCATTAAAACATACCCAGCGGGAAAATATGTTGTAAAGAGGCCTTCTAGAAGGCCTTCTTTGGCAGTCACAAGTACCTCCAGCAGCATTGCCAAATCGTTTCAATTTTACATGGTGTGTCATTGTTAGTCAAGGCTACTGGTTACATGCCTGCTAGAAGGCCTACTTGAGAATGGCAATTGGTCTGCTAAATTAATAATAACATTGAGAGAAGTAAAAGAAGGGATTTTAAAAAAGAGAAGGGTTTTAAATTAATTAAATAAAAAATTAAATGTATATACATATATAAAGTACTTCTTCATGCGTACTTTACATCGTAAAATTTCATAAAAGACTAAATTTATAGACACTCTCTTTATTCGTATAAGTCCCCGTTTACACAGGGAAACATTTGGAAGGGAAACATTTTGTTTGGTAGAGAGGGACGGGTGGGGAAGAGAATATGAAATTTGTTTCCCGTTCTTGGAGGCACGCTTTGTGCTTTCATTCTATGCATTTTGACATTTGCTTTATTTCTTTTCGGCGTGCTTTGTTGTCTATGTTTTATATTTGACTTTGTTTGAATAAAAATAAAGAAATAAATAATGTAAAATAAAATAAATGTTTTTATAAATTTTATCTTTTATAATTTATTTCACAAATCAAATATTCTTACATTAGCAAATCAAATGTAGTAGAAATTAAAAAAAAACAACACTGCAATTAGACAAATGTCAAAAAGCAAATATAAACTGGAATGTTTCCGACAACAATGTTTCCCTGTATGACCGCGAAATACAGAAGAGAGAATTCTAGATGTTTCCCTTCCAAATGTTTTCCTGTGTTGTTGTAATGACGATACACAGGAATAATTGCAAAACCATTCGTGTTTGGTATTGAAATCACGACTTGTTGATATTCTTTTGAAATGAAATTTAGAATGTGTTTGAAATGCAATTTAAAGGCATTTCATCCTTCTAGAAGGCCTTCTAAGAGAAGGCATAGTGCAATAAGTATCGAATCTTTTAGAATGTGTAAACAGGTCTTCTACACAGAAAAAAATAAAAATGAGTTTCATTTAAAATATTTGTGGAATCAATTAAAAATTTAATTGAAATCGGACCTGTAAACAAAATGATAGTATCAATTAAAAACAAAATGTGAGATTTAATTGAAAATATCAGAAAAATCAGAAAAAGTAATTGAATCAATTAAAATTTTAATTGAAAATTATTTTAAAATCAATTAAAGGTTTAATTGAAAAAAAACATGATTTTTTTTCTGTGTAGAAGGCCTGCAAATGGAAACACTTTTTCCCGCTGGGTAAAGTTTCATATGTATTTTGGTAATGTAAAACTTAGATTTTTGCCAATTGAATCATGTATGTGTTTAATTTGAGCTTTACATACATATATATGTACATATATCGTCCAGGATAACAGCAGAACACTTCACATAAACAGCACACCTTTGACCAGATACAAAAACACGTTTTTAGAATTTTTACTTTTTATTACAATTTAAATGACTGGTTATTGCTTTTTTTATATAGTAAATTAATTAAGAACAATTACTATTTTATTTGAACTGTTAATTTTTAATTTTTGATATTTATTTAGTTAGGCTCGCGTTCATTTAATTCAATTTTCATTAAATTATTTTTACTGAAGCTAGGAATTCTTTTACAACTTGAAAAGTTTTATTATTAAAATTTTTTTGATAATTTTCTTGGCTGGGATTCGAACCTGGGTTGTTGAATTTACATATGTTTCGAGAAACATCAGTTTCTCTCATCAGAATTCTTTGCGTTCTAACCCTCTGCACCACTGCGGTGCCTGCTAGCCAACAGACAAACATCAATCTTTTAACCAGTGTTACCTGGTGGTTCGAAATTTTCTGTAATTCTTATTTTTATTTATAAATTTCTATTTTCATGTTGCCTCCTTTTCTTCAGTTTTTTCGTATTCATGTCAAGACTTCGGGTCGAAAAATTAATTAAGTAATTATAATTGTATGCCTAATTAATCAATAACTAATCAATCTCAACAAAATCAAAATAAACATTAGTATGTACTGGCAATTAAACTAAAAAAGCACCGCATATAAAACTAAATTTAAACGCAATTTTATCATATGTATGTATGTATGTATGTACATACATATATTATTAATTCAGAGTTAAATGACAAGCTAAATTTAAGCCAAGTATAAGAACCATGATTAGATGCTTAACACGCTACACTGCTTTCAGTCCACAGATTATTAAACGTTCATGTTATTTGTTTTTTTATTAAGCAAATAAACTTAAATGTTTGAAAACTTTTAA
Source organism: Bellardia bayeri (assembly GCA_950370525.1). Lineage (NCBI taxonomy): Eukaryota > Metazoa > Arthropoda > Insecta > Diptera > Calliphoridae > Bellardia > Bellardia bayeri. Next base: position 44,579,098 of record OX493268.1, on the reverse strand, counting down.
TTTGAATAAAGCTTAAAGCTAGTAATGTTTTATTTACTTAGTTACTGCTTTTAAATTCATATACAGTAACAAAGAAATTACTAATTTTATGGATGTGAAATATATGCATGAAAATGTGGGTTAAGTATTCAAGAAATACATTATTCGCATATTAGAATCGCCCGATGCGAATTAATATGATGAAGAATACATACCACAAAATGAAAAACTTGACCTAAACTATTCGTAATTTCAAACTTAATATGAGTTCATTCATCTATTTTTTTTATTTTTATTTTATTCTACAGTATGAATTAAAAGATTTTAAATATTATTGCTATAATAAACCCAAAATTATACAATTGTTTGGACCGATTTAAAAAACATTGTCGTAACTTCTTTTAAATCGATGAAAGTGATTCTGAGTCGATCGGTATACTTTAAGATAGTTGTTGGACCAATATTTATGGGCGTTGCAAACATTAGCACAAATCCAATATACCCTCCCCACTATTGTGTTGTAGGTTATAATTAAACATAAACAAATTTGTTTGTAGATGTAATTATTTTTTTTTCAATTTCATAAATTCTATATAAAACTTTTACAAAAGAGATCAACGATTAATAGTAAAAGCCTTTTTTTAATAAAAAAAGCCAATAAAGATAAAATAAGCATTGAACCACTCAAAATTTAACTCACAATATGCTATTTGGAACTGAAGTACTAATTGGTTGAAAAGGGTTAATTTTAGTGCATATTTGGTACTTTTTATAACCTTCACCATCATGAGAAGGGTATATATAAGTTTGTCATTCCGTTTGTAATTTCCACAATATAATTTTCCGACCCTATAAAGTATATATATTCTGGATCCTTATAGATAGCGGAGTCTATTAAGCCATGTCCGTCTGTCTGTCTGTGTGAGTGTGGAAATCAATTTTCTGAAGTCCGCTGATATCTTCGGGATCCAAATCTTCAATAATTCTGTCAGACATGCTTTCAAGAAGTTTGCTATTTAAAATCAGAAAAATGCGTCCATAAATAACAGAGATATGAGCAAAAGTCAGAGACAACCTCTGAAAAGTTCATTAAAAAAAACTTAGTGTATTAAAATTGTTCATCAACAGATGGCGCTGATCAAAAAAAGTGTTTAAGTGTGTTCTTAAACCGTAATATAAGTGTTTAAAAAGACAGTGAATGAACACACTTTTTTAATTGCGTTTGTGTACATTTAAATAAATAAAGACTCGTTATAGATATTTTCTTCAAACTACTTGACGCTTTTATTTTGCTATTAAAAAGAATCCGGTTTATTTAAAGGAAATAAACCATCGTTTTTAAAAGATAAAAACTTAACAATATTTAAAAGGTATAAACGTAACAATATAATATATATATATATATATATATATGTATGTATATATGTATGTATATAATATAATTATGCATCCACAACAAAGGTGAAGGGTATATAAAATTCGGCATAGCCGAATATAGCACTCTTACTTGTTAAAATTTATTTTATTTTCTATTTTAATTTTTTCAATAAAATTTTTAGGGCTCTACTGGACTCTAACCCTGGGTGTTCGTCTACAGTTTAGTAGACCAAACCATCAGGCTACACAAGAATTTTTATTTCTATGTTTTCTATGATTATTTCTATGTTTAAAAAGATTTTTCCCATTCACCTTTAGCACTAATCTTCTTGTGGCGAATTTGATTGTATGTATTCGTTTATCATACATTCGTATTTAAAATACATGATTTAATGGGGTCCTTCATCGTATAGATTTCACGATAATGAATTACTTAAAAATTGCACTTAAAAATTAATAAAAATAAATATCTCATAACATTTTCGGGAAAATTAAAAAATGCACCGAAATTAACAAAGAAGTGCACAGCGCAGCACCAACTAAGGAATTTTTCGCACCAAAAATTTAATAAAGCACCAAAAATTACAACCAAAGTTGACAACGTTGGACTTAAGACACAGCATACATATTCTACCAACTATGTATTTCAATAATTTTTCTAACATATATTAATTATCCGAGAGTAATTGTCGATTCTAAGCCGAAAATTGTTAAATGTACTGCCAGTCTCTTAATTTATTTCTAGACCCCTTATCGGAGTGACTGATAAACTAGAATGAACAAAACTAACTTTTTTCAATAACTTTTTATTGACAACCATTTGTATGCAATAAGCAAATAATTGATTTACGAAGGTTAGTTTAATAAATACATTTAATTTTTGACAGCAATTAAGGTAAAAATTAATAAAATCTCAATATAAATGATGTTAAAACTTAATATCTCACACGCCTATATTGTTAGAAAAACACACATACTTATGTATGTATGTATGTATATTCCAATTCATAAATAATAAATACTTAAAAACTCACATACATACTCGACGGTATGTATGTATGTACATATGTGCTTGTACATTTCAATTGTAATTGATTTTCAATGTCATTAGGAATTAAAACTATATTTATTATTTATCCAATAGATAAAATAATTGTATATTTAAGTAAATAAAAACAGATTTTATGGTTTACAAACATATTGATTGACTCAACTTAATAAACAATCAAGATTGCAACCAATATTTGTAAAGGGTGATGTTTTAGCTATTGAATCGTCTTACAAACGAACAACGCTTGCAAATTATTGAATTTTATTATCAAAACGTGTGCTCTGTTAAGAAAGTTCATCGCGCGCTTCTTCCATTTTACCCACTGAAGCGGCTCAATGGTTATGTAAATAAGCGGAATTGTCGATTTTTTAGTGAATATCAGCCAGAAACATTGCAAGAGCTACCAATGCATCCAGAAAAAAGTCACAGTTTGGTGCGGTTTATGGGCTGGTGGCATCATTAGACCGTACTTCTTTAATGATGATGCGAATCGTAACGTAACTGTGAATGGTGAGCGCTACCGTGAGATGATATCCAACTTTTTTTTTTTGCCCAAAATGCAGGAGCTTGACTTGCATGCCATGTGGTTTCAACAAGACGGTGCCACATGCCACACAGCACGCGCAACAATGGACTTATTGAGAGTCCACGTTCGGGACTGGTTAATTGGCCGCCTAGATCGTGCGATTTAACGCCTTTAGACTATTTTTTGTGGGGCTATGTTAAAGCTCATGTCTATACAGACAAGCCCGGTTCAATTGACTCATTGGAAGACAACATTGATGCATTTATTCGTGAGATAGCGGTCGAAATGTTGGAAAGAGTAAGCCAAAATTGGACTAAGCGGATGGACCATTTGAGGCGCAGTCAAGGTCAACATTTGCATGAAATAATCTTCAAAAATTAAATTATATGGACCGTGCTATCGATTCAAATGAAGATTTAATGCGTTTTTCTAAATTTTATGTGTTTTTTAACTTTCCTATAGCTTTTAAAAAATCACCCTTTAGCTCCAAATGAAATTTTTAAGTTTTCTTTTTATTTTGTATTAAAAATTATATGGAATTATATAGTAGATTTTATTGAATGTGTGTACGTACTAACATTTAAGCAAGTAATATGCTAAATTAGAAGTCAAAATATTTGCCTCAAGTTTATAGAAAAAAATGTAAAAATTGTATAAATACTAATGCAATTTACATGCATTTCAAAACAGAATTTTTATAGTTCGTGGTTGCCGACCAACGATTTAGCAATTATTTAATTAGTTGATATCTGCCAACTATTCACACTAAGTAAGTGTTAACTACGATTTCACTGCTTAATTATATAAATAAATACTTACAATATATGTAAATGGTTTTTGTTCCCAGTAATTCCTGTCACAAACAACAATTATGACATAATAAGTAATTATCTACATACGAGGGCGGTTCGGAAAATGTTTTTAAAAAAACAAGCTATTCTCTTTCTATGCTAGGCTTAGAAGTTTCCAAACCGCCCTCGTATTTCTCTATCTAACAATTGTAATCAATTTTAAACTGCTTTGTTAAAGTTTTTAACAAATAATGTCTTTAAAAATATCATTGACAAATGGTTTTGCCAAAATCTTCTTTTAGAAACAAAAATGACTAATTAGTTGTAGTTCAGTTGACATTTATTTGTTCAATTGTCTTTCAGATATGAGAACAGTCTATATTTGTAGAACATTAGAAACTCACGTTCGCATTTTAGAATTTTTGTAATAAATATTCATAATGTCTAATTGTGTATATTGTTACACAATATGTACCTAAGTGTAACAAATGGCTGTAATATTTGATAAATTAATATTCACTGTTTCTAAAGATTTGTTAAAAAAAAAACCCTCAAAATCTTGACTAGTTGTCGTTTTGGGAAAAACCGCAATCAATTAACATTGAAATAACAATTGTTAGTAGAATGAGTCAATTACTTATTTATTAAAATTAAATAAATGTTTATTTGATTTTGACGGAAATTCCTCTTAAACTCTTTCTAAAGTTTTCTTTTTATTTCATAAAAAAATATCTATGATTCCCTAACCCACATTTTATTTGTTTTTTATCTTGCATTTATCCATTTCCGATAATCAACCTCAATAACTATTTGTCTGTTTGTTAACAATCACTTAATAAACTTCATCATCATATTAACATGATCATTAGTATTATCATCCTATATATGGATCTCATCATTTCATTCTCCTAAAATCGTGCAAACAAAACATTTCACACAACAATTTCAAATTGCGTAATAATATTTTTGTACTGCCAAACAATTACGAGTTTTCATTTACAAATCAAAATGCTAGGTGGACAGGCGTGTATGGTTTGGATGGATTGATCGGATGTTTGGACAGACAGACAGACAGACAGACAGACGAACATAGTAAATGCAACAAAAAAAAATAATAAAATTCGTAAACCATCAACTTTATTCCAATTTTTAATACATGGCCCTAAAGAAGCAATAACAACAACAACAACAACAATAAGCAAACAAAAACACCAAAGTCAAAATATTTTAACCTGAATATAGACAGAAAGAAGCAACAACAGAAGTGTGTTAATAAAAGCAAAATAATTTAAGCCATTTAACAAGTTGGTAACTACTGACTTTTTAAAGTTTAAACCGGCCATAAATAAATGAATAAGAAATACTGAAGTAAATGCTCAAAAGTTCATAATTTACACAACACAGTGCGGATTCTAAAGGGCGAAATGGGCAAAACATTAATTTTAAAGTTGCAATGAAGTTGTTTAGTAAGTAGTATTTAAAGAATGCTTCGGGTTTTAGAAATGAATACATTTTTGCTTCAGGTACAAATGATGCTATAATTGGATTTATTAATTCGAGAACCTTTCACAAATAAACCTTTGATTTTGAGCTAAATTTTATGCAGATGAAGAAAACGTAATAAAGTTCCATTTGAACTACTTTTCAACTATGAATTTATTTCGACTCATAATTGGCTGAAATAGACAAAGAGAAAAAACATAGTTGCGATAACTATGCATTCGTCTTTATAGTAAATACATACATATACATATGTATATCATTTTAATAGCACAATTCACAAACTTGTGCAAATGGTATTGCATTATTGCATTTGCAAACAGGTTTAGCATATTGTTGCGCTACAGTAACAAAACACACAGCAAGAGCAAAAATATGCTAAACCGTTTTGCAAATGCTATGATGCAATACCATTTGCACAAGTTTGTGAAATGCGTTAATAATAACTTATTTTCTATAGCAAACTTTTGGTTCATAATTTATAATTATATGATGTAGGCTGGCAGTATGATTGATTTTAAACAATGTTATGTATGAAAATTCTAACCTTTAAGCTAATATTCTGGCTACAACTATGACTCAACCATGCTACAAGCATTATATAGTAATTGCAGCTGTCATGTAATGTTTTTACATGACTATATAGCATTTCGGAATACGGGAACTAGAGATTTGGTCCATACCATTACTTAATAGTGGTTCAATTTTAATAAAACAAATTCATATTATTATTATTTTAAATGCACTACATCGATGTTATTTGAAATCTGAAGAAAAGTAAATATTCCTTAAGGTCTGAAGTAAGGTTCCCACTCGGAAAAAAATTAATTTGAAATTCACGGGAATATTATTTTAAATTTCGGGTATTTCTTTCTAAGTTCTTTTTTAAGTTACGGTATTATTTCTGCATAAATAAAACAATCATTTGATTTGTTGCCAACCATATGATTCGATTTTGTAAGGATTGGAATTTTTTTTTTTTTTTTGCTTTATAAAGATAAGAAATAAATCAGGAGAAAGAACGGATCCTTCCGGTACCCCTGAATTAACCTTGAACTCATCTGATGAGATCCCATCTATAACAACTCGTATAGTGCGATTTCTGAGGAAACTCGATACAAAACGAGAGAAGTTATCAATGACACCAAAAGAAATTAGTTTCGAAAAGAGAGCCCATGCCCGACTCTGTCGAATGCCTTAGAAATATCTAGAGCCACCATTTTACTTACGTATAGAACGTTCATAAAGAATGGTTCATTCTCAACAAAAAACTCGGTCATTCAATCATACTGAAAAAAAACACTTGTCTAGTAAATCGGCTTTTTAAAAAAGTTCTCTTTCGAAATTTATTACGTATTTTTTCCAAATTTAACTTAATCATAGCTTATTAATCTTTTAACAAAAGTATTGAAATAATGTGACAAATCCGGTCAAATACTTGTACTATTATTATATTAAAAGCCTTTAAAAAGGTTAGATCAATATTAGACAACCATGACATGACTTTTTATACCCTACACCACCATAGTGGGGAGGGTATATTGGATTTGTGCATATGTTTGTAACGCCCAGAAGTATTGGTCCAACACCGGCTCAGAATCACTTTCTGAGTCGATCTTACGATGTCCGTCCGTCCGTCTGGCTGGCTGGCTGTCCATGTAAAGCTTGTGCGCAGAGTACAGGTCGCAATTTTGAAGATATTTCGATAAAAATTAGTGCGTGATATTTTTTTGGACCAAGGACGGGGGATTGAAACTGGTGGCAATCGGTCTATTATTTCACCTAGCCTCCGAAATTGGGGTTTACCGATCATAAATGTTTCAATTATGAAAGGAATCAAACAAATTTCATCACAAATGAGTGGTAAATGAAGCCAAATCACATATACAAATTTTGTGCAGATCGGTCCATAATTAGTCGTAGCACCCATATAAGGCCCACTTCCAAAAATCGCTTTAAAGACCATAACTCACTCAAAAATGTTGGTAACAAAATAATATTTAACACAAGTATATCTCATATGTATACAAAGAATACGATAGAAATTTATTGTGCTCGGTCCATAATTAGTCGTAGCACCCATATAAGGCCCAATTCCGAAAATCACTTTAAAGAGCATAACTCACTCAAAAATGTTGGTATTAAAATAATACTTAACACAAATATATCGTATATGTATACAAACAATACCGTCAATTTTATTGTTATCGGTCCATAATTAGTCGTAGCTCCCATATAAGAGCCTCTCTGCAATTCAATTTAAGCTCCATAAATCTTTTAAAAATATTTATATCGAGATAAAGTTTAACACATATAATATTTATATTTGCAGACATCATAACACTAAATTTTGGGATGATCGATCCATAATAGATGATAACTCCCATATAACGCACATTTCTGAAAATCTGTTTTATACAATACTGGCTATAGGGTATTATATGGTCGGGCTTGACCGACTATACTTTCTTACTTTTTGTTGAAATGGAAAAAGTCCGGCTATTTAGAAACCCTAGACTGAAGGCTGAATTTTAGCCAAAATTATATGTACTCTTGATGTATTTGGGGGATAAAATGACATATCGCGTAAATAAATTATCTGTTTTAATGGTGAAGAGTTTAAAGATTTAATTATTTTTTTTTTAATTGAAAAAATAATATAAGCTTTTTTTAATTTATCTTTGTTTGACCTTGGTACCGTTTCAATACAATTTTAAACATAATTAAATATTTTCCTAAAGTTTCATAAATATTAAAAAAATTTACTTTCGACACCGATATTACTTCATTAAATTATTCCTATTAATTAAGTTATAATATTCTTAATTACATAGTTTTATTAAAAGCGAACAACATTTATTATAAAAATTTTAAACAATCAACAATCAGTCTTGCCAGTATTCGTTATAACCGTGCTGGGTTGTAGATACATTTTAATCGAATTTTACTTTATATGTTAAAGGCACAATGATCATTCCAGTTAAACTCAAGTTCAACTTAGACGATTAAACTTCACATTTAACAATAAATCACATACATACCTACATTGTTTCACACTAACAGAATTTACAAAATTACTACGATTTGCATTTGATAAAATTGTGCAAAATTCACCATACTGGACATTGGATACAATTCATATTTTAATTATACCTCTGAAGTTATTAAAATTCCAAATTTTTGGACCTATTTTAGCAAAATTAATCATTTGAATATTATGATTTAGTTTTATTGTTATATTTGTCAGTATATTTTTTGCATAAATTAATTGTTTACAACTTAAATATCTATGTATGTATGTAGTTTTGCACAATACATATTTAAAAAATAACGAAAATAAAAGGGAAATATACATATGTACATAATTTAATGGATTGAAATTTAAATAATTAACTTTGTCTGCCACTTCTACTTTAAGCAGACGTTTTGAAATATTAACAACAATTTGCTGACAGAGTTACACAATTCTCGCTTGATCGCAGGAAAAAAAAGCTGATCAATAATCCCACTGTGCAAAATGATGTCGTAAATAAAGTAAACAATTTCGTCTTAAACGGCTGTTCACTTACGTAGTTTTTCATATTCATTTATGTTGTTTATTAAGTTTGTTTAGATTTTTATTATAAATCATTTCTAATAAAAATCAATATAATTAACTTAAAAACATACATACAAAAATACTGCATATGTATGTATCTATGCATACTCTCTTTCATTTTAAATTTTGTCGATTTCCAAAAATAAAACCCACATCCCAGTGATGGAAAATGGGTTTTTGTTTTTCGTACCAACTATATAAATAAAATGTACTTTTTAGACCGCCATGGTACCATTTTTAATATTTATTGAATACATAATCATAAAACTTTACCACAAATTTACTTTACCGAAAATTCGATATATGTATCTTATAGCAACATTATTGCGTTAATTGTCGCGATTATCTAAAAATATTCTTATTTATGAAGTATCGAGTCATTTGCGAAAAGTTAACCTTGGTAAATATACATACATATATATTTCCAAAATAACTAGAATTATTATTGTAAGAATAAAAGAAATAGAAGAGTTAACTTCTAACGATTTTGAAATCCTGATTAACTACATTTGAAGCTTTAGTTTTTGAATTCAGCCTCAAAATCATTTAATGATCAAAGACTCATATTGTTCGATAATTCAACCAAAAATTTATTGTCGTAATAATCATCTTATAGATGCATATTTAAAGATCAAATTGATATCAGTTCCAAAATGTTCATGAAATTTAATAAAATCTCTTTTGCTTGCACTCTTACACAAATAGTAACTTATATGATATACAGCCATGTCACAGAATTTAATTCCGTTCGGAAGTGGAATTAATTCCATTTTTTGATTCTATAGAAAAAGCAAAACGAAAAATTTGTTCGGAATGAAACCAATTGTTCGTTTTACTTTTTCTAGAGAAGCAAAAAACGGAAATAATTCCACTTCCGAACGGAATTAAATTCTGTGACATGGCTGATATTTATCTGTTTCATCTGAAATACCAAATTTTGATGCAACAGTATTTTGAAATAGTACCATATGACTCGTGGTAGTACCACGGTACCAACTGTGTTTAAAATGTATCAAAAAAGTACAATTGTACCATGCTTGCCATCAGTGGCTCATTATGATTTTTACTCTCACTCTCGTTTTTATTAAACTTGATTTTGATATTGTTACTTTACTGCTGCGGTATGCGGTAACTGATGACCCACAGAAAAAGTAACTAGCAAGTAGTTGGTTGATAAATTTCTGTTTACACTTTTAAAATCTTGATGAGTTGCAAAGTCATGGCTTCAAGCAAAATAAATTTTATTTATTTCTAATATACTTATACTCGTATTATATATTATAGATGCATCTGCAATTGCTCATAACTTTAAAACTAAAACTACTTGAATACCTAACGCTACAGTTTCGGGGTATCAGGAGACTAATCGGATCTTTATAAACTTCAATAAATTCAATTTAACATACATACATACATACATACCTAACGATTCGGATTAATTACTAAATAAGAGTTGGCATTCTTCAAATTCTTTAGGAATAAATTATAATCGTTGCTACACTTTTCCCCAAAATTTGAGGCCTTATAAGCTAAAATAACAAGTAAAAAAGTATAGTCGGTCAAGCCCAACCATATAATACCCTACACCCAGTATATGTATAAAAAGTTTTGCAGAAATGGGCGCTATATGGGAGATATAACCTATTATGGACCGATCATACAAAAATTTAGTGTCATGATTTCTGTGAATATAAATATTACGAATGTTATACTTTATCTCGAGGTAAATAATTTTAAAAGGTTTATGGAGGTTAAAGTAAATTCGGTCTCTTATATGGGAGTTTCGACTAATTATGGACCGACGACTAACGATCCGTCCACATTGTTGAAATTGTTGAAGAAAATGTCACCTTTGGGGAAATATTTATAGGTTAAGCTTGTTCTTGAAATAAGTATTTGCCTGGAGAAGTCCATCCATTCAATAAGTTATACCAGTGGACGGTGAGAGAGAACATGGAACCTATTGAACTTAGTTCACATTCCTGTTGTTTACAGGTTAATAACAGCTCAAATTTGCCCTCTCTGTACCCCTCAGTGATTAGTGCCGGTCACTGATATATATGTATATAATATGGATAGGTTATAAAATATATTTCAAATCCGCTTAATATTTAATGCATAAAGTTAATTAAATTAATTTTATTAAATTAACCATAATTAATTAATTTAATAATTCTTTCTCCCACATTATTTCTCATCTTTATAAATGACCTTCTTTGTCAAACTTCAAACCCTATCTATTCTTTTGCAGATGATAGCAACATTTGCCAGTCATACTCATTTAGTCATAGACCAAACCCTTTGGAGATTGGGGAAATGAAACAAAATATGAATACGCTGAGCGGAGATCTTGAGCCAATCTCGGAATGGGGTTGTGCGAATAGAGTCGATTTTAACGCACATAAGACTCAGTGTTGTTTATTGACGCACAAACGCACAACAGATCATGTTGCTTCATCTGTTTTTATGGGCGGTATTAAGGAATCAGACGCTCTTGACGTTCTAAGCATGAGAATCCAGTGTGATGTCCGCTGGACCAAACACATTTTTCAAGAAGCGTTCAAGTGCCTTGGTTTTTTAAAACGGTGTAGAAATAACTTCACTCCATTTTTACACCACCTATATTCGACCGAAAATGGAATACAACTCTCATGTATGGGCCGGTGCTTCGAAGTCTATTTTGGAATTACTCGACCGGGTACAAGAGAGGGCGAAGATGCTTATCGGTGTCAGTAGGGTATCCAACTCTATTGATTCATTGGAGCATCGTCGCAATGTGGGTTGTGTTTCACTGTTCTATCGATACTATAATGGAATGTGTTCTGCTGAAATCAGGGAACTTGTTCCTGAAGCACGCATATACTGTCCGTATGTGGAACAAACTGACTACCAGCAGTAGTATTCCCTGCCACTTTCAATATAGGAAAATTCAAGTCAAATGTTCACAAACACTACTCCCTCTATCCTCCCTTCCATAACCTATTTTCCTAGATCCAACACAATGCATTGCATAAGTACGGGTCATCCCCTGAGTGCTGGTCCAAGAAAATAAAATAATTAATTTAAAGCATTTGACAAATATAATACGAATGACAGTAACTAAATTTTACTTATTTTAGTACAATTGTTGTAAAAAATTACACTGTTTTACGGTATTTAGTACAACTTAATCTTAAATAATTTTAAAATATTACGGTATATAAATGATAAACAATAAATAGGGTGTCATCGATCTTGCCACCACTACTTTATCTCCATGACTTGAATGCAATAATTCAGAAAAACTATTATTTTTGATATAATTTTTAATGTAAGTATTTTAATATTTAAAAGCATATTGTAAATATTTCAAAAAATACATATAATAAAATTAATTATTCATTAATCAAATACTGCAGGAATTACTTAATATTACTTATATTTTTATACCAACACCAGGGAGGTGTATTGATTTTGTTATTGCATTTGTAACACATTGAAATATTTATCGTAGACTCACAAAATTATATATATTCATGGTCCTTATAAAATTACATGTCCACCTGTCTGTTTTCACGATAGCGCCTATATGAACGGACTTCGGGAAATGAAAATTTCCCGAAGTATTTATTTTTAAATTTAAAATAAATTGAAAATGACTAAAATTGGTCTAATAGAACCATAGTTACGAACTAAATTTTGAAACAACTCCGTACTCTATTTATATATAGAAGGTAATAGCATGATATTTTGCACACGTTATTCCTATGATAAACGGACAAGTTTTGTTGAAAATTTTACGAATCGATTAACGGCTTCTCCTAGACCCCTTACAAATTTCCTCCCGTAATATGGCTCTATTTACATCAATGCCCACATATTTGGAGAAATGCATAAAATAAGTTTTATGTGAAAAGATATTACATGGACCCATGGAAGCTTGCATAAATCTCTTATAAATATTGCTATACATATGAAATAAAACAAGCTATCCTAATAAATTAAAAATCGTTGTGTCGAATTCTTTAAGCTTACATAAATATCTTACAAATACTTGTATCGATTTTGAACCAAAATTTTACATGTTGTATAAAAAAAAATGTAATAAAAAAAACGACTGGGTTTTACGAATATAGATCATAGCCACAAATCAGGTCTACTTCAAAAAATCAACGAATATCGCTGTTATCAGCACCCGTATTATTGGTGGTTATATAAGATTTAACGCAGCCTAACACAATAACACTCTTACTAGTTTTCATTTTATGTTTAACTACTTGTAATAAATACGACTATTCGTTTGTTTTTTAATTGAACTACAGTGGGCCCTCGGTTAACGAACACAATTCGTTCCAGAAGCGTGGTCGTTATGCGAAACATTCGTTAAGCAAAACCATTATTTCCATATATGTACATATATCAGTGCAAAATAAAATAATGCGTTCCAAGTCGGAAAAAGTACACACTAACATATTTCAATATCAATATTTATTGAAAGTAATATATCTAACATATGTATGTACATATGTATATTTATCAACATTTTTAAGGAACTGAACTTTAACAAAAAACTGTCTGAAGTCGTTTGTTTTTGGCGACGCTTTAAAATTTGTTGAAAATGCGACACAGCATTGTCATTGAATAAATCTGTTGCGCGTTTAGCCACTGTCTGATTGGGGTGATGTTTTTTAATGTATGATGCCACAGACTCTCATGCCTTAAGCAATTCTTTAATTGCACTAGACTAGTTGTTGTTCTTCTGTAACCTCCTCGGTTAACGTCTTGTTAATTGTATGAACACAAGCGATGCTAAAGCTAAACACAAACAGAGAAGTATTATGCGCAATTCGGTAGTTTCCCTTTTTTAACAAAATCAAATAATGAACATGTACTATATGTTTGTATGTCTCAACACGTCTTTGTAATTGTACGAACACAAGTGATGCCAAAGCTGAACACCGACAGTAGTGCTGGCAAAGTATTGAGTAATGGGTACCGAGTATTTAGTATTTGCCCTCAATACTCAAAAGTAGTTACTCGATACTTTCTGAGTTGTATTTTTAAGCAAGTTGCGTGGGTGAAATAGTGCATAAAAATACATCACTGTATAAAAAGACAACAATGTGTAAGCTACAAAATTATATTAAATTCTTAAGTTGTTGTTAACGTTGAATTAAAAGTTAGCTTTACATTTATTTTTGATTTAATAATAAAAGACATACAAAACCAATAACAGTTGAAGATCTATTTTTATTTTTTGAAGAAACTATTTCAATTTGCAGATAAAAAACTATGCGTTACAATTTCAAAAAATCCGTTAAAAGTATCGAGTAGTATTTAATACCCAAATGAAAGTATTGAATATTATTGAGTAATGGAAAGTAGTCGAATTTGCCAGCACTAACCGACAGAAGTTTTTCGCGCAATTCGGTACATATTACCCATTTTTCGTTGGTCGTTATACGAAACTTTGTTCGTTCAGCGAAACATTTTTTTGTTTTTAAATGTGTTCGTTGTGCGAAATGTTCGTTAAGCGAGGCGTTCGTTAACCGAGGGTCGACTGTATATATTGTTTAATTAAAATTTATTTTGAACATTCATTAACATAAATGGTTTCTTTTGGATTTTGTTTCTGCAAATCTTTTAATTTTCTACTTTTTTACTTGTAAATATTTAAATTATAGCTTATAATAAAACTAAATTTATATTTCATGTTTTCTCTACTTCTTCTATAACTTTACATCACCTCACTGTCATACTTTATTTAAATTTCACATAATTTTAGTGTTACTGATGATTTGTCAATTTGGACTTTAAATATGAAGGGGACCATAAAGAAAAATAGGGTACAAACAGAATACAACAAAAAAAATACGTATATTGTGTATTTTTATATGTAGACTCACGACGACCTTGACTTTTTTATTAGTTGCAAATTTATTTTAAATAGTAACGCCGGGTATTAATAAAAAACACGAAACTAAATAAATTTAAATGATTTAAATATCTTGCAATTTCCAATCGTATGTACACGAGTATCTTTTATTCAGATATTAATTTACGATCGCAGTTGGTGATGGTGTTATTGATGCCTTCGGTAATGGGGCGCATTTTACAGTTGAAAACAAATCTACATTGTAGGGATGTCAATCCCGGAAGGGGCAAATATTTGAATTTTTCAATTTAAATTACATTACCAACATTATTATATCATTGGATAGCAAGCGTTGTGTATTAGTTAGTTTTCTGTATTTTTCCAGTAGGAGTAGGACAAAGAAAAGTCAACTTCAAATAATATTTTGGGCGATTGATTAGTATATCTACAGGGTGTTAAATCTCTGTGAATATTGAATTGTAACTAAGCAAAAAACATTTATAGTACATCCGGTATTGAAACAACCTCAAAATCGTAATTCTCTGTGTGTGTTCTGTCTTTCAGAAAAACAGGTCTCGTTTAGAAAATGTTCTTTGCATAGTGTGACTTTGACCGAGAACAAAGGATATCTGCTCTGAGTATGACAAAGAGCCCTTGGTAAAGCAAAACTAATCAAAGCTCTCTAAAATGATTGACGAATCTAGAGTGTCCTTTGTTATTTTAATATGTGTCATTCACAACAGTTTCCGATAACATAGTATTATAATCACTTCTTTGGATCAGGCGCCTAAGATTCGATTAAAGAGGCCTAAGCACTACGACCCAATGGATATTTTGTGTAGCATTACATTTGAGTTCTCGAATGAATCTGAATATCCTCTGTACTAAAAATCTACAAACAAATTTCGTTCTACATATTCCAAGCAGGAAGCAGCCATAGAGTACATTATCATTATCCACAGTTCGCCCATATAATGTTGAGTAAACAAGAAGACAGCGAGACAGATCGTTTTGCTTGGTTCCACAAAAATACATGAGTAAAACTTAGCAATTCGACATTACATAATTGTAACCCTTTCCACAGACCCTCTCTGACACAAATTATGATGGCTTAATTTTCCACGGAAGGATTGAGAGATATTTTTTCATGGGAAAAACTCTTTGAAAAGCTTTCCCACAAATAACTGCTCTGGTTTGGCCATGTACCCGTTAGATCTGTCTGTGAACCTTTTATCATTAAATCAATTCCGATTGCACCATGGGTCCACTTTAAAATCGGTTCATATTTGAAAAATGTATTAACTCTGAAATGTTTTTAACAATAATGTTTATTTTCTTGTTTTTCTATTAGACATCTTTGCAAACAATTTCGTAGGAGCTTAAATGATTTTTTCTTTACGGAAACCTATAATTTTAAAATCACTAAAACTTTTGTGTAGCTACACAATTTTTCTACCACCGATCTAGTGGAGGCGTTCAAAAAAATCGGGAAAAACAGGAGCCCCGGAATGAAAGTTATCGAATGGTTTTCAACAATAATTCCCGATTTAGTGCCATTTCAAAAACTGTAGTTTGTCTCCAGTCAAATGTTGACAATAACACCACAACGAATATTCTTCAAAAATGTACAATATATGCATTATTAAAAATAAAACACTATGTACATATGTATATTTATAAATCAAAATTAAGCCATTATAATTTTGGAGATGTGTATTATTATTTCTTTATTATATATTCCAATCTTTAAATTATTAAAAGGTCGTTTCCTTTGGGCCTTTTAGGCTACATATTTCATTTAACAATTACTTTTAATGTGATTGTATATTAAAAACTACTTGTATTTTTTTTTACCAAGATTTAAATACCCCAAGAATAATTATACAGGGTTAAAAAACTGTTAAATTCCTTTTTGTAGTACCTTGATATAAGTTAGGTTTTTTAGTTTATGTAAAGATAAATTTAGGCAGACAATTGTCAGTATTATTTCACATAAAATAAGCTTCAATAACTATATAAGACTTAATTGAATTATTACTTAACTCTGTATCTAGTTGAGTTATTGTAAATACCTGCTTATTTTATTACTTATTTTAAATATTTGTTTAAATAATTTATAACTAATTTCTTTTCACTTTAAGTTGAGATGAGATGTTTTCATCTGCATCTCGGTTGCAAACTTGATTTCAAGGACACTTTTACTTTTTTACTTTAATTCCAGGTTGAAATTGAACTTTTAACTTCCACTTTGTTGTAGTAAATTTATTTATATTTATATTTTTTTTTTGATTTTTGATTTTTCTTTTCTTATTTATTAAAAAAAAACTCTCTTTACTACTAAAACTTTTTTATTTACTAAATATTTATATTTTTGTAATTTTTAAACTCTCACACCTTTATTTGGATGATCGCAGTTAATTTGAACTGTTTGCGGCGCGGAATGTACGAAAAGCGCACAATTTTAGTAGACACACGTTAACTCGAACCGAAAAATGTTTAACAAAAGTATTTTGGACTTTTCACTCTTTTTTGTATTTATTTATTTAGTGTAGTTTTTGTACATAAAAGTACTCGTATTTTTATTAAAGATCACGTCTCCCGTTTTTTTGTAGTTATTTGTATGCGTGTACGTTGTATTTTATTTTTAAATTTAAATTTTGTTTATTTAATTTTTGTTTTCTTGATGAAGCTTATAGTTTTCGAACAACTTCTTAACTTAACGACGTCTTTCGAACAAATGTATACGACTGCATAAATACGTAAAGTTTTTATAAACTTTGGTCCATCATCATCTTCTGTGTTAAACCAAGAAAAAATTGAAATTGAAACACACAAAAAACAAAACGAACACTGTAATCAGGTAACAGAGACTTAACAGACAACAGACAAACTACAACAGCAAGAGCAAAAGTAACAGACATCAATGAATGAATGACTACTATAAATGCAGTAGTTTGTGTGTGAACAGTGGGCATAACTTGACTTAATTGTACCCTCAGTTTTACTATTTAAAGAAATAACAGCAACTAAATTTGAACTAAAAACAAGTAAGAAAGTATAGTCGGTCATATAACTAATGCCCTATACTCAGTATAAGTTCAACAAACAGTATTACTGAAATTTGCGCCATATGGGAAATATGACCTATTATGTACCGATCATTTAAAAATTGTGTGCCATTATATATGTTAAATTTTATTTCGATATAAACACTTTTAAAAGATTAATGCATGTTAAAGTGGCTTTCAGAAATGGACCTTATATGGGAGTTGTGACTCATTATGGACCGAATTTAGCTGAATGATTTGTGTATATATGACACATATTTGTGTTGAATATTATTGTGATACCAACATTTTTAAAAGAGTTATGTTCTTTTAAGTGATTTTCGGAAGTGGACCTTATATGGGAGACATGGTAAATTTTGAACCGATCTGCACAAAACGTTTAGATATGACTAAACTTTATTTACAACTTATTTTTGGTGAAATTTGTTTGGATACGTGCATAAATCAAACATTTATGACCGATTAGCCCTTATTTCGAGAGGACATTTGTTTGGGGGTTAGGTGAACCGTCCTCGGAACACAAAAAAATCATGTACCAGACGTACTAACGGACATTGTTTAATCGACTCAAGAAGTTATTCTGAGTCGATCGGTATACTTCAAGGTGGGTGTTGGGCTAATACAAACTCCAATATACCCTAGCCACTATGCTGGTGTAGGGTACAAAGAGCACAAATAAATGTGTTTGAATGTTTAAATTCAGATTTATGCCTGTTAATTTAATCGTATTTATTCACCCTTGTGTATTTTGATTAATTTGATTAATGCTTTCAAATAAAGGGATCTTCTGGTGATATAATTTAATTTAGTATTTATTTAATTTATTTTTACACCAATATCAAATGTTTACTCAGTAAATGTTCGTGTTCGTGTTCCCGTGTGGAGTTGACAGTCTCCCATCGGACGCATTGTACAAATGGTCATAGAATATGTTGAATGTTTGAGCGATGTCTATATGTCTCGATACATTTTTAACAAATGGTCCTGACATACTTGACATAGCTAGGTTGTAATAAGTAGTTGGGAAAGCCAGCTGTCACTCCTTTGTGATACGCTTGAAACGAGTGGTTACAAAGAAGTGAGAACTGCAGGCATAGGAATTTTGATAGGATAATTGATACGGTTAAACATGATAGGTTATTAATGAGAATAGGATCCCTTGCCATTATCTTCTATTACAACCCGTGGATCAAAACTGTCTCTTCCCTCATCACACTCTCTATCATCCTTACTCCCTTATATCTCCCATATCCTTCTCCCCCACTTGTAAGGTTAACGTGGTAGGCAGCTGTACCGACTACCTGAATGGCTAGTTAGTGGTTAAAGAAGACTAGTTCTTAACAGCTCCCCTCCGATGCCAGAGCACGGGTCGATTGTAATACTTCTTCGCCCAGTCCATGTACGTCGTCACTGCATGGATGGTCCATCTCCCTACATCCCTACTCGTGGGACCAACATGAAAAAATATAACACAACAAAAACAACAGCGAAAGGTTGGCTAGGGAAATCCATGCTGGCTGATTACAAAAAGCAAACCATTAGTTCATCTGATGGTGTAAATCAATCTCCCATTAAAAATTGGCCTTGATCCGTCAAAATATGGTGGAGGTGTTGGAAAGTACTGAAGAATCACCCCGGACCCTCCCTCCAAAACGATGCTGACTGGTACCAAAGCCACATCAAACTGCTGGCTCAGCACGCTCAGCTAAACTGCTAGAACTAACAATTGCGTCCCTAGGGGAAGTGTCAGCGAAATTCCTCGCCGACCTAGATCAGTTACGATTATTCTACATGACCCCGAAGAGATCCTGGCACTCATTAGGAGCGGAAATCCAGAGCTACCAACCTAAAACTGGAAGGTAGTGAAGGTCTACACTTC
This sequence comes from Bellardia bayeri, assembly GCA_950370525.1. Taxonomy (NCBI): domain Eukaryota; kingdom Metazoa; phylum Arthropoda; class Insecta; order Diptera; family Calliphoridae; genus Bellardia; species Bellardia bayeri. The sequence continues at coordinate 44,559,475 of OX493268.1, read as the reverse complement.
TGATGGGGCAAATAGAAAGGTGGTCGTTGTCCTTAATAAGGAATCCTTGGCGCCACTACAAGAGAGGCAAGGTAAAATATAATACGGATTTGATAGTATAAAGCTGCGCATTTATCGTAGTGACGACAAGCTCGATCCCGAAACTTCCAATATAAAACTGGAAGCTCCGCAGGAAATGGACTGCACTAAAGATGGCGAAATGAACACCCAATCAAAATCTGGTATGGTTGGCGACCTATTCCGTCGTTTATGCGAAGTGGAGGACGAGCTTTTGGATTCAGATTCAGAAGACGTGGACGTTACTGTCGTATATGATCCGGATATTGAAGATGATTCAAGCGAACCTTCAACACTCTAGAGCAGCTCCTGCTCTATATGGATACAGTCTTGGGCTGAACGCAAAGGGGTACAAACTCTTGAACATTAAAGGCGCAGGTAAAACAAGATCATGCATTTTGGCTAAAAACCATTCAAATAACTTCATTTTATCTGAATATAGTGATGGAGACACATTAACAGCCGCATGGTAGTAAGATGTGGCTGATCTCCTGTTACATGGCACAAGAGCAGGTAGAACCACCAACTAACAACCTGGTAAAAACTGCGGTGCGTGCATTCAACGCATACAGGACTCCGATCATACTAGGAGCAAATGCTAACGCTCATCACACTATCTGGGGAAGTACCAACACAAACGATAGAGGTGAGTGTATTTTAGACTTTATTATAGAGCTAGATCTGATGATAGTCAATAAAGGTTCAGAACCTACTTTGGTAATGGCGAATAGGCAGGAGGTTCTGGACATTTCGCTTGGAAGTACAATTCACGAGCATTTATTAAGAAACTGGAAAGTTTCGGAAGATTACTCTTTTCAGATCATAGATATCTGACATACTCAATAAACTAGAAAGGAAAACTCCTTTTCTGAATAGGAAGAGAACCAAATGGTTTGACCACAGTCAAATCCTACATGAAATTCGCCCACTACCCCCCGAGATAAAGGATATAATGGATATTGAACTAGCAGTAGGTATGATTACATGCTCTTTAAATGAGGCAACCGTCCACTACAGAAGTAGTTTTCGTAAACTTTTCAACGAGGCGAAAAGAACAGGTAGCTGGTCGATATATAAGTCAGCGTTGAACAAATTTAAGAATTAGGTTAGAAACGCAAAGCGAAGGTCTGGAAGAAACTTTTGCAGTGGCGTGCATTCGAAACTAGTCTTGGGCATAATCGTTCATTTGAGTGATTGTTCATTTTAGTTTAGTTGAAAAAATGAACTAGGTCGTTCTTTTCGTTCAGTTGTTCACTGAACAGCTGATTGTATCATGGTGTAAAATTTACAACAAAAACATTCATTCAGTCGTCGTTGAGCAAGCGATGAGAACACATGAGGATGGTCATTGTCATTTTTCCCAGAATTTTATTAAGCATTGTTGTTGATTCTTGTTGGAAGAAGTATAGCAAACACACGCGATTCAATGAAAATTGAATACGAAAAATGAAAAACTGTGGTTTTTTCTCAAAAAACTGTTCTAAAATTATTTTTTGATATTAATAATTGTTATTTACGGTCCCTGGTGTTTTTTTAGGTGTTTATTTTTGGCAAAAACTTCTTTCTTTTTTTCTTATTTTAAGCGTTTGACAATATGTATGCTGAGCAAAATCTCTCACCAATACATTTTTATTTTTGAACACCACTGGTGTAAATATACAAGGTGAGTGGAAAACGGCAACACAATACAGAAATAACAGGCATGTTTGTTTGTGTAAAATAATGTACTACTGTCAAAAACACTTGAAAAAGTTTATTTTTGACATAAGTAACTTGTAAAGAAACTCTGTCAGCTGGGCTCATGCACTCACTTTATAAATTACTACACACATTAGAAAATTTTCGAGTGGCAATATTGCACAAAATGAATTGAATAAAATGAATACAAACCACTTGAATAAAAGACCAAGTGATCGAAAAGAACAAACATACAGAAAAACTGATAGAAAAGAAACAACATGCAGCGTTACAATTTGTCAAGTTTTTACTTTTTTTTAAGTTTTTTAAGATGCCAAAAAGTTTTAAATTTATCATATATAAAAGAAAAGGCTTTAAATTTAAATAAGAAATAAAAATTAGATATTTTTTTAAAGATCCCTTATGTTTTTGGCTTAAGTCGGTTTTAGTAACTTTTTTCAAATCACTATCGAAATTTTATCACTAATAGAATTTTAAATTCTGATTAAAAAAAATTGGGGCGGTTACGCCTATTTTCGAATGGGCGTGGCTTCAAAGTTTGTAATATACATATTTAGCTATATGTTGAAAACTACATTTTTTTATTAGACGATATATATATCAAATGATAGGTATTTTCAAGACCTCTCCAAGGATATGTAACATGCCCTATTTATAGCGATCACCTATTGATTAATTTTGCAAAATTATTTTTTGATCCGAAATTTTTTTAAAAAATCCGGGAAAAAGGTCTATATAAGTAAGTAAATAAATTACAATATTTTTAAGTCAAGAAATTAAGCATTAATTTAAGGTATAACATGACCGTATAGGTAATATAAATCCGAAGATATATAAAAAAGATTATGACATTCCACCATAAAAAATACAATCTGTACTATGCGAAGCCGGTGTTCTGTATACCATGGAGGAGAAAATCCTTCCGCCCGGACATAGGCCGGCAATACAGGAAATTTGTACAATCCGAAGCCGGTAATCTGTATACCATAGAGGGAAAAAATCCTATCCTGTATACAAAATTTTGAAAAAATGTGTTTTTTTAATTTTTCAGATATTATAACTCTATGATTATTATAGTACCTACAGACACATATTAAATTATAGCTTAATGTCTTGGCTATTTATATTAATAAGCTAAAATAAAACTTGCATACTCTTTTTTGAATTTTTTTAGATATTATTCGGGTCAAAAAATATTCTTTTCGGATTTAACCCATAGTCGGTCCATATTTTATAATCATGATATATATCGTTGTAAAGGTATTTTTAATACCTTTAATTTTATGTATTACAAATTATCAGACACCTAGTAGTTCCCGAGATATATGCCTATATATTTTCAACTTTAAGGGCCTGCCCCCTCGAAAATAGGCGTGACCGCCAACAAATTTTTTTTGCTGTCATCTGCTCTAAGAGCCTTATTTGATGAAAATTTTTTTTTAGCAAAGTCACTAAAACCGACTTGTTCCATGTTTTTGTTGTATTTGATTTTAAATGGGTTTTATATTTTTAAATAATTTATAATTTCTTTTTACAAGCAATATGGTCACTTGAATTTTATATAAAAATTTTTTATTTATTTATATGTATATATTTATTTCCAATATTTCGCTATCACAATGGATAGCTTCTTCAGGAATAATACAAGTGACCTTATTGCTTGTAAAAAGAAATTATAAAATATTGATAAAGGTCAAATAAATGAACTAAATAATTTTTAAATAACATTAATTTCAAATACATGTTTGTGTTTTCTTTTAAAATTTTGGAAACGAAGTTGTTTTTGTTTCAGATATAAGAAGTTTTTAAAAAAATATATATGGTAACGCTGGTTGCATACTATATAAAAAGTTGTTCACTGAACTAAATGAATTGAACTAAATGAACTGAACGATAAGAACGAACGACTGAACGAAAAACATATAAGTGAATAGTTCAATTGAACTAGGTCGTTCATGAACGACCCAACTCTATTCGAAACCAGTCGCTTGCGTAAAATTTATCTAAAACACCAACAACCCAGGGTTATATTCAAAAACCAGACGGTAGTTGGACAAAAGATGGACGTAAGACACTGGAAGTGCTCATGGACACTCACCTTCCGGGTAATCTGTTGTCAATCCCGATAATCGCACCCCAACCGTTTGATCGGATAACCTCCTCAATATATATTAGCGAGGAGAAAATTAAATGGGCAATTAAAAGCTTCGATTCCTTAAAGTCTCCGGGCCGTGATGAAATTGAACCAGCGATCTACAATACAACATAGATCTAGTCACTCCTAAGCTTATGAACATTTATTGAGCCTGTTTTTTGTGGTCATATATACCCATTGGCTGGACTGAATGTAATTTATCATTCATCCCAAAATGAGGAAAAACCTCGCATACAAAAGCAAAGGACTTTAGACCAATCAGTCTATCATCATCCCTTTTGAAAACATTGGAGAGAATCATAGATATCCACATAAGGAGCTCTATTGATCAAACACTATTATCGCCATCTCAGCATGCCTATTTGAAGGGTAAACCTGTTGAAACGGCACTTCATGCATTAGTTAGTCACATAGTGAAATCTCTAGAATTTGGCAATTTTACAATGGAAGCCTTTCTGGACATCGAAGGAGCTTTCAATAATGTAAAATCTGAGGCAATAATTTCTGCACCACATGACTTAGGTATTGACGAGTCGATAACTAGATTTATAAAGAATCTACTTGATAATAGGACCATAAGTTCCAAAATTGGTGCAACAAAAATCGCAAGATTTGCTCGAAGAAGCACACCTCAAGGAGGCGTTTTATCTCCACTCTTGTGGAACATAGCTATAAATAGTATGCTTAGAAAATTGGATATCACTGGACATAAGGCTGTCGCTTACGCGGACGACGTGGCAGTGTCAGGATTTCATTTGCAAACTATTTCTGAGTACTGATAGTGGTTTAAGTGTGAATCCAGGTAAAACAGAACTTGTATTATACACTAGAAAATATAATATTCCCTTTTTTAAGCTTCCTAGATTGAACGGTATAGAACTAACAATCTCTGTAAATTTACACGGGGGTTAATATATAACCGAAATAATTATATAATATTATAACCTCCAAAATTAATTGGGTCTGTAAGTAGACTTTAGGGTGATGTGGTGAAGTTGATGACGTGACGTCTTCTGGCGTGTTTACCTGTTGCTGTTATTCCTTTTAATTTTTGGATTCTTGTTGTTATTTTAATGGTCTTGCTGGTGGTGTTGTTGGATTCTCGCTCTTTGTTAATGCTGCTTCGAAAGGTTTTCACTGTATTAATAAATAACACAAACTAGTGTTATGATTTGTTTAACTCTTTATTTGTTTAATTTAAATGTTTGATTTTATTTATACTTTATAATATGTACATATGTATGTAAATTATTATAAGTATATTTTAGATTTTGTTTTCTAAGTATACTAGCTGACCCGGTCGGCGTTGCTGGCTCTAAGCAAACATTAGTGTTGTATTACCACACGATTTAAATTGAGCTTTTAACGAAATTTACGGCCTTTAAATAAATATCCATGGAATAAAGTTTTTTTACAGACATTTTTTTATTTATTCGAAATTTACTTCTAGTTAAATATACAATTTATTTGAAAATAATTGTATACACTACTATTTATTTTTGTATTACTCTGTTATATTTTATATATACAATTATTTTCAAATAAATTGTATATTTAACTAGAAGTAAACTTCGAATAAATAAAAATATTTTTACAATTAATACTCGCAAGAGGAAAAATTCTCATTTAGTAAATAAAGAGACTTAAATATACAGGGTTTGAAAATAAACACTATTAGACACAAAGAATGCTGATGACGGCTTTAGCAGGCCAGAAAATGCATTACATTTTGCTAGTGTCTCTTTGTAGATTTCTGTATGATTTTACATTTATACTGAAAGCTAATGTAAAGGTAGAATTATGCAAACGTAATGTAACGTAACGTACGTTTTTGAGTATACCAAAACAATGTAAAAGCTTACTGAAATTAATGGTGTTTTCTTTTCTGACATAAAATGTTACACCTTTATTATGTACATTTTTATAATGTTTACCCCACATTTTAAAGACGTCGCACTTTTAACGGTCACAATAGAATAAAAAATCACAACAGTGTAACACTTTATATTCATGTACAGCTGTTTTTTTTTTTTTTGTTAAAAAAGAAGATGCAGATCAGCGTTGCCACAACCAAAAAAAAAATTATAACCAACATTGAAATAAAAAATAACCAAATTGGAGAAAAATTAACCAATAGGTTTGTTTAGTTTAGTGACTAAAAACTTTTACAAATTTGTAAAAATTGTTACAAATATTTTTGAAATTTGTTACAAAAAACTTCTTTTATACCTATAGTATACAAATACGTTAAAAAATTTCTACAAAATTTTATTTTAAAACTTGTCATGCTAATTTGATGTTTACTAAATAAAATATTCGTACATTTTTTATTATCAATAAAAATAACCAAAATGAAAAAAAACACTGAAAAAAAATTAACCAAATTTCGTTAAGATCGCTTGAAATAAGACAATGAATATCTCTCAAAAAGACCAATGGCACCTTCCCGACTAATACGCAAATTCTTCTTAAGCTATAAAAATTATATACATACATATATAAACATACATTACATACATATATAAGAAGGAGATATTGTCCTATGAAATTTGACATACATCAACTTCAGAGTATTCATTAATTATGTTCTCTACAAAGCCTATTAAATATTTCATCATCATCAGATGATGAAGATGAATCCAACAAGTCATCCAAAATTTTTTCAGCACATAAAAAAGTGGTAATATTTTCCATTTTATATATTTTTTTTGTTTCTTAACACAAATACACATTTATAAACAAAACAAATGTCAGCTGTTTTATCGTGCGATTCTCCCCCTCTAAAAATACAGAAAGGTGCACCATTTTTTTAAATTTATAGTGCGACATTTATAGAAAAGAACACACTACACTTTAGCAGTGTTGACATTTTTTCAGAAAAGAATACAAAAAAAATTAAAAAAGGTGCGAAATGGGAAAAACGTGTAACATTTTTGCCACAAAAGAAAACGCCATAACTCTCACGTTGCCGGAACGTATCAGCCTGTATAAATTAAGATAGAATTATGAGAACGTAATGTAATGTAACGTAAAAGCTTACTGAAATTAACTGTCACGTTGCCGGAACGTATCAACCTGTATAAATTAGATTTTTACGACTACGTTAAGTGACAGTCGTAAGCCAGTGCTGGCACTCATATGAATAAAATACAATTGCGCACATTTACCCATATTCGGTACATTAGAATTGATATCATTTTGGTTCATAAAAGTACGAATTATAATAAATTAAATAATAATAATTGATAAATAATAACAATTTTAATAACAAAAATAATAATAATAACAACAATGATAATAATTTTAGTAACAGACAAAAATAGTAACAATAAGAACGACAAAAACAAATAATAAAAATAACAATGATATAAAAATTGTTTTAATAATAAAATTAATAATTTACAATTTGTAATATATAATTTTTTTAAATATATATGTGTCTAAACTTGCGTTTAGACAATAAGTAAATAAAACCATTTAACATTAATAAAATAAAAATGAATTAATTAATTAATGAATCAAACCCAAATGTTAAATGATTATTTGTATTTAGTTATGCTTTTATTATTGTATTAGTTTTATATTGTGAATAAGATTATGAATTGTAACGAATCACTATTGTGAATAAGATTATGAATTGGAACGAATAATTATGGTGAATAACACAAATGAAAAATGTTATAAATTATCTAAATTAAATTGTTGTTGTAAACTTTTAATATGTTAAGTTTCCATTTTATCGTATAAATAAGAAAACACCACTCTATTTTTAACCATCAACATATAAACATCAGAAATTCCCTTTACACATTAAACATCAAATTGTACATACATCATTTACACCGTAAAAAACCAAAATTACCTAAATTCAATAAAACACTTTGAAATTAAAATCTAAAATTAATAACACTCTTCTTTATTTAAATTAAAAACACATTCACATCTCATACAGCATACACACAAGGTGAGCTCACATCCCTACACATTAATTCATAACCACACACCCTTTATAAACCCGTATAATTATAAAATTTCTTATAATTAAATTTCTTTATTTTATTTCAAATCCCAAACTCGTATAATTTCTCATGATGGTGAGAAATTATACTTTATAAGATATTTGGTGTTTTTTCCTAACCAGGTTACAGTCCAAAACCCAACATCCCCAAAACCCACGCCAAATAACTTCATGGTCCTTCGAACCGGATCACTTTGCATCCTATAATCCTTTGAGCCATCCCAGGATCCCTGGAGATTTCCTATAGCTACAAGCAAGACAGAAAAAACTCATCCAATTTATATCTAACCAAAGCCACCCAAACAAAAAAGATGAGGTAATAAAACATGATTTAAAAGGCTCAATTATATCTATTAAAAATTACATGTAAGTACCCACCCTTAAATATTAAACAAAACCCATACAATTTATAGCAACGCATATCAACGAAAAATTCATTATTTAAATTCATTCCCATAAAATTTTAAATTATTGACAAAATTCTCTTAACTCAAAGAAACAGCTAAAGAAAACAAATCTAAAAGCTCTCTTAATAAATTTACTTAGTCACAAAAAAAAAAAAAAAATTTGTTACATAGATAAAAGCAAAAGAGTAAAGGATCAGTTAAAATTTTAATCTCAGTGCGGGCGGACAGAATAAAGTAAAATACGTCGTCTAATATAAAATAAATAAAATTTAAACGCAAAAAAAAAAAAAAAGTGACATTAATAAATAAACAAAGTGTGTAAAAATAAACGAAAATTCGTGAAAATAAAAATAAAAGTGAAAAGACCAAAATTAAAATAAAGAAATTATGTACATAGGTACTTACATAAATAACTAAACAAAAATTAAATTAATAAATAAACAAAAGGTAAATAAGTATAAGGAAACAGCTAGTGAAAAAGTGTAATTTAATAACACTAATATATGTTGTTATTTAAAATTTTCCTATACATATATTACACATTAATTGCAAATTAAAATAAATTCCTAAAAAGTAATTTAAGTGGAAATTGGCTTCAGAATTATAACAAAAAACCAAAAAAAAAAAAAAATATACCGCAATTATAGTAGAAATTGTTTTTGTAAAAAACCACCACCTTTTTTTTAAGTAAAGTTTAAGAGACGCATTAAGATTTATGCAGTGCTCTTTTTAAAATGTCTCTTATATAAGATCAAAAAGAAAAAACTATACTTCAACATAATTGTGATGCCAGATAATTTATATAAAAATCGCCAAGCAAGAAAAGTTTAAAAAAGAGGTAAAAGAAACCCAAAAATAAATTAAAACAGGAATTTATCTTATATAAAATTAAATTAACCGAAGAAATTACGAAAAATAACAGTTAAAAATAAAGAAACAAAAAATTACATAGTGAAATTCAGAAAAAGTAATCCCGTTAAAATAAAGAAACAAAAAATTACATAGTGAAATTCAGAAAAAGTAATCCCGTTAAAATAAAGAAACAAAAAAATTACATAGTGAAATTCAGAAAAAGTAATCCCGTTAAAATAAAGAAACAAAAAATTACATAGTGAAATTCAGAAAAAAGTAATCCCGTTAAAATAAGGAAACGAGAAATCACATACAGAAAAGTGAAATTCCAAAGGGGATCCCGTTAATAAACATGTAAGGAAAACAAGAAGACAAAGAACAGAGAAAGATAAACGGAATACATATCTATATACAAGTAAAGATGGTATGTAAATAATTATTTATGTGATTAGTCCCATTACATGAAAATAAACCACCGAACAATTTTAAACAAATGAAATATCATATCAGAAAACAATATTTTCAAACACAACATATACACACATACACATACAACAATTATTCCACACATAACATTTAATTACATAGGTATAAAGAAAAAATATATAAATATATTCAAAAGGAAAACGAAAATTTAAAAAAGTAATAACAACTGTTTGTTGGGTGAACACATAAGAACTAGAATATAAAGAAAAGAAAACAATTTTATCAAAGAAACCCAACAAACAGTTTATATCAAAAATTTATATAATTTTCACAACACAATTCACATATACAAAATAAATACACAAAAATTAAACACAATTCTCAAATAAACAAACACATCTAAAAATAAATAAAATTAAACATAAATCTATATCACCTACAAAATTTTCACACACAAGTAAAAAAAAAAAAAAAAAAAAAAAAAAAAAAAAGAGAAAAGAAAAAGAGAAAAGAGAAAATTTCCCAATGAGTTAAATTTACACAAATTGAGAACATGAAAAATACCAACCAACATTTATATAAATAAAACTTAAATACTAGTTACACAACAATTAACATCCATACAAACATATATAAATATACAATAAATTGAGAACGGACAATTTCAACCCTAAAGAATTATTCTCTCATAGAATTTCTTAACTTTTGACAACGCTGTGTTATTTATTCTTTGTTTGTACTTGCATATAAATGCAATACAAGGAAAGCGAAAATAGCAAAGAAGAGAAAATTAAGAAATAACAACACATCGGTACACTACACTTGGAATTGTAGGTATGTACAGATAAGTGTGGCGCTTGCGACAGTGGTTCTTATTTTATTTAAAATAAAAGAAGATTAAAAGTAATTGTATGAAAATACATTTACAGCCACATAAGGCCACAGCTGGTAGAATTTATAGAATAAAAAATTATTAAAAGGAGCGAAAGTTTACGGTAACATACTGTGTAGTACTTGCGATAGTGGTTCTTATTTTATACAGAATAAAATAAGATTAAAAGTAAATGTAGAGAATACATTTACAGCCACATATACTCACAGCCGATTGAAGTTTAGGATCAATCATTGCGTTGATTATTGGTTTTTTTTTTAATTAACACTAATATATCTCTTACTCACTAACCACTAAACACTCAGTTATACTTGAAAAGATTATACTCTTGATATTCTTATCCACTAAAAGCTAATCTCACTAACTACATGAAAATTTATAGTCACTCTATATAAATCGCGAATACCGGTGGTAAAAATAAGTGCGCTCGATTTAATATTAAACGTCTTGCGAAAATTCTCTTATTTAAGTAAAATATCAATAAGGTTACGCTTATAATTATTAGCCAGACGACTTAAGAGAAATAAACACAACGGCTCTTCGTGTTTAGTTTTTGGTCATTACGTGTACCCTATGAATTAAAGCGAAGTAATATTGATCGGAAGATTAATATAATACAAAATGCAAATTTGATGGTTAAAATCAAATATGTTTTAATGAAACGCATTAATAGCCCCGAATCCCAAAGATAACTTTAAATAGATAAATACAAAATCTATTGCTATTTCTCAAATAGCCCCAAATCTGGAAAATATCTAATGCTATTCCCAAAATAGCCACAAATCTACGAAAAACATTTAACTCGATTGCTATTTCCCACATAGCTTCAATTACATAAATAAAATTGAAACTAGATATTACAAATCTAGTGCTATTTCTCTAATAGCCCCAATATACCATTAATATTTAAACTAGATCGTAAAATCTAGTGCTATTTCTCTAATAGCCCCAATTATATAAATACCATTGAAACTAGATATTACAAATCTAGTGCTATTTAGCTAATAGCCCCAACTATATAAATAAAGTTAAAACTAGATACCCATATCTAGTAAAATCTCTAAATCACTCTTTTTTTTTAACCAAACTTAAGGTAGTGTATCATACCTATTGCTAAGTTCCCATTGGTTAAATACTTAACTAGATCCACATATTTAGTAAAATACCAGTCTTGAACAGTCTTGAAAATTTAAAATTAACTTGCAATTTAAAAAACTCAATAACGTTCTTCACTACCCAATCCACATTTCAAAAATGCCTTCCGTAACTGAAGAATCTATCACAGCTTTTAATCCGCTGTATAAAGAGCAGTTTCTGTTTGATTGTGGTCACTTGCTTGAGATCTGTGATACATTCAATAGTAATACGTTAGAAGAACCCAATGAATCAATTCTTGAATTAAAATTGAAAGAGCTAGACTCAGAATGGGTAAATTTAAAGGATTCATATCGCAAAGTAATGGTTTCACGAGACGGATCAGTGGAAACTGAATTTAAAACAAAGGCAAAAGAGGATTATAATGCTTGCTCAGAAGCATATTACCACTGCCATTCTCAAATCAACGATATGCTAAAATTTAGCAGAGTAAATACGTCTCCAATTCCAATGCTCCAATCCACATCTCGTTATCCCGTCCCAAATCCCACCTTTATCGCTGAGAACTCTAGCAATTGCACTATAAAGTTACCTCCTTGTGACACAGAGATTTTTCATGGCAGTTACGAGGAATGGCCATCATTTCGTGATATGTTCACAGCTGTGTACATTAATCATACAAAACTGTCACCGGTAACTAAACTATATCATCTTCGCAATAAAACTAGAGGAGAAGCAGGCTCAATAGTTAAGAGATACAACTTATCAAATGAAAACTTTAATCTAGCATGGAATGCTCTCAAAACTCGTTATGAAAATAAACGAGTTCTTGTAGACAATCAGCTAAAATTACTTTTTGATATCCCTTCAGCTATCAATGAAGATAGTGAATCTATAAGGATAATTCAGTCCTCAGTAAATGACTGCTTAGCCACTCTGAAAACCCTTGAAGTTGAAGTCAACAGTTGGGACCCTATTCTTATTCGCTTAATTTCCACTAAATTACCAGACACAACACTTTCTCTTTGGGAACAGTCACTCAAATCTCCACGTGAACTTCCGAAATGGTCCCAAATGTCTCAGTTTCTCGTCGATAGATATGAGGCAGTAGAACGTCTCGCTAATATTAGAGTCTCAAAAGATAGTTTCAACATGTCTAATAAGATACATGATCCCAATATTCAAACGTATGTGTCACAAGAAAATTTGAAAGTTTCTTGTAAATTATGCTCTGAAAATCACAATCTAAGGAATTGTCCCAAATTTCGAACATTCACTGTACAACAAAGAATCGATTTTGTCTTTAAGAACAAGGTTTGCAATAATTGTTTAGCTACTTCTCATTTTAAAACAAACTGCAAAAGTAAAACCACATGTCTCCATTGTAAAAAACATCATCACACTTTACTTCATATGAAACAAATGTTTAAAAATCCCATTCAAACTACAGAACATACCAAAATTAATGAAGAGCCAAAAGAAAATGACAATAATCCTCGAAATAATTTGTCAAAAACAGCTCAACCTAATCTGAACAGAAATCAAATTGAACTACCTTCAACTTCAAATCAAATCCAGTCTAATTGCTCTATGAGTAATGAAAATATTCTCTTGCGTACGGCTTTAGTACAAATTGATCATCAAGGTCAACTATTTACAGTTAGAGCCTTAATTGATCCCGGTTCTCAACGAACATTTTTAACAGAAAAGGTGCGAAATCGTCTACAACTCCCTTATCAAAAATCTCATTTTGAAATTGTTGGTATTGGCGGACAAAAGCAGTCAGCAAACAAAGAGTGTGAATTCGTTATATATGCTAAAAGATATGAACTAAAAGTTCCAGTTAAAGCTATAGTATTGCCGAAAGTTACTAAATGGCTCCCTACATATTCATTTGAAATTCCTTACTCATTAAAGCTTGCTGAATTAGATCTCGCAGATCCAAATTTCAATAAATCAGCTCAAATTGATTTAATTATAGGAAACGATTATGAACACTTTTTGAATTTAGAAGGTATAAAAAAGAATATTTGTGGTCAAACATCTGCGTACAGGACAGTATTTGGCTGGGTTCTTAGTGGTCCTATTAAAACTCAAACGATTCAAACGTTTACTACTTCAGTCGCATCATATGAAACTTCTGAATTAAATGAAACGTTAAAAAAGTTTTGGGAGCAGGAAGAAATCCCTACTACCAACGCAACCTCTATGGAACATGAAATTTGTGAAAAGTTTTATACACAAACTACTACTCGTCAGGAGAATGGTAGGTACATCGTAAGACTACCATTCAAAACTGAATTTCCGGACAAAGTTTTCCTAGGCTCTTCTAGATTTATTGCTTTAGCCCAATATTCCAGAATGGAAAAAACACTCGCAAAAGACCCAGAACTTCAGGCTCAATATAAAGCGGTTCTGAATGAATACATAACTCTAAATCATATGGAAGAAACTCATTCCTATGAAACTATATCTCAAGAAAAGCATTACTCATTTTACTTACCACACCATGCAGTTGTTCGCCCGGAACACAAAACTACGAAAGTAAGAGTCGTTTTTAATGCTTCTCGAAAGTCAAAATCCCAATTTTCTCTCAATGACATTCTATATACAGGTCCCACTCTACAAAATGAATTAATCACTATAATTCTTAATTGGAGAAAGTACCAATATGTGTTTAGTGGTGACATACAAAAAATGTATCGCCAAATACTCGTTCACCCTGCTGACAGACCGTTTCAAAGAATTTTATTCCAAACTGAACCTGATGGTCCAGTCAAAGATTATCAACTCAAAACTGTCACTTTTGGTGTAAACTGTGCCCCGTATCTTGCGATTCGGACCCTACTTCAACTCGCATCCGATTCTGAATCTGCATACCCTAAAGCAGCATCAATACTGCGCACAGAAACATATGTTGATGACATTCTCTCAGGAGGTCATACTATTGAAGAAGCACGTTCTGCTCAAACTCAGATCAGGGAAACATTAAACTCAGCGGGACTCCCATTAAAGAAAATTACTGCAAATTACCCAGAATTACTTGCTCATTTACCCAAAGAGGATCTTTATGACTCAGACTTTCTACGTTTTCACGAAGTAAGCTCTACTAAAACACTTGGCATTAAATGGAATGCAATTACAGACACATTCTCATACAGTTTTTCTGCCCTTGATGAATCCCAAAGAATAACCAAACGCCAAATTCTCTCGTCAGCAGCAAAACTTTTTGATCCAGCTGGATGGCTTGCACCTATAGTCATCAGAGCAAAAATGCTAATGCAGCAGCTGTGGTTAGAAGGTTTAGAATGGGATGAAGATGTTTCTGTTGAATCTCTTCAAAAATGGAATAATCTTGTTCGAGATTTATCCCAAGTGGAAACAATCTCGATTCCACGCTGGATACAGTATAATCCATCTGACCATATTCAAATTCATGGCTTCTCAGATGCCTCGAAAACTGCATATTGTGCCACAATTTACATTCGATGTAAAACACAAACTCATAATACTTTCGTCAATTTACTAGTAGCAAAATGTAAAGTAGCACCAATTCAAACTGTTTGTCTTCCCAGATTAGAATTAAATGGTGCAGTATTGCTGGCAAAATTAGTAAACTACGTAATCACATCTCTGAATTTCAATACCCAAGAAATTTACCTTTGGACCGACTCGTCCATAGTGTTAGGTTGGCTCGCGAAACACCCCTCTTCATGGGAAACATATGTGGCAAATCGCATCGCAGAAATTCACCGTATGACACCAAACGCAACATGGAAACATGTCCCAACTCATGACAATCCAGCAGATTTAGGAACTCGAGGTTGTAAACCGCAAGATCTCTTACACAATTCTCTTTGGTGGAATGGCCCATCATGGCTAAATAAACCCTCGTCTGAGTGGCCTAACCGTAACCCATTAAAAACTCCTGAAAGTTCTAAGAAAGTAATAGCAATGCATTCCGAAATTCAACATACAGATATTCTAGATAGATTCTCGTCATACAGCAAAGCTCTACGTGTTATCTGTTATGTTTACAGATTTATTAATAAATGCAGAAATATTATTTGCAGTAATCAAAACACTTTAACTCAAGAAGAAATGAAAATTGCAAAAACTAAACTCATGATACTCGCTCAAAAAACATTCTATTTCGAAGAATATGAATGTTGCCAAAAAACCAAAGTTTTACCCAATCAAAGTTCGTTAAAAGCTCTTAACCCATTTCTTGATTCAAACTCAGTTTTACGTGTAAATGGCAGACTATCTCAATCATCTCTTCCCTATAGAGAACGGTATCCCATAATTCTACACGGTAATTCAAAATTCTGCAAACTGTATCTCAAATATTTGCACGAATTTTTATCTCATGCCGAATGCAGTCTAATGTGCCGAATGGTGCAAACTGAATTTTATGTGTTCAGACTCAAACCTCGTGTAAAAAACATAATACGACACTGTAAACCTTGTATAATTTACAAACAACAACCGTGTACACAGATAATGGCTCCACTACCTCCTACCCGATGTAATTTATCTCTACCCTTTCAAATAACAGGAATTGACTTCGCTGGACCTTTTGAACTTAAAGCTTCATCTTTGAGAAAATCTATATTGGTCAAAAGTTATGTTAGCGTTTTTGTTTGCTTTAGTACGAAAGCCGTTCATTTAGAAGTATGTTCAGATCTGTCTTCAGCGGCATTTCAAGCTGCATTTGCTCGTTTCGTTGGGAGGCGAGGACTACCCCAAAGGGTAGTATCTGATAACGGCAGGAACTTTTTAGGCGCAAGCAGAGAACTTTTGCGTGAATTTTCATCCTTCATAAAAAACACATCAAAAGATATAGCTCAAAAATACATAACTCACGGATTTGAATGGAAATTCATACCCCCACACGCTCCTCATATGGGCGGCTTATGGGAAGCCGCCGTGAAAAGTTTTAAGTTTCATTTAAAACGAATTACTGGTGCTCAAAAATACACTTTTGAAGAATTTTCAACAATTTTGACTCGAATTGAAGGTGTTCTAAACTCTCGCCCAATATCAGCTCTATCTGAAGATCCATCAGATTTAACGGCACTAACTCCAGGACATTTCCTCAGAGGAGCCCCTATAATGGCTCTCCCAGAACAAGGATTAGAAAATATGTCGCTAATTAACCGCTGGGAAAAACTGAAAGCTATTCATCATCAATTTTCTATACGATGGAAAAACGATTATCTTAAGACACTACATAACCGCTACAAATGGAAAAACACTACGTCAAACCTTAAAATCGGAGATCTTGTCGTTGTAATGGACGATCTTCAGGCGCCTTACGAATGGCGATTGGGAAGAATCGAGAAAACGTATTTGGGATCAGATAATAATGTACGAGTTGCCGACATACGCATAAGCTCAGGAATTATCACTCGACCTATCGTAAAATTATGCTACCTACCCTTTTTGAGCGAAAATGATGTTTAAAACATTACTAACACTACTTTATATTACACTTAATTCTTCTCATTATTAAATTTAACTCATAATTATAAACCAACCCTATCTCCCACTAAGAACATAAATGTACTTCTTTCCAGGTTCCAATTTAAATTTAACATCAACTAATCAAATTGTTTGTCTTTCTGTTATATCCCATTTATCAGTCATAGATCCAACCGCAGACTAACGGCTACAAGAATAACCAGCCCAAGCCGTGAACCCATCGACAGTAACAGCCAACGGCCTCGTGACCTAGAAGTCTTGTACTGCGTAATATGCAAGGGTTATCACGGGTTGAGATTCTGCCGGAAGTTTGCCAAGATGACGGTAGAGAGGAGGCGAGAGATAGTGAGCAATTTAGGCTATTGCTTTAATTGTTTGGCAAGAAGCCATAACCTGAACTCATGTACGTCTATGGGTGCATGCATGAAGTGTGCTCAACTGCATCACACACTGCTACATCTACCTCAACAACAAAGAAGTCAACGGGAAGCAACCCAAAGACGTAGCAGATCGCAACACCATTCCCCAAGCCCTAGAAGACCACATATCCAACAACGTGAGTACCAGCGTCAACATCGTCAACAACAACAACATCGTCATCGTCAACAACATCGTCATCATCAACAACAGCGTCAACAACAACGACAAAATCATCAGCAGCAGAAACCTCAACAACCTACAACACAACCACCGGTAACCTCATCAGCACAACCAGATTCCCTTATTCTGGCTCAAGCAATTAAATCGTTGGCTGACGTTTTGTTGGCCAGTAACAATGCCGCATCTGTTGGCTAAGCCAAGGCCGGCGCCATGTCTAAACTTGCGTTTAGACAATAAGTAAATAAAACCATTTAACATTAATAAAATAAAAATGAATTAATTAATTAATGAATCAAACCCAAATGTTAAATGATTATTTGTATTTAGTTATGCTTTTATTATTGTATTAGTTTTATATTGTGAATAAGATTATGAATTGTAACGAATCACTATTGTGAATAAGATTATGAATTGGAACGAATAATTATGGTGAATAACACAAATGAAAAATGTTATAAATTATCTAAATTAAATTGTTGTTGTAAACTTTTAATATGTTAAGTTTCCATTTTATCGTATAAATAAGAAAACACCACTCTATTTTTAACCATCAACATATAAACATCAGAAATTCCCTTTACACATTAAACATCAAATTGTACATACATCATTTACACCGTAAAAAACCAAAATTACCTAAATTCAATAAAACACTTTGAAATTAAAATCTAAAATTAATAACACTCTTCTTTATTTAAATTAAAAACACATTCACATCTCATACAGCATACACACAAGGTGAGCTCACATCCCTACACATTAATTCATAACCACACACCCTTTATAAACCCGTATAATTATAAAATTTCTTATAATTAAATTTCTTTATTTTATTTCAAATCCCAAACTCGTATAATTTCTCATGATGGTGAGAAATTATACTTTATAAGATATTTGGTGTTTTTTCCTAACCAGGTTACAGTCCAAACCCCAACATCCCCAAAACCCACGCCAAATAACTTCAATATGTATAATTATTATAATAATAAAAATAATAATAATAACACAATAACAATAATAATATTAAAATAGAAACAAATAATAACAACAACAACCACAAAAACAAAAAAACAACGATAATAATAATTTCAATAATAAAGAAAATAATTTTAATACTATGTACACAATAATAACTACAACAACAATAGTAATATTGATAATGTATAAATTACAATGTAAAGACTTTATATCCCTCGAAGCCAATTTAGTACTTCTTTCAATTTCATATGTACAAAAATAATTTAACATTGCCCATCACTATGCCACTGTTCTGAACAGCTGACATCAATATTGTGTTTTAGTTTTTGTGTTGAATTTTTGTTTTAAATTTAAATTAAACTTATTTTACTTGTACAGGCAAATGAGTGCCTATACAACAAAAGCTATATAGGCTTTAAGATGGTAGAAAAAAAAAACAAACAAATGTACAAATTATGCTGCACAATCTTTTGTTTTTGTTTATGTTATTGACGTCTGTTACGTTTGTAACTTTTCTATAACTACATACACGTACGTACGTTGCGTTGTACGTTCGCATAACGAGGCCTTAACTCAAGTAAAATCTGCAATAGAAAAAGTGAATATTAGAAAATCTCTCGGACCTAACCGCATCACAGAAACTTACTATCGTCTGCTTCTAGAATCTTGCTGCTCATTTTTAACGCGATATTAAGTGTCGGATACTTCCCATCCTCATGGAAGAGGTCTATAATTGTTATGATTCCCAAGCCAGGAAAAGATGCTAGTCGTACAGACCGATAAGCTTATTATCAATCCTATCGAAGCTTGTCGAAAAAATATTCGTTTTAAGTATAACTCCTCATCTAAATAAACACGACATCATCCCGGATCAGCAGTTCGGATTCAGAGAGAAACATGGTACAATAGAACAAGTGCATAGAATTGTCACCCTAATTAGATCGGCGTTTGCGAAAAAGCAATACTGCTAAGCCCTGTTTATAGACATTTCCCAAGCATTTGACAAAATTTGACATCAAAATAACACGAATGCTTCCTCAAAACACTCACAAGCTTCTGGAGAGCTATCTAACAGGCAGAACATTCATAGTAAGGTCGCAAGTTAAATACTCTCCCCTCAAGAAAATTACTGCTGGTGTCCCCCAAGGCAGCATATTAGGACCGCTTCTATATATAATATACACAGCGGATATGCCAACAAACCTGAGCACGCATACCTCTACATTTGCAGACAACACAGCATTTATTAGCGTCAACCATGACCCAAAAGTCGCATCGCAAAATCTGCAGTCCCACATCAATGAACTAGATGCCTGGCTAGAAAAATGGAGAATAAAGGTTAACCCGGCTAAATGTGCTCACTTCACCTTCACGCTCAGAAGACAAACGAGCCCAGCTGTAAAAATAAATAACATCACTGTTCCGGTAAAAAACCATGTTAAGTACTTGGGAATTCATATAGATTGACCTGGTCTCGTCATATTGAAGCGAAAATAACGGTTATGAAACTTAAAGCAGCTCAACTACATTGGATTCTCGGTCGAAACTCAACCTTGTAGTTAGACAACAAAATTCTCTTATACAAGTCCATCATAAAACCAATATGCACATATGGCATCCAATTATGGCGTACTGCATGAGCATCTACCATCCAAAAGCTTCAAAGAAGACAGTCTAGAATATTACGACAAATTGTCTGCGACCATGATATATAAGTAATGATATTATCCACAGATATCTCAACTTCCCCACTATCCAGGAAGAAATTAAAAAATATTCGATACATCGATAAACCAATGGCCCACCCTAACTACCTCTCTCGGGGTCTGTTTCAGTTCGAAGGTCACCAGAGGCTAAAAAGAATCGATACTTTGAGCCTAACTAGAAGACGTTTTTAAAATTTGAATACAGCAGTTAGTGGTTACATTGGTAACAACTAATAAACAACAAGTAGAATTAAGATTTGAATACTTATTGTAAATTTCGATAAGAAAGATTCAATAATAAAAATAAATATAAAAAAGAAATTTCAAATAAATTATATATTTAACTAGAAGAAAACTTCGAATAAATAAAAAAAAAATTTACAATTAATCGAGTATTAAGATTAAGAGGAAAAAATTCTCATTTAGTTTTTTTACAGAATAACTTACATATGGTGAAGATATGGGCTCAAAAAAGAAACGCATGTTTTAAGGCAAATTGTAAATTATATTTATTTATTACTTTATTTCAGTATTGCCAGAAAATGAATTTCAAAATATGATAAAACTTGAAAAACTAAGTGATAAAATATTCCACAGAAGAAAAAGTAAGTGCTAAATTTTTTCAATGTAACAATACAATTTTTATTTAAAATGTTACAAATATAAATTATAGTTTTTCCTAATTGTGTTCATAACAATTGTTGACTTGTTTTAATAGATTACATTTCATATATTAATTTTCGTGTTCATTTACATAACACACCGAAAGAAATTTAGTTGAAATATTAGTAAAAGTTATTTTTTATTTCTCCAAAAGTATTTTTTGGAGTAAAATAGTAGAAATTTTTTCGAGAAAAAAAATTTTTTATCAAGCAAATTATGCTAAAAAGCATTTAACATAGTTTTCAAAAATGCATTTTCGAGAAACAAAATGTTAAAAGTGCTAAAATGGCAACACTGCTTTATCTTAAGGCCAACGGATAGACAATGTTTTTTTTATACCCTACACCACCATAGTGGGAGGGTATATTAGATTTGTGCTGATGTTTGTAACGCCCAGAAATATTTGTCCAACACCCACCTTAAAGTATACCGATCGACTCAGAATCACTTTCTGAGTCGATTTAACGATGTCCGTCCGTCTGGCTGGCTGGCTGGCTGTCCATGCAAAGCTTGTGCGCAGAGTACAAGTCACAATTTTGAAGATATTTCGATAAAATTTGGTACGTGATATTTTTTCGGGCCAAGGATGGATGGGATTGAAACTGGTGGAAATCGGTCCATTATTTCCCCTGGCCACCATACAAATGTCCTCCTGAAATTGGGATGTACCGTTCATAAATGTTTGAATTATGCAAGTATCCAAACAAATTTCATCACAAATGAGTGGTAAATAAAGCCAAATTACATCTACAAGTTTTGTGCAGATCGGTCCATAATTACTCGTAGCTCCCATATAAAGCCCACTTCCGAAAATCACTTTAAAGAGCATAACTCTCTCAAAAATTTTGGTATTAAAATAATATTTAACACGAATATATTTCATATGTATACAAATAATACGGTACAATTTTATTATGATTGGTCCATAATAAATGGTAGCTCCCACATAAGACCCACTTTTGAAATTCACTTTATCGATCATAAATTTCTAACAAATGTTGGTATCCAAATAAAATTTGTCACAAATAAGTTTCTTATACATATACAGAAATAATGACACCTAATTTTATAATGGTCGGTCATAATTAGTCGAAACTTCCATAGAAGACCCTCTCTGTAATTCAATTTAAGCTCCATAGATCTTTTAAAAGTATTTATTATATTTAAACATACTCGTATAATATTTATATTCACAGAAATCATGACACTAAATTTTTGGATGATCGGTCCTCAATAGGTTACATCTCCCATATAACACCTATTTCTGAAAAACTGTTTTATACATATACTGGGTGTAGGGTATTATATGGTCGGGCTTGACCGACTATACTTTCTTACTTGTTTTTTTTTTTATTTGGTGTAAAAACGTATAAATTTTTTGGAGTGCCAAATCGGGAACAAGCCACATACAACTGGCCGTGTGGAAAACATGATTTTTCTAAAATTAAGCCAGCAATAGTCAATGATTGGCCTTGTGTATTATTAATGGTAATAGCAAAGGCCAGACGCAAATGGAAGTGAAGACCCTTGAATTGGAATGGTAAATCGTTGGAAATCATCGGAATTCGTCTTTGCATTTGAATCTGCCACCGATTATTGCCTCGATTAAATTTGGTGAGCAGTTTTTGATGGTCGATCTGGTTCCGTTGCATAACTTGGGTGCGTTTAAGTTGCAAATAAAAATTACCGGTGATCCAACCTTTAATGTTAGCACATGCGGTGGCATTTCGGGTGATTCCAATGAATTCAAAAATTCAGTGGGATAATTGATGGCTTGTTCTTCATCCATCACTGCGTCGATCGATTTGTATTTGATTAATTTTTCAGACAGTTTCAATTGAATTTGCTCATTGAGCTTGTTGGCATCATCATTTTTTGGTGCCAAAATTGCACGTTCTCACAGCCAATCCGAATTTTTGTAGAAAATTGTTAGACTTGTAAATACCTTGACGACAACGGCTTAAATTAGTATTGTTATTTTTTATCAGCGTTGAAAGAAGTTCAAAAATGTGCGCACAAAATGTAGGTATCTTTAATGCAAGAGTACACAATGCTGTTTATCATCGATTGATAATATATTATTTTTAACTCATTGTACAATGTTGCACCTTAGTAAGCGCGGAATATCTTGTGTCATCGAATGATGTAAATATTTTGTAAATTAACAGAAAACTCATATTTTTGAATCCAACATTTCGAAAGTTTTAAAATTTTGATATTGGATCATTATTAACAGAGGTTTTTTGTAAATATCTTCGGAACTACATAACCGATTTACGAGTTTGATAACTTGTGTTGAAAAACATGAAAATGGCTTTCAAAACAATAAAAAAAAATAAATAAATATATGTACATACATATACATATGTATGTCATTGGTGTTGCAATATGAAAATTGGATTTTGCACGCTCCAGCGCCCGCAGATTGAAAATCAAAATTCAAACTTCACAGTGTCACCCGCCTGAATATTGTCTGAAAATGTCATCAAGTCCATACGTTACATACATACACACATCCTATCTTTATCTTTATATATGTATATAATTCTACTGTACGTGTGTTGTGACTGAACTCCTCCTAAACGGCTGGACCGATTTGTATGCGTTTGGGTGGCGCCCTGGGTGGTTTAGATTTACAATTCGGTCCAATTGGGCAAAGGGGCTTCTGAGAACGGCATTTGAACAAAATTTCGTATGTCGGTTTGGTGTGCATTTTTTAAGTGCTGCTGCAAATATGGACGGGCTTGTATAAAGGGGCGTGGTACCTCCCATACAACCACAAATTAAAAATCTATTATTTCTGTACGGTATTTGAATAAAATTTGGTACGTCGGTTTGGTGTACATTTTTTAAGTGCTGCTGCAAATATGGACGGGCTTGTATAAAGGGGCGTGGTACTTCCCATACAAACCACAAATTAAAAATCTATTATTTCTGCTCCTGATAACGGTATTTGAATAAAATTTGGTACGTCGGTTTGGTGTACATTTTTTAAGTACTGCTGCAAATATGGCCGGGATTGTACAAAGGGGCGTGGTACTTCCCATACAAACCACAAATTAAAAATCTATTATTTCTGCTTCTGATAATGTCATTTTAACAAAATTTGGTACGTCGGTTTGGTGTGCATTTTTTAAGTGCTGTTGCAAATATGGGCGGGATTTGATAAAGACGCGTGGTACCTCCCCTACAAATCTTCTTTATGTATATAATTCTACCGTACGTGTGTATGTCACTGAATAAATTTTTTTGCATGCGTTTGGGTGCCACCTTGGATGGTTTATATTCACAAACCAGCCCGGCAGATGGCGCTGCAGTCGGTATCTAGGTTATTCAACTACACTGCACCTTTTCAAAAATGGCACTGGTGGCCTTTCTTATTATAATAGACCGATTGGCCTGAAACCCTTCCAATAAAAATAAAACTTGAAGGCAAAGCAACGTTTTATATATATATATATAGATACAGGTTTATGTGTTTTGAAATTAGTCTCATTTAATATTATTGTGTTGATATAATTATTTTAGAAATATTATACAGTAGCTTACTTTCAAAATTTGATAAACTAGTGTTTTGGTTGTTGTTTTTAAAATTGTGTTGTTTGGTTTGTTTGAATATGATGTGGTTGCTTGTACGGTTTAAAGTAGAATGCTTGTGCAAATGCTGCTGGGTACTTATGCCGCCCTGTAGCCAGCTACTTAATTATTTTGAAGACGACATAGTCAGGAGCTGATCCCAAAATCTGACATTTTAATAATAAATTAAAATGTTCTTCGGATTTTTTAAATAACATAATGGCTGAAAAGAATTTTGTTGATTTTATAAAAGCTATTACTAAAATACAACAAAAAAGAAAATAAAAACATTAAATATACTAAATCTTAAACAATAAAACACATAAGCTATGTGTCCACGATCGTCAGATATTACAACGTTGTCATATCTAGCAATGAAAAATATTTTGCAAAAGGTAAATTGTCAGTTTAGACGACTGTAAGAAAACTAACAATTTCATTTGCACACAATTGTCACACAATGAATTTATCTGTCAACCGAAATTGTCAGTTCACACGGTTGTCAGATTGTTGTGTGGCATTGTCAAATTCATTTTGCAGCTCTGTGTGTGTGTTAAATATTGTCATGGAACAAAAAAGAGCAATTGGAACCATTTTATCTGCTTATGTCCTAATGCACACTTTAATTTAATTCTTTAATTTTCTTCTACTTTATTCAAAAATTTTATCAAAGCTTGTTTGTTTATTTATGTATGTATATGCAAAGTTGCATTTAGAAATAATTTCTATGACAATGCTGCCATTGCAGATGCATAAACTTTGCACATATGACAATGAAAAGTGTTTGACAATTGTCTTAAAACAATGATAATGACAAAATTGTGTGTTTACACGATTGTTAGATGTCTGACAATATTTTTGTCTTCCAATGTACTGAAAATGCTTTTTCTTACAACGTTGGAAGGCAAAAATTTTAAGTTTACACGGTTGTTAGACATTTTCTGAACATTTTTCGGACAACGTTGTAATATCTGACGATCGTGGATACATAGCTTTACAAACTTTAATTAAACAAAACTATGAAAATATATACAGCTGTTGCTTACTTAAGGCTTTTATTTTTTTAAAAAAGCGTTTTTTTTTTCTATGAAAAATGAAAAAACATATGTACATGATTCTAGACATGATAATAAACTTCACTCATTTTTATTAATAAAAAATATAATATTATTGATACATTTAACATAACAACTCTTGATGCATAAAAGATCATAACATTTTAATTTTGTTAAAAAATTTTATTCGAAGTTTTACTTCAAGTTAAATATACAATTTATTTGAAAACCATTGTATACACTACAATTTATTTTTGTATACTTCTGTTATATGTTTATATGTTTCTTTGCGTCTAATAGTGTTTATTTTCAAACCTTGTATATTTAACTTCTTTTATATATTGAATGAGAATTATTGCTCTTGCGAGTATTTGAAAATTTTATTCGAAATTTTTCGGCAGGAAAAATACCTGCAGTCGTGTTGCCTGCTGTCGTCAATATAGTCACTCTCATATAAACGTGTGCATTTTATGTTTGACATATTGTAGTCGGTAGCCTGCTGTCTCGAATGTGTTTAATGCTTGTGTGTTTAAAAAACCACCACCACAAGTGCCAGTCGGTATGAAAAAAATGAGAAAGTAACGAGTAACACTGCGGTTGCAGGAATGGCTTTCAAAGGAATCAGGATCGGCCAGTCTCAAATTCCGGTATGCGTAGCTCACGCTACGTTCCAAATTCCTTTTTGGTATTTAATCAGGCAGGTCACTATTAATCTTCGACCTTACCGTAAAGGTCCCTTCCTCTTCCTCAAAACGGGTCCGAAAGGTGAATTGACACCATTTATCGGCATCGAACCTTTCAAACGGTAGATGATACCGTTCCACAAAGAATTCGGCTATGGAGCTCGTGGGAGCACATAGATCTAATAGGCCGCATCCTTGGCACCACTCGTCGGCTTCTCGGGTCAGGTAAGAGTTGGCTCGCGTGATTTCGGCCTGATTAAGAAGAGTGTGGTGAAGACCGTTGCAGTCGTGACAGCGCTCTTTGCTGTAACATTTAGCAATCCTGTGGGAGTGTGCGAGGCAATTGCGACAGTACCAATGATGTTCCACTACCTCTTTCCTGGCGGAGACGGCCATTTGCAGAAATTTTGTGCATTTACGCGGCGGGTGACCTTTACGGCATAGGCGACAGTCCGGGTTTTTAGTCTGCGGTCTCTCTGTTCGGTTTCTCCTTTCGATTGTGGAAATTTGGTCCTGATTACGGGAGGGCATATTTGCTGTAACGAGGAAAAAGGAAGGGGGAGAATTGATTGTTATAACGTTAGGGGAAGGTGAGTAAAACAAGTAATGACGCAATTAGCCGTGCGTATTTCGGCCACTCTGACTCGATGATCGGGGCCAGTGAAGATTTTTCCAATACGGCCGAGACGCCATTGATTTGGGGGTAAATTGTCTTGTTTGACGACAACAAGATCGTCGATATCGAAGTCTCGATGGGGGTATTTTCATTTATTTCTTTAATGGAGTTCGAATAAGTATTCTTCCTTCAATCTATGAGCAAAATGATGGTGAAGTATTTTGAGCTTTTACCAACGGTTGACATTGCTGATGGAATGGCTTGATAAATCAGGTACTGGGGGAGATAATAGTGGGGTTCCGATGAGGAAATGACCTGACGTTAGAGCGCATAGGTCGTTTGGGTTTTCACTCATGGGACTCAAGGGTCTGGAGTTTAGACACGCTTCAATCCGTTCCAACATGATGCTGAGTTCTTCATACGTAAAACTTTGACTATGACAAAGCTTTCTGAAGTGGGGTTTGAAACTTTTGACGCCAGCTTCCCAGAGGCCACCCATATGAGGGGTGCCAGGAGGAATGAAATGCCATTCCACGGGAGTAAAGGCATCCTGAGAGAGATGACCTATGTGTATCATTGAAAAGAAATGTTGTTTATCGGCTTTTAGGATGTTAGCTGCGCCTACAAAGGCGGTGAAAAGAAACGAGCAAAGGCGACTAGAAAGGCTTGTGTGGATATATCACCGGTAGCTTTGAGACGGATCGCCTTTGTTGAAAACACACGAAAACCAGCCCGTATTCTTTGGTGACTTTACAGCCACGACCAGCATACAATTTTATGTCAAAAGATCCTGCAAAATCGACACCGGTGGAGAAAAAGGGGCGCGTTAAAGTTAAACGCTCGGGGGGTAATGCAGCCATGATTTGTTGACTGATTTGGCGTTTATGTCTTACAAATGTAACGCATTGAGATAAGGTGGTTTTTATGAGAGTCTTGAGTTTAGGGACATAATAACGTAGTCTCATCAAGCGGCATAAAAGCGCATTTTGGCCATGTAGGGAGTATTGGTGTAAGTACTTGAGAAACAATCGCGCAAAACGCGCATGGTAAGGCAGTGAAATCGGGTAACGTTCGTCATAACTTAAAGTAGGGGAGTCTGCCAGACGACCATTTATTTTATTATTATTATATTATATTAAAAGGGGTAGTACCATGGTACCAACTGTGTCTAAAATGTATCAAAAAAGTACAATTGTACCATGTTTGCCAATACTAGTACGCACACTTTGCTGAATTCTTTCGTTATATTCTTTATACTTCTCGACAAGAATGTCTCAAATGTTTGATAAAAAATCTTTTATATAGTAGTTAGTATGTATCTAGGGTGTATAACTTAAAATTTTGTCTTTAATCATTTTTATGTACATACATATGTATGTATGTATATCTTTTTGAAGGGTTAATTAATATCTGTCATTTATTCTTCTTTAGTTATTGAACATTATAGTGTAAACAACAAAGTTTTTGTTTGCTTCAAACATCTCGAATTATGTGTCAACAAAGCGTCATACGAGGAAAATAGTACTTTACTTATGTACATATATACATACATATGAATGTATGTATGTCATTAAAAAAATGATTCTGTAACACACCGATTGCTGAAGAAATCTTATAGGGAATGAGATCCATTGTTGATTGTTGTCAAATTCAACAAGAGCTTGCAAAATCATTTAAAAAATTTTGCTTGCAGCTGGATTCATTCAAAATGTCCATACTATGCAGCCAGACATGAAAGCTTAATATTCCATTATAACAACGCTGTGCGAGATGTTGCAAATATCTTTAAAAATATTACCTCATCCTACTTATTAGACTATTCAATAACTTAATTCTTGCTGGTTTTTCTTTGTAGGTATATTTATAGCAATACACTAGAGCCCCGATTTGCGTCGCCTTTCTAAATGTGGTTTAATCCGCTTTAGGTCGTTTCGATTCCGAATTGCATCGTCTTTGAAATTTTGTATCAATCAGCTTTGCGTAGTTTTGCCTCCGATTTGCGTAGCTATATACCATAATTCCATAATTACATGTGAATATTTTGCCTACTTGCGTGTAAAAAGGGGAATTCCCATTTTATTCATATATACTTACTTAGTTTTTTCTCTCCTTAAATATTTTGTTATTCCTTGCTTAAAAATATATTTTCAATTATTTCTTTATAACAATAACAAAGACCTGCTGAAATAAATATAATCAAACGTACCGTAAGACGTCTTTTTAATAAAAATATACAAAATTTTTAATATTTAGACCCATTCAACAAAAACTTAGTACATTTGTATAGAAAGAAGTGATTCGATTTGCGTCGCATTCACCGGTCCCTATTAACGACGCAAATCGGGGCTCTAGTGTATTAACTTATTATTTAAATATGACTAAATTAAACATTTGAAAAATGCTAATTTTTTGCAATCAAAAATTAAACTAAGTTAATTTTAAATATCACGTTTTACCGGGAAATTTTAAAATTTTCCCCTGAAATTTCCGACCATTATATTCTGGGAATTTCCGGACCCCTAACTCCACTTACAAACCAAAGGGCCATCGGCATTATTGGGCAGTACCTTTTCGAAAAAGACCAATAATGGACAGATTTGTATGTGCCACGCCACATTGTGTTTTTCCGATTTGAGGTATAATTATCTCTGACGTAGGTGACGTTAATTAGAATGCAAGATAATGCGGTTTTACCTTACTACACCATTTCAAGTAGAAGAAATTGAGAAAATACAATTTGTACACACACCAAAGCAAGTTGATATAGAGAAATAAAAAATTTAAATTAAAAATCCAAATTAATATTGAGAAAAAACAAATTGAAATTCAGAATAATAAGATTATTTAGCGTAATATATTCTTGAATATATACCATAACTTGAAATATTAAATATTTTAGAAATTATTAAAGTGAAACAAAACATAAAAAAATAAATATAATAAGAGTCCATCCACATCACAGTGTGATTTTAATGGCAATGCGCACAAATACAAACACAATTCAATCATACCCAGCAGTTCTGAGTGAATATGACAAGTAATATGTCCATATCAAGACGAATATCCATAAATTACAAAGAAACCGTCTGATGTAGTCAACGCATGGAATTCACTTACCTGATGGACTATTGCAATAATTTCAAGTTGTGCTCGGGTTGCATAAACGAATGTGTAAACCACCAAGGGGCCTTCTATTCGCTTGTCGCTTAGCTGAAATTGCAGTTTAATTTAAGTTTCAGTTTTTTTAAGCTAATAGAACTTAAACTTTTTCAGACAGAGACAGGAGACACATTTTTATTAAAGTTTCTTTTTTTATAAAAACTGATTCAAGCGAATCGACTGAAATCACATTAATAACGCTTTTTCATATTTTGATTACTTCATATTTTTAAATGCGCTTATTACAAGCTACATCTGAAATTTATTATATATGATTTCGTTATCAGAACTTACTAGCGGTTTTTGTATTGAGAGCAGAATTAGTTCAGTTAACTAACTCATGCATTACCTTGTACATATTAGAAAACTAATTAGAAACAGTGATCATTTTTTAAAAGAAACTACTTACATATTTACTACTTTAAAAAAGATATCGGTGAAACAATAAACTTGTGAGTTGTATTTGTAAGATGTGGTGAGTCAAAAGTTCACCAAAGGTACTTTTTAAACTGCAGGATAAAAAATATTTAAATTGCACATGCATTTGTAAGTACAACAGTGTATGTGTAAGGATGTATATACTGATTGTGTGCGTGCGTGTATTTTCAAATGAATTTACTATTTGTTGTGCTTTTAAAATTTAAATTCATCTAAAATTTAAGTTGAACATTTTTAAACATCATGCTGTACGAATTGAATGTCGTTGTGTTTGAATATGTACAAAACAGATTAGTAAAGGAATAAAATCAACTGACTTGGCAGATTAAATATAATTATGTTTCCATCTCAATTGTTCTAAGAAAATGGTCATTATAGACCTTTTTCTAATGTAAAAACAAGTTGAAATGTATAGTCGGCCAAGACCGAGCATATAATACCATCATAAACTGTGTATGGGAGCTATTATGACCATTTTGTACCGATTGTTATAAAATTTGGAACCATAACTTATGTGTACATACACATACATATACTTGTTATTTGAATTAAAATGTTATGTCGATATCAACACAGGGAGCGAGGAAGATATGACTAATTATGGGCCGATGGTTTAGAAACGTTTTATTTTGGAAATAATTTGGTATGTCGGCAGCTATTACAGATATCCTAACAAAATTTCACATGGTTAGAGCTGAGGTATTTTCGTGTTGATTTATAGGCTTCTGACATGGTTGGCGGCAGTGGGTGACCTTTTTTAAATCGTCCAAAAATCCTTTTATGGTCCGAATGAGCAGACATTTAAAATACAAACAGCACTTGAGAAGATCTACAAAAAATATGCTTGCACGTTATGTATGTTATATTTTTTAGTTCAAGAGATATATTGTTTTATTTTTTCAATTATGGCCAATCTTGTTTGATTTTTTAGATATGGCGGGTCTATGAAGGGTAGAAAACTTTTTCTAAAATATCAGCTATATTTGTAATAAAATTAAAAAACTTGCAAGCAGTTACATATATCTTCCATATAAAACGTTGCATTTTTTCCGAAAAAGTGACTACGAGTATGTTTTTTCTTTAATAGAAAAAAATTTCTTCATGCATAAGCGTGTAAAATTTTAAGCGAACATAACTCTCCCCAGGTCTATCAAAATTTTAAAAAATAAATTTAGGTTTAAGTAAATTAATTCTAAAAACGCAAAGCACTGATCCTCCAAAATACACAGAAAGTTTTCTTACAATCCCAAGGTAAATAACGTCGCAGTGGGCATTTAAAAAAATCCAAATTTAAGATCACATTTTTTTCCGTTTTAAGAATTTAAGAACATTTAATTTCTTTTATTAATTTACCAGCTAAACCCGATGTGCTTCGCTACGCCTCCTCGTTATAAAATAATATAAAACATATTTATATATTTACAAAAATTTATTTATTTAATTTTAATTTATTTATTGCAATACTTTAGGATATATGTACAATATTTTTAGTTTGCCCATCAGGAGCATACACATACCCGTTTGTGCAATCAAAACTTCATATAGCCTATTATTCCTTCCAGAGTCACAGTAACATGCTGTGAAAATTCCAGGCAGATCGGTCCAAGGGTTTGGCCTCCTATTAAGCACAAACATACAGACACACATGCATTTTTATATATATAGATTAAAAGCAGATTAGTTATAATTTAAGGTAAAATGGGGCGAAAAAGGGGGATTTGGTAATAAAAAAATGTATGACTACCTAATCTGTAGATAAAAAGTATATAAAATACATATGGTAAATACATATTACAAAAAAAGTATTTTGTATAGCAAACATTGTTAGTGGTATAAGCAAATAATTGAATTAAAAAAATGGGGCAGAGTAGTGGGCATGGTTCATAGTTATATGGCGACAGTATTAAGAGCAATATACTACCAAATAAAATAAAATACGTTGGAAGGAACAAATTTGTATAGAGAACAAAAAGTTTAAAACTTTCAAATAAAATTTGGCGTGAAAAGGGGCGTGAAATATTTTAAAAAAGTGGGCGTGGCCAAAAAAAAGTACCCTATTAATCATACCAGAGTACTAGTTAAATGCTGTGAAAATTTTAAAAATATCGTTCCAGAGGTTTGGTCTCCTATATGGTACAATCAAACAAATAAACACACATTCAATTTTATATACATATGTATATAAGATTTTAGCTTTCTACTAATACCAAACACTTTTATAAAAAGCTCAGAAGCTTCACAAACCTTTCCAACTTTTACAAATTTTAAAGTTTTTTCATATATTGCATGCAAAATTTATATGTAAACATACAACGGGGCAGAATCGAATTCTTTTGGAAATACATACATCTGTCATTTCATACAATTTGACATGAGAGTTGCAAAAGAGGATTTGTGTTTAAAAATTACGGCACCGTTGACATGTAATATGTTTGGTTTTTAATCAATTTTTAAGATTTTTATATTTTCCTCGGCTAGGATAGCTAAAAATTATTATTGTGTGTGCATTTATCTTTTACAGTTTTCGAGTTAAAGCATTTTAAAATTTAAATTTCGAAATTTTACCCAATTCAGATCCGATTATTGTAAAATATCGGTCAGAATTTTTGACCGATTTCTCTCATTAGACACAAAATATTTCAATGCAATATCTTTTCTATTTCTAAAAATAAACTATTTTGAATTGAAGAATTGAAAAAATAATCGATTTATGCAGAAACGTTAAAATTTGTAAAAGAGAGCAAGTTTTGTTGAGCTGCTGAAGAGTAAATATAAGCTTTTTGTATAAGTATTTGGTATTTAGTGAAATAAATTAATTTTATTAATTTTTCGGATGTCATTTACCTTGAAAATTTAAAAAACTTTTAATATGTTAATTTTCCATGAAGAAAAATATAAAATTTTTATTAATTAAGTTTTATATCAGAATTTAAAACTAATATCGATTCAAATATCCTCAAATGAAATACCGAAATTCCTAAAACGGGAAAAACTTTTTCCAAAATTTAATTTTTTTTTGTGTGTTCCACTGTGAAGTTATTTACCTTGTGATAGTGAAAAAAACTTTCTGTTTATTTAGGTAACATATAGGGCTATACAAATATGGACCTTCTTAGTGAATCGGTGCTTTGAGTTTTTAGAATTTTTTACTTAAACCAAAATTATTTTAAAAGTTGGCCAAGTTTTGAAAACCCCCGGGCCTAAAAATTATATTTGCTTAAAAATTATTTTCGCTTAAATGAGTCAAATTTAACTTTACACGCTTATGTATTAAGTTCTCTTTCCGGCTCATATAAAAGTTATATACTCGTATAGCTCCAAAGAATTTTTTTTCTGTAAAAACAAAACTTTAAATTACATCGAAAACACCACAGCTCCAGCCATGTGGAAGTTCGTAGCGATATCTGTAATAGATACCGAATTATTTCCAAAAACGTTTCTAAACCACTGTTATTTGAGTGAAAAACTTGTTTATACATATCGCACCTGTTCAACAAAAGAGTAGTAACTCAAGATTTTCTATTTTTCAGTAGAGGCAAAAAACTGTTTAATTTAATGTTAAAGGTATATTATACAAAAAAAAACTATAACGTTATTTTTTTATGAAAGAGTAGACAAAATAATGGGAGATTTTTACAGTGGGTAGAGTAGATCATTATGTATCGTTTTTTATTAAAAAGTGAAAATATCAAAATTTTGAGTTAATACCCTTTTGTTGAACAGGTGCGATATATGAGTTATTTATGTTGAATTGTATTGGGGTAGCAACATTTAAAAGAGATTTATGGTCGTTAAGATGATTTTCAAAAGTGCGTCTTATATGGGAGCTATGGTCAATTATTAACCGTTCTGCACAAAATGTCTTTTTGGTTTTATATACAAATTAGTTTTAGTAAAATTAGTTTGAATACGTGTATAATAGTCATATATCAGGAGGGCAATTGTTTGGGGCTACATGATGTAATGGACCGATTATAACTAATTTCAATACCAACCATCCTTGGGTCGAACAAAATTCACATACAAATTTTTATCGAAATAAAACAAAAATAAATGTACATGTATGTAGATAAATCGACTCAGATAGTGATTCAGAATAATATTTTGGACGTTGCAAACAAACATCAGCACAAGTTCAATATATTCTCCACACTATGTGGTGTAGAGATGTATGAACATAAGTCACTATCAAAATAATAAGATCTGAAGAACTATTTAAGAAACAATGTTGTGCTTTTCATAAAAATACTCTTGAAAATTTCTAGAAGAATATGAATTACGATTAATTGATGTGCCAGCGACCACCAAAGAGTTATTCACCCCTATCGTGAATAAAAATTCCACGTGAAATTTGTTCACTTTTATTTTTGTAACATTGAAATTAAATAGGAAAAATGTGAAAAGTGAACAAATTTCACGTGAAATTTTTATTTACGATAGGGGTGATTATTAGTGTTGTGAATAAAATGTTTCAATATTTTTAAATTTTTGCTTATTTCTTGTCAGGAAATTGATGTACCGTAATTAATTAATAATAATTAATAATTATACATATATACACAAGCATAAATTTATTAAAAATATTCGTCTTGATAATGAGACCGAGCGCCCCAAATGTTAATTGCAAAAACGTAAAAGTTTAAAAAGTATGTACGACGTTTTGAGTAATATTATTAATTAATTGAGTAATTATCATTAAAATCATAACTGTGATTTACAAGGACTTTCTACAAATTTTTATTTTCGATCTAAACTATTCAAAACTAAATATGGTCAACTATAAACATATCGCACCCTAAATACAAAAGGGTCACAACTCAAAATATTCCAAAATTTACTTTTTTCCATTAATTAATTCAGTGTACTACTGAAAAATTTTCTTTCACTTCACTATCTTCTTTAACTGGAAAAATGCAGTTATGTCTCTTTTTATGTTAAGTGTGTTGCTTGTGCACGATGTACATACAGCTTTCTGTCTCTCCTGAAAATTTTAGTATTTTGAGTTGTGACCCTTTTGTATTTAAGGTGCGATATAGATATTTTTAGTGACACCTGCAACATTTTTCATCCAATATTTTGGTTCTTTATTAGACATATGTGAAACTATTTACCCAATCTTTAAGTACGATGCACACGTAAATCGCTTATTAATGTGGGCAAATGTAAAATATCACGTACGGTTCGTTTTCATGGCTTAAAACCAAAAACCAGCAATAGATTGAAGGTTTTGTCTTTTAGAACTAATGTCTGTAGAAAAGTTAAATACTAAAAACTAACCCCCTTATTCAAAAACAATTATTAAATTTAACAAACGTTTATTAAGCAATTTTTTATATGCAAATCTGTCTTAATAAACGTTTGTTAAATTTAATAATCGTTTTTGAATAAGGGGGTAAGTTTTTAGTTCCTGTTGATTTATCCAACAAATTCTTCTAATTGTAGTTTATTTCACTAGTACCTGATAAACATACCTTATATTTAAAGAAAATATTGTTACGTTTTTACCTTTTAAAAACGGTGGTTTATTTCCTTTAAATAAACCGGGTTCTTTTTAATTGCAAAATAAAAGCATCAAGTAGTTTGAAGAAAATATAAAAAAATTTTAATTAAAAATTAAAACTGTCTTTTTACACACTTATATGTATTACGGTTTAAGAACACACTTAAAGTTTGAGAACACTTTGATCTTAACACAACAATGACTCACAATAAACTGATTCACTTGATTGGCTCTATTAGTCTATTTATACAGCAATCATAATTTCTAGATGGTTCGAAACTAAGATACTAGTATGTTCATGACTGCACGTCTAGAATGTAAGTGTCTGGAATATTCAGACAAAGTCGTTAAAACTTAATGTTGCCATATTGCTCAGCTACGTTTATAACAGGCTGTTCTCAATAATGTTTATAAATTAAAACTTCTACAAATGCTAAACAAGTTGTATGTCGATAAACACGTCATCTGTTGATAAAAATGTTTGATAAACATGCTGTATGTTGATAAAGACAGTTAAATTTAAATTGAAATAAAATTTCGTAACAATATTTATAATTCAATGAGTCATCTTTAAAATCAAACCGATGTAAAAATTTAATTCTTTTGAAAATGTGTATTACATTAATTGTTTAAGGTGAAGTAATATATTGCCTTCCATGTTGGAGTCATTCGATTCGTAACAAGTAAGAAAGTATAGTCGGTCAACCCCGACCATATAATACCCCAAACCGAATAACTATATGTATGTATGTGTAAAAACATATTTTCAGAAATGAGGTCATATAGGAGATATGACCTATTATGGACCAATCATCCAAAAAATGTAATGGCATTACTTCTGTGCATATACATACATAAATATTCTTTGTGTTAAATTTTATCTCTATTTTTTTATTTTATCTGCACAAAATTTGTTGTTGAGATTAGTCTTCATGTACAACTTATTTGTTGGTATAAGTGGCTAAATCATACACTTATGGCTGATAAACCCCTATTTTAGGAGAACATTTGTATGGTGCTAAGTGAAATAATGGACCAGTTTCAATCCCAAACGTCCTTGGGCTAAAAATATGTATGTATATCAAGTATGTATCAAATTTTATCAAAATATCTTCAAAATAGCGACCTGTATTCTGCGCACAAGGTTTACATGGACAGCCAGCCGTACAAACGGACGTACAAACGGACATCGTTAAATTGACTCAGAAAATGATTCTGAGTTGAGTTAGGCGTTACAAACATCAGCACAAATCCAATACATATAACCTTCCCACTATGATGGTGTAGGGTATAAATATTGTGAAAGGCATGATATCTAAACCACTGAAAATAACAAAGAGAACAATCATGTGTAGGCTAAACCTGTGAAATTGTTTGGTGATGAAGAATTAATCAACTGCAATGGTCTTGTGAACACAAATAAATATTCATCAAGGATTATTGATCAACCTAATCTAAACACAACTTTTAATATTTAAAAATGTTTAATTTCTGCAAATATTGATCAAATACTTTTAAATGAGCGCTCATTGTGTTTGCAATTGTGTGTGAGTTTGAATTTTTACCCTATAGGAAGGACATTGGGGATATTTAATATTATGCAATGATGATGGCAGGTTCTCTTGATGCAATATTTTATGCACGCATATATTTTAGTGCAAATTTATTTTATATAATGTGGCCGGACAGACGAATGGTCGGACGGACTGACAGTGGGCCTCAATTGGTATTCATCTATGAATATTTTGTGCGTGTGAGTCAATATATACATACATACAGTGTATCGCAAAACTATTTCGCCTACTCTCTCTTTTAGGAGAAATTTGTTTTTCATTCATAAAAATCAAATAAAACAATTATTTTTTTTTTGCAATTGATAATAGATATTATGTAAAATTGAAAACCCAAAAAAAAAAACTTTAATAATTTGCATCATCATTTCAAGGTCAGAAAAATATTTTGCATTTTTCATTAGTAATCATTTTTTTTTGGTAATAATTTTTTCTGTATTGCCTTTGGCTGTGAAGATCTCTGTTTTAAATACACTGAAAGCAAAGTAATTAAACACATGTGAGAAAAAAAATATATTATAACTCTACGATTTCAATGGGGCCAATATCCATGGTGGTCAATAATATCATTATTATATGCAAGATTACCAACTCCATTGGCAGAAATGAAGCCCTATATCACCACAACTCCCGAACAGGCTAGTCTGCAAGACGTGCATGAAGTTCCAATTGTGTTTCTTTTTGCATACTTTTCTATTCCGTAGAACCTCGTTCTATATATATATATACTTAATATCTAGGAAATATAAACTTGTGACACCAATCGACCAAACCAAATGTTACAAAATAATTAACCGTGGATTTTGTATTGTTATACTAAAGACTTTATTTGGCCTCCACTAGACCCTACGTCGACCATTTCAATATATGCTTTCATCATATAATAGATATATGTAACATGTTCCCGCCACGCAAAATTTTTATTTTTATTAATCTCAGCGAATGATAACCACATCTATCTGTTAATTTCCAAAACAATTGGTTTTTACCTTATCAGACGATCGTACATATTTATGGCTCTCAGCAGCCTGTGGATTTATTCGTTGTTTACATTGGAATATAGTGTTCTTCTTGGTAGGTCTGTTCGGAATAAATGTAGGTTTAAACGGGTTTTCATTTCAAGTCCTTCAGAAACAATAGAACAATTTATTAAATTGTTGACTGCTTGACAACATCTACTAAACATTTTACAAATATTTTTAATTTATTTGTCCTAGTTTTAAAGCTGTAAAATAATTTTTCTTGTGAAAATGGTAAATTATTTTCCCTTCGGCCTTTTTAATGAAAATAACTCAATACCTGCGCACAATAAGAACGAAATTTTTTAACAAAAACCCTTAAAAATTCCAAAAACAATTAAGGAAAACACCAAAAAAAAAACTCAACAAAATAACTTGGAATTTGATCAACTGCAAAAAAGAAAATACATATTTTTACCTGTTTTTACAATTCTATGTTTGAATAAAAAACAAATTCCTTCCTATTGAAAATGAGTAGGCAATTTAGTTGTGTGACACACTGTACATACATACATATCAAAATATGTACAATATGTACTTGCATACTTGTTTAAATGTGTTTGTATCCAACATATATGTATACATATATATACATATGTATGTAAGTAAGTAAGTACGTGGAAGTGTGTTTTAAATATGTATTTATATGCATAGTAACTGTTTGAATTTACAATATATTTGCACACATGAACACTTACCTATACATACTCGTATTTATGTAATGTTAAATACATACACACATTTGCATACATATACCTGTACATATGTAAACGATTAAATATATGTATGTATATGTAGTACATACATGTATTTTAATATATTGCGTGTATTAGACATAGGTCGATGATTATTCGGTTTCATTAAAAAATAAACAAATTTCAAATCCACTGAGGAAATTTCTTGTTATTTAAAATTTCAAATAATGGAAGTGAATTCAATGCAACATGACCACCAAGCTTCTCTTAAATAAAAATTCAACTGGTCTTAATCAATATTTACACAGAATTGTTGTGTTTTGTTCTAATTTTTAACATTTTACGAAGTACATACTCAAAAAGTAGGTTTAAACATGTTTCTAATGGAAATATTTCGTTAGCTCTTGAATCCGAACTTTTAAATAATATAAACAACATTCTCTTATGCATAATCGAAAAGTATATTTCAGTAGTAGTTTTTACAAAATACAAATAAATTGTCAAAAATACGTTTATTCTAGCAAAAACTTTACTTAAATTCTTAATTTTAATGACTTCCAGAATTCATAATCTCATAGTTTTATTTGACACTTTTTGTTTTACTAATAATATACTAATATAATATACTCGTAATCCATATAAAACCGACCTACATATATTTATTTGAGATACATTTTTGCATTTTATAATTATGAGATTTTTAAGACATATGTATATAAACTCGCTTTATGTATGTATTATTATTATTATGTATCTCAAATAAATATATGTAGGTCGGTTTTATATGGATTACAAATCATTCATTATTACCTATAGTATCGTTTTGCATCTCATAGCCACGCCTGTTATGACAGGATTGCGGTAAAAATTCCCCAATAAAACAAGCTGCCGTTTTAAACATTTGAGTACAATTTTTATTTTGCAATATGTTAATAATTGTACCATTGTACTTGTTTGTTTTTGTGAATATTGTAACTTTTTCAACTAAAAAAAAAGATGTACATATCGATGGTCTCATGTAGAAAGGTCCTAACTCGCATATTTGAAACTTTACAGGAGAAGGTAAAAACATAATAGAAACTGTAATATTCAACATGCAACTTTTTTTGTACAACTGCTTATAAAAGCGTTATTTTTTACACTATTGCAATAAATTTTT
Organism: Bellardia bayeri; assembly: GCA_950370525.1. NCBI lineage: Eukaryota > Metazoa > Arthropoda > Insecta > Diptera > Calliphoridae > Bellardia > Bellardia bayeri. The sequence continues at coordinate 44,518,973 of OX493268.1, read as the reverse complement.
GTGAGGAGGTGTATTTGCGTTAAATGCATTGGAATCGCAAAAAAACAAATTTCGAAAAAATAGTTAGTTAGGGCCTTTCTACATGAGACCAACGATATGTACATATTTTTCATAGAAGCATACAAAAAAGTTAAAAATGTAAAATCAAAAAATTACAGATTACTACCAAAATTCAGGCAATGGGAATGAATTTAACCCAGAATCTGACTCCGACACCGACCTGGCAGAGATAAATGATTTTGATAGTGACATTCGTGAATACGAAAAAATATTAGGAACTAAAAGGAAAAAAACAAAGGAAAAACCAAAATTGTCCTTAATAAGAAATCTTCTGCAAGATCTTGCGCTTGGAATCATTTTTGCCAAATGGTTATTTCAAAGAAAACTCTTTTAGGTTATACGAGTATGTTAAGTTCTTTTTGAGGAGACTCCTATGCGTCTAAAGGGGTAATGAATTTGTTATCAATATAAATATTTAATTATAATTATACAAAATTTCAACCTATAGTATGAATTCCATCTGAAAACGGAAAGTAGTTGTATTTGATTTATGCGATCGCAATGATATTTACTATAGTGAATAAATATTGCAACTTCGGTCCAAATATATGAATTCTTGAAAATTAAAAAAAGTAAAAATTTCACAAAAGTGTATATGTACATACACTTACTCAATAAAGTCTGCGTTCATTGTTAAAACAAATAAAGAAGAGTTTAATAAATATGCTTAAATGTATAAATAAATATGTAAATAATTGCTGCAGAGATGTGCGGCCATTTTATAGACAATTAAACCCAATTTATGACAAATCACAGGCATCAGCAACAACTTCAGGCGTCGCAAGTCGTTCTGCATTGAAAGATGTATATAATACATACAAAATAATAATATTGAATTTTTTAAATACCTATTGCCCAATTCGCATCAAAGTATCAAATTGGACAGCAATGTTGATGTAAATAGGAATTTATAACAATATTAATACTTATTGAAATTTCATGGTACATGCAAATTTTCAGCAGGCTGACAGCCGAATTTGAGCCGCCGCCGTCTTGTTTTAGTGGCAGCCGCCGCCGCCGTCAAATTTGGTCGGCGCAGGTCTCTGCACTGCACCTGATTTTTATAGCCTTCACCTTCATGAGAAGGGTATATATAAGTTTGTCATTCCGTTTGTAATTTCAATAATATAATTTTCCGACCATATAAAGTATAGATAGCGGAGTCGATTAAGCCATGTCCGTCTGTCTGTCTGTCTGGATGTTGAAATCAATTTTTTGAAGTCCCCAGATATCTTCGGGACCCAAATCTTCAATAATTCTGTCAGACATGCTTTCGAGAAGTTTTCTATTTAAAATCAGCAAAATCCGTTCACAAATAAGGGAGATATGAGTAAAAATCCGAGACAACCTCTGAAAATTTTATCAAAAATACTAACACCCTTATTCAAAAACGATTATTACTTAACAAACGTTTATTAAGCAAATCTGTTCTAATAAACGTTTGTTAAATTTAATAATCGTTTTTGAATAATTAAAAACGAAATTAAATAATTTTTTTCATAAACAAATGGCGCTAATTGCTACAAATATTTTTTTTTTCATATATAGATGGCGCTGATCACACAAAGTATTTAAGTGTGTTCTTAAACCATAATATAAATGTGTAAAATGTTTTCGAAAACTTTCAGTGTGTTCTTAAACCCTAATATAAATGTGTTAAAAGACAGTGGTTAATTTTTTTTAATCGTGTTTGTGTACATTTAAATAAATAAAGCCTCGTTATATTTTCTTCAAAGTACTTGACGCTTTTATTTTGCATTTAAAAAGAATCCGGCTTATTTAAAGGAAATAAACCACCGTTTTTAGAAAGCAACAACGTAACAATATAATATATACAATATGTACAGTCGGGCCTCGATTATCCGTGATTCGGTTAACCGGTAACCCCGATTAACCGTGATGAAAAAATATCAGTCTATTCTCTTTTGTTTGCAATGTTTTCAATTGTTTGCTTCGATTAACCGTGATTACCTCTATTATCCGTGATGCCAGAATTTTTTTTATTAACTTCAAATTCATACGTACAATATAATAAACATGAAAACGGGGAATTCCCTTGTTTGCATACGATTAGTCGGAAGCATTTTAAAGTGACTAGTTTAATTTTGAAATTTGGGAAGTGCGGGTGATTAGATCTATGTAAATATATTTAGTATGTCATCGTTACCAGTAGTAAAAAGATAAAGAAACATTTTAAATATTGAAGATAAAGTGAAAATAGTTAACGAGCATTCAAAAATAATGTGAGTTTTAAAATGCAAGCTCAAAAATACAAAGTTTTAAGAAGAATTAATTTGTTTTAATATAAATATGTATGATCACTTGTTAAATAATAAAAATATTTAAAAACTGTATAATCAAAATTGTAATTCGATTAACCGTGGCCCGACTGTATGTATATAATATAATTATGCATACACAACAAAGGTTGTATAAGGGTATATAAAATACGGCATAGCCGTAGATTTTCGAATAATTATATTTGTGGTGAATTTCCAAAAACTCACTACGATTTTCATTTACACATTTATAATTTGTTAGCTAATTCAGCAACCACCCTTAAAACTGTAAAAAAAAACGCACATTGCCTACTTTTACGATGAACAATTTTCAATGACCTTGAAATTTTTCGAATAACGGTATTGTGGCGAATTTCCAAAAACTCACCACGATTTTTTATACTCAGCACAAATGTTATTCACCACACTATTTTTTCACCACCCACTCGAGCAAAAAAAAATTTTTTGGGGGGGGAGTCCGTCCATCCCATCCGTCACGGGTTTTTTATCTGTCTCCCCCTCCCCTCTCACCTTCTTCGTGTCATCGTTCTGCCTGCCGTCCGTCCGTCCATCACTTTGTGTGTTTGTGGTGTGTGTGTTTGTTGGTGGTGCTGCTTTGTGCTGCTGCGCTGCTTTCTTAGAAAACCGTGTTCTTGTTATTTATGCGAATTTCAAAAACGGGAATTTTTTGATAAAAAATTTCAAAATAGGTGCGCCATCTGGTGCTGTATTTTTCTTTAATAATTTTGGCAAAGTGTCGATACAACAGTGTCCGAAAAACATTCATGGTCTGGCATCTCTCTACTACTTGCTTTGCCAACTACTTTGACTACAACAGTATAAGTTTTTGCAACCCTGCTAGTCAGTAGTAATTAACAAATATGGCGACTCGTATCAAGTGTTTTTCTACCTGCTGACTGGAAAAATTTATTTTTTTGATAAATAATTTGCAAATATTATCTGATAATTGAAAAAGTACAAACATTGGAATTTGCTTAATAAAGTCTACATATTTTTATTAAAAATATATGAAAAATGTCTTTATAAGTGAACTAATAATAATACTAAAAATTCAGTGGAGAAAAAATATTGCGATAAAAATCGATTTTGTTCAAAGAAATCTTCAAATACGTCTCAAATCTCCGCTAACAAAAAAAAAACAAAGAAGTCACACACTCCAGTCAGTCGTTTAGTATATGTGCGCGAATGTAAATGAAGAAATAAAAAAAGAATTTGGTGATAAAAGTGGTATAGAAAAAATAATATGGATAAAAAATATAATAATTATATACATATGTATTTCTTATTATTGTAATAAAGAAGCTAAATAAAGTTAATAATTTGAAAACGACTCAGCAAAAAAAATAATACGTACATACATTTTATATGCACATAATATAAAAGTGAAAAAAAATGTTAATTGTTAAACAAATAAAATCAAGGAAAACACAACAACCAGAATGTTGTCTGTTTTCTAATGAAAAAGTAAAAAACAAAAAATAAACGAATTTAATATAAAATTTACTGGATTAGGGTATACCTACATTCAATTGAAAAATAGTACTTACTAAATAAAACGTTTTTTATTTGTTTTATTTTTTATTATTATGATATTAATTAATTGTCACTTCAAATAATTGAAACAACAAACGAAATGTCCTTTATTCATCCCCCAAGGTTTTGTGTTGTGTGTATTTTTTTTATTATTTTTGCATTTTGTTATTGTTTTCAATGAACACAAAAAATAAAAACAGTGATATTGAATGAACCGACCGATGAACGAACGAAGGAACAAAAAACGATACTTTTACACAGTAGAAATGTTTTGTGAATGAATGAATGTGTGTGTATATATAACGGAATCTAGCATGTCATTTGAACATTATTATCAACATCATCGCATGTATACAGCCGTTTTGTTGTTTTGACCAGAACTTTGAAAGAATTTTTTTCGTTTTGCATTTTTTAATTTTGCAAACATTTAATAATATTTCAATGAGGAGTATTTAAACATCCCAAAAACCCTGAACTATAAATAGCTATATCATTCAAAAATTATCATTATTGCAATATTAGAAAATAGTTTTCCTAATATCCTACGTAATTCCAATAAGAATATAAAGTTAGGAACAAGTCGGTTGTCACTAACATTTTTAAAAATTTTTCTTCATCAAATATGGAGGTGACATAAAAAATTTTGGAACAAGTCGGTTTTACTGACTGAAAAAAAAATCATCAAATACGGCTTTTAGAGGCGGTCCAAAAAAGTATTGAAATGTTTTCCTTTTTAATTTATCTAAAAAAAATTATTAAAATTATACATTCCAAGATGGTAGGTATCTATTTAAACATTTTATCGTATTTTTTAGGAATTACCGTTATGTTCGTAATGAAGTCTTAATTTTTTGTTATTTTATATTGTTATTTATAAAACGAAATAAAACTGTATAGGTACCTACTTTAAGTTTTCCTGAAACGTTTACTTTTCTTTAAACAATCAATTTTTGAGGTGTATTTAAACTTTAGTCTCTGACTGTATATTGGCATAAGCGATTTTTCCCTTTACGGAAACTTACGCTGCAGGTCTACTCATTTTTGTTTTTAAAAATCGTTTTCCAACTTCTGAAAAATATAATGTTAATTTCAATAATAATATAATTAATACTTATACAATTTATAAGTATTTACTTACTTCCAGATCCAACCATCTTTACTATTATTTTTGCAAAGTTTGAGAACTTTCCATCAACCTCACACTCAAACATAGCAAATAATTTTATTATTTTATTAACTTCCACCTAAAAGGAGACTCGTCTAGGCAGATCTTCCGACTTATACCATCGTATACGAAACCGGACTTCTCGATCTCAACTCCTGAGTTTAATTGTCTCCACCAAGATCCAAAATGAGTTATGTTTGGTATTCCAACAGGAAACTTATAGGTTATATACATATGTACATACATACTTATGTATAAAAACAACGAAATCATGTGGTCAATGCAAATTTAGAGAAATCGTAACGCGGTACAGTTATAGGACGCCAAACATTAACCAATGCGTGTGAGTCGCAAGACTCTCGAAGACTTCGAAACAAGGACGTCTTGATTACCCTTAAGACGTCCTGATTACCCTTAATGGCGCGGGAGTTTTTTCGCATAGTAAATATTTCTTATATTTTTTATGGTTAAATACCTATAATCTTTCTGTAATATCTTCGGATCTACATACATATATGTATATGTACCTAAACGGTCATATACCTATACATACATTAAATTAAAGTTTAATTTCTTGACATTAAAATTTTGTAATTTATATGCATACTTACTCATACAACCCTCTTTTTTCCCGGATTTTTGGATTTAAAAAAAAAATATCGGAACAAAAAATAATTTTTCAAAATTGACCTATAGATGGTACATATGTATAAATATGTAGATAATCTTCTATCCTTGGAAAGGTCTTTAAAATCTCTATCATTTGATATGTACCTATATCGTCTAAGAAAGAAATTTAGTTTTCAAGATATGTAGGTATATGCAGCTAAATATATTACAAGCCGCCTTGGAGCCCCTCCAACTCGGGGGAGTGGGAAAAACCATTTGGGTTAAATTGCATGATGTTTATAATCAAGAAATTTCAACTATTTATTTAAGTAAATTCTATGAAAAAATAAAAAAAACTAAAATTTTTTCTGAAATTTTGAAGTTTTGAATTAAAAAAAAAAATTAATTTTTGATAACCCATTGAATGCGCCTCTCAAAGATCTTTCATATGATACCAAATTTACATATAGTTCCTTTGGAAGAAATGTGAAAAAAATCAAAAAACCTCTAAAAAGGATATTTGTATTCTTTGATCCAGCTCACCAAATATTGACCCTAGGACAAAAAAAATTGAGAAACGTAGTCTTAAAATGAATCAAATTTTCAAAATTTCGAGAACATCCGCAACTTTATTTTGGGGCCACGCTAATGTACATACATAAATATATACATATCTACTTATGTTTATGTATGTTTATTCAAAATACAAATATACACGTACAATCAAATCAAACGTCAATTCAAAAACGCCACTTGGAAATCGTTATCAATTTACTATAAAAGTATTAATCGTTAGCAAAATATTGATCAATAAATCTTTATTTCAATATTTGTGGTTTTTAAGCATTCTGGTAAATTTTTTTACAGCATGTTTTTACACTGAATCAGAACTGATTTGTGATTTTTTTCCTAAAGAAGTAAATAATACATTTTATTTTTTATTAAAAAAATATGTTTGAAACTATTAAATAAAATGGAAACTAAATACGAAAAGTTAATGTTAATAAAAATATAAGTTAACAGATAGAAAAAACTCACCTGTCGAATTATTCGAAACCGGACGGTTTTCAGAGAGAAAAAATAAGTTTACGTTTTCAGTTTCTGGAAACTCCAGCCTATTCCTAGAATAAAGTAGAATAGAATATGCTATTCTATTTTGATTTAATAAACTTGTTGCTTTTTAATTTGGAATAAGATCGATAGCAGTTGAAAGTAATTATATTTGTATGTATGTAGTTCGTGTAGCTTTTAGCTTTTTATAGACCAAAACGGTTTTCTTATTTTGGTATCTATAAATTATGACTATATCTAATATACTGATACCACAGTTCGGGCTTTGAAAAATCTGTTTATTTAGAAGAATTTCATTCAAAATACAGTCGACATTCCATAACTCGAGTCATCATTATCCCAAAAAAAAAACTTCGACTTACGGAGTTACAGATTTTTTTGTCAAAATAGAATAAAAGGTTTTTATATTATGTATTTTTATTGAAAATAGCCTTTAATCGAAAACTACATACTTGAACATATAAAAGAACAAGCATATGTACTCATATATGTACATACATATGTAATTAAAAAATTACAGTTAAGTAAAATATTCTGAAATAAGTGGCTGATATTTTACTTTTTTGTTGTTACTTTCAGTCTTTTATAAGTTTATATTTTCTTCATTGCGAATAAATTTTCATTCGAACGTTCGAATTTTTTAACATTTGGGATTCCCTCATTCGATAGCGAATAAAATGTATCGAAATTTCTAATGATGGCATTCGATAACGAATGATCATTCCAACGCAACCTTGCGAGTTTTTACTCGTAAGCAAAGAAGCATTCGAAATAACGTTTTTTTTTTTAGCAAACAGAAGAAACAAAAGAAAATGTTAGTAAAAAAAATTTGTTACTTAGTTTAAAACACAGAGAACTCTGTGGTTTAAAAAATATCATAATAATAATAATTTTAGTACTTTTAGGTCAAAAATAAATTTTACCTATGCTTGCTTTGTGAGCCTAAAACGTCTTTTGAGTCTAGAAAAACACATACATACATGTATTATTAACCTACATATAGTAGGTTTCTTATTTGTTTCCTTTTAGTCATTAATGTTTTCAATACCGCCAGAGTCAAAAGACGATGAGTAAAAAAACATAACTGGATCCATTTTTAATTTAAAATAATTTCTTTAAAAAAGTTTTGCTTTTACTTGAGTTATTTTTTGCAGAACCATATGTTTTTTGTTTACATTTTCTTTTATTTTATTCAAAACGTACATAAGTACGTATTACAACACTGAAACAATGAATCGATTCGATTCGTATCGAGTACCATCATCAGAAAATTTTGCACTGTAGAAATAAATTTCGATTCAAAAACAATTTCGATCACGACTGCCAGAATTAGCCCCCTGATAAGCATTTTAAAACACATTTAGTTGCCATAATAATAAAAAAAAATCGATTTCGAAATTTATCATCTAGCCCGAATTATGAATAGAATTGATACTTACGCAAACAAAAAGAACAAATTTGTAATTCCCCGAAAAAATAAACAAAAAAGTAAGTAGAACGTAAAACAAACAAACCATAAAAAAAAACAAAAACCCATTAAAACAAGCAAAATTCTTCGAGTCGTAGAGTTCATGTAGCATACACATGAGTTGTTCGAGTTCTAGAGAATTTCGACTTATAGAAGTTCGAGTTACGGAAGGAAATTTGATGTGATTTGTTCTTTTAACGCTACAGCCAACCAAATTAGTTCGAGTTAGAGAAAATTCGAGTTAGAGAAGTTCGAGTTATGAAAGTTCGACTATATGCTTAAATCGATATTTGAAGGATTAAATGAATTTAATATCTACTAATTGGTACATCATCTACATTTCTAAAAATAAAATTTAAAGCGTATTATCGAGTTATTAAAATTTGCGGATTATGAAGTAACTAAAAATTATTGTAATGAATCAATTCTTTCATATTCTGGTTAGTTAATTTTCATTAGAATAAACATGCATGCTAAGAACAAATAGACTGAGTTAATTTACATATAATAAAAAAACAAATAAACAAAACTAGTATATAAATAAATAATATAAAGCGTAAATAATAATAATAATAAAAAAATTAAAAATTATAATTAAATGAAAAAAGTTAAATTAATAAACAAAAAAAAAACAGAAATAAAATGTTTTATGAAAAAATTTCGTAGACGTATGCTACTAATTCATTAAAATAAATCATATGCGGGCCACAATTGACTGAGTCATTTATATTACTCGAAAGTATTATTTTTTACTTCATTATCTTTAATACAACTTCTTCTGTTTTTGTACTTTAGACCGCAAGTGGTAACTAAACGCACACAGTCATTTCCTTTTTAAATGGTCTATACCAGGTGCGTGTAAAAAAGCATTCCTTGCTAAACTTTAAATATACATACTGAGAATAGAAATCCAACTTCATACTGCCTCCAACTATTATGTATTGCTGTAAATGTCTGGTGTTTTTCTAAAACAACTTCCTGTAAACTTATACACTAACAATAACAAAATAATAATAAAACAACAACGACGCAAACTAATTGAAAATCCTCTTGAAAATATTACAAAAAAAAAAAAAAAATAAATAAAAGCCACAAGAAGCGAAAAACATCCACAATATTGGAATACTTAACAACTGGATATTTATACGCACGAGCGACACTTTAAAGGTTGGAAGCCTAAAATCAACAGCAACAACAACCACAAATATAAAATATTACAAAAATAAAATAAATACTCCATCCATATTCTGGCAAACTAAGCCAACTAAGTAAAGAACTAACTAACGAAATATTGAGTCAGTCAGTCAGGCAGTCGTTTACACAAATAAAGAACTAAAAAAAGAAGTCGTACTACTACAAGTCAACCCAACTTTACTTAAAAAAAAAATAAAGAAAAAAATATCAAAATCTATCGTCCTACTTATTGTCATAATAATAAAATAGAAAGAAAGCCAAAAAATAAAGGAAAATACTGAAATTAAATATATAGTATACAATTTTATTTGTGGTAGTCTCGTCTTTGTCGCGATATATGTATGTACTACCTAAAAATTGCTCGTACGTGAGTGAGTGTTTGTGTAAAGTTTTATTACAAGTTCGTGTCTACTTGTTTTTCAACTGTTCGCTTCTTTGCTTATCAAACCAAATAGCAGCCAAACTGCCATCGAAACTACTATAAACCTCCCACTTAGTGGGGCAGCCTGTTTTCTTTCTTATCATCATTTATGCCTGCAAATCTAATACTTGATTCACTCAAATAATTTCCACTTTTAATAACTGCACACTTGGATTAGTTGTAGACGTAGCTGTAAGTGTGGTAGTAGTTGTGATAATTCTTTAACAACTACTTTACCACCTACCACCTCATCCTTAACTCTATCTCCCTCACTCTCTTTCTCCTGTCTGCCGTCAGTCTTCGTCATCATCAAACTGTATTTGTTTAATACTTAAAATGTCAACGGATAAAATCAAAGTTGCTGTCAGGGTGCGACCCTTCAATCGTCGTGGTAAGTTGTAATTCTCACTTCTTTTATGTTTCATTATTTAAATAGTTACATTTCAACTCACACTATGAATATTTGCTAATAGTTATTATTTTTATTTTATATAGTATATATTATTTTATATAGTAATTAAATGGCAAAAGTCTAGTAAATTCTAGTTGTACATTAAACAAGAAGTCATTGTGGCAAAGTCTTTTTCTTTTAATTGTTTTAAATAAATTTTGACTAATACACAAGTGAGCAATTATTAAATCTTCCTATCGATAAATTGAATCATTCACTCAATTAATTAATATTAAATAATAAATGCCTATAAAAGATATATGTACTTATAAAATTACATTTATATATATGTTTGTATGTATGTATCAGAGATCGGCAATGAATCGTTTTTTCTGATTCACAACTACTCATAACATTTTAAGTATAAGTGGTTTTACATCATTGCAATTTAACCACTCTGAGTTACTCAAACTCACAACAACGTTGATTTATAAATGCAAGTGGATATAAGTATGAGTACTACGCCGATATCGAGTTCATACCATTCCCAATATGTTTGATTCATAAACCGCGGTATTTAGATTTACATTTTAAGTAAAATACTCAACTCAGTTAAGTCATTCCGTTAGGTATTTATACAAAATAAGTAAAAAAGAAATATAAAAACATACAAGTAAGTTTATAGAAAAACATATTTTCGAAAATATAACATTTATTATTTTATATAATTTTTATAAGCAGCAAGTCATACTTATTTTTTTTATCATCCATGTACATTGAGTTAAGAAGAGTCTAAATAAACAACATCATACATGAGATTAAGTATGAATATAATGAGTACTTCAAACTTTAAAGATGAGTATTGGTTTGATGATATTGAGACAAGTATGAGTACGTATAAGTACAATAAATTATAAGTCATGATTCGAGTATACTCACTTTTTCAGTACTCATAACTGATCTCTGGTATGTATGTTTTATATGCGAACAATTATTCTCTAAAAAATGGTGCCTTTATCTGCTCTCATATGTAATGTATTGTTCGTTCAACTTCGGCATGTAAGGTATTCTCAAAAACTTCACAATATACATATGTATGTATTTATAGTATTTATATAAGGCGACCAGATTTTGGAAATGAAAAAAGAAGACATTAAGAAAAATAGTAAAAAATTTATTTCAATTTAATCAATGTTTACATTTTTTACATATTGTTACCATTTACTATTTGAAAAGCGAAAGTTCAGTCAGTAAGAGTATGAGCAGAACAAGCACGACACGACGTTTGTGAAGTAAAATTTGTTTTATTTGTTAACCCTTTAACGCCTAAGACCGCCTATAGACGGTCATCAGTTGAGTATTAAAAAAAACCGGGTTTTTCCGTCTAGCTACTAAGACCGTCTACAGACTGTCTTCCTTGTTTTTGTCCTGGAGCTTTCCAGGCGTATTTCTTTTTTCTGAATTGAAAATGAAATTCGTAATTTGCAGATGAAACAAAATTTATTTCTGCAATTTGAACGTATTTTCAATTTCAGGTATTTAAGGGTTAAAGATAGCGATTCTCATTCTACTTAGAAATTGTTCTGTTCATACTCTACGCTCAATAAAAACAAATATTGATCATGCATTTAAAATTAAAGATGGCAAAAGATGACTAAGTATGAAAAAGATGACTGAAAGAGGACACAAATTTTATAGATGACAGCGAGTTAAAATAGATGATTGTCCTCCAAAATAGAGGACGTATGGTCTTAATTTATATGAGGTAGCTCAATACAAGATGAAAAAAGTAAATTTGAGGAAAAATGTTATTTAAATTTATATATTTATAAACATCACATAATATGTTGGCAGGACCTTTGAATATCTTTATTTAAATACAAAATGTATCCTATGAAATACGATTTTGTGAAAATGTATCTGAAAAAGAAATTTATTTTCCATAAAACGCCATAAGAAAAATGTTAATATGTAATTAGAAACTTTTGCGTTTTTTGAATTGTGTACATTTCAAATCACTGTGATTGAAAGATTCTTAAGAGCCTGATGCCTACTTACGGAAAATTGTATGAAAATCAAACAATTTTTTATAAAATTTATCAGGCTCTAAGGCTCTAATTATGTATTTGAAACTTGTTTCACTTTATATTTGTTTATTTATGTTTAAATTTTTAGATGAGATTATTATCAACAATTATTATTTAATGTGTTTTGAAGGCATATATTTTTGTGTGTGTGTTTTTTTTTATAAAAATCTAAGTATAAATTAGGAATTTCATGATTTAAACTCTGTCCCGATCTTTTTTTCTTTTTGACTTCACTTAATGGTCATCTTTTATATAAGAAATTATTGCGCTATACAAAATTAAACACAATTGTGTTTGTTAAAGAAAAAAAGAATACTTTGCTAAAAATACCTTTTAAAAGTAAAGGTCTATACTTATAATAAAAATCGCGTTTCATATTCTAATGGACACAGTTAAATCATTGAACAGACATGTACGGGGAGGCAAGGTATTGAAAAGTGTAAATAAGGTTATGTTCTAGTGCAGCCACTCTTCAAAGAGCTCGCTTGATTATCTCCAAAACTTGTCGATTTGTGATATCCATGTGACAACAGTCCTATTATAGCGATATCTTCATTCCCAACCAATCTGTATACCTTGTCTCAAGGGATGTGTTCCTTCGAATCATACACTTTAATACAAACTTTTTCTGTTGTACCTGATAGGTAGATAGGTACTTGCGATTGATAGTTTGCAAAAATAATGCCAGGAAATTGAAAAATGTCTGGTTATCTTACGAACGACCGGCATTCTTCTGTTAAAAAAAATGTGGACGTTATTTCATTAATAGCTGAACTTTAAAAAAAAAATACATAAATATCAGATAATTATTAAGAAATACTCCTGCAAAGCCGTCGAAAAGTTAGTAAATTAAAAGGGAATTTTTCCAATATCGTTTAATGAAGAGACCAGCACCAACCACAAACACAATCCATTCCCACGACAGCCGGTTCTACGTACCGGAATGACCCGAGATCACTCGCCAAGGGCTGTCAACTCAGCAGTTACTGCTGTTACAACAACAAGCACAATTCACACTTAGGGTACCTTCAAAGAGTAGAGTACGTAACTTACTAGTATATCATTATAAAATATAGATATTTTACTTTAAATTGGCATCAAAAGAAGTATCAAATAGTGTGATTTGAAAATTGATGTTAAAAATTGTCTAGAATAGAATCGCCCAGATATAAGACAAAATGGTGATCGCCATGTTAAAAATAAATTGTGTTTTTGCAAAATACTTGTGATTTACGCAATTATTTTATTTGAAATACGTTTTTTTGAATTAAAATTTAATTTAGTTATAAAGTGTTTGTCATAAAAATTTAATGTATAATGTTTACTATTATTACAAGAGTGTTTTTTATTCAAATGCCTTTTATATTCTCTATAAAAAAGTGTTTTGTTCATTAAACTTTTTTTGTCACTCTTAAAGCAAAAATATGTAGAAGTTTTAGGGTGCTTTTAAATATATATTTTTTTAAAATTCAAATATATTAAAATGCATGTAATTTTAATAGAATAAATAAAAAAGACTTCATATTTTATATTGCACTTTTTTTTGTTATTTTTGTAGTCATTTATTAAAATAATTAATTACACATTCGATTTCCTTTCGACTAGGTTTGTTTACTCGGTTTCAAAACGAGAAAAATTATGTGAATTCGGTTTACAAAACACCAAAAAATGTGAATTCGTTTTAAAACGAGAAATTTACTCGGTTTACAGAACAGGGCCGTATATAACAATTTAATTCATATTATTTTAAATATACATTGTTTTTATAAAAAATAAACAATTTCTTTTCAATATATTAAAACTTCGTTCATTTTTAACATTATTTGATAATAAATTAAATAATTGTAGTCCTTTGTAGAATAGACATATTTTCATGGCATTATTTAGAGCTTTATGTATCATAAAATCATTGTCATTTCGTAGATTGTATGGTTGTATTTCGTTGACATATTTTAGTTGTACATATGGAATCTCCTGCGTTTCCCATAAGTAAACATTGCTCTCCGTTGCGGTTTTCATAGTAGCAGTAATCCTAAAAAGATATAATTGACTACAACCTTGAAGATTCAATTAATATACCTCGGACCAATTCCAATAGACTTCTTCTGGTTATTGACATTCCATAAGCGGCTTATGTACGGGATAAAATCAAGATAATACTTATCACAGCGGAGTCAACACAAACCTTTAGGCTCTCCGTTGCGGTTTTCATAGTAGCAGTAATCCTAAAAAGATATAATTGACTACAACCTTGAAGATTCAATTAATATACCTCGGACCAATTCCAATAGACTTCTTCTGGTTATTGACATTCCATAAGCGGCTTATGTACGGGATAAAATCAAGATAATACTTATCACAGCGGAGTCAACACAAACCTTTAGGTATTTAAAGCTTTTTTTTTTCAAAAGTTGAATATGAAATATGTAATTTAATTGAAAGTTAGCAATGTAGAATTCTATATATCGTCACCTAAAATGCCCAAAAGACTTAACCCTCATTATCATAATTTTACAGGAGAAGCAGCAAAAAACATTATAAAATGAAAACTGTTTAATTGAAAATCGCGATTTCTTCACACCTTGTCTTAATGTATTATATAGGTATATAGACGACAAACTTATTTCTGTTAAAAAAAATGTGGGTTAAGTCTTTTGTGTTTTATGAAAACGTTTAAATGATGTTACGTCTTTTTCCATTTCTTGAATAAAATCGTTAGTTTGAAACGTATAAGATTAAAATTTTTATGAGCATTTTATTTTAGCCTTGTGTTCCAGATTCAATCAAAAAACGAATTTTGATTTTTTGAGGGTTACGTCTTTGGGCATTTCAGGTGACGATATGTATCTATATAAAATATATGTCAGATTAACCTTTTCTAATAGTTTAATATTTTGATACCTCATTAGTAGAGTTTGACCCAATATTTTGTTCGTGTATGGAATCCTGTTTTAAATTCACTATTGTAAGAAAGTCTTATAGTTTTAGACTTCCTTACACAGAATTTCAAAAACAGTAGCTTTTATAAAATTTAATGTTAAAAAACTTGCTAAACAATTTCTACTATTTAAAGCAAATATTTAAAATTAATACTATATTTAATCTGATTTATAAAGTATTCTTGATCCGAAATAAAAACAAAAAAAGAGATTAAAATATAATCTAACAAAAAATTCCAAGTAAATAATAAAAAAAATAAACTTTCTTACTTTTTCTAGACAACAGAAACAGAAATCAATAAAATTTATATGCCTACATAATATAAATATTAAATAAACCTAATACATATTATTTTTATAAAGTTCCATTTATACAAACTTGCAAATATTAATTGTACTACAAAATTATTTTCACCAACTTGTACGTTTAACAATTTGAGTAAAAATTTTATTAAAAAACAAACAAACTAATTTCAAATAAGTTTATAATTGTAAAATTAAATCACAGATATACATAGTATGTATGTATGTACATATTTCTACACAAGCACACCAGTGTAGTAGTTTATTAGCAAATAGTAGTTGTAAATTTCTATAACAACACAATAATATTTCATAACGTCATTTATTAGTCGACCAAAAAAGCAAACAAATAAATAAAAAATAGAAAAAAACAATAACAAATGCTTTCAAGGAAATATGTATACTCGTCATAGATTTTTTACGAGTTTAAAAAAAGTTAAATATAGTTAAAACAAAATATGCATTAAACATTTCATTACAATTGTCTACGATTATATGTACTTGTAGTCGTGAATGAGCAACTTCAAGTTAAATATCAGTTAAATCATAACTTTGTTATGTTTTTTTGTTTGTATTTAGTTTTATTTTTTCTTATTTTTTTTGCACAACAACGAAAAACAATTGTAAAATAAACTACAAAGCAGAAATAAACAAAACAGAATTTACACAACAATTGTAAAATAAAGTACAAAACCAAAAATTTCATTACCATAAAACGCCATTAAAAATAAAAAGCAAAGTAAAGAAATAAATAATTTGCACAAATAGAGACACCCAAGTAAAGCAACAATTTAATATTTATGTGACAGGTGGTGACCATGTTAGAAAGGACATTTAGTTATAGCCCTTGGCATTTCAAAATAGAAATAAAATTTGAAATAAAAGCGATAGAGGATATTTTGTAAATAAATATTTTAAAGTTTTTGTAACTTTAAAAAGGGTTTAAATTGCTTTCAGACTCTACTCATATTGGGAAGATTTGGGAATCCTTCCTTAAAAAAATTGTTTTCTACTAAACAGTATTTAGAAATAAAAAAGATTTCTCCACCATTGTCATGAAATTTTGGCCATACCCTATACATGAATGTAGTCATTTATATATACATACATGTAGCTAAGTATATGTATGTATGTTAAAAAACAAAGAGCAAATTTTACTGGGGAGCTTATTAACTGGCAAAAAAAATGAGTCATATTGATAAGCAGCTGATTTATGAATATTATATGTAGGTATGTATATATTTTTCTGTTAAACTTTTAAAAACTCAACATACTACGATGACTCTGTCTACTAAGGTAGGCTAGCTAATGGAGAAGGTGTAGTGCGGGGGACATCACACGTTTATTATAATAAATGTTAATGAACGAAAATAAAACTGATCTGACAGAGAGATTGACAAAAAGAGAACTGCTAAGAAGCATTGAAGAAGATTGAGAGACGACTAAAAAAAACTTTTAAAAGTAAATTATTGTATTTTTTTTTGGCAAAAAAAAAATTTAAACTTGAAAGATATAAATGATCATGTTTCAAATCTGTGTTTTTAGAGTAAAATTTGTTTTTGCTTTGGCAACATTTTTTTTTGCAAATAATGTTGTCATACTGTCTACTTTGTAAAATGGTTTCGCGATTTGATCTTACAAGTATTCGTTGAAAGCAAAATTAGTTTTTTTCAGTTTTGCGGTCATGTGGGGAAAATTTTTGAATTTCTATTTCGGTATACCATATTTTTTATTTACTTAGAAATGCACTTTACATTTAAGATTTGATTTTCAAAAGGGCAATCTAAAGCATTTTCACATAAATCTAAATGCATAAATGTTTTAATATTTTTTAAAACATTTACTTAAAGTATTCGTGATTCTTAATACCCCCAACACCATTCAACTTTTCATTTCGATTTGAATATTTGTTTGTTAATAAATAATTGCGTCTTGAAAGCATATTTCCCATATTCAGCATCTCTGAAATTCAAACAGTTAGATTTTAAATGCTATTTACAATTCTCAACAGGATTACCAGAAAATGGCCTCTTATCGTCAGCTTTTGACAAAACTATATTGGGCTAATTGTGCAGAATTTTAAATCAAAGAAAAGTCTCGGTAGTAATGTAAGACTCTAACGTTAGTATCACTGGAGAGCTGAAGGCCAATTGTGTCACCAGTTTAACAGTGGATTCGATTACTTAAATATTATCAAAATAGTAGTCCTTAGAAAGAACTTCTGGTGGGAAGCAAAGTTAAAAGAATAACAATTCATCAAACAGGATTATTACCTAAAGATCCAATTGAATAATTTTATTGATTTTTTTTATAAAAAACAACAGAAGTTTTTGTTTTCATATTATCTACTATTATTAATACGACAAAATCATAGAGTCAAAAATCATTAGTATAACGAATTCAAACACAATATATTAATTTATTTATTCAGTTAATTAATCCATAAATTCGTTATTCCAACTCCATCTAAATCTTTCCTATTTATACTTTAAAACACTTGTGAATGTTTGAAACGTATAATTGTTTAAATGTTGGTAATGGGAGATGATTTTCATCTACTATTTTTATAAAGGTAGCCAATGCAAATATGTGTTTATTCGTTATATCAGATTTCTTATTATAACGGTTTTTTATAGCGATTTCCAACTATATATATATACTGAAACAAAAAAATTATGTGTGTATATACCAGTATACACATATGCATAAACTTCTAAACTTCTAACATTTATTTTTTTTTTTCTGATTCTACTACTTTTTTGTGACAAAGGCAAAATTCTACTACAAAACTCCTGGGATTTTATAATAAATATATTAATATTTATCTTTTTCTATCAACAACAAAGTAAGCAGAAAATATTTTTTACTTTATGGTAGAGGTAAACAACAAACATTTTTATATAATTATACAATATAATTTTATATACATACATACATATTTACAAATATGAAATTGAAAACGGCCAAGTGCGAAAATGGGTTTAAGTAATTATTTTTCGGTTGACACTGTTTTATAAGACCATTTTATGTATTAATAAGCAAAGGGCAATGTATATTTAAGGATTTTAGGGATTTTTGCACACCACGGTAATGACAATAGCCCCCGGAAATGATATTTGTTCCACACGGTAATGACTGAGCAGCATGGTAATTAAGTTTTGTCATGTATTGTAGTAAAATTAAAAACACATACATGAAAAGAATCACTCAGAATCACTTTCTGAGTCGATTTAACGATGTCCGTCCGTCCGTCGGATGTTTGAATTATATAAGTATCCAAACAAATTTCATCACAAATGAATGGTTAATGAAGCCAAATCACATCTACAAATTTTGTGCAGATCGGTCCATAATTACTCGTAGCTCCCATATATGTCGGTATCCAAATAATATTGAACGCAAATATATTTCATATGTATGCAAATAATACGGTACAACAATTTTATTATGATCAGTTCCTCCTCCATAAATCTATTAAAAGTATTTGCATCGAGATAAAGATTAACACATATAATATTAATATTCCTGGACATCATGACAATTAATTTTTGGCTTATCGGTTCACAATATTTTATATCTGCCATATAACGCCCATTTCTGAAAAACTGTTTTATACATATACTGCGTGTAGGGTATTATATGGTCGGGCTTGACCGACTATATTTAATTTCTTACTTGTTTTTTAATTTTTGTGCGGCGTATTTGGCAGGATCGTTTTTTATTCTTCTGCGTCGCTCTCGCTCTTTTTCCTCTGCATTTCTACCTTTTTTTTTGATGGTGACATGTTGTATTTGATGGTATATTCAAAAATCCTATGATAAATTTCTTTAATAATTACCATAGATTGAATAATCTCAAATTTACATTGAAAAAGTCATTCCCGTGTTCCTTTTGTCATTTCCATGGTTTAGATTATACCCATGGTAGGTCTACATATCTATGTTTGTACACATATTTGCAATATACGCATATCTGTAGAAATGTACAATTTGTTCTTTTTCAAAACACCATATTTATAACTCGACAAAGTGTCGTCTAAATATTGAAATACTTGAAAACAAAAAAGTCTTTATTATTCTCATTATGTTTTGATAATTTAATAATTTATGTGAAAATCTATCCATCTATGTATGAAGTAAGTACTTTGTGTATGTCCATTTAAACATAACTACTTATAACTTTTACAGAACGTGATTAAATTTTATTATTAATTTCTAACGCCTAGAATACTATAATTGAAGTACATGATTAATTTACAAATTATTTATTAATTACATAATTATAATAAACCTGTTTTGAGTGATATATATCAAAGTTCAGTAATTTATAGTATATCGCTTTTAATAAGTAGGTCGTCAGACTCACTAATATCAAGTTCTTACAATGTTCGATATTTAAAAATTCAAAAATAAATTTAATAGTATCAATTCGGTTGTAAGCTAATTAACAAATGATGAATTGCAATGTTTTACACTCCACAAATTATCAAATTTAGTTTGTTCACATTTTGTAAAATAAAAACTAGTTCGGTGTCACTCCGTTTAAAATACATTGAAATATTGCTTGTAGACCTACAAAAGTAAATACATTTATCCTGAATCCTTATAAAATATCTCTAGCTATGTTCGTCTGCTGCCTGGTAAAGAGTACAAATCTATGCAACCTCCTAATTTTGAACAGTTTCGTGCAATTGAACAATATTGGGCTATTGTCAAAAAAGAGTTAAAGCGGAGTGGTACTTTTGATTTGACAATTTGGAATAAGCAGGTGGATTGAAATGTTGAGCAACAGTTAATGCGATACATAAAAACAAATTTCAAAATTAATTTTAACAAACCTAAACAGTACTTTAACAATTCATCAGCAACTAATATTTTACAAATTCCATCAACAAACAACTTTCTCAAGAAAGCAAAATTAGTAATATAAGTAGTTATAACAATTATTTCCGAATTCATGATCTCATATGTATATTATAAACTCCGTAATACTTTATATAGGTATGTATTTTGCGATTAGAATTTATTCTTAAGGATAAATAAAATAAATTAAATTAAGATGCAGTAAATTTTCTAAATGACTTTAACATAACTAATGTATTTAATAAGTCATCTTATTGTTCTTATCCGATTGCTTTTTTTTTTTTTTTTTTTTTGTTGCCAAAGATTGCAGTCACAGAAAAAATTCTTTCTCATTAAAAAAAACAATCTAATTTTTTTTGTCCGATTTGTACTTGTATTTTTCGATTTTTTTAATTACATTATATCGTTCATTAACCTCACATATTTTGTAAATACGTAGAATTTATAGATAACTAGCTAAACCCGGTGTGCTTAACTATGCCCCTCGTTATAAAATAAAATGTATTTATATATTTACAAAAATGTATTTATTTAATTTTAATTTATTTATTGCAATACTTTAGGATATACAATATTTTTAGTTTGCCCATCATATAAATCGGTGGTTTTTCCTACACGGGATATTAACCTTGAGCTTTGTTAACAGTCATCGCAAACGCTAACCGAACAGGAAACTGTAATTGTTTAAAATCGAATGGTAAATCTGTTGGTAGCATTGGAATGCGTGGCAAAAGTACATCTGTACCTTAATATTTTCCTGTTATAATGGTCGCTTCTATTAAATTATTTCTCAGTTTTTTTTTTTTACTGCAAGGCAAGTGCCATTGCAAAGCTGTGGTTATCGATATTACGCAGTAAAATAATTGGCACTTCAATTTTAAGTTGTAGCACATGTGGGTGAAAGCCTGGCACATCGAGTGAATTTAAGAACTCAACAGGATAATTAACGGCCTTTCGGGTTGCTTGATTTATTTGACGCATTTCAAAGTTATATCCATCTCTCCCATATGGAAAAATAATAGGATACTGAAGAGCGTCATATGAGCGATGCATTTTAGTGGGCTATAGTCAAAAATTTATTGTGAAAATTTAATAACGATCGTTCCAGTAGTTAAGACTATATTACGATTTTTAGTTTGCCTAAAAAGGGGCGTGATCCCACCCACTTTCCTTCTGGTACGTATTCCTAATTATGCCAATACCATATGCACCAGATATCACCGACGTACGTTAAAAAATGTCCAAAATATTTTGGACTATTTTTGGACTATATTTGGATTATTATTCTACAGAGTCACAGTAAATGCTGTGAAAATTTTAGGAAGATCAGCCCAAGGGTTTGGACTTCTATTAAGCACAAACATACAGACAGACATTTTTATATATGTATGTATATAGATTGCTGATTATAAAGAGAGTTATATCAACTAATATAATCTAGAAAACATATAAAATATATGACCACTTTGTATTTTATTAAGTTTTGTAATTAATGCTTGCTTTTAAAATACATATTTATAAACACATTTAATGTCGAAATAAAATAAAAATATTTTCTGAATTTCTTAAAATGTGTTCATCTGATCGAAAAATATTTTATTGAAACTGGTTTTGGTGGAATACAATAGGAATACAAAATATTAATAAATCTAATTCATGAATTAAGAATGATATTTAAATATTATTTACGATATAGAGAAGTGGGTTTCTGTTAGTGTTCTTCCCTTAAATTAAACCACTCGTATCAGAGAGTTGGGTTTTAAAAATTCAAACCATACGAATATAGTACTTTTTTGCAATAATTTTTTATTTTGTATTTCTTGCAAATATTTGATAACTGGTTGTGTTATCAATCTTTATGTATGGCACATTGTTTAAATAAATACAATTATAAATTACGTTCATAAAAAAGAGCTTAATTAACAAAATGCCAACAGTGATCGTTGCAAAAGTGTGCATAACTTTTTTAATTTAACATACACAGCTAAAATTTCTTAAAAAGAAATGTAATTTTTGTGTGTTTTTAAATCATAAAATAAGCTGAAAAAAATTATACGTAAATTATTTTTTATCGTTATGAAAGTTTTAATAAAGTAAAAGCCTGCCGAGTTTATTTGATGTTTAGAAAATTTTAAACGAAAATAAAAGAAGATTATCAATTTGAGTAAAATTTAAATTGTGGCCATAAGCTGGTATATAAAAAGTCATATTTTTTATGTGAGAGTTTGTAAAGTTATTTAGGACAATGTAATGGTACATTACAGAAAGTATTTGAAATGTATTATACATATTATATATCTTTTTCAAACACTTCGTAAGCACAGCTGATTGTTTTAATGCAGAAAAGTCAATTGGTCGCTTCAAAATAATTATTGTGTTGCACTTTTGAAAGTAGCCATTTTATTAACCAGAAGTAGTTTATTAGATAATCGATTGGCACTAGGTGTAATTCTAATGCGAAATATATTCTTTGTAATTTAGATTGACTTCCGACTTCGATACGCAGATTTTAAAGTAAATAACTATGTATATGGTCTATTTCAATTTTTTTGAGTACCTGCTGAAACCGACATACTATGGCTCTTATTCCGTTAAGTTTTATGATTTAAAAAAAAAAAAAAAAAAAAAAAAAAACGTTGTACAGGGTTTGGACTATACTTAAAGGATATAACGTGCAAAGTTTTACGTTGAAAAGTCTTCACCTTAAGAATTGGTGGTCATCTAAAATTCGAAAAATTAAAAAAACGACTTGAAACTTGCAAGAGTTTTTTCATCCATTCCATTTTCTTTGTAATAGTTTTTAGCTTTCAGATCCAAACCAATACAAAATATATTCACTAGACTTGGAGGATATATCCACAAAAAAAAATTTGATATCGCTGCTGGGTGAAAAGTTGCATGTGGTTTACAAGTGAAACGAAAATTTCCAGAATTTTGAACTTTTTGAAGATTTTACATAGGGTTTTTGCGCCGTTTAATAAAAATGAGTTTTAAGCGCAGAATTAAAAAAACTGCGTAATTTTATAAAGTTTGAGGTATATCAAGTTGGTGTCAGCGCACCAATAACGTATCACGGAGATCACAAACTTAAAAGAAATTTGCGTAAATTTTGTAAAAATGTATCTTTTTTGCGTCTGACAATCTCAATTGTCTTTTAAGTTGGGTCGTGTATTGCGTGATGTGAGTAACTTCATAAAGGGTTTAGTCCGAGGCGAAAACGCACTTTAAATTTTTTAAACGCAAAAATTTTATGAACTTTTGAAAATTTTTGCAAAAAAAAAACATTTTTTTTTTGTAAGCTTTTTCTATATGAAAACATGGCACGGGAACATGTTTAGGTATATAAATAGATTCTTCGCGACGGACTAAACTTATAAAGTGCAAAAAAAAAGAATTTTTTTTCAACGCGGGCGCGTGTAGCGGCAGTTTTTCAAAACACATTTCGCATTGTGACAACTAAAGCGCTGTATCAATTGTGCTGAAACGTACATCGAATAGAAAACTTTACTGAGCTTGATACTAAAATTGAAAACGCACGAAAAAATTTTATGGAGGAAAAAAATTTTTTCTAACCTCAAAAACTTTAATTTTTATATTTTTTTAACTTAAAACCGCAGTAAAAATGATTAACGCTCAAATATCGGTTTATACACACGCAAATCGACATTGATGTCAGACAAACATATATATCTAATATATCTAATTCTGTAACTAATGTTGGGTAAAATGACTTCTTTGAGATACTTAGCTAAAACTGCTGAGTGTAGAATTACATACTTTTACATAATGTGAATATTATAATCAACTGATTACAAAATGAGATGAAAATTTGTTGACCAATAGGGCTCATTGAATAGTACGAAATACTTTTCAGTATGCAATTTGTTGTTGTGATTATAAAATAGTTTACAATATCGAGTTTTTAGATGGGTTAAATTTGATGACGTGAATACCTTTAATATATTCCACACACCACTTTATATTTGAGAGATTCATACTATAACATTTGTTTTATTAAATAAATGTATTTTTATCCACTTATTTATGTACTGCACACATAATCTGATAATATTTTTAGGATGTCATATTTTTATTGGATACTGCTGCGAAAACTGCTTTGCTGCATTTACATTATTATTGTTATAGTTATTTTAATTAAATTTAATTTTTTTATACTTACATATTCCCTCCAAAGTTGTGATCTAATTTAACAAGTAATTTTTTTGTTGCTATAGATTTTTCAATTCAAATTCCAATTTTATTTATTTAAACTTTGTTATTCCAACTAGTAGGACAATAAAAGAGTCTATGTAATGAGTTTACAAAATGATTAACGATTGCAACATTCATTATCGAAAATTAAACCAAAGGAAAAACATGTGTGTGAAGATAAATTCGAATTTGAGTAGCAAAGACAAAAACCATATTTGCTAACATTGATAATGTTACAGTCAACAGACCACTGTTAAGCACTTAACAGTCAAATTTACTTGCATTTTAAAAAATGTAGCTTTTAGGATGAAATTCTCTAGAAGAATTTGGACAAATATCGAGTTGCACACGTATCCCACTATATAGAAAGGGTAGTCCAAAGGGTCCTAAATGAGACTACATTAGTCGAATTTCTGAAATAATTTTGGAATTTGAATAAATCGAATTTGAAAAAAATGTATTTTTGGAAAAATTAACTTTTAGGATGAAATTCTCTAGAAGAATTTGGACAAATATCGAGTTGCACACGTATCCCACTATATAGAAAGGGTAGTCCAAAGGGTCCTAAATGAGACTACATTAGTCGAATTTCTGAAATAATTTTGGAATTTGAATAAATCGAATTTGAAAAAAATGTATTTTTGAAAAAATTAACTTTTAGGATGAAATTCTCTAGAAGAATTTGGACAAATATCGAGTTGCACACGTATCCCACTATATAGAAAGGGTAGTCCAAAGGGTCCTAAATGAGACTACATTAGTCGAATTTCTGAAATAATTTTGGAATTTGAATAAATCGAATTTGAAAAAAATGTATTTTTGAAAAAATTAACTTTTAGGATGAAATTCTCTAGAAGAATTTGGACAAATATCGAGTTGCACACGTATCCCACTATATAGAAAGGGTAGTCCAAAGGGTCCTAAATGAGACTACATTAGTCGAATTTCTGAAATAATTTTGGAATTTGAATAAATCGAATTTGAAAAAAATGTATTTTTGGAAAAATTAACTTTTAGGATGAAATTCTCTAGAAGAATTTGGACAAATATCGAGTTGCACACGTATCCCACTATATAGAAAGGGTAGTCCAAAGGGTCCTAAATGAGACTACATTAGTCGAATTTCTGAAATAATTTTGGAATTTGAATAAATCGAATTTGAAAAAAATGTATTTTTGAAAAAATTAACTTTTAGGATGAAATTCTCTAGAAGAATTTGGACAAATATCGAGTTGCACACGTATCCCACTATATAGAAAGGGTAGTCCAAAGGGTCCTAAATGAGACTACATTAGTCGAATTTCTGAAATAATTTTGGAATTTGAATAAATCGAATTTGAAAAAAATGTATTTTTGGAAAAATTAACTTTTAGGATGAAATTCTCTAGAAGAATTTGGACAAATATCGAGTTGCACACGTATCCCACTATATAGAAAGGGTAGCACAAAGGGTCCTAAATGAGACTACATTAGTCGAATTTCTGAAATAATTTTGGAATTTGAATAAATCGAATTTGAAAAAAATGTATTTTTGGAAAAATTAACTTTTAGGATGAAATTCTCTAGAAGAATTTGGACAAATATCGAGTTGCACACGTATCCCACTATATAGAAACGGTAGTCCAAAGGGTCCTAAATGAGACTACATTAGTCGAATTTCTGAAATAATTTTGGAATTTGAAAAAAATGTATTTTTGAAAAAATTAACTTTTAGGATGAAATTCTCTAGAAGAATTTGGACAAATATCGAGTTGCACACGTATCCCACTATATAGAAAGGGTAGTCCAAAGGGTCCTAAATGAGACTACATTAGTCGAATTTCTGAAATAATTTTGGAATTTGAATAAATCGAATTTGAAAAAAATGTATTTTTGGAAAAATTAACTTTTAGGATGAAATTCTCTAGAAGAATTTGGACAAATATCGAGTTGCACACGTATCCCACTATATAGAAAGGGTAGTCCAAAGGGTCCTAAATGAGACTACATTAGTCGAATTTCTGAAATAATTTTGGAATTTGAATAAATCGAATTTGAAAAAAATGTATTTTTGAAAAAATTAACTTTTAGGATGAAATTCTCTAGAAGAATTTGGACAAATATCGAGTTGCACACGTATCCCACTATATAGAAAGGGTAGTCCAAAGGGTCCTAAATGAGACTACATTAGTCGAATTTCTGAAATAATTTTGGAATTTGAATAAATCGAATTTGAAAAAAATGTATTTTTGGAAAAATTAACTTTTAGGATGAAATTCTCTAGAAGAATTTGGACAAATATCGAGTTGCACACGTATCCCACTATATAGAAAGGGTAGTCCAAAGGGTCCTAAATGAGACTACATTAGTCGAATTTCTGAAATAATTTTGGAATTTGAATAAATCGAATTTGAAAAAAATGTATTTTTGGAAAAATTAACTTTTAGGATGAAATTCTCTAGAAGAATTTGGACAAATATCGAGTTGCACACGTATCCCACTATATAGAAAGGGTAGTCCAAAGGGTCCTAAATGAGACTACATTAGTCGAATTTCTGAAATAATTTTGGAATTTGAATAAATCGAATTTGAAAAAAATGTATTTTTGAAAAAATTAACTTTTAGGATGAAATTCTCTAGAAGAATTTGGACAAATATCGAGTTGCACACGTATCCCACTATATAGAAAGGGGACTAATCATTTGAAATTCACATATTCTTACCATTATTTATTGAATTTGTCTTTTTATCTGTTTATATAAAATAATTAAAAACTGTACCTGATAGTTTTTAATTAATGTATGTAATAACATATTCTTACCATTATATATTGAATTTGTCTTTTTATCTGTTTATATAAAATAATTAAAAACTGTACCTGATAGTTTTTAATTAATGTATGTAATAACATATTCTTACCATTATATATTGAATTTGTCTTTTTATCTGTTTATATAAAATAATTAAAAACTGTACCTGATAGTTATTAATTAATGTATGTAATAACATATTCTTACCATTATATATTGAATTTGTCTTTTTATCTGTTTATATAATAATAAAATAAAAAATAATTAAAAACTATACCTGATAGTTTTTAATTAATGTATGTAATACCATATTCTTACCATTATGAATTATATATTGAATTTCATCCTAAAAGTTAATTTTCCCAAAAATACATTTTTTTCAAATTCGATTTATTCAAATTCCAAAATTATTTCAGAAATTCGACTAATGTAGTCTCATTTAGGACCCTTTGGACTACCCTTTCTATATAGTGGGATACGTGTGCAACTCGATATTTGTCCAAATTCTTCTAGAGAATTTCATCCTAAAAGTTAATTTTTCCAAAAATACATTTTTTTCAAATTCGATTTATTCAAATTCCAAAATTATTTCAGAAATTCGACTAATGTAGTCTCATTTAGGACCCTTTGGACTACCCTTTCTATATAGTGGGATACGTGTGCAACTCGATATTTGTCCAAATTCTTCTAGAGAATTTCATCCTAAAAGCTACATTTTTTAAAATGCAAGTAAATTTGACTGTTAAGTGCTTAACAGTGGTCTGTTGACTGTAACATTATCAATGTTAGCAAATATGGTTTTTGTCTTTGCTACTCAAATTCGAATTTATCTTCACACACATAGGAAAAACTATATTTATTTTATAAATAGAGTCTTGAATTTTCTAAAATTAGTTATTAAACCAAACAGCAAACGAAATTAATGAAAACAAAACTAAATACATATATAAAATATTTTTATTTAAAAAAAACTATTATTTGTAATATAGGCTACTATAAGA
The DNA here is from genome assembly GCA_950370525.1 of Bellardia bayeri. Taxonomy (NCBI): domain Eukaryota; kingdom Metazoa; phylum Arthropoda; class Insecta; order Diptera; family Calliphoridae; genus Bellardia; species Bellardia bayeri. Next base: position 44,490,568 of record OX493268.1, on the reverse strand, counting down.
CTTTTCACAAAACCGTTCAAATAAAAAGAGGAGCATGATTGAAGTACATTATAAAAATATCATAAAAAAATATGGGGGACAAACCAATGCACTCGTACCATGTATATAAATTCCAAACGCATAGATTATTACTGGTGTCAGAATGATAATTTGATTCATTAATAACACCATAGAGAAAAATTAAATGTGGCAAGCGAACAAACAGAACAAAACAAAAGTAAAGGCAGAAAACAGAATATAAAGAAATATGTAAATTAATAAACCACCAACGTATACAGTGAGTGACAGTATACTTTGACCGTTTAATTAACATCAATGAAATATTATGTCTTTGACATTATCATTTTTATGTTAACACAAAGTTTGGAATGTTCTAGTTCTACTAATTACAAGAAATGTAATTTTAATTTCATTTTAAGTGATATAGTTTCTAAAATTACAACATTTATACATTTATACTTTTTAATAAGGTATGAAAAATTAATATTATTAATATCTATTAGAACTTAAGTTCACAAGATAGAGAATGATACGTTAAAAAAAATTATATCAGTATACGGTTCTAATCGCTCGATTTAATTATTTCTATAATGTAGCATAAAGATAACCAGTTTCTAATGTCCATCCCCGACAGATTCATCAGATCGTACAGGAAGAATTTAGCCAGACGCTTCACAGTTCAATCTTCTCATGAAGAAGTCATTACATGCAAGATTTAAGATCATGCGATATGTTTATGAGTGTTGTTCGCCCACAAGACCATTTATCCCTTGTCGATGAGATGTATACCAACTAATCTATCAACCACATTATCTAAGAGTAAAGCTCGCATCTTGGCAATTTCCAAATGTGTGTGAAGATAAATATGCCGAGTTAAATATGTTATGACGTAACGACATATTTTACTATATATAATAAATATGAAAACATATTGAAACAGCATTTGGTAAAAATAATTTATAATAGTTCATTTATTAATGTATAATAAATTTTATTATTTATTGTAATAACAATTATGTACCATTTTGGAAATTAGTTTTTTTCTTTTCTGTTTTAAACAATTTTTGGAAATTCAACTTCAAGAAAATCACTGATTCTCTGAATTATTTTGGGCATATTTGGACAAATCCTGCCTTATCGCTCATATGGATCATATGAAAAATGTAGCCCATGGACCGCACTATAAGATCCTATAACCCGTTTTTCTAAATTGTATTTGTGAGTTTTTTTAAAAAATTTTTGAAAATTCAACTTCAAGAAAATCACTGATTCCCTGAAGGATTTTGGGCATATTTGGTCAAATCCTGCCTTGTCGCTCATATGGATCATATGAAAAATGAAGCTCATGGACCACACTATAATTGTATTTGTGAGTTTTTAAAAAATTTTTGAAAACTCAACTTCAAGAAAATCACTGATTCTCTGAAGGATTTTGGGCATATTTGGACAAATCCTGCCTTGTCGCTCATATGGATCATACATATGTTTCAAAGTTAATCGAACACTGCTACAATATTTTCAAATATTTTAATTATACATTCACTGCCGTATTCATAAAAAATAAAGTAGGTTTGAAGTGTGCTTTTAGACAAAATTTTCTTAAAGTACATTTGAAGTCTACTTTAATTTTTTGTGAATAAGGGCATCAATGTTTAGGAATTTAATAAAAATGTCTCAAACTTTTGAGACTAAAAAAATAGATTATTATTATGTCATTAATTAATAAAATTATTTTTTTAATTTTCTTTCTGAAGCCACTTATCCAGTAAGGGCTCGAGATATATTGTGTATGTTTACTTTTTAAAAAATAATAGAAATTTATTAACTAAATGTTATTTTTAATAAAATTGGTTAACTAGATCAAATGTTATAATGATTTATCCCAACAGTGCTTTGTATGATTTCAATCTTTTTATACGATATTTTATTTTACTAGCTATTTACTTGTCTTTCTTCTTATGGCACAAGCAAAGGTTGAAAGGATTTTTTGTTTTCCCTAAAGAATACTCAATATAATATATTAGAAATGATATTAAAAAGTCATTTAAAATGTTAGAATCAAAAGCTACAAATAGAAAAATCTAATTAAAATGTTACTTTTCACTTCTAACGAAATATGTTTCAAATATTCAACTAATAATAACTTATTCATTGCGAATTTAAATCAGACTCAAGGATTTTTTTACAATTCCCTGTTATTATTATATTCCCTGTTGTTATTATTTTACATGCGTCACAATAAACTCCTCATGAGTCGTAGGACAAATTATCATGTTATATAGACTAACAAACAAAAATAGTAGTTCTAGTTCATAACACTTATTTGTATGTAATCATACATATTTATATAACACGTTGGGTGTACTAACAGAAATTTGTACAATATTAAGTGGAAAATGGCTAAAGAACACGCCAAGGCGGTGTAATATTGACTTGGAACTGTCTGATGGTGTTGGGGCACAAATACAGCTACACAAAGTATTGGTTGATGGCGCAGACATCAATAGGTCAAATTAGAATAGAAATGAAACCACTGAAAGTAAGTTATAATCTAATAATAAACAAAACATAAAAAGACAAACAAGTCAGCCAGCCAACTAATAATAATAAGAATTAGAAAGTATGTTAGCAATGCTCAAACAAATAAGGGTGTTTTTAAAGGTGTTGTTATTTTTAAAAGATTGTTCTCAATAAACTCGGTCGGTCGGTAAAATGTGTTAATATTTATGCAACAGAAAAAGTGATTGAATACTTGTGAACCACAAATTTGTACTCACTGTATTTTGTTTCGATCGATCGCATTAACAGTTTCACGACATTTATATTCACCTGGGATGCATAACTTTTACATGCTAACAGTACCACTACACTTTAATTTTGTTCAATTGTCCGTACGTGTGGGCAATTAGGTGGTTTATATATTTGCATATTACACCGATAGCAATCCATTGTAGCTTTGGAATAATGACAAGGAGTTAAATGACTCTACAACATCAATTGTGTATAGAACAAATTTATTTAAGGGAAATATTGTACTTTGAGAACATAAAATATTGTAAATTTTTAGACATCTCTTGTTGATATGCCCTGTAAAATAAACATTTACCAACAAAAAGTTAAAGTTTCATTTTCTATTATATTTTGTTTGTTATTATTCATTTCAAATCGTTCAATATTTCATCCTCTTTGACTACTTTAAATTACAATATTATTTACACATTTTTTGTTTTTATTTTTTCAACCGGTGAGTTCAAAAATTCTTCTTTTGTAATAAATAAGTATATGGAAATAGAAAATTAAGTCATACATACTCGACCCTAAACATTGTTAAAACACTTTCTTTCTCCAATAATACGTCAATTCATCAGCCTAATATTTTATTTGGTATATTCTCCAAAGTAAAAACAAAAACCAAAATTGAAATCTAAATGGTAATAAAATATTTTAACAAGAAAAACCTGAAGTTGTAGGTTTTGTATACATATTGTAGAAACTAAAAGACGAATGTAGGAATTAATAAAAAAGAATCATTTGTTTGCCACTAAAAACAGGTTCATTTCATGTTTCATGTTCGTTAAGCACCACCACGCCAGATTACTTCACCATCGTTCATATTATTTGGACGAATGAGTCTTGTGTCGTCATCAAAGGCCAAGCTTTTTGTTTTAAAGCAAAGTTAAGAAATGAACAACACTATACGTATGTATGTATGAACATATCGCACCCTAAATACAAAAGGGTCACAACTCAAAATACTAAAATTTTCAGGAGAGACAAAAAACTTTATCGTGCACAAGCAACACACTTAACATAAAAATAGACATAACTTTATTTTTCCAGTTAGAGAAGATAGTGAGGTGAAAAAAAATTTTTCCAGTAGTTAGAGATGTGTACTCTGAATTAATTTATGAAAAAAAGTCAGTTTTGGAAAATTTTGAGTTGTGACCCTTTTGTATTTAGGGTGCAATATGTATAAGTAACATTTGACTTTGATTTAAATAAAGTTTTTTGTTTTAAATTTCTGAAGGGTTTGTTGGGCTTTGTTATCGTACATAACTGAAGTTTATTTTTACTTTTACCTTTTACAAAGAAATTAAATTTCAAATTACATACATAAAAAGTACATTCTTCCTTTTTTAATTTAGTAATACATACATACTATAAACAAAGTTGATGTCAACAATTGTATTCAAAGTGTTACAAAATAAAAATAAACTCCTAAAATGTGGCTTAGCAAATTGTTGAAAATGCCTTTATTTGTAAATAATAATAAAATTTAATATCCATGATTTTTAACTAAAATTTTAATTCATTTTGTTAAACAGTTGAATGATCTCATGTATGTTATTGTCAAGAATGATAAAATAAAGATTACGCCATGCGCATGATTTCCCGTTATGTGACGTAGAAGTTCCATTCTAAGGGTTACCAATAATGTTTCATGTGTTAGAATTAAAATTTCTTACGAAAAATTTATGTTTTATGTGATAGTTCGCAACCTTGCAATTGAAAAAAAAAACACAACAAAAAATATAAACATGAAGTGTGCAGTGAGCAAATGCAAGCAAAACAACAGTATAAAAATAAGTAAGAAAAAATTAGCCAATAGAAACATAACGTGTGACGTCACAGTTCCAAAATGCGCAGAACATTTTAAAATTTTACGAGCGTTGGCGTAATCTTTATTTTAACATTCTTAGTTATTGCTATCTTTCGAAACAATGGTCACTTTAAGCTATCTGTCCAAGTTAATGATATGAATTGATATGACAACCGTCACTTTAGGCTGACAGTTCATGTTGTTTGTGATATTAAATCCAATTTTAAAATATATAGTTTCATATACTGATATTGACAAAAAAAACATCCAGTCTTCATTTTTGAGTATTTGAAAAATAACGGATTTTTGTACTTTGATTATTTCTACTTCGATTTGTCCGATTATTCGTTGATCACAATAAATTGAGTTGTTTTAATTTTTTTGTTAAAAAGTATAGTTATCAGCGTTGTCAACTTTGAAATTTCAAAACGCACCAAAATAGAGGAAAACGCGACATTTAAAAGAAAACGCACCAAGTTTCTTTTGTTTAAAATGTTTATTGAATTAATTTTACATTTTTTTAATTTCATAAATTTTATATACAGTGCACTCGCGGTAACGTGAACTAATTAAAAACAAGGGAGTTCATGTTAGCGAAATTATTCACGCTAGCGAATGTGATGAAAAAAAATATATGTGTTTTTACACGCTTGAAAGTGGAATTTTTTTATTATAATTTGCATTATGAAAATGTAAAAATAAAATTATTAATTAAAATTCATTACAAAACAAATAGAGATCACGAGAAAATATCCATTGAAATAAAATTACATATGAAAATAAACCAGACTCATCAGTATTATAGAGTTGGTCATTGCATAACTCCATTTCTTAAATTTTTTGTATCATTTTTAGCTTAAATGGATTCACCAATTCAGACTGCGGTGAGAGTTTCTATTCCGTTACTTTAAGAAGTCTAACTCCGTACCTTTTCTTAAATCGCTGAAGCCATCCGTCACTAGCATTTAAACCGCCCTCGTTTTTTTTTTAAGTTGGGAATGTAATTCCTTAGCTTTTTATTTTAGCATTAGCCCACTTACAGGCCAATTCTTTCACGCATTCCGATGAACCAACGGTAAAGAGTTTTTTCCATAACTGGAAATTCTGATGATTTTAAGGTTTTCTTTTTCCCAGTCCCTGGTATATAAGGTTTACACATTTTGAAATTGCTTCTTTTTTCTTTTTAATGCTGCATATTGTTGACTTAGCGACATTATACATTTTTGCTAAACTACTCATACTCAGTGTTGAATTTGCTAACTATGAATTAGCAAAAGCACACAAATTTCTGCTTAGCTTACATTTTTTTCAGCACAATAAACGACTGTGTTTTCAATGACTAAAAAAAAACTTTGTTAGTGAGCAAGCAACAGCGCAAGCCAAACAAAACAAAAATAAAACTATTGACTGTAGCTTAACTATGAGATGTTATTTGCTGACGCAGTCAGCCGCAGCAATTCACTTTAAAATATTTGCTTCTGCTTAAAACTTTTTTTCTTTTAAACTAAAAACTGTTAACGTTTGCTGTGCTGAAGTTAAGCAAGTCTTATTTTCGTTGTAGTGCTACAATGTAGTTCATGCTTGTGTTACAGTTGCCTTTGATGTATCGTATATATATATATAAGTATGTATGTATGTGTTTTTTATTTGTATTTTATATTGTACAATAAAAAACAACACAAGCAAGCACTACAACGAAAAACGAAAAGCATTTTTTAAAATAAACGAGCTAATAAAGATAAAATAAGCATTGAACCACTCAAAATTTAACTCACAATATGCTATTCGGAACTAAAGTACTAATTGGTAAAAAAGGGCTAATTCCAGTACTTTTTTAAATTATTTTTGTTTTCTATTTTAAGTACTTCTATTTGAATTTTTTCAATAAAATTTTTTAGGGCTATACTGGGACTCTAACCTTGATTGGTCGTCTACAGTTCAGTAGACCAAACCATCAAGCTATACAAGAATTTTTATTTTCATGTTTAAAATATTAATTTTATTTTCAAACAAACATTTTCACCCTATTCACCTTTAGCAATAACCTTCATGGGACGAATTTGATATTATGTTATCATTTATCATGCATTCGTAGTCCTTTTTCGTCGTATAGATTTCATGATAATGAATTATTAAAAAACTGCAATTAAAAATTATTAAAAATAAAGATTTCATGAATTTTCACAAACATTAAAAAATGTACCGAAATTAACAAAAAAAAAAAGGTGCACCAACTAAGGAATTTTTCGCACAAAAAAATTTTAAAAATCACAAAAAATGGTGAGAAACGCACCAAGTTGACAGCGCTGATAGTTATTGTTAAGTATTAGTTTTTGTTATTATTAATAGATATACGGCTGCGTGCAACTAATTAAGGACATTAATATACAATATTTAAATCGTTATGTTAAAGGTAATATTTATTAAATAAAACTCTAAAATTCAACATTTTAAAAATTGCGAAATAAATTAATCATGCACAAAATTAAGAACACATTTGATAAATTTATTAAAACATTTTCAAATTCAAGTAATTTTTAAAAGTTAGATAAAATTAATTATGACTAAAATACACAGATTGTTTTTTCAGTATATGAAAATTTCTTAATACTTGCTTAATAACATGGGTAAAGCAAATCCTGTCAGTACTCGAAATTTTATTGTACAAATGCATCAGGATGGAAACACTTACCGCGAAATCGCAACAGCCTTGAATGTTTACAGTATTTAGCCAAAATGAGTGGATTACAGTGTTTAACCAAAATACAATAAAACTTCAATTGCGAGAAGTAGGACTGTCTGAACGGAACCAAAAGAAGAGACTCGAATTCGCAAAGAAGTGCCGGCCAAAGTTGAAGGAATTTAATCCTTCAACCCGCGCCGCGCTACTTTGAATCTTATTTGAAAATATAGACTCATAAATAATCACCCCTATCGTGAATAAAAATTTCACATGAAATTTGTTCCCTTTTATTTTTTTAACATTCACCCCTATCGTGAATAAAAATTCCACATGAAATTTGTTCCCTTTTATTTTTTTAACATTGAATTTTAATAGGAAAAATGTGAAAAGGGAACAAATTTCATGCGGAATTTTTATACACGATATGCGTGAATAATATATTTGACACAATATGCAGTTATTTCATATTTAGATCAGTTAAAATATTTTTTTTTTAAATAGACGTAATTTGTATATAAATAAATAAAGCAACTAATGACTTTCTTAATTTTCTCCCATAACTAAAAAAGACTTAAAATTACCTAACTTCTAAAGCCCATACAAATTATATTCGCTATAACTTTAGGGATTTTTATTGTTTACATTGTGAACTTCTACTACGTCTGCTTTTGCATTGAAGTCATCGATGCTGAAGAAGATTACTCAAAATTTGTCGCATAGTGTTATAAAATTACTCATAGCATTAATAATATTTCTTTATACATAGTTCCTTTTCGAAAACAAATGTTTTACTAATTTTTGTCTATATAATATAAAATCCAATAAATATACATAAGAAACGTCAAGGGCGGTAAATACATTCAATTCATATAAATCACTAGCTTCGGACTTCGTTTACCCGGTAAACACCACTGACTATGAAGCTTTAATATCTATTATCTAGCGGATTCCTGGTTATGAAAGAGGTTAAGGTAATACACATCAGGTTGACAATACAAGATTATATTAAACAAAATATATGTAAATATTACAAAAATCTTTAAAGTTCCTGCAAAAGAAATTTATGTTCTCTAAGTGGTGTTCAACAAAACAATTAATGTGTTATACATACATTTTTAAATTATGTATATTTTTGTTCATAACTTATTTGAAAAAATATGTAAAAATTATGAAATATATATATATAAAGTCAATTTAGCAAATCCATATAAAATTTCAGTTAAGAAAAACAAATCATACAATATGACCCCATACATACATACATACATATACATATGTATATACACGACCTGTTTTTATTCTTACATGCCTGATGTTCTAGCACTAGAGGTAGATTGCTGTCACCATAAAACATTTCTCTAAAAATTGGCAAGCATAATATTGCTTAAGTACAATGAACTTTAAATTATGAAAATTCAAACAAAAATAAAAAAACGGTCAAAGAGCATTATAGAGAATATAAAAATGAAAAAAAAAAAATGAGTTCTTATTTACTAAACAGAAAATACAAACAAATAAAAGGATTTTTGTACATATAAATATTTCGCCTCACTCCATTTAATACAAACAAATACTTTTGCTGTTAGATAGATCAACATGCAATCATTAATACTAACATTACTGCTATTACAACAACAACAACTAACATTTTAATATTTAATATTATACATGCATACTTATTTTTTTTTCAAAACATTTAAATAACACTTTCATCGACATTTAACATTAATCCCTTCTATCTTGGTATTTTACAGAAATCGAATTGGGCACAAAATGTATTGTCGAAATGGAAAAACAGCAGACAATTCTGCACAATCCTCCGGCAATAGACAAAATAGAAAGGTTTGTTAACCAAAGAAATGTCTTAATCTGTATAAAGCTCATCTTATTTGTTCACTTTACAGCCGGAAGCCTCCCAAGACATTTGCATTTGATCATTGTTTCTTTTCATTAAATCCAAATGATGAGAATTTCGCTTCACAAGAGACAGTTTTCGATTGTGTGGGACGTGATATATTGGATAATGCGTTTCAAGGTTATAATGCTTGCATATTTGCCTATGGACAAACTGGTAAGAGCAGTATGCCCAGAGCATATACAATAAATAGTTATACATCTTATTTCTATTTGTCTTTTCACTTTTTTATTTTCGATTTCATTGTTTGTTATAGGTTCGGGTAAATCATACACTATGATGGGCTCTCAAGAATATAAGGGTATCATTCCACGTTTGTGTGATAATTTATTTTCGGCCATTTCTAATAAATCCACTCAAGAGCTTATGTACAAAGTGGAAGTCTCATATATGGAAATATACAATGAAAAAGTCCATGATCTTTTAGATCCTAAGCCAAATAAACAGTCGCTAAAGGTGCGTGAACACAATGTATTGGGTCCCTATGTGGACGGTTTGTCGCAGCTGGCGGTGGCATCATATCTGGATATTGATAATCTTATGACTGAGGGAAATAAGTCACGTACTGTTGCTGCTACAAACATGAATGCAGAATCATCTAGATCTCATGCTGTGTTCTCAGTGGTATTAACCCAGATTTTAACTGATCAGGCCACGGGTGTGACGGGCGAAAAAGTGTCTCGCATGTCTTTGGTGGATTTAGCAGGTTCTGAAAGAGCTGTTAAAACCGGTGCTGTCGGTGATCGTTTGAAAGAAGGATCTAACATTAACAAGTAACAACTAGAGTTAGGTGAACAAAACTTTTGTATTCATCAATTGTCTTTTTAGGTCACTTACTACTTTAGGTTTGGTTATATCAAAATTGGCCGATCAATCAAATGGCAAAAAGAGTGGAGGTGATAAATTTGTTCCATATCGAGATTCTGTGTTAACATGGCTTTTGAAAGACAACTTGGGTGGTAATTCGCGAACAGTTATGGTAGCCACAATTTCACCATCGGCTGATAACTATGAAGAAACCTTGTCTACTTTACGTTATGCCGACCGTGCTAAACGTATTGTCAATCATGCTGTGGTCAATGAGGATCCTAATGCCCGCATCATTCGTGAACTTCGCCATGAAGTGGAGACTCTGAGAAACATGCTTAAACATGCCACTGGTTCACCAGTCGGGGATATCAACGACAAATTAGCTGAAAGTGAAAATCTAATGAAACAAATCTCTCAAACTTGGGAGGAAAAATTGGTAAAAACTGAACGCATACAAAATGAACGGCAACAGGCTTTGGAAAAGATGGGCATTAGTGTCCAAGCTAGTGGAATTATGGTGGAGAAAAACAAATACTATTTAGTCAATTTAAATGCAGATCCGTCCCTTAACGAGTTGTTAGTTTACTATCTGAAAGAGCGTACTTTAATCGGTGGCCATACTATAAGTGGTCCTCAACCAGATATCCAACTGTCGGGTTTAGGTATTCAGCCAGAACATTGTGTCATCACCATTGAAGACGGTGGTCTCTTTTTGGAACCATTTCCCGGAGCCCGTTGTTTTGTAAATGGCTATGCGGCTGCAGAGAAAACACCCATAGCTAATGGTGATCGTATCTTATGGGGTAATCATCACTTTTTCCGTGTGAATTGTCCTAAATCGGCCAATGCCAATATGAATTCTGAACCTCAGACTCCAGCTCAGTTGATCGATTATAATTTTGCCCGAGATGAAATAATGCAAAATGAATTAAGCAATGATCCTATACAAACTGCTATTGCGCGACTGGAACGTCAGCATGAGGAAGACAAGCAAGTGGCATTGGAAAAGCAAAGACAAGTATGTTTGGATTCGCATAAATGGTATTTCAAAAAGATGTTTATTTATTAACTACTTTTTTCAGGAATATGAGCGACAATTTCAACAATTACGTAATATTTTATCACCCAGCACACCATATGCGCCCTATACACCTTATGATCCCTTGCGTTTAGGTAAAATTACTCCCAATACACCCACCTCACAAATGCGTGTAGAAAAATGGGCTCAAGAACGCGATGAAATGTTTAAACGCTCTTTGGGTCAATTGAAAAATGATATTATGCGGGCTAATGCTTTAGTTCAAGAAGCCAATTTTCTTGCCGAGGAAATGGAAAAGAAAACTAAATTCTCCGTTACTCTACAAATTCCTCCAGCTAATTTGAGTCCCAATAGAAGGGTATGAAAAATATTTTCTTAGAAAATATAGGCTGTTTTAAATATTTTATGTATTTTTTAATTCTGTTTTATTGTTTAGCGTGGTGCTTTTGTAAGTGAACCTGCCATTTTGGTGAAGCGTTTAAATTCAGGTAGTCAGATTTGGAGTATGGAAAAGTTAGAAAATAAACTAATTGATATGAGAGAAATGTATCAAGAACATAAAGAACGCGTCCTAAACGGTTTGGTAAGTATTTTAAATGGATATTTATGACATTATCTCAATACGAGGGAATTAGAGAGGTTACATAACTTGCAACATACATATGTATATTAAGCGGGGGAGTTACAAACAAATTTATTAAGTATTTAGTCATTATTAGTCATACTTATTTAAACCCCAGTTAGAGCGTTGTGTACGTATTTCTTAAGAACCAACTTTTCAATGTACCCTCGTATTTGCATGTATGCTGTATAACTTGGACTAGTCTTTCACACTCTTTTTAAATCCCTCAAACTGTAAAAAATCTGGCTGTCACGTGTATGTTATTAACACTTCCTTCTATTTCATTGTTTTATACTCATTTAATTGCAACACAAAAGCCTCTAATTGAGACCTTCTCAGATGAGGAAGATTCAGACGAGGTAATTTCATATAATATTATAAAAAAAATAATATACCATTTCTTTTATCATGCAACGTATTTACTTGTAAATCCCTAACATCAACACTTACGAGTACATGTTTTTTTTTGCATTTTGTTTACAGGAAAACGAAAATTCTAAGACTTTAGATCCATTCTATGAGTCACAAGAGAATCATAATTTAATTGGTGTTGCAAACATTTTCTTAGAAGTGTTGTTCCATGATGTTAAATTAGATTATCATACACCCATTATAAGTCAACAAGGAGAAGTTGCTGGACGACTTCAGGTCGAAGTTCAACGTATTGCCGGTCAAATGCCCCAGGATCGTATGTGTGAATCGATATCAGAATCCTCCTCAGACTCTCGGGATGATTATGAAGATGCCCCCGACCCTATGGCCAATCAAGTAACATGTCGTGTTACAATTAAGTGTGCCTCAGGCTTGCCACTGTCGCTGTCGAACTTTGTTTTTTGCCAATATACATTTTGGGGACATCAGGAAACAGTTGTGCCCGTTATTAATGCCGAAACTACGCCAAGAGACCAGAATATGATCTTTAAATTTGAACACACCAAGGATTTTACGGTGACTATAAACGAAGAATTTTTAGAACATTGCATAGAAGGTGCTCTCTCGATTGAGGTATGGGGTCATCGTAGTGCAGGTTTCTCCAAGTCCAAGGGATGGGAGGTGGAACAACAACAAGCCAAGGCGCGATCATTGGTCGATCGTTGGGCTGAGTTGTCGCGAAAAATCGAATTGTGGGTGGAAATTCACGAACTGAATGATAATGGTGAATATGCACCGGTCGAAGTATCAAATCCCACAGAAGTATTAACCGGAGGTATCTATCAATTGCGTCAGGGTCAGCAACGTCGTGTGCATGTGCGTGTCAAACCCGTACAAAATTCCGGCACTTTGCCTATTATTTGCCAGTCAATAGTGAATATTGCTATTGGTAGTGTTACAGTGCGCTCACGTTTACAAAGAGCTCTCGACTCGTATCAAGAAGAAGATCTTACCATATTAAGAGAAAAGTGGAGTGAGGCTTTAGGAAGAAGACGTCAGTATTTAGATCAGCAAATTCAAAAGCTGATCAAGAAGGAGGAGAAGACGGAAGAAGAACGTGAGCGGGAATTGAGTTTGGTGCATCAGTGGGTGTCGTTGACCGAAGAACGTAATGCGGTATTAGTGCCAGCTCCTGGTTCGGGTATACCTGGAGCTCCGGCCTCCTGGAATCCACCATCTGGCATGGAACCCCATGTACCAGTTTTATTCCTTAATCTAAACGCCGATGATCTCTCAGCTCAAAATACCAACGATGAATTTTCCATTGCTGGTATAAATTCCATACTCTCCAAAGAACATGGACACAAATTCTATACATTACAAATCTTACAACACTTGGATAAAGATGTATGTGCAATATCTAGTTGGGACTCTTCGATGCACGATAGCCCCGCATTAAATCGGGTAACCGAGGCAAATGAACGTGTCTATTTGATTATGCGCACCACAGTGCGTTTATCACACCCAGCACCCATGGATTTGGTCTTGCGCAAACGTCTGTGCATTAACATTAAAAAGGGTCCAAGCATAACAGATCGTTTGAAAAAATTCCGTTTGGTAAGAACGGAAAATACTATTGCCAGCACTGGCGTTACCTATGAGGTTGTATCGAATATACCAAAAGCTTCAGAAGAGTTAGAGGATCGGGAATCTTTGGCTCAACTGGCGGCCAGTGGGGATGATTGCTCTGCCAGTGATGGTGAAACCTATATAGGTAAGAAACATCTATTACCAACAGATTTATGAAATAATATTCTTACTTTTTTAATTAATTTTAAAGAAAAATATACACGTGGTGTCTCGGCGGTTGAAAGTATATTAACGTTGGATCGTTTAAGGCAAAATGTAGCCGTCAAAGAACTCGAAACTGCCCATGGTCAACCGTTAACTATGCGCAAAACTTGCAGTGTACCAAACTTCTCCCAGGTGCGTATTGCTTTAATAGCATTATTTTTCTATGCTTATTTTGTAACTTGTCTAAATGTAGCCGCAGAATTGTTAAATTTTCTGCTGTCTAAGCTTTAACACAAAAAAAGAGAAAACAAAATTAACACAATTCTTATAATCGAATAATATATAATTTTTGTCTTTCTACTTCTGATTGGGAATAATAACTATGTATTTATTTTCGAAATTTTTAACCTTTTATTATTGTGTTGTTTACTAAAACTCTAAATTGTCTTTTTCTAAAATTATTCTTTCTCTCACCTCTTTTATGCTTTCACCTTAACGAAAATTAAAACAAAAAAATATTCAATGTGTATTTTGTGCTCACCCTGAACAAAAATTGATTTTAAAAACAAATTTTATATTCACCACCTAACAAAAATAATAACAATAATGTTAACAAATGTAATCTCATGAAATTAAAAAAAAATATTCACCAATTCACCACAAAACAACAAATAAAAAATTAATGAATAAATCTAACAAATCTATTTCAAAACACATTAATATTGTTAAACAAAAATTCCATTCAAATCCAAATTAATCAATTCAAAACAAACAATCGCACTTAATTTTGTATCGATATTATAAAATAAAAGGCGGTTAAAGAAACACCAAATCCTGGAACAGTAAGTACACATAAAATAACCAACTACTCCCTTTAAATAACTCAAATCAACTAAAACAAATTAACAATATTTAATGTGTTCATTATTGTTTTATTTTTATTTATGGGATATTACTTTACTATCTCGATGGACAATAAATATTTTTCATTTTAATGATGTTTATGTAGTTTTTTAGTTAATTCTTATGCGGTGCTAGAAATAGTCCTGGCCAATTTATCTTTTAAAAATATAGTTATTAATATTTTAAAAGAATCAATTTAAGTGTTTTAGATCATTTTGTCACAAAATATTTTATATCATAATTGATAATAGCAAAAATTACACAATTTAGTTCATGTTTCCAGCATACGCAGTGTTTTCGTGGTTTAACGAATGACATAATATAAAATCAATTTGTTAAATAGAAAAATTCATTTAACCGAATACTAAATTCAACGTGATTTACAAGGATTTGATTTTTAAGTGCACAAAAAAATTCAGCAATTTCTTCGAGTTTTTTCTTTAGAACGCAATGCTTATTATGAATACGATATATTTGATAACCCAGCTTATCTTTTCATATTCCAACATCTCTATATTTTAAAGAAAATTGTTTTTTGGAAATAAATAAATATTTTTTTCTGATATACATATTACTTTTATTCTCTGTTTTTTTTTTTGTATATCTACAAAAAAAGTATTAATTTGTTGGTAATATTGAGGTACCATATTTGGTAAATCGAATCTATCGTAAATTTGTTAAACAACATTTGTATGCAACATTATAAAAATAATAAAATATTGACTATCTGCCGTATTTATAAAAAATTAAAGTAGACTTCATGTCTACTTTAAGAAAATTTTGTCTAAAAGCACACTTCAAGCCTACTTTATTTTTTATAAATACGACAGTATATGGTCGGACTATGATTATTGGACTTTATAAATTCAACATTGCCACTACATGAATTGGTGGGACGCACAGTGATTTGTCCCCATATAGTAAATCGGCAAAATTAGAGAAGTTATCGTAGAAGAATGAAATTTGGTGTGCTGGTTCAAAATATGTCAATTAAGAAAAATTCGAAGTTTCGGAAAAATCGGTGCAAGGACATGACTACATCCCATACATCCTTAAATGTAAAACTTTAATTTTAGCTATAATTGTAAATAGAATAAATCGAAAATTGGTAACTGTCTGTTAAAATATGTCTTTTAGCTTAGTGGTTAATTTTGTTTCATTCGGTGCAAGGACATGACTACCTCCCATATATAATTTTTCTCAAAAACTAAATTGTAACTACATTAGTGATCAGAATGCACTAAAAACTTATAACAACTTATGAAACTATATTTTTGTGCTCTCTTGGAAATTTCGCTTCAGTCGATACAAGGACATGACCATCTCCCATATATCCTTTTTCTCAAAAACTAAATTTTAGCTACATTTGTGATCAAAATGCAAATAATTTAATATTCCCTTTAAAATGCGTCATATATAAATTTGTTTCTAAATTTGCTCAACAAATAAGATAATTAATTTTAATTGTAATATATGATGTCTTTAAAAATGTATTTCTCAATTTCATTGAATTCATCATTTTTTTTATGTGTTTTGTAGACCTAAATGACGATAGATCCGGATCCGACATTAATAACAAATGAGCCATTAAATCTCTATTTGTATTTTCTCTCGTCGTTTTTCTTGTATGGGAAAATCGCGTATTCCTTATATTTTTATGACTGGCTTCTAAGGTTTCTTCAGACAAACACCCTAGAATAAAAATAGTTTTGAAAAACGTGTTTTTTTTTAATATTTTATTACCTATTGGCAAGTTGAAAACCTTATGAACAGTACTTGGCATGTAATACCAGCTATACTGAATTAAATAAGAGTTTCTAGTAATAGATATTTAGCAGCTCCTTAAACGATGTAACATTGACCGGGATTCCGCAAGATAAAACTCTTAAAATTATGCCAAAATTATCAATTACCGTAATTTCAGCAGAAATTTTACTATTTTGAAAAAATCGTCGAGCCGTGTTTCCATAGTTAGTAGTTCCAAATCCCGTTTTTACTTGATCTATTATTAATCCCGTCCGTGTTTTGAATTCATTTTGAATTTTTTTTTTTGTGAAAAAATTGAGGTATTTTTGTATATTTGTGCTAATATTGTATGAGAAGTATATGTATATATTTAAAAATAACAATTATTTTACTTTCCAAAACTGTTTGAATTTCAAAAATCGGTTAATAAATAAAAAAGTTATAAATGTTTAATAGTAGCAGCCTCAAAAACAATTCTTTGGTCCATAACTCGGGAATTTGGAGGTATATTGGAACTTTTAAAACCGGTTTTGTAATACACTCTTTTAGACCTTTAATATACACTAGGTCACTTTGAAAGTGCTTACAAAAAAGGAAATTTTGTAGCACCGTGTAATTATAATTATGGGCTTTACACTCCACTGCCGGATACGCTGTTTTGAATGCATATTGCACATTGCTTACCGTCTTCCTTTGAAAGTTTTGGAAAATTCCTTCCTTATTGACTCGCCAAGAGAAAGTTTGACATTTCTATATGGTATTAAGGAAGAATCTAATTTTTTAGACTCTGGCCAGCGGTTATTTTCTACAAAATACATTACTTTTGTTATATGCTCATCCTTTTCTGTAAATTTTTTAATATCGTTAATCGAAATTGGAATATTATTTTCATCAAAATTGAAAAAATATATATTAAAGTTATTAACGTTCGTTGAATCCTCTAAAGGCAAACGCGAAAGAGCATCAACATTTTTATGATTGGACCCTGGGCGGTATTTTACTTTGCAATTATAATTTGAAAGAAAAAGAATCCACCTATGGAACCGCACAGACACAATGTTTGGTGGTCAGTATACACTGTAAGTTATAGCCATATAGGTTAGGTTAGATGGCCGGTGTGAGGTTGTCCCCCACACCATCGCCCATAGACCAATACAGTCCATTGTGATGCCTTTCGGAAATGATTTGAGACACTTAGTGCGTTCCAAGAGCAAAACGCCTAAGCCCTCACAGAGCCCCTTCCCCTGTTGCGCAGCCAGCACATATTCATTACGAGTCGTTTGAGATCCCCGAGCTTACAACCCGAGACATCTCCTAATTCGCCTATGTATCTACTGCCTAGCCACCTCAACCTGCTAACTTGTAATCTGGGACAATGGCACAGAATGTGCTCGATCGTCTCCAGTTCCTCCAGGTCCTCGCACAACCCGCACATGTCTGACAAGTCAGATCCCATTATCCTTGCCATTCTACCTATCATACAATGGCCCGTGATAACGCCTATCATGGTTCTCACGCAGACCTTGCTCTCGCCCAGTAACGATTCCGAGTCGGACTTCCTAAGCGCCGGCCATATAGTCCTTGACACTCGGCAGTCCGTTCGGTTTTCCTAGGCCCTATTTGTCTCGCTTAGAACGCATTCCCTGGTTATCTCATAATAGAAACCTATTGGAGGCCTGACCGCCGCCTGGCAATCAGGATCCTCCGAATCTGAGCCGAGTCTCGCGAACTCATCAGCCAATTCAATTCCATATATGAATTTATGAAACTTTTTGATACCATATATTACCGCCAATGCTTCCCTGTGGATTTGGGAATAATTTTTCTCAGATTTAGTCAATGTAGTTGAAGCCATAAAACATGGGCCTCTCGTGCCCATCTACAATGATACTAAGAATAGCGCCAACACCGTACGGTGATGCATCACAAGCAATTGTAATCGGCTTTGTTGGATCAAAATTAACAAGAATATCATTTTCGTAAAGTAATTTTTTACATTTAGAAAAAGCTATGGCACACTCTCCGTCCCAGTGCCACTTTGTTTTCTAACAAAGTAAATTATGTAGTGGTGCTAAAACTATTTGGTAGGAATTTCGAATAATAATTTAATAAACCCAGAAAACTTTGAAGCTGATCTACAATTGCCGGAGTGGGGGCTATCATTATAGCTTCAATATTTTTCTTTGAAGGTTTTATTCCTTCAGGAGTCAGAACATGTCCTAAATATTCAAGGTTATTCTCCAAAAGTTTACACTTATTCCAATTAATGCGAACATTAAATTCCTGCAGTCTATTCAAAACATTAAGAGCTAGTTTTTTACTTGTCAGTTAAACTCAGCTTAACACACTGTTATATTAAACCTCAAATATATTTTGCCGGGATTTAACTACTGATTGTGTTTCTCAGTAGTGGATTACCTCCTGTCAATTTTGTTAGCATTGCCGTACTGTTCAGTCAAAATACATATGGCATTCCTCCTAATTTTTTATATAAATATGGCAATATCTTAAATTTTCGCAAAAAATCAAACCAACGTATTATAAGGAATTCTAAAAATTAAATTTGCAATTGTTAGAAATGAATTATTATTAAGTTTTTTAGAGAATTTTTGTTTCTTTTTTAATAAATTAGTTTGTTAAGCGAAATCTTTGAAAGAATGCGGCGTCGGTATAAATGCAGAAATGATTCGGACGTGTTCTTATTGTTCGTATCTTTCTAACAATTGACACATTTAAGTTATTATATGTGTTTGAATCACTTAAATCCTCATCATCACTAGAATAATCCATTTTTTTTTTTATTTTTGTTAAAATGTCGTAAATTTCTTTTCACTTGTTGAATTGTTTATTTTATTTTTCAGCTGTTTGTATTTTGACATTTTATATCTAGGTTTAACTCACCAATGATGCTCAGTTAAACCTAGATTATATATCAAATAAATAATAACTGAGAAACACAATTTTTAGTTTAATCTAGGTTTAAGTGAAAAATGTAGATTATATTTATCCCAGAAACTAGCTCTAAATAATTTTTCGCGACAATCTGCCTTATTTTTCCCGGCCACCAAAATATCATCGAAATAAACTGCCACACCCTCAAGGCCCTGCATTATTTGGTCCATAACCCGCTGAAAAATCATTGGTGCTGTCGACACCCCAAACGGTAATCTACAAAATTCAAACAATCCCATATGGGTATTAATAGTCAAGAATGACCTTGAGGGAGTGTTTACTAACAACTGCAAATATGCCTTTCTAAGGTCCAAGATACAAAAATGAGTTTTTCCTGTTATACTAGTAAGAATGTCGTCTATTAGAGGAAGTGGATATACATCCCTTTCAATTACCGGGTTTATAGTAATTTTAAAATTGCCGCAGATTCTAAGACTTTAATCTTTTTTTAGCACACACACTATGGGTGCAGCCCATTTACTATTATGAACCGGTTGTATAAAACCTTCTTCGCACATATTTTTCAACTCAGCCAACTACCTTTGTCCTCAAACTCATAGGTACGGAATAAGGCTTGTAAAATTTTGGTTGGGAGTTGGGCTGCACAAAAACGTCAGTAGAAAATTTTTTTTATGGGATTTTTGTTTTTTACAAACAATGAAGGCAATTTATATTTTAGCTCCTCCATAATATTAGATTGATAGATATTTTGTACATAAAACCTGTCATTTGTCTTACCGTCATGACTCGTAAACAAATTGCGCCATGTAAAGTATAATACATCCAGCCAATTTCTTCCCATCAAAGGGGTAAACGGATGACTTGATTCCACAACTAACAATCTCAACACTTTATCTCGAACCGACACCGATATTTCACCCAATAACTCAACCTTCGAACCTGTCAATACCTGTAGTGGTGGATAATTTACAATATTTAATTTTGCGTTTTTAAAATATAAATTATAATCTACACTAGACACAACAGCTCCCGTATCCAGCTCCATCACTATTTGTTGGTCGTTGATTAATACATTTCTCAACAATGGTTCGTTTTCACGATTTACCCAGTTAATAGACGCCAATTGGTAGTCCAACTCATTAATATTTTGGTTGTTTGATGAAAATTGTTGACTTCTACGATTTGACTTAGAAAAACAGGCTTTTGCTGAATGTCCTTTCTTCCCACAACTAAAACAATTCCGTAATTTTGATTTGTTTGTACTGTATTTATATCATAAGATGGTGGTAGCATATTTTTTTGTTCAATATTCACAAGCTCAAATGGCTATGCTATTCTATACGCCTCTTCCCAAGATAAGTTTGGAGTTGACAGCAACTTAGTCTGTAACTGGCTACAGCTCACGCCGCAAACCATGCGGTCATGCAAAGCTTCCTTCAAAAAGGTCCCGAGTTTGCATTGGGCAACAAGTAGTTTTTAGTTTATTATAAATTCGCCAACAGATTCATTTTGTTTTTGCGAGCAATTATAAAATTTAAAACGTTCTGCTATTATATTTTTTTCAGGTTGAAAATGTGGTAAAAATCACTTCGATTAATTCTTTAAAAGATTTATTTGTTGATTTTTCTGGAAGAACAATGCTTTTGATTCGTTTATATGTTTCTGGTTCCACTAGGGTCAAAAATAATGGGACTTTGTTTGCTTCTTCGACAGCATTTATTTTAAAAAGTTGTTCAATCCTCTCCAAATATTCTTCAAAATCGTCACCAAAAACAAATTGTTCAATTGTACCAATTAATGTCATTATTTGTTGAAATTTTATTTCACAAAGCAAATTATTTTCTTACTTCCATAATTACTTCCTCGTCGCCAAAATATGTTGTGTATTCCTTATTTTATTTTAAGTGTTTTCAACTCTACTACTCAAATACAAATCCGTTCATATGTATAACAAAATGTAAAC
Source organism: Bellardia bayeri (assembly GCA_950370525.1). Classification (NCBI taxonomy): domain Eukaryota; kingdom Metazoa; phylum Arthropoda; class Insecta; order Diptera; family Calliphoridae; genus Bellardia; species Bellardia bayeri. The sequence goes on along the minus strand of OX493268.1, from coordinate 44,469,208 downwards.
TTAACCTAAGACAATGTAAATCTAAAAAATTAGTACATACTTAAAGAGAGTATATTATTATATATGTACAGTGAACTCGGGAAAACGTCAACTTATTAAAACCGCGGGTGGTGACGTTTAACAAATTGTTGACGTTTACGAATGTAAAATTTTTAAATAAAAAACATATCGATAATGTGCTTTTAAACGTTTTTATTGATTATAAACTAAAATAAAACATAACAATTTCAAAAAGGAAACAAAAAGGCATTCAACCTGACTAGAACCATAGAAGACAACTAGAACCAAGAGAATACATTTTAAATGAGATCATATTTTTATATCATATGCATTTAAAAAAAATCTGTCATTTTTTTCTGCTGTTTTTTGTCTTTCCAACACTTGGAAGAGAGCCTTCTCTCTATTTATTTCATAAAATTTAAGAGTAGGTAATGTAAAAAAAGCGTTGACGTTTTGGGATGTTGACGTAAACGAGCGTTGACGTTTTCCCGAGTGCACTGTATATATAATAAATATTATAAGAGTGAAGAAATAACGGTTTATAACAAAATACTTGTGAACTTCAAATTACAGGGTATTTGAGAAAAAGTGTACAAAATATAAATCGTCGACTTTTGTACAATATTACAGGAAGTTATAGTACTTTTTACAAACAAAAGAGTGGAAACCTGTTTCGATTAGATTAGCATAATTTAATAAAATTACTCTAATCTAATAAAACTTAAAGAATTTTATATTTGTATCACCAATTTTTACATGAATATTTTTTTAAATGTTTTATAATCATATTTTTGGTCTTTGTAAAACTAAAAAATATAGATGTTTTAAAAAAATACTAAATTTCAAATTTCCGGTTAAAAATCTTAAATTTTTTTACTAGTGGTTAGATTTGATAACAATAAAAATCGCCTACTTTTTATTTATATATTTTTAAAATTTTTTTTAATGTTTGCAAAACTTTAGGGTTTCCGCCAAAAAAAAAAAAAAGAAAAAAATACTTTTAATTTTTGGTAAGTTTTTGTCACTATTTAATAAAAATTATACACTACATACAAATTTGATTCATTTTTTATAGTAATAACAAAAAAAAAACAATTGTATAAACTATTTTTTTTTTAAAATTTTGGCAGGTCTTTGTAACTTTTTCTGAAACTTAGGAAACATGTGTTAAAAAATTCATATCACTTTTACATTTCCGGGTGAACTTCTTTATATATTCTATTTAAGCCCTTTAAAATGTACGAAAATCACAAATAAAAAATTACCTATTCTTAAAAAAAAATTGTTTTACTCTGTCAAACTTTTGCATTTTGGTAATTCTAAATAAAAAATCTCAAAAGTTTTCGATGGCACAAACAACTTTTCCATAAAAAATATTTACCAAAAATTATTTTGGTTTTTTTTTGTACCTATAGTAATAAACAAAACTGTTAAGTTTCAAAGCAATACAATAAAAAATGAAATTTTGACAATTTTTTTTTGTAACACAGTTTAAAATCGTTTTTCCGTTCAAGAGTTTTACCTCAAACGTTTTCTGACTTTAGCGCCCTCTACTGTTAACAAAAAGAAGAGATCATAAATTCTACTTACGAATCTATTTAAGTACTTTGTTAGCTTTACAAAAATGTATATTACTTAAATATTCTAAGCACTTTATTTTCTTTTAATTTTGCCTATGGGACAAAGCACTGTGCGACGTTGCGTGGTTGTTATTGATTGGAAGTCTCAGATAGTAGGGATAATTTTTAATAAATTTTTTATTTTCGCAAATTCATATTTTCGACCATTTATTGTTTATAAGTAAAATTCTATATTAATATAATTTGTGCTTGTAATTAATTAATGGCTTATAATATATAAATTGATTTTTTGTTTTAATTTATACAATTAAAATGATTTATATTGCGCGATAGTTAAGTAATATACTCAAATCAAATATATATATGTACATATGTATATAATATATATATCGACAGCTCAATTCCAAAACATGCTAAGTCGAAAAAATGAGTTTTGCAGGAAAAGCTCCTAAAGTTTACAGGTGATATCTAAAAAACCATATGAGGTAGAACTTTGTTGTTTATAACTATTAATTGGACTAGCCAATCACAACCAAACTTTGACAGAATTTAAGTAGAAAAAATCTAAATTCAAAAACGCAAAAAAATTAAAAATATGCTATGTCGACTTAGCATGGTTTGGAATTAAACTGTCGATATATTCTTTTATCTTTGAATTATTATGTATAAGATTAAGTGTGCGTTTTTGTTATTTTTGAAATCTTAAAATTTTAATTTTATTTTCTTAACACATCTAGTTACACATACAAATGCATTGTCTTTTAATCATCTTTTAATTTCCATTCTTTACATAGATTATGCGATTTGATGCTTCTATGGAGTCATTGTTAAATGTGGGACGGTCTGAGTCATTTGTGGATTTGAATCAATCATTGGGCTCGAAGTTCTTACCACAGCCAGGTATATACTTAAAAAATTAAATATTGCAATGGTTAAAAGTATAAAAAATTACCTTATGAATTTAGCACAAACTACGCCAGGAGGCATGAGAGATTTTGGTACACGCACACGTCATAGCTTTGGCGGTAAAGGTAGTAATGATGATTCTCCAGGAAAAGCATTTGGAATTGGTAAGTTTTTTTCAATTGAATACACTTTTATAACATTTGTTTATTTCGTATTTAAAAGAAATCAAATGTTCCAACTCAAATTTCACCAAACCTATTTTTTTTAAACAAGAACCATTTATTACCATTGATTTTTTTTAAAAGAAATTAATATTTATTTAGTGTGAAAGCTATTCAAAATTTGTGTGAAAATTCATTTATATGGCTGAATTTTCTTTTTTAAATAGTTAAACAATTGAAATTGAAAGTGAAGAACCAATTTAATTAAAATTATTTTGAAATGTATTTAAACTAAAAACTTCTATTTTGAAATGTATCCAAGTTTATTAGTAGTCATTGAAAATGTATAACAAAACATCTTTATTAGATGTAGTAAAATTCCCTGTAACAGTTCATTACAAAACTTAATTGCTAACTAGATTTCTAATATATACAAACCTTTTTCAAATGAAAAACAAATATTTTTCTTAAAGTACACTTAAGATCCATTTTATTTATATTTTTCTCCACATTTTTTGAAATCATAACTCACCACCCCACCCCACCCCAACCATAACCTTCACATTTTAAAAATTATTTAGTTACCTTATTAAATAATACAAAACAAAATAACATAAAATAACAAATATAAATTAAATGCTTAAGCTTAATTTTTTGTCCTAAATATAAACCAAGCATCATTTTTGATAAATTGACAATCAATTAATATTTTTGCAACTCTATTAGAACACAGCTAGAGCTCCGATACAAAACAAAAAAAATAAAAGTGCAGCTTACATGCATTTAGCTTTACTTTTTGTATGAATGTATTTCATTTATTTTCTTTTTAATACTACTAAAGCTGTGGAAAAAATCATTTAAAAATTTTCTCACAACATATGATCACAATAATGTATTTCCTTCTGTCTACTATCAAAACATTCATTACACAACTAATCGATCATTAGGAAAATATCATTCATATTTTAATTTCTTTTTTTTTTTCTCTTTTTGAAAATTTATTTGGTATTTAAATGTTTATTATTATAAATTTTCTGCTTTCGTAATTTAGGCGATATTAGGCAAATTGTAATTTTCTACTCCCCTGACAAAAAAGCAATGTGATTTAAGCTTAAAATATTCTGAACCAAAGTAAAAAAGACGTCGCTAAACAAATAAGTATGTATTTTGAAAGAATTTAGATTAGACCGAAATTTTATGCTTAAATAATCGAATATGGAAAGAGACTCTTACCTGAAATATTTAGTCTGGTCGCATTTCAGAAAAAAATTTAAAAGCTTGATGTAGCGACTCTCTGCTTTCTCTCTTCACACTCTGATATTCCTTCCTGTCTTCTACTTTAGCTTTTATTTCACTTTCTCTACTACTCATTCTTCTATCCAAGGCATCACAATGGACCATATTGGTCACTGGGTGAAGGTGTGAGGTGACTCACACCAGCCTTCTTACCTACCTACTCTCCCTTAAATAAATGTAACTCCATGTTAAAAAATACTCCTTTTTTACAAAAATACTACATCACAACAACACACGAAAATTAAGAATTTTAATAGTACATCGTTTGCAAAAATGTATACCACTACAACATTGAAAGCAAGATACGGGGATGCAGTAACGCTGCTCCTATTCACCAGGGTCATTATAAAAATGAATAATTGAAATTGTTTAAATGTATATTGACCATAAACTTTTTAGACTTTTTAAAGTACTAATCCCAATTAGTTCCAATTATCTTTATAATTTTTAGGTATTTAATATTTATTTTCAAAAAGGACAGGCGCTATTTGCTAAATTGGAGAAATTAAAATCAGGAAATTTAAAATAATAAACAAAACGCTAATTTAATATTAAAGCTATTAAACATTTCTAGTATTTGTTCTTGTATAATGGTATTTAATGTTTGTAGTAATTTGTTCTTAAAATTTTACTACATTTCATGAATACCTTCATTTTATACTACAAATATTCCAAGTTATGATTTAAACTAAAATCTACTATAAAATATTTAGATTTTCAACAATTTATTATTTAATTTCAAGTTATATATTTATTGAATTATTTATTAAAATGAAAATCTTTCTTTAAGTTTGTCTAATTTATTTATATTTTTATATATTATTATTTTCAAACATTTATAAACTAACGATAAAAAATTATAAAATAAATATTGAATAATATATGTTGTTGTATGTTAATTCTCAATCAAACAATCGATCTAATATGCGCCACAAACAGGCTCCTATTTGTCAGGTAATAATAATAGAACAGATGATCCCATGCATTGAATGAATAAAAATTTAAAATTAAAGACTGTAATTTGTTAGTAAAGCAATTTGTTCATATTTTACAAGTCTTAAACAATGATTAGTTAAAATTAATTGGCACTTGAATGTAAATTTTTATTATTGCCAAACAAAACAAAAATTATCGTTAATTTCTACGTTCCTTAAAAAAATCGCTCGCTCGTTTTCGTACGTTTGTTATTTGATTACTTCCTTACTTACTTACTAATAATTATTAACTTTTTTAATAAACTCTACATATAAATTTTTTACACACAATAACTACTCGTACTCTTCAGACGTTTTTAAAAGTAATTACAAAAACAGTTTTAAAAAAACAGACAGTTGATACAATCTTTACAATTAACTACTTACTACAAACGCTAAACGCTGGAATTCGAAAATGTTACGACACCTATTAGTTTACTCCAACTAAACATTAAACTTTTAATGTACTTTATTAAATAACTTTCTTTTGGTTTTGTTTGTACTCTGTCTAATAAAAACACTCTACTAACTTATGTCTTTTGATTTAGATCTTTATTTTAAGTTTTGTTTTTAGTTCCAAAAACCCTAATGTTTGTATTGTGTTGTATTGTGTTTTATCAAATCAAATCATCACAAGCCATTGGTAATAATGTTCGCATCGTCTACTACTAATCATGTGAAAAATTGTAACTCATTTCAAAAAAGATTCATCTTTCATTTACTAGATTTGCCGAAAAGAATTTCCATTGCTCTAATGTATTATATTATTGTTAAACTTAAATATTTATACATAATAATAAAAATAATACTAGTACAAGGTCATTCAAAATGTATTATTACTTACACACAATTTGAAAGATAAAGATTCTGGAAAAAAATAATTTAAACTACATTCTTCATTGCAATACATTTTTGATGGCCTTGTTAATGCTTAAAATTAGTTGTAGATGTAAATGTTGTTCACTTTAATGTTTTAGTCAAACATATCATAAATTCGTCCATCAACTTCAGTACATTGCCTTAAAAACTCACCACTCTAATTAATATAATGAATGAATAAATAATTAAGCATTGAACACCTGTTTTAAAAATCTGTAAATCATTTTTATTAGATCTCTATCATCTTGAAAATGCAGAATGTTGTCATTCAAAAAGTTGAATTAAGAAGAATAGAGAAAGAGCTAACGCTTCAGCTATATAATAGACATTTTAGAATTTAAGGAGTTTTAGATGTGCTGGAAGAAAATTAATAAGTTCCAGTCATTCGACGAATTGAATTAATCACTTGATAATTCAGAAATAATGCTAAAGTAACGATGTCGCATTAACCTAGTGCGTAATGCGTATATCTCTTAGTGCTGGACTTATTCTAACAACTGAATCTACTAACTTGATGCCAAATGTACAGTGGCACAACCGCTACCATTGTGCTTGATTGTAGTCTCAGTAAGTTCACTTCTACATCTTAACTGAGCATGCTCATAGTGAACATCAAATATGCTATGATTTTCCATTACATTCCTATGACTTTCCTGCAAACATACGTTTCTTTCGTATTATGTCTGGTATTTTGCGTTTTCCGAACGAGTATTAAACATACGAGTACACCATTCTAAATGTAAAGTTCATTTACTGTTTCAGTAGTTTTAGTTTTGTTTTTCTGATTATATTTATTAACTTACATAACACATACGAACTTTGTAAGTTTCCTTCCTTTTATCAGTGCAGTAATTCTTGAGTTTTAAGATTCCGAACAGGTTTTCTAACATTCTGTTGTTTATAATTAATTGAGGATTTGACAAAACTTTAAAATGTACAACAGCATTATAAGTCTTATAATAAAGATTGTACCCAACAGAAAAGTTTGTTATTCTATTTGTTTTTGATAAATAAAATTTACTGGTTTAATTAGAGTGGTAATTGATCATCCATCTCATTCAATTGCATATCGTTTTCTTTGCACCAAAAAGCATTCAAATATTTATTTTAATAACAAATAATAATACAGCACCCTTGCTTTGCTCTTAGTTGATGAGTAATGACAATGAAAATACACCAGAAAAAATTAGTAATGTTTTAGTTTTAGTTGAGACTTTATTTGTTGTTCTTCTATAACAAAAAAAAATATTCTTATATAAATTCTTTTATATTATTAATAATTTTTTCTCAAAATCATGGAATGCAGCTCGTCCAACATTTTTGAATTTGAATTTAACTTCAAACTTTAGGCCACAGCCAACAAAACGTAGGTGCAAACGTTAATAGTTTGAATCTCTAATTCATTTAATAAATCACCAACATTTTAAGAAATCGTAATACATTTTTAAATTGTATCTTTAACAATATCTATCTTCTACATCTGTTAAACAGCATCACCAGCTACGAGTAAATTGATGGGTATGCGCATGACCACGTTACACGAGGAGCCATTGGGAGGTCATCGTTCTTTGGCTGAAGAACCTGAGGATAGTTACAGTGATTCGGAATATGCAAACGAATATGAACAGGAAAAAAATCAACGTAATAATTATCAAACACCACGATCACGTCTTACCTCCTCCAAAACCATGGATTCATTTATGGATGTTAGCACTCACTCGAATCACAGCTATTTAAGTTACACATCCAATGTTAATACAAATTTAAAACATTTGACAGGCTTAGCCACACCTAGCATGAGTTCTTCAACTTCGAGTGGTTATGGATCTCAAGTGAGCTATGAAAATAAAACAGATATTTTGAAAACATTTTAATTTGTATTTTCACAATTTAACAGGCTGTTTCCTGCACCAATTTAACTAATGATGACATTACCTCAATGCGTTCTATGAGCATTGATGAAACTCCAGGTATTTTTATCTCCAATCATTTCTTATCAAACTTGTAACATATTTTTTGTTACAAATTTACAGACTTTGATCGCATTAATTCGAATTCCCCACCAAACCGTCAAACACATCGAGTAAATCCATTCCTTAAAGATATGCCAAAGCCTTCGACTTACCACAAACACATAGAAACAGTACCCACAAATACCGAACTTCAACAACCAAAGTCACAAAATCAAAACGATTTAACAACAACTCAGCTGCCAACAGAAATTATCAATGCTCTTCTACCAATCAATACTAAAAAAGACCAACAATTTGTAATTGAAAATATCAGCAAATGTGAGGAGGAGCAAACTCAGACACAGCATTTGAAAAATTATCTCAACAGTGAAAGCCAAACTATCAATACTATTAACGCAAACACCACCACAGCAACACAATCACGTGTTGAATGTGATCAAGATCAAACATTGAAAAACCTTAATAACAACCAGGCGAACTCCAACAACAATGAAACCAACTCAAATACCGACAATCAAAATGGCAACGAAATTATTGAAGCAGGTACTGGTATAGTTAGGAATCCTCTGCCAGCTGGCAAAGTAGTGAGAAGAAAAAAGACTCCACCTCAGGGTGGTAATGGCAATGGGAATGGAAATGATTTGATGACATCTAGTGTTACAAATACAACGACCATGAATAACAATAACAATCGTTCAAATGCAATGCATCGTGCTTCATTGGCAAAAATGGAGGGTCTTATGACAAACTCCAATGATAATTTAAATGTTTCATCAATGTCAACTAGCATGGAAATTGAGGGTAAGTTTATGGGTTAACAATATTTATTTGTAAATTTAGTAACGTTGATTACTAAGAAATCATTTAGCAGAAAGGGCTCAGGAAATTATATATGTATTAGATATTACGATTGTTTTTTATTTCACATTTGACAGTCGGATATAATTATAGCGAAATAAGCTAGAATGCAATAAAGTTCTATGGATGACGACAATATAAACAACAAGGTGAATAAAATATACTCTTCGAAAACAAATCAAAAGTTAATGTAGAGAAGCTCTGGAATAAAATATGATAGGCAGAAACTGTTTGAATAACGAAGAACAACAAGCTAGATAAGTATTGGAAATACATTTAAACATTTTGTATAGATAGATAGAATAGGTGGAATAATAAAGGGAAAACGCTAGAATGCATAGCGGTTCCATCATAGCTACCTCGTTAATAGTATAATAGCTTTTCCAAAAACAGAACTTAAATGTGGATGAATTAGTCTAAACTCCGTTTTCACCATGACATTGTGATTCTGAAAAAAGATAATAAATGTTCAAGTCAGCATTTTTAAATCTTGCAAAAATATTTCATGTTTAAGATATAGTTAGTTTTAAAACAATTCAAGCAATTGTCAAACAAATGTACCAGAAATAATGATTGGAACATTATCTCAAAATATACAATATTAAATTTTTTTTATCTTCATATTAGTGAGTCGCTCTCAATATATTTAAATTCTTAATTCACAATAATACAAATGTTTGAAGCTAATTTAAATTTAAAACGCTTAACTAATGACATTAGGAAATTAATTTGAACATACAAGTTGTAATGGAGTCTGGAAAATGTCATTCACTTTCAACCACTGTTTTATAAGTATTGTATAAGTTTTTCCAATTAAATATCTGGCACTCGATAGAGCATCTCCGACTTAACAAGTTAACTTATTTTTATTTAATTTAAAACAGATGACAAACACATTGATGTGACTTTACCTGACTGGGTTGTGGTTGGTGAGTCAGTTTTAATTAGACCATATAATACCAGCGGAGTAATTAGTTACGTCGGCACCACACACTTTCAAAAGGGTACATGGATTGGTGTTGAACTCGATACACCTACTGGCAAAAATGATGGCAGTGTTCAAGGCATACAATATTTTCAATGTAAACTTAAACATGGTATGTTTGTAAGGTTTGATAAGCTAATATTGGACAAACGGGGCAAAGCTATGAGAGCCTACAAAGCCGAAAAGTCAAGTAAAGGTAAGAAGTTATATGCTAATATTATTTTGCTTAAGACTATACTATAATAAAATGTGAATGAAATTTGTTAAACGCATTATAGAAACAACTATGACACGTTCCAAGAGTCGTGGTGAATCTTTGAGCACTTTGAGTGGCTCTGGTGGTCGTAAATGATTATTTCCGAAATGTTCGCATCAAATGCAACGTTGGTCTAATTGTAGGCAATCCACATTAGTTACAGCCACCATTAATAGAACTAGCAACACAACGACCACCATCAATCACACAAATACAACAAATGGAATACCAGTGCCAAATCAAAAATTTTACCCGAAAAATGAGACAACAACAGCCACAGTAACTGATAACAATATGTTTAATAAACGCACATGCTCTATAATGCGCCTAACACCTGGACGCAATCATTGTAATATATCCATAAACACAGATGCGAATACGATGAATACGAAAAAATATAATAGACGCTCTACGGCATTTTAACTCAACAAATAGACTTTACGAACGTCATTCTGAATTCTATAAAACAAAATGCCGCTAGATGCTTTTTACACAACTCTACATTACATATACATATGTATGTATATGTACCACTCCTACATAATTACATAACTACTGAATAAAACAAAACACCACTAAGAATAACACATTTAAGAATATACAAACACAAAACATTAACATTAAAAATGTTGCAAAAAAAATTAACTTTTAAAGATTTGTGTTTTTGCTTTTATCTAACTAAATTTTAATTAAAAAAAAAGATTAAACAAAAAAAATTGCTTCCTTTCCTTAAGTTATAACATTTAATCAATCAGTGTAATATTCAATATTATTATTATAATTATGTGTGTATGTATGTGTTATAGGCATATATTTATATATAAATATTGTAATTAGATTATTTATTGTAAATTAGCCAAGAAGACAGCATACCCTCTTCATTCTCTTTTAATTTTAAGCTTTTTACTAAAAATGAAACTTTTCTAAAATAGTTCGATGCGAACTATAATGGGATGAACTCATGCTAAAACTTTTGAAATCCTATGAACTTATAAAATCAGTTTCACACATTATATTTAATGTCTAAACTTACTTACACAAATAAAAAAATTAAAAAAAAATAATCTATTATTAAAAATAAATTATTTTCTAAGCGATTTTTCAAACGTAGAAGATTACAAACAAAACTATTTTCTCTATATTTTACATACATATGTACATTAGTACCACTGATGATGATTGGCCTAAACTTTGTGAAGTTTGTATAGATAAATAATTGAACTAACATACAATTAACAGCAAATTAATAATGATAACTATGTATGACTTTCTATCTTGTCAAATGTCAACATCATTTTAGCAACAACTAGTAGTTCCCGATGTTCCCAAGTAAAGTAATCAAATCCGAACTTTTATGAATATTATCAAACATTTTTTATTTTTAATATGGATTTCAACATAGTAGAATTTTGTCCAGCTCTAGTGGTTGATTACTAATTTTAAGAAATGTTATTTTAAAGTAAAGTTTCATTTTAGTTGATAATATCGACTACATACTTATAGTTATTACATGTTTACCATTGTTAAAATTGTAGCGTACATATAATTGTGTTCATATAAACGTATATACCCAAGATACAAATTAATATACTCCATTAAACATCTTAATCTCTGAATCTGTTTAGAATATCTTTACGATACTTTTAAAATTGAACGATGAAGTGGTTATTTTGCACAAACACTGTTCTTTTCCTCCATTTTTCTTTATATACCCAGGCAAAAAAGACATACAGCACAATATTGAAATGATAAAGATACAATATCGGAGTATTAAACAATTTTGGCATTAGAATCAACAATGTTTAACGTTTATAAATTGGAGAAAAACTAGATAAGTTTTGAGAGAGTCTTAATTTTTATATTTAAATGTCCCGGGGCCGAATTCCATTCGCCTTTTTCGCATATACATACAACACGACTGTTGAGGAAACTCTCTACAAAGAGCGTAACAAACCATCATTTCATTCAGTTGCATGCTAGCTTTTAAGCTAACAGGTTACCAAATACATTCAGGTATGTGATGGAAATCGAAAACGAGTACGTTTTTCAAGTCAATTTTAAAGTACATATTTCTAATTAAATTTTTAAAATTTTTGTTTTAAGATTCTCTTTAATAGCAAATTATCTTTATATTTTGTGGGATAAAATTGTTTCAATATAGAAATATTACAAACAAATTAACTTCTAAAACTCACTCGTTTTCGATTTCCATCACATACTTGATTATACTTGAGATTGAAAAGAGAATAAATATTGTCTTTTTTCAGCATTTTTAATGTTTTCAGTACATTTTGAATATTTATAAATTATTAGTGCATTATTTTAAAATATAGAAAGTAGAGTGAAAAAACATTTTTTATTTTCATTCATATTTTTATGTACAGACAGGAATTTTTTTTTTTTAATACAAAAATATTCTTCAACTTTGTTAGCACGAAATTTCTTCCAGTACGCTTATAGTACACTCACCACTTTACAAACATTTTGAACTCTTTGTGAACTTCACTGTTTTAAACTAACAAATTAACATTTATTTTCTTTTCTGTTGCATCAAAAGAGCGGTATGATTAAAATAACATTAGATAAATGTTATCATTTATATATCCTTTTGAATACTTTCTGTCTATTTTCTAAAAAACTAATAACTTAACATTAAATATAAGGCTTAATTTAAATCAAATTGCATTAAATATTTGTTGCAGTTCAATTATTTTCTTTTGAAGTTTGAAATGTACTTCATTCTTCAAAAAATTTATGTTTATTCCTTAATTTGTGTGATTTCCCTAATTTTCACAATTTTCAATTTATCTGCCTCGCAAGTATGTGTGACTTGTATTTCAAAATGTCTAGCAAACAAGTAGAAAACATTCCTTTTATTTTTAAAGTTTATTTTTTTTTATTTATGGTCCAAATAGTAATTTTTAAATAAATAAATAAGATTTGAACACTTAATTCAAAAGTTTTAGCTTGAATTGTTAAAATGAAACTAGAAAAGACTTCATTAATTAAATGAGAGGATAGGGGTTTTATGCGTTTAGTTTTCGTTTAATGTTTAAAATATTTTTTTTTAGATAAATTTGGTAAACTTTTTCTTTATACATACTTTTTTTAGCATTTAAAGTATTTTATTAAAATGTGCATTAGCCTTTTGTTTTAAAAATTTATTATAATTTGCTTTTATTTAAATATATGTATATATAAATGTATTAAATTTTTAAGTTTACATACATTCATGTGATGATTTACATATTTTTATTTCTCCTATTGTTATAATTATTTTATGAGTGTTAAAAACAACTACTATTCCATTTATAATTTCAAATTAAAGAAAATTAAAAACACAATTCTCTTAAATTAAAATTTTATTTAAGCAACGAATGAATAGCCAAGCAAGAAGTATTTCAACTTATACATGTGTATATATAAATAAATATTATTGATAATATTTTAAACGAAATAATAATAGTAATTAAAAAAAAACAACTTTATAATTTTGTAAAACAAATAATATTTAATTTTTTCTTAAATTTCCCCAACAAGTGTATTTTTTTTAATTTTTATTTACCCGAATGTTTATAAATCCTATATTTTATATTAAACACATACAATATATTTTACAATTTATTAATAAATAATTCAAATAATATATTTGTATACTTTTTATGTGATGTATTTATAAAAACCGGAAAAAAACAAACAAACGTTATTTTGAAAAACAAAACAATAATTTTAAATATCGTCATGCAATAATTATAATTATATAATGTAATAACAATCTTAATAAAAATCGAAAATCTTATTTTTCAAGTGCAATAGCGATTTTAGTTTATTTGATTTGGTTTGATTATCTTTTAATTACATATTCTGTTAATTTTTGACACCGACTTGTCATTTTAAAACGGTAAGCTTTAATCTTTTTTGATATTATTTCAATTATATTTTAATTTCTTTTCTAATCATTATTTGTTTTATTTTATTTATTTAGCCATTCTCTATATTTCATCTTTTATCTATGCTTGAGTCAATGTGCAATACTTTTAACTATGTATTAATAATTTACTATTATTATTATTATTAATACTTATTATAAATAACTTAGATTTTAAGATTTAGTATCAGCTCATAAAGAAAACCTACAGAACAAAAAACAAATAAATTATGGTTCCCTTAGTGATGGAAAATAAATCTCAAATAAAAATTTAAATGGTAAAAATTGAAGTATTTATGATACATATGAAATTAAAAATAAAACGATAGTATATAAATAAGCAATAATAGCACTCGTATGTTTAGATTATAGTAGACAACCGGAATTATGGTAAATGTTAGTTAACACTTATTGTATTGGGAAAAATAATTTTGTAACTTAAAGAAATTTTAAAGAACTCTTTGTTTTCTTATTGAACTTCAGGTTTTTAACATAATTTGAAATACAATTAATATTTTTTTAAATTAATTTTCACTCTAAATCTTTAATTGGACTGCAGAAACTATTAAAATTTCTTAAATGATAAAACAATTTCGGCAATATGTCCCAACAATATCTGCCATGAAGCCACTTTATTTTCCCAATGAAGCAACATATATTATCAGGCCTACTACCACAGATATCTCTACTGTATCTAACTCTTCATCACAGCGCTACAACAGTCGAGAGTGCTGTTGTCCCATCTTCAATTGGGCAATAACTCGAAACCATACCTTATTATTATTATCATATGATTAGCCTAAAGTTCCATTTCGTTTTCATTTAATCCTGTAACTCTCCAGAACCTTTAACGTCGCATGACTAACAACATAAAATATAAGGTGAATTATTACACCATGTCCAATTTCTAATATAAAATCTGAAACTTTTAAGACTGCCAGAGTTTTCGACTGAAATACACGACATTCATCCGGACCATCTTATTTTCGTAAGTAAATAACTCATAACCAAACATACCTATCCGGGATCTACATTAGAGTGTTTTACCGAAATTGATTTCCTTTATCATGCAGTTCGAACTAAGCAAATTCTGAGAATCTCTTTGTGGAAACCAAAATCGGGGGGGTTACTTTCTATTGCGATGCGATATGCGTATAAATTGATACTCTTACGCATCGAATTTGCTTTCGCATCGCAATAAAGAGTGACCCCCTGAGTAAACCTCTTATGGCTAAATTCACAGTCTTTAGTTAGCTAATGTCAAAGGCTTAACTAATGATTCTTAATTCGCAATGCTTAGTTTGCCATAAGAATACCAAGTAATACAGGCATGTTCTGAAATCACGGTGATTTTAAATCACGAACGATTTTGAAATCACGGGAGGAATATTTTGGTGTTCTGAAAATCACGAGATTTTTAATTTTTATTAGAGATTTTGATTGTTCTAAATCACGAGCTAACAGCTGATTTTTTTCTGTTGACTACTAAAAAGTAAAAGTAAATCACGAAAAATGTAAACAAATCTAAAAAAAATGGTTCGCAAAAAATACAACAACGTCTTACTAAATTTTAAGCTTTTTCTGTGTAAAATAGTTAGATTTATTTCAAAAACAAATAAAGAACAAATGATTTTAAGTGTATGTGATAATTTTATTACAAGCGTTCAATGAAAAATGCTTGAAAAACTCTTAAGTGATTTGAAATCATTAGGCTGTTAGATGACCGGTTTTAAGTCACGAGATTTCAATAATTTTTATACACAGAACACCTTTTCAGCGATTTCAAATCATTTTACGAAAAGGTGATTTTCAGAACATGCCTGATAGTTAAACAATAGTTAGCATTTTAGTTTGACCGAGAATTCGGCCATTACTGTTTAATGGGTACTAAATGGAGAATGATATCCATGGCCAACTGTGTTATGTCAATTGAGGCGTCATATTCAGCTTTAGTCAGTGTCTTCATATGACACAGCTTGTTCCTTACGTTTTATCGCAATCTTAATTTTTTACTTGTAGAATTATATCGGCAAACAGGCGTTATGTCCTTTTCTTTTTTCAGTATAATTTACAGTCCAACTTCATCTCCGCGTGTTGATATACATACATATGTAAAACGTTTCACATTATATATTCTGATGAAATAAACAAATTGATCCCTAGTTCTTTGTTTACGACTTACGAAGCTAGATCACAAAGCACCGTTTTCGTATTACTACATCATCAGGATAAGCAGTTATCAGCCCTTTTCAACAAAAAGTTTCAGGCTTACTTTAAACCGACTGAAAACATTGGTAATTGCAACGAAGAAAGAAAATGTATTAAACTTTATATAATTATTTATTAACCGCAAAATTATTTTTCTCAAAAAGTGAACAGTTTTTCCTGTAGTAACCGTATGACGCATTAGTATAGAATAAAAAAAAATCCAGAAATGATAATGAATTTGAACAGCTTATGAAAAAAAAGTTAATAAAAAAAACAATTCAAGAATAATAATATGAAATTTATCAGGATTACGTAGTATTTAATTAATAAAAACAACACTTAACAATGCTCTAATTGAAAACAAAAAATATATTGAAAGAAAGAAATATTCCGACCCTAAAACAAAATTCAATCTCCAGATTACAAAAGAAAACCAATATGTATACATATTAACTATACAATTTTAAGATACAAATATTATTATTGTACACTAAAAACAAACAACAAGAAAACAAATAAAATAAATAAACAATTTACTATTAATACATTATTACATATTATTAAAATAAACAATATAAAATATAAAAATGACAAAACAACAGAAACAGAGTCAAAACAAATAATTTAATATATATTTAAACGAAGTAATGAAAAGACAACAAAACATATAGTAAACCAACTGAATAACTAATATTTATATTATACAAAATCATACTTTAAATTAACAAAAACAAAAAGTAATAAAAAATATGAATTAATAAAAATATTCAACTGTTCTACGTAAGTGTCCATCCAGATTTAACAAAACGAGTTAATGATTTATGAAAATTTCAAAAATACAAAACAAAAAAATTTGAAAAGTAAACGAAAATTAAATTGCAATATTCAAACAATAACAAATACAAAATACCAATAACAAAAATAAATTATCTATGTATCTAGTACACTTTATTCAAATTTTTATCTAAACTGAAGTATTATGTACTTAAGTATTTGAAAACTTTCAGGGGAAACATTTTATCAAAATTAAGTTACTTTAAATATGTAAATAATTGTTTAATTCTGTGTTTAATTATACAGAAATGTATCGGCTGTTCTGAGCTCTAGGAACAATGTATGTGTACCAGTTTCAGGCACATCAATCAGTATTCACTCGCATATTCATATCTTTCTAATATGCCACTGTGGAAAGAAGAGTTTTCCAATTTCTTATGAAGCGACCGCAATTGCGATATTAATGGATGTTACTAATGGATGCGAGCAACAAAATATAATTAAAAGGAAATGTTTTTCAGTATGTCTATGTGCCACTGTACGAGTATGTAATTTTTAATAAACCCTATTCACATTCTTCACAAAATGTTTTCATTTCAAACCATTTATATACAAACTCATTTTTACTTAAATATGAAATATATTTGAAATAATTATTCTGCACTACATTCTAACACTAGATTCAGATTCAAGACAGCCCTTATAAAATGTTAACGCCAAATCTCAGTAAAAACATACGTATAATAATATAAATTTTTTTATTTACCATGGCAGGGCCCATACTGAAAGTGTTTTTTTTTAATGTTCCCTTTAAAGTTTTACAACTTACACAATTTATTAAAGAATTTATTCGACTTATAAACTAAAAACTAAAATTATGTTCAAAAACCTTTTAAACGTTTTAACCAAACACAAAATCTTACAAAACAAAAATATTTTTTTGAGAAAAAGAGTCAAATTCCATTTACAAATTATTGTTTAAACAATACAAAAACGAAAAACAAAAATAAATAAATAAAATCTTTAACTTGCAAAACGTCCAAAAGAAAATAATTTTTTAAAAAAACATTTAAAAGTAAAAAACGTTATAAACAATTCTTGATATTTTTATATATACATACATATTATTATATAATTATTTAAAAACTAAAAGAAAAAGAAAAATAAAACAACCGAAAGTACTAAACAAAAGAACAACAAACACAATAACAACCGTAATGAAATGTTGTGAAAAATAAAAATATTTTAAATAACAATTATTAATACATACAACTTTTAACAAAAATTTTTTTATGCAATAATTTTGGTAAATTCAACTTGACTTATTTGAAATGTAATGAAAAATGTCCATTCAACAACTTTTTTTTTTTTTTTGTTAAATTTCTTGTAAAAATAACAACAACAACAACAACAAATTTAATTTTAAGTAAAGAATATCAAAGTTATTAATATTACTACAACAAACAGCCACATTCTCAAAACACAATAAAACAAAACTCTTAAAATATGAAAAACAACAACTAAAAAAATATGCACAAATTTTTATCTAAAAAGGAAAAAATTATAAATTATATGAAAAAGAAAAACAAATCATGTAAAATTTGTTTCTAAATTTTAGAGCTTAAATTTACTTACATTTAAAAAATATTTCCCTCATAAAAATTTATATGCCAACTCAAATCCCCAAACTATCTCCTCTCAATTTTAAACCGCAATTAAGACATACAAATAACATAACACATTTTAGATATACATACATAGATACAATATATAATATATTTTCTCCATCTTCCTTCATCAGCCCCTAAAATCAATGAATTCAATCAAGAAAGAATGAAAAAAACATGATATTAAAGCTTCTACTTCTCAAGCTTCTTAACCACTTAAATGCAGCACCTGGCGTACCTAAATTATAATAAAAAAAATTCAAATAATTATATTAAATTCAAATAATTATTAATAATAATAACAATGATAAAAGAAGAAGTAAACAAATTAAAAATATAAATAAACAAATAAAAAAGACAAACCAATAAATAAACAATACTTACATAGATACTTAAAAATAAAATATATTATCGTGTTTTATTGATGAATTCGTGGGGGATTTGAACAAATTTAAATATATACAGTGTATCACAAAATTGTGACGAATCTTAAATATACAGCCATGTCACAGAATTTAATTGCGTTCGGAAGTGGAATTAATTCCGTATTTTGCTTCTATAGGAAAAGTAAAACGAAATTTTTTTTGGAATCCAGTATTCAGTGTAGTGATTTGGTAAAAATTAATCTCAATAATGTTATTTACAAGAGTTGTTTGGTTGGTTGTTATACTCGGAAGTGAACTTAATTCGGTAGCTATTGCCAATTATTGACTGACAGCTGCAAAATCCAGTAGCATAATTGCCATTAAACCGATATAAGTGTGATTTCTGGATTACAATTTCTGATCTGGGGCCAAATTACCGCATTCGTGATCGAATGAGCTATCGTATCGAAAAATGATTTCGATATCGAAATTATGATAAAATGTACTAAATTTCTTGCTCGATATCGAATGCCATAATCTCAAATAAGAAAATTACGATCAATTTTACTCGATATCGAATGCGGTAATTTAGCCCCTGTATAAAATGTTGATTCGATATCGATATTTATTGTATGAAATTTGCATCATTGTAATATAAAAGTGCGGAGAACTGAGACTTTAAATAATTGAAGCGTGAAAAATAAATTGAAGTGTCAAAAATAATTAAAGTTTGAATAATATAAATTGCTCAACAAAAAATATTGACTCCGGCGCTGTAAATTCAGATGATATTCACAAGAGGAATAGCGTTACGAATAAATCCAAATGGAAAGCAAACGTCAACAAAAAGAAAAAAATTGAATGTTAGCAATAGTGGCCATATATAAGAAAGAACTTTCCCAAAAACCTCCTCGACAACTCGGTGAGTCGTGTTCATCACAGTATTGTGTGAAAAGTGCATTAAGAAACTGTTCAGTGTTTTCCGAGGCCACTCGATAGGAAATATTTAAATTGTTTTAGGAAATGTCCTGGGAACAAAAGCGGATGTATGTTACTGGTCTTATTAAAATTTCGGATAAAAAAAGTAATAGCTCTGAAAATTCGAGACGAGCTTATACCATAACATACTTCATCAAACAGGATTCCAATAGATTACAAGTATGCCGCCACATGTTTCATTCAACACTAGGACTAAAGGAAAATATGGTTCGAAATTGGATCGACTCTGCCGGTAAACACGGTTCGCAAAATAACCCCGACAAATTATTAAGTATGCGCAAGTCTGCTAATCTATCAACAGTTAGATATTTTCTGAACATTTTTCGGACAACGTTGTAAGATCTGACAACCGTCTAACAAAGCTTTAGTAACTGTTTTGCTTATGTGGTCAAGGTTTTATTAAATTTTCTTATAAAACATCAAAAGTATTAATGAGGAAAAATAAAAAACAAGAATCGAACTGCCAATAATAACATAAACATAATAAAAATTAAACTACATATTTACTGGTTTATTGTCGTGTGGTTGAAAATTGTCTTCTATTATTTTATTTAGCTATTTGATATACATTATTAGGGCTTTTATTGGTTCTGTGTATGCGATAAATTTGGATTCTTTATGTTTTTTGTTAAAATAAACACGTATTATTAAACCCTTTTTCAAACCTACATTTATCCGGACCAGAGATTATCGATAGATAAACTAAGACGATAACTATGTACCAAAATGCAGAGAACGAAAAAAATCCATAGAATGCTGAGAGCCATAAATATGCAGTCGTCTACAAGGTAAAAACCATTTGTTTTGGTAATTTTTTTTCAATTGTTTATTTATTCACCCCTATTCTGACTTTAGATTCGAATCGAAATTTTCTCCGTTTGGCAAATTTGGTATTCAGAGTTTCGATTCCGCTACGTTTCTTTCGATTGGTATTCTGTATTACGATCGTAGTTAAGTTAAGTTTTTCAACGCTTATATTTTAGCAACGGAATTTTTTTCGATTGCTCTTTTTGTAAACTTGAAAAGTGTTTAATTTATAAAATGTAAGTATAAAATGTTTAAAAAGTGATTTATATAAATTTTTGTTGTACGGCCAATCAAGAGGTGATATGCAGCAACAAAGAAGATGGTTAAACAAATGTGTAATGGTAGAACGAAGGAGTTTTGAATTACTGTCACTACAAACAGGAAAACAGCCTATTTATTTATTTTTCCAGGTCAAAAACAACGACATCAGAGTAATACGAAAAGCTGGCAAGTTTAATGTCAACAAAACATAATATTGCTTGCGGCTACTATAAACGATCCAAGGAGGAAGTTCAGGTATTTTCTTTTCAAGCCTTACCTCTGTGTTCTGAGTTACGTTGTTCTTCTCTTCCACCAATAAAGCCACTTCTATGGGTTCCATTTCTCCTTCAAATACAAAAATTAAAAATACCACCTCCGGCTTGACAGGATTCTTAGCACTTAAATATTTTGCAAACAAAAATGATAACCTTTTTATTATTATTAATTCACAAGTCTTTTGTATTATTTTATTTTTATTATTTCTCCTTGTTAATCGCACAATTTAGTTTATTTTCCTATTGTATCTTCATTAAAATGAACTAATAAGCATGTATATCAAATCTTATATCTAAAAAAATTTAATTATTAGTCCAGCCAATGCCGGACGAAAATTTTGTGACCATTGTTTATTTTATTTATTAAGTTGGCATTCTTCCTTTTTGTCTTAGGCTCAAATCCGCTGTATCCCTTCTTATTAGTCGAATATAGCCATAGGGTGTGTGTGTACTTCCAGCTTTTTAAGCGTTTTTCTGCATTTTTTTGGATCTCAGTTTTTAGCAAAGGCACGTTTAGGTCTTTATGGATACTCGAATTTTGTATATACCAGGGGGCAATTGTGATGATTTGTAGCAATTTGTTTTGGCGTCTTTGAATTCTGTCTACATTTGTAGCTGAGGCTGTTCCCCATAGCTGGATTCTATAACACCATATAGGTTTTATGATTGAGTTGTAAGGCAAGAGTTTGCAATCTAAACCTAGCTTAGAGGTTCGGTCAATAAGCCAATTAAGTTAGGTTAGGTTAGAAGACCGGTGTGAGGTTGTCCCCACACCATCACCCAGAGACCAATACGGTCCATTGTGATGCCTTTCGGAAATGATTTGAGACACTTAGTGCGTTCCAAGAGCGAAACGCCTAAGCCCTCACAGAGCCCCTTCCCCTGTTGCGCAGCCAGGCCATATTCATTACGAATCCTTTGAGATCCCCGAGCTTACAGCCCGAGACATCCCCTAATTCGCCTATGTATCTCCTGCCTAGCCACCTCAACCTGCTAACTTGTAACCTGGGACAATGGCACAGAATGTGCTCGATCGTCTCCAGTTCCTCTGGGCCCTCGCACAACCCGCACATGTCTGACAAGTCAGAACCCATTATCCTTGCCATTCTTCCTATCATACAATGGCCCGTGATAACGCCTATCATTGTTCTTACGCAGACCTTGCTCTCGCCCAGTAATGATTCCGAGTCGGACTTCCTAAGCGCCGGCCATATAGTCCTTGACACTCGGCAGTCCGTTCGGTTTCCCTAGGCCCTATTTTTCTCGCTTAGAACCCATTCCCTGATTCTCCCATAATAAAGACCTATAGGAGGCCTGAACGCCACCTGGCAATCAGGATCCTCCGAATCTGAGCCGAGTCTCGCCAACTCATCAGCCAGTTCATTCCCACTGATATTGGAATGACCCGGAACCCAGCACAGTCTCAGCACGTATTCGTCTGAGATTTATCCTAGAGCTCTCCTACAATCATCGACCAACCCGGAGGTCACATAACAGCCCCCTACAGCTCTAAGAGCCGCTTGGCTGTCCACATATATAGTGACCTCCAGACCTTTGTCAATGTTGTCTCTTATCAGTTCCAAATAAGCCAATTAATTTGGATTAATTTCAATTTCATTTGAGTCAATTTTGCATTTATATGGCATGTTCATGTAAGGCGTCGATCGAGGTGTTTAACTTGCTTTAACCAGTTTTCTAATTCAAATATGTGATTTTGTAGGTAGCGAGATGCTTCTTGAGGGTTTTCATGAATGCTTAGAAAACCAGTATCATCAGCAAATGTTTGACCAGTTAAGTAGCTTTCCAACAGCTTATGTGTGTTTACGGATAAATTTTGTCTAGTGGAAGCCAAATAAAGACTTAAATGAAGGTAATATAAAATACACGGTTAATGCAGTTAGTAATCTTGTATACACTGATGATATTATGGACCACCATGGATATTGGCCCATTCCGAAAACAAATTGTAACTCCAGAGTCGAAAAATTGATCTACAAAAAATGATTATTTTTAACATTATAATGACGCTAAATACACAGATTTAGATGTTAAAATTTAGCTTTTGTACAGTACCAAACACTCGCCAATACCTCCTCAATGCGCGAACCTGAGTTTCATAGACATCGTAGAGGTGTAATATAATATTTTTCTCGGAAATGTTTAATTAATTTCCTTTTGGCATGCGGACAACGAAAATCTTCACAACCGAGGGCAATAAGAAAAAAATTATATTAATTTTTATATATGTATGTATATATTAAACATATCTTTTTAACAAAAAATAAAATAAAAAATTATGAAAAGTTAAAAAAAAATTTTTCTTTTCTGGAGCCAAAAATAGTTTAAATTTAAAGGTTATTGTTATGCAACAAATCTTAAAAAAGGATAACATTTAAAACAATTTTTTTATATTTTTCAAATATCATTTATTTCGTTTGTATTTGTATGAGATTTTTATTTTTTTATTAAATTTATTAGATGTACATAATTAACGTATATAATAAACGTTTTCAGTTAAATAATTCTTTACCACACAGATAAATAGGTGCCTTTAGAAAATTTATCGCAAAAATTTAAAATTTTGTATCTTGCAAAAAACACAGGCTGCTCTTTCAATTGTAAACTATGCGCAATTTGAATGGATTGAAAATGTTAAAATTTTTATTTGGTTCTTTAATTGTAATCGGAAAATAGAACAATTGCTTGTGTCTTTAAAAGAAAGCAAAATGCATTTTTAGCAATATGTAAAATTAATTTCTATGATCTTCATCATGAGTCAATAAATATCATGTATATTTATCTCGTATGTTTTATTAGAATTTTGGTATTATAAAATAAACTAAATCGACCCATGAATGGCTGATATATAGGCTAAAACTCACGACTATCTCGATTTGTTACCCAAAATTCAGATCTCTCTTACCACTCAAGTCTCTTATAAAAAATGATGGAACCATTTGAATCAGTCCTCAATATTATTGAGTAAAAAAATAAAAATTAAACATTTAGTTTAATTTTTTCGGCACATCCGAATATAGACTCTTGATTTTGTTTATATAAAGTCTCCACTTATCATTTCACAACTTACAATTAAACATCCATCTATATGGCGCACAGTTCACATTCGAGTAAGCATGTGTTGCATCTTTTTCTTGTCAATACGTATTCCATTAAATATAGGTGCAGTTTTTTATACTTTGTATATTATTTTAAGCACATTATTAAAATATATTATTTTATTATTTCATTTATTTATTACTATTGCATGTTTTTATAAAAATTTTGTATTTGTACAACCAAGAATATAAAATATATTTTTTTTTATTTATATGTAGTTTGTGATTAATATGACCTTGTATTTGCAGTGTAAATTGTTTATAACTATGTATGCATATGTTTGTATATACATATTAACTATAGGAAGCTTTTTATCTCTTGCATTTTTTTTTTTTTGTTTTTTATTGTAATTTGTTTGATATTGTTTTGACTTTTTTGTGTTCTTTTTAGTTGTGTGGTGTGTTGGAATGCTTTTAAAGCGTTTTTGATTTCAAGGATTTTTTGTATATTTACATTATCTTTCGTTTGTTTTTTTTTTATAATATAAGATAGGAATTCTTTTGATATTTTAGAATAAGATTTAAAAAATATCAGTAGTTCTAGTGTGAATAAAATTTCATCAAGTCATAGTATTTTTACGTTTAAATTTGTAGTGGAGTAGTCCTTATATAAAAAATAGATTGGATTGTTGTATAACTATATTTTTACATTAGAAGCCAATCGATTTGTATATATACATATATAACGTGTTGTTCGTTGAAAATAGTTTATACACAATGCTTATAAAAATTGTAACCTCGATTTTTTATTTATTACTTAAGTCAATGTCAAATGTTTACGGAAAAAAGTTTAGTTCAAATAATTCCTTTATATCTCTACTCTCTTGTTAAAAGTAAATAGTATTTTCTCTTTTTCTGTTTGATTATTCAAAATTATCATAGTGAAGCTGTAATAAAATTAATTCATTTAAAATTATATTTTTTTTATATATAATGACTAAATCAGTTTTTTTCATTTTATCCACAATGAGGGCAGGAATAATAATAAGCTAAGGATACAAATATTTCATTATATACAATGTTTTGTTTCTTTTCTTTTTTTTTCTTCTTAAAATTGACAAAAGTTCTCTCTCTATCTGTTATGACTCCTCAATGGGAAATAATTTTTATAACTGTGGCAATATGGTTTCATCACGGTGGTCAATTGTCCAACTTTGTGTTTTACTATAGGGATCACAGACTGATACTTGTACATAATCGCCTTGGTGCAATCCCCGATGGTCCAGACACATGCCAGTGTCCTGATGTCTTAAGCGATTATTTGAATATTGCCATTTTTCATTTAGATCGTCATTTTCGAAACAAGTCGTCATTACAATTAAATATGGCGGTGAATCACTGTGTTGTACATTTGCACAGCTTAATTCGTTACGTAGAATGTTGTTGTTGGTAAAGGAAAAGAATTGTGTTTTGGCAATCTCCTTACTGCACGAGTAAACTCCCAAACTGTAGGGTTTTTCATTGTTTTGTTGTAGATCGTCCAGGCATAAATTGGATTTTAGTGAACGTACTCTGCAAAAAAATATTGATTAGTAACAAAACCATGCTATAAAATATTATATAATATAAAATATTATTTTTGTAAAAAAAAATATGAATTTCACACAAATTATTATTTCCTATTTTACTCAAAAGATAGCTAAAAAGGTTAACATAGAATAATTTTTATTTCATAATCGAACTGTTAATTTTTACTTTTTGATAATTTTAGTTAGGCTCGAGTTCATTAAATTTAATTTTCATTAAATTATTTTTACTGAAGTTAGGAATTACAACTTGAAAAATTTATTATTAAAAATTTTGATAATTTTTCTTGACTGGGGATCGAACCTGGGTTGTTGAATTTACATATGTTTCGAGAAATCCCACTTTCTCTCATCAGAATTCTTTGCGTTCTACCACCTGCACCACTGCGGTGCCGGCCAGCCAACAGACAAACATCAATCCTTTAACCAGTGTAATTCCTAACTTCAGTAAAAATAATTTAATGAAAATTAAATTTAATGAACTCGAGCCTAACTAAATTATCAAGAAGTACAAATTAACAGTTCGATTATGAAATAATAATTATTCTATAAAAAAATTATTTTTTAACTCAAGAATAGGATTTTTCAATATTTGGCACATTTATCATTTTCATTTTCCCCCATTTTTTTATTTTTTAAATGGAGTTTTTTTTATTTTTCCTCAAAAGAAACTTTAGACCATTTTCTTTTGTGGTCACTTAGTAGCAAGAGGCATATCTATAAAAAAATATTTTAACTCAAAAAACAAAGTTTTTGAATTTTACCATATGCACTATTTTCATTTTTTTCCTATTTATTACTTATAATACTAAATAACAATAATAATAATAAATAATTTAATAAAATTAATATATAAATTTTGAAATTTCCAATCTTTCTTCCTTCTTATTTATTGTCTTTATTTTTAGCTTTTTTTGACAATCCTTTCTTGGAGTTACTAGGTTCAGCTGCTGATTTCGCGGCTACTGTCTTTTTTGGCTTTGGAAAGAAATCGCATTGAGTAGATGCAGAAAACTTTTTCAACTGGAGTCTTCCATCTATAAGTGGTATAAAAGCATGGTATTGAGCTGTGCCATCAATTGTTACAGCAGCGTCGAATCTACTTTTCAATGTTTCCTCATGATCATCATATGGTAAGAATTTAAACACTTTCTTCTTTGAGTTGCAAATTTTTTTTTATAGATATCCCACTCGCATCCCATTAAGTTATGCACTAAATATGGTAAAATGCAAAAACTTTGTATATATGTGTCTTAGTAAACTGATTGGCAATAGCGTTGGCCATGTCAACTTTATTCGTAAAGCTAGATTTACACGATTGAAATTTTTGAATATTAATAACTATTAAATAAATAAATTTGAAGAATTTTTGCTGTTTACACGAGTTTGAAGCATTTTGAAGAGCAATTTTGAAGAAAATTTCAATCGTGTAAATCTAGCTTAATAATCTGGTTGTTCTAGTCTTGCCCCTTATACGTTTAGCAATTTTCCAGAAATTCTTACCCCCATCTGGCAATTTTTCCAAAAAAAAGTTCCCCATTGCTCGTGTCTGGCTTTATTTATATCGTATTCAATCAATTTATTAAGTTCCCTAAGTAATGCTCCAAATGTTGCACACGTATCCCACTATATAGAAAGGTTAGTCCAAAGGGTCCTAAATAAGACTACATTAGTCGAATTTCTAAAATAATTTTGGAATTTGAATAAATCGAATTTGAAAAAAATGAATTTTTGAAAAAATTCACTTTTATGATGAAATTCTCTAGAAGAATTTGGACAAATATCGAGTTGCACACGTATCCCACTATATAGAAAGGGTAGTCCAAAGGGTCCTAAATGAGACTACATTAGTCGAATTTCTGAAATAATTTTGGAATTTGAATAAATCGAATTTGAAAAAAATGTTTTTTTTTTGGAAAAATTAACTTTTAGGATGAAATTCTCTAGAAGAATTTGGACAAATATCGAGTTGCACACGTATCCCACTATATAGAAAGGGTAGTCCAAAGGGTTCTAAATGAGACTATATTAGTCGAATTTCTGAAATAATTTTGGAATTTGAATAAATTGAATTTGAAAAAAATGTTTTTTTGGAAAAATTAACTTTTAGGATGAAATTATCTAGAAGAATTTGGACAAATATCGAGTTGCACACGTATCCCACTATATTTAATTTGTTTGGAAGCGATAGCCGTGGAAAGGTCTGGCGCAAGCCCAACACTGCCCTACAAACCCAAAATTTGGTTCCTACGGTAAAACACGGTGGTGGCAATGTAATGGTTTGGGGAGCGATTGGAGCAGCAGGGGTTGGAAATTTGGAGTTTATTGATGGGATCATGAATCAACATACTTACAAGAGTATATTGGAAAGAAATTTGCAAGCATCCGTCGACATCTTGAGCCTTGGATCCCGTTTGATCTTTCAACAGGATAACGATCCCAAGCACACTGCACTTTCTCTGAAAGAGTGGTTGCTTTATTCTGCTCCCAGACAGCTCCCTAGCCCACCTAAATCGCCAGACTTAGGATATAATGAAGCCCAAATTAGTAGCAACTTCAATAACGAGCAAAGAGTCGCTTAAAAAAGCTCTTAAAAAAAATCTGGTCAGAAATATCGCCTTCTGAAACAGAAAGCTTGGTACTTTTTATGCCACGCCGCTTGCAGGCGTTATTGATAGCCATGGCGGTCCAAAAAAGTATTGAAATGTTTTCTTTTTTAATTTATCTAAAAAAAATTATTAACATTCCAAGATGTATTTAAACTATTGTCGAGTGAATTTTATCGTATTTTTAAGAATTGTAATGAAGTCTTAATTTTTTGTTATTTTATTTTGTTATTTATAAAACTAAATAAAACTGCATACTTTAAGTTTTCCTGAAATTTTTACTTTTCTTTAAACAATCAATTTTTGAGGTGTATTTAAACTTTAATCTTTGACTGTATGTGTATAAGTTTCTTCAAGAATTAATTCCTTTTTTCCATTTTTCCTAGACATCAAAGAAAATGTACATTTTTAGTTTTGTATGAAAATTTTAGTTTTTTGAAGAATTTTTGTTTTTTTTTTAATTTACTTTTTGTGAAAGAATAAACTTTTTTTCGTTAAACTTTAGATTTGGCATTATTTCTTGTTTACGTGCAACAAAATCTCTTGATCCTCACAAAATATCTTGAGCGTCACACTTAGTTTTTTTTTAAACGCTTATAATTGCAGTTTTTTTAAATACATTGTTACAAGCCTATTACTTTGCAAGTAACCTCTAAGTTCGTCTTTTTTAACAAAAATTTACATATTTTCATCTTAAAATAACTAGTCACTTTTAAAAAAAAATTAAAAATCACGGTGAATCGTGATTTTTTATTTATAATAGAAACGGTGATTTTCGCAAAAGTCAATCTTGAGAAACAAAAGAACATCGTAGTAAGCTTGAATTTCAAATATTTTTTCATTTTTAGCGATTTTTTATACATATTTGGTGTGTGACGCTCAAGAAAGAAATCATAGAAAACCTAAAAAAAATCCAAAAATATTGATTTTTTTTTGAGAGCCTAAAAGTCCACCTTCTACATTCTGTTTTGATATTTTTCTTCTACCCGGCATTTACACATGCAAGTGCAAGTTCGAAAAACTCAATACACTCACATTTTTTTTTACTAATACACTCACATTTTTTTCACTTGCAGAGCTACTCGAGTTTTTCGAATAAGTTTTCGTATATAATACGCATGCAAGTACTTGCATGTGTAAAGGCAAGGTAAATGTATTATTTATTCACAGTCAAGTTATTTGTTGGAGTATCTGAATTATTTACATAAGCATTCAAATTTTATAAAGTCGCTCATTTATACAAAACAAATACTCCAATAGATAAGAGAATGAACTACAAAACAGACAGTGATAATTGCGCTCACATATATAGACATGCAATAAACAAATAAAAAAATAATAATAAACAAAAAATCTAACAGTCAGTGAAAGAAACTTAAGACATCAACACTGTATTAAACATTAAGTAATAATCATGTTTTTTAGATTATATTTCTTCCCTGAAGATGATCAACAAAGTTGGTCGAAATATAGGAAACGAATAAAAACGAACAAGAGTTTTTATATTTTTAATAAAAGAGACCCCAAGCGGAATTAATAAAGTAAAAAGATTTTTAACAATATAAAAGGTCTTCATAGCACATAAAAAACAATCAATTTTACTTACTTTCCATAAGCTTTAACGTTTTTGGTGGGTACAAACTTTTCCGGATAGATATTTTCCAAATACCAATCAAAATTTTTGCATCGTAATTTCTTGCGTAACATAACTCGGTGGGTAACATCACCAATATCAGGGTGGAATTTCAAATCCGGACGATTTAAAAAGAAGATATTGATGTAATCATCCATCCAAACTAAAGCCATGCGAGCAGTGTTGATGCCATGAGTATCACGATTGTTAGGAAACCTGTAAAAAAAATTATCATATCATTACTCTGTGCCTATACTACCTACATATATATAACTCTTCATCATGAAATATATTTTTTTCTTGTATTAAGTACAAAAAAAAATAATATTGAGAGATACGTCCACTCATACTTAAAGATTGTAATTCGAATGTAGTCGTAAACAAAATACAACCAACACCTTAATACTTACTTATAAGGATGGAAATCTCGGAATATATGACCTACTCTGGAACAGGGTATAGTCTCAATGGTACCACCACATTGCCAGATTCTAAAGGACATCTCTAAATTCTCGCCACCCCAGCCGTCCATCTGAAATTTAAAAGAAAACAAAAAAGGTATTAAACATTTATTTCCCCACTAATAATATTTAATAATCCAACCTGTTCATCGTAGCTACCAATTTCCCAGAAATAACTACGATCTATGGCAAATAGCCCGCCAGCCATAGTGGGACTGTAGGTGGGACAAACATATAAATCATCATGTTTGCATTCCCGTTGCTGCCTCTCACGCTCACGATTCGAGACAGTAATCCAATCAAAGTGACCAGACCATTGAAAGCCACCCACTTGAAATGATTTATAACCATTTGTATTGTATTTAAAATCCTGAGCATCGATAACATCAATAATGGGAACTAAAACACTTGTACGAGATTCCTTAATGCGTTGCAGCAGCGGTTCACACCAGCCAATATTCGCCTCACAATGAGCATCTAAAAATATTAAGACGTCACCAGTGGCTACACGTGCACCAGCTAAACGAGCTCGTATCAAGCCCAACCTGCAAAGTGACAAAAGAACACATAAAATAAACATTTAATAAAAAATCCATATACAATACAAATAAGCACTAAAACAAATATAAAAAGAAAAAGCAACAAATCAAAAAATATACATATAAATGAAAAGGTTGAAAAACTCATAAAATTCTATATAATCGGTGTGTGTAGTATCACGGATGTATAAGTACATATTTGTACGCAACGGAACAGTGGTATTATTTGTCGAACATTTTTGTTTTATTAACCTACATGTGTAGCTCTGGTATGTGTATAATAGATACTGTGCATACTTTTAATCCCGCATCATAATTCTTAGAGAGAAACTGATCACTCTTTAAATTAAATAAAGAAATAGATATTAATCATACTTACATACATATGTGTGTACTTTTATTTTTTAATCAAACACAAACTTGTTAGTTTCGTTGTCTAATTGGAAATTGAGAAAAGAAGGCCAATACATATAGACAACGTAAATAAATAAGTGTGAACATAGGTACAAAGTACATACATATGTACATAATTAATTTGTAATCGATATTTGTTTAGTAAAACCATCGATTTTCAAATAATTACATAATGCATACATACAAACTAGGGTATCCAAATTATTCGACTTTTCTTTTGATCGAATAAAATGAAGAAGAGATTTTAACTTGTTCGAATAATTCGATTATATAGTTTTGAAAAATATAACAGAAACGACAACTACTTTCACATTTTATAACATATTTTTAACTTGTAAGGTAATCATTTCACCAGATACAAATTAAATAATTAATACAAGATACAAATTAAAAAAATTTTGTTATTTAAAAAGCACAAAACGATTGAGCGTGGCCGTGTTATTGCCGATATACAGACACAAATGTTGGAAAAAGTCATCGAAAATTGGACCTCTTCGACAACATTCTAGCCAGTTATATTTCAGGCGTCAGTCTATTCATGTTGAAATCGCAAAGTATACTTTGCAGCGTTGTCAAGTTTGAAATTTTAAAACGCACCGAAATGGAGAAAAAACGCGTCATTTAAAAAAAACGCACCAAGTTTAGAGTTTTGCATTTTTTTAATTTCATAAATTCTATATAAATCTTGTTAAAAAGAGATCAACGATTAATAGTAAAAGTAATAATAGTAAAAGCCTTTAACTCCTCAAAAATTTAACTCACAATATGCTATTCGGAACTGAAGTACTAATTGGTAAAGAAGGGCTTTCGGTACATATTTGGTACTTTTTAAATTAATTTTGTTTTCTATTTTAAGTACTTAAATTTGAATTTTTTTTTCAATAAAATTTGTTAGGGCTCCACTGGAATCTAACCCTGGTTGTTCTACAGTTCAGTAGACCAAACCATCAGGCTGTACAAGAATTTATATTTCCATGTTTAAAATGTTAATTTTATTTTCAAACAAAGATTTTATATTCTCCTTTAGAAATAACCTTAATGTGACGAATTCGATAATATGTATTCATTTATCTTACATTCATATTCAAAATACATACATTTAATGGGGTCCTTTTTCATAGTATAGATTTCATTAAAATGAATTATTAAAAAAAAACTGCAATTAAAAATTGGTAAAAAAAAAAGATTCAACACATTTCGAAAATATTAAAAATCGTACCGAAATTAACAAAAAAGCGAACCGCGCACCAATTAAGGAATTCTTCGAACAAAAATTTAAAAAAGCACCAAAAAGGGTGCGAAACGCATCAAGTATAGACGAAGCTATGTTAGACGGTCGTCAGATATTACAACGTTGTCAGATCTAGCAATTTGCTAGCAATGTACTGACATTGAAAAATTGTTAGCAAAAGGTAAATTGTCAGTTCAGACGACTGTAAGAAAACTAACAATTTCATTGGCACACAATGAATTTATCTGTCAACCAAAATTGTTTTTCTAACATGTTATTAATGCACACTTGGTTGTTTATTTATGTACATACAGAGTTGCATTTAGAAATAATTTCTATGACAATGCTGCTATTGGCAGATGCATAAACTTTGCACATATGACAATGAAAAGTGTTTGACAATTGTCTTAAAACAATGACAAAAATTTGTGTTTACACGATTGTTAAATGTCTGACAATATTTTTGTCTTGCAATGTACTCAAAATGCTTTTTCTTACAACGTTGGAAGACAAAAATGTTAAGTTCACACGGTTGTTAGACATTTTCTGAACATTTTTCGAACAACGTTATAATGTCTGACAACCGTCTATACATAGCTTAATACTTTGTGATTGAAATGCCAAAAAAACTAAACATAAATCACTTGACAGCTGACAAAATGGCCGTCAGTTAAAAAGTGTTGCTAACTCAAAGTTCTATACATCTAAAAAATGACACTATATGAAATCAATTTTGCCAAATATTTCGCCACCATGTGTCGACTCTACAGTTACCAAACTCATGTACTATTTTTTTTTAGTAAATTTCGAATATTTGTTTTTATAATTATATTATACAGCACTCATTTATAGTGAATGAAAAACTTTATTCAACTTTTGTTTTTATTAAAAATTGTTAATATCCCAGCAAAAACTTTACTTACATTCTTAATTTTAATGCCTTCCAGAATTCTTTATTTCGTAGCCTTATTTACTTCAAATAAATAGATTTATAGAAGTTATTATATATGATTATAATTCATTATTAATATCATTTTGGAATAAGTTTCTTAAATATTTGTTAAGTTTGTTTATTTATTCGATAACATTTTGTTCTACAGCTACATAAGTAGATATGTATCTTTATAAACATTTTAAAAATAAATTATCAATTTTTCGATAAAAAGTGGCAAAATTATAACACATTACTTTTGGGCATTACGAAGAAAAATAAGTACTTTTTCTAGTAGATTTGAAATTTGTCTGATAGAAAATTTCCTATTACTTATTAAGATAATTTATAAGTGAAGTTTGGTTAGAATATTTTCATATTATATCTAGGTTTTCACTAGAAAAATTTTTAATAATTCTGAAATTCAAAAATCGCATCATCAAAAAAAATTTCAATTTTATATACATATACAGATAATAATTTAATTTATATACACAAATATGTATCTGTTTATTAAACATGTCTTATTTTATAAATAAAATTGAAACGAAATGGTGTTAAATTATTACTTTTTTTTAATAAAAAATCATGAAGCATTTTAAAAAGAAACGATAAATTAACACTAAACTATTTGTTACTTTTATTCGATTGTTTTTTTTATAAAATAAGTCGAATTATTCGAATAACGAATATTTGAAAATGGTCATTTTGAAATTCTTAGAATAATTATTCGTAAGAAATTGTTCGATTATTCGAACGATTATTATTCAAACGGATACCCTAATACATAAATATGTACCGAATATGTACCATTACTTTTAATATTACGAAAGTCAATAATTTTTAAAAAGCAAATTGTAGTCGCTTTGTTCAAAGCCGAATATTTTTTATCGAAGATCTTGTATTAAATTAAACAATAAACGCTCATGATTTAAAATGTTTAGTAAGAGCGACTGCAAATATATTTTTTAATAAATACATGCATTTTTGTAATAAAAATATTATTAACAGAATAGCATATTATATAAAAATACAAATAATAAATACATAGAAATACGCATATATAAACTCTGTTTGGGTAAAAAATATGTACTACAATACAATAATTAATTTTTGTTTTAAAACGAATGAAACTCTTACGTCGCTTACATTTACTGCATAATAAAATTCAAACTAATAAGTGAAATATTTTATATTATTCTATTATATTATGTTCAAGACAAATCTCTAAGATATTTTTTATTGACCATACTTTTTACGGTCCCAAAATATACTTTCTATGCCGCCAACTGTCTTTATACTCCTTATACATTTCAACAAACAATACATATATATGGACAAAGATCAAAAAGTTTTAAAATTAACATCCCCTTACTGTGGCTCTTGGCTGTCAATGTCGTTCTGAGACGGGCAAGTTTCTGCCGTGTTTGGTGGGAAGCAATGAGACTGGCTAATCGAAGAAATAACAGAGGCCATGAGAAGCACTCCTCAAGCACTCCTGGACGTCATTCTTATTCTTCAGCCCATAGGGCAGTATGTGATGAGAATGGCAGCCAGAAGCATTCTTAGACTGAGGGAGCTGGGACTGTTGAAGAGTCACACGCAAGGTCATTCACGGATCCTGTGTGAGATTGAGGCAGGTGGATATTGCCTGGGATCGCCTGGCTCTACGGACTATGTGAGCAATAGGGTAGATTTTAGGCGGTTGCCGGAGGTGATAGTACCGTCTAGGGAGAGCTGGTCGGGAAGGGGCAAATTATATGATGGATTTGCCATTTTTACGGACGGCTCGAAGATGAGCGCCATGGGCGCGGGGGTCTATATTGAGGATCTGAACATCAGAATGTCATAAAGGCTTCCTGACGAATGTAGTGTTTTTCAGGCGGAGGTTCTAAGGATCTTGAGAGCCGTAGAACTGTTGAGGGACAACATTGACAGAGGTTTGGAGGTCACGATATATGTGGACAGCCAGGCGGCCCTTTTGGCCATACGGGGCTGTTATGTGAACTCCAAGCTAGTTGTCAGTTGTAGTAGGACTCTAGAGGAAGCCTTAGAGGGGTATACGGCAAGAATGGGCTCAGGGACAGAGGGAAATAACCGTATGGAGGCAGTTGGGCCTCCAATAGGCTTCTATTATGGAAGAATTAGGGAATGGGTCCTAAATGCGACCAATCAGGCCTGGGCAAACCGGACGGACTGCCAAGTGTCACGGACGCTGTGGCCGGTGCTTAGGAAGTCCGATTCGGAATTGTTGCTGGGCAGGAGTATGGTTTGCGTTAGGACCATGATGGGCAAGATCACGGATCACTGCATGATAGGCAGGATGGCGGTGAGAATGGGATCAGAATTTTCGGATATATGCAGATTATGCGAGGACCCGGATGAGCTGGAGACGGTTGAGCACATTCTGTGTCATTGTCCCAGATTGCAGGGCTGGGTAATAGATTCTTGGGCGAATTAGGGCATGTCTCGAGCTGTGGGCTGGAGAGTCTAATAGGATTCGTAATGGGAATGGCCTGGCTACGCGGCAGTAGACTGGGTGCTGGTCGCACAAGTGGAGGACATATGTCTGAGTATCATTTGGTCAGGTCTCTCTTTTCTCTCTTTGCACTATATACTATCCCTTTCCAGTCTTTTACTTCGCTTTATTTCACCTTCTTTATTACTTCTTTTTCTATCTAAGGCATCGCAATGGACAATGGACCTACCTTTATTATATTAGTTAATGATCCAAAATTCCGGTATTAAAACGTATAAGAAAAGAGAGTATGGGCGAACTATGTGATAAATTATATTTTTTGTATGGTATTTATAAATAGATAAATTACCAGGTTTGAAGCAGTTATTTTGAATTGATTTGCATCTCTATATTAAGGAACTAATAATGGTCAATCAAATTGCATGGCAATCGGTTCAGCGATTTGGTAGGCATAACTGACTAAAATCTACAATGGAGCCTACTTTCGAAAGAAATTCATATCACAAGGACGTTGTGTTGATTATTAAGGTTTGGCGGAGTAATAATTTGTTGACCGAATATTAGGTTAAGTTCATTTCGACTTCAGCCTTAAAACCCCAAACCGAATCCGATGAAATTGTAATAACTTCCCGATAAATTTTACACTTTAAAATAAATACCTACATACCTTTAAAATTGTATAAATAGGTATTTATTTTTTCTTACCAAAATGTAGTCTAAAACAAATTTCTTACGAATTAAAGTAAAGTTTTAAAAAAATATGTTTTGAGAATGTAATGCTAAAAAATTCAGTTATAATTTCAGAATTTGAAATACTATACCTACATACAAGAACATTTTTTGAAATATATTGTTCAACAACCAAACTTTAAGTTCTTATAAAAAGAGATTATAAATTATTTTTTATATATTTTTTACGAAATTTGCAGAACTAAACATACAATAATAGAATGCTGCTAAACAACTTATTTTACAACAAATTAAAAATAGTATTTAGTATTTAGTATTTGCAACCCCTTTGCTGCATTCAAAGAACATTTTAAAAAATATGTTATAAAGTTCCACAGCCAAAAACACCATCTCTTGCAATACTTTTTTATTTTAACTCGCTAAAAAAAGCACAGTTTCACGTAATGTCTAAAAAATTAAACCTGTGCTAAAACGTATCAAAAAAAAAAAATAAATAAATAATAATATAAGAGAGTTTTAATTATTAAGTAGTTTTTTTTTGGTATTTTGGTCTGCTGTAAAAAAAGTTATAAAACTGTTTGAATTATTTAGTCTATCACATTAAATTCTTTATTAAAAATTATAGTTAGTAAAAGCTTTGTTTCCGTACTGGCCAACTTTAATGGTTTTGTTTCAAGTCGCTTCTGTATTCAAAATCTTAATAATTTTGACTAAAACCTGTAAATCTGATTTGTTTTAAAACAGAACAAAAATAAATTAAATGCAAATTTTTTCAAATACCTTTTAAATTAACTTTGATATTTAAATTCTAATAAGAAAAGCTTTTAATGAAACTAGTCTTGCCTAGGTTTTTGACTGTAAAATAAATAAAAAATAAACGCACACAAAAAAAGTTTCAAAACATTTTGAAATGAATTTAAATGTGTGTGCTGCTACAATTCTTCTATTTATGCAAATCGAAAAAAC
Organism: Bellardia bayeri; assembly: GCA_950370525.1. Lineage (NCBI taxonomy): Eukaryota > Metazoa > Arthropoda > Insecta > Diptera > Calliphoridae > Bellardia > Bellardia bayeri. Next base: position 44,431,464 of record OX493268.1, on the reverse strand, counting down.
AAGGTCACAAAACCGATTTCAAGTTTTTTGTTGTTATAAAAAAACACAAAAAAAATTATGTGTAATACCTATAATAAATGTTTTTTTTTGTCATCATAAGCATGTAAATCTTTTAATATTCACTTAAAAGCATAATGGGTGCAGAGAATTTATTATTATGTATTTTAGAAGCTTCAATTTTGAGTATCAGTAATATATTTTTACTATAAATTAGAGAAAGTTCAACCGATTTTATGTTAAACAAGGTTTAAAGCAGAGACCGAAAGTAATGCTACATTTACACGATTGAAATTTTCTTCAAAATTGCTCTTCAAAATGCTTCAAACTCGTGTAAAAGGCAAAAATTCTTCAAAATTTATTAATTTAATAGTTATTATTAGTTATTAAATAAATAAATTTTGAAGAAATTTTGCTGTTTACACGAGTTTGAAACATTTTGAAGAGCAATTTTGAAGAAAATTTCAATCGTGTAAATCTATCTAAACTCGTCCATATAATCAAAACTGTGTTTTATGTACATATATTTTGGTTTTAAAAATAAATCACTCATAAGAACTGTTATGAAATAATTTCTGTTTACGTGGTTTGGTATAACCTTTATTACTGTTTGCTGTTTTTTAATGCTTTGGTGAGAGACAAACTATTATATTTGTGGTTGATCTTTATAAACGTTAACATTTTTTCTGTTTTATTTACATACTATAGTCTATTCTTTATAAATTTTTAACAAATTCTAAATTGAATATGAACCAAAGCAGAGCCGATAATGGGCAAGTAAAAAAGCGAATTTTATATTCAAGTTTCATTAGTTTGCATTAAATGAACTTTTGCCGTTTTTTTAAAAAGTTCGAAAATAAGTTATACATCCATGTCACAGAGCTTAATTCCGTTCGGAAGTGGAATTAATTGCATATTTTGCATCTGTAAAAAAAGTAAAACGAAAAATGTTTTCGGAATGAAAGAACTTTTAATTATAAGTTATTTAATTATTAATTTAATTTAAAGTGATTTCATTCCGAAAAAATGTTTCGTTATACTTTTTCTAGAGAAGTCAAATATGAAAATAATTCCACTTCCGAACGGAATTAAACTCTGTGACATGGCTGATAACCTGTCCTTTAAGAAAAAAATTTAATTATAAATCACTCTTCTTGATTATTTCCGTTATTTTCTTTTCTGTTTCTCTCAACTACAAACCTAAAATGTTCTCTTATAAATCATTCTCTCAGTGATATAAAACAAAAAACTAATTTAAAATAGTAAATGGTGGCAATTAACCACTAAAATTAAAGTGGATCCGTTATTTTCGGTCTCTGGTTTAAAGTTAAAATGTATAATTCTACTTTAACGTTTGTATTTAAACAAATTTACCTCATTCAATATGTACCTATAGCAACTGTTTGCAAATACATATGTACCTATATTGTTGAAATACCACCATATCTCTGATTAAAAATTGTTATTGCATGTATAGGTATTTCTTATTTCAAAATTTATCAAAGATTAATTATAAATGTTTTTTATTAAAACATTTAATAATACTCACCGATTTTTTAAACGTACAACTGAGACTTTGCCCGAAGGTATACGTGTACGTATGTAGTAGTCTAATTTGTCTCCCAACTCTTCGTTAGTACTGCCATCATCTACTAGAATGATTTGTTTCAACAAACGTCCCACACATGTATTTAACGTACTGTGTACTGTACGTAGCAATACCGAGTAAGGTTCATTGTAGAAAATCACAATGACACTTGTTGTCGGCAAGGTATCTGCATCAAAATGTTGCTTGGTACACAAAGGATGGCGAAAATCGTCCAGAGTACGATTATACGATAAATGTTCACTTAACTCTTCATTAAGAGCGATTTTCTTGTAGATTTCTTCGCCGCGTTTTTTGGCAGCACCTTCTAAGTATGCTGCATCTCCAATGTCACCCAAGCCGGGTTCCTGTTTGGCCAAATCAAGCTGTATGGACAACTCGTATGGTGAATTGATATCAACTGATGGTGATTTATGCAATGCAGTCACCGGTCTTGGTATTTCATTTTCATTTATATTCTCGTTGCTATCCCCATCGTCATTTCCACTACCAATATGGCTAAATGGATTTTGTTTTAAAGCGGCTTTCTCGAATGACGAGGTTATTGAAGAGTCCTCATCGATTTGCAAAACTTTAATGTAAACAATGAATACTAAGGCCACCAGTGCAAAGGTAATAATTTTACCATAAAAGGAACGAATACGAGGCAGCATGTTTGGGAGTTTTCAAAGTGTTTATCTTCATTCACTTCTTTATTTAATGTTATTTTGATTTAAATAAATTCATCAGTGTATTCACTAGAATTACACTAATAATTCGAATGTACAAATGGCAAAAAAAAAAATTTCCTAGTCAGTCATTTATACACTCCTCTGGGAGAAGTGATGTTAATGGTTAAGTTGAAACATTTCAACTTCTTGTCTTCTTGTTTGGATATAAGTAAATACGTTTGAAAAAAGTGTAAAAAATACCACTTTCGTTTTTCTTTAAAATATTACACCTCTTGAAATCGTTTATTAATAAACGATAATTAATGGCACATTTTATAAAATTCAAGATATGGATAAAACAGTTCACGCGCACACTTTCTCATTCCCAAAGTAATCTTTTTGCAAATAAAAAAATCCAGTTTTAGTTTCTAAACAATTAAATATGTGTACATATGTAGGTAGGTATATGTTTTATAAAGTTTTTTGCTGTCCGCGTGTCTTCAACACTCACTTGCGTATTAATAGCTCGTCTTAAACTGAGCTATGATTCTGTAAACTTTTTTTAATTTTAGCCATCTTCATTCATTATCAACGAATAAAATAAAACACACTAAAAATAAACAAAAACGACACACCATTAAAAGCCAGAAACTTGATCTAAAGAAAATCTAACCAGCTACGACGGCGAATACAAAAAAAAACATACGGCCAACAAAACAGCAAGTTTGTTGATTCGTTTACTGTATTGTTAACTGTTGCTGTTTTTTCACTTATAAAAAAATAACATTAAGCTTTAAAGTTTATAATAAAATGTATTGGATTTTTTGTTGTTAACTAGTTATTTACTTTTGTTATAAACTGATATTAATTAACAAAAGCCGAATAAAAATTTTTTTTGTTTATTTTACTATATGCAGAACAACAACAATACACACAACAAAAATATCGAGCTGAAGAAAACAAACTTTTTTCAAACTTTTTTACGCAGCTAAAGAAAACAAACAGTCGACTTTGTTAAACTTTTTTTCAGTGTTGCAAAAAAAAGTAGTATTTGAGAATACGTGAAAAATAAAATGTAAGCAAAAATATTGCTTTATTTAATAAAATCAACTACTGTAAAACCACAGAAATAGATTTCCGTATTGTTATTTTTAATATTATAAGCTGTTAACGTAAGTTACACAAATGTTAATTTAATAGTTTTTAAAAAAGTATCTTGTTTATAAAACCACTTGTTGAGCATCAAAACTAAAATAAAAATTAATAAGTATAAATATCTTAACGTAAGTACCTATTAGTTGAGCACAAAAACGGATTCAAATTCTAATCACAAATGGTATCAATGGCTTTCAGAAGTTAAAAAATCGCTAAAAATATACTTATAAAAATGAAAATATTCTTTGAATCCGAAAAAGGCAATCAATAGGGAATTCAAATTCTAATACAAAATCGTATTGATACTTTTATACCTTCCACCCTGAATGAAGTCATATATAAGTTTGACATTCCATGTGTAAAACTGAGAAATATTCATCAGAAACCCAACAAAATAAATATATCCCTCATCCTTGGGGAATTCTAAGAGCTATGTTCGTCTGTCAATGTATATAGGTATGTAACCAATATAAGCAAAGTACAAAAAAAAACTTTATAATTATCCTACGAAGTTTGGTATTGAAAATCACTAAAATCGGTTCAGGCGAACCAGAGTTATGGACCAAAATGTGTAACAACCTTCACCAAAATACGGTATTTTTAAACAGTTTTTTTCTATTTTCTTTAAATATATTGCAGAAAATACCATAAACATATGTACATACATATAGGTAAATGTTAAAATTAGATAAAAACAAGTAAGACTGTTATATTCGGCTGTGAATCTTAAATACCCTCCACCTAAACGTAATAATAAATACAAAAACTACACTGGTTATAGGACTATAATATCCTTATTCTGTGTTTTCTATTCAGTCTTATCGCAAATTTTATTAGTATTTGATATATTGTTTGAAAGACAATTTTATGACCCACATAATTTATGTTAAATATTTTGAAATTTTGTCTAATTTTCACCATTTTAAATTGATTTAATTACCAATTCTTACCATAATTTACAGAGTTTGTCTGATGTTCATAATAATCTTGAGTGTAACAAACAGAGTATAAACAATTAAGAGTGCTATATTCGGCTATGTCGAATCTTATATACCCTTCACCTTTGTTGTGGATGTAATTCTTATCATAATTTACAGAGTTTGCCTGATGTTCATAATAATCATGAGTGTAATTTAACAGAGTATAAAAAAAGGGGAATAATTCGGTTTTAGAGACTTTGCACAAAAAAAAAAAAAATTCAAAAAAAATGGCGGTCACGCCTATTTGCGAGGGGGCGGGACCGTAAAGTTGAAAATATAAAGGCCTATATCTCGGGAACTACTGGGTGTCTGATAATTTGTAATACATTAAATAAAAATACCTTTCCAACATGATTATAAAATATGGACCGAATATGGGTTAAATCCGAAAAGAATATTTTTTGACCCGAATTTATTTATGGCAGCTATGACAAATTATGGGCCGATCTTCTTAAATTTTGGAACAGTGATTTTCATGCATATGAGGATATTTCATGTCGAATTTCAACATAATAACATAATATATTTAAGATATATATTAGTATTAACGTGGATTTCGGAAGTGGACCTTATATGGGAGGCATAGTCAAATATGGACCGATATTCTCAAAATCCAGCAGTTTGATTTAGGCATGTATGTAAATGATCCGTGTAAAATTTTGGATTGGTACCCTTATTTATAAGATTTATGAGTATTAAAGTGATTTTCGGAAGAGGGCTTTATTTGGGGCATACGGTTTTTGTGTATATGTAAATGATCTGTGCAAAATTTTGATTCGGTACCGATATTTATACAATATATATAGGGATAAATGTCTTTTTCAGATGAATGGAAGCTAATGACCAATTTTGGCCCGACCACCATAAAATTTAGTACAACAATTTATTTGCCTATAAAGATTCTTCATGTCAAATTTTAGCCGTTTAACATTATTTATATCTGTTTTATACGTATTTAAGTTAATTTTGGAAGTGGACTTTATATGGGGGCTATGGTCAAACATGGACCGAACTAAAAAAAATTTCGGAAAATTATATTGTGGAAATTACAAACGGAATGACAAACTTATATATAATCCTCTCATGAAGGTGAAGGGTATAATAAAATCATTTGAAATATTTAGTTCTTTTATTCGACCTTTTTTCTAATACTCTATAATTTGTTTTTTTTTCAAGCAATTAGGTCACTTTTAATATTTATATAAAAATGTTTTATATATTTATATATTTTTTAATATCCAATATTTCGCTATCACAATAAATAGCTTCCTCAGGGATAATACAATTTTTGAATTATAATAAATTAATAATTGAAGTATAAAAATGAAAATTTTTTAACAGAAAATAAAAAGTTTACAATGATATACTATATCATATATTCTGGTCCTAACAACAGCGTAGTTTTGTAATTCTCATTATATTTATGTGGAGGCTATTTAAGTTTTGGCACAGCATAATATAGCACTTTAACTTGTTTCTAATAAAAAAAAAATATGAAATTTCTTAAACCGAACTCATTGGTTCTCTTAAATATCATGTAATTGGTAACCTTCATTTAATGGGAATCACTAAATTTAGAACACAGCTTTGTAAATTTCATGTTCCAAAATCAATTTGACAATTCATATAAACACAGCTGAAACAAGAACAGTACAAACAAAATACTTATAAACACAAATTTTAAACAAACAATAATACGAACATAAAATAAATAATTATTAAAGACAACAGAACTGTACACAAATTTTAAATATTTGAAATACAAAATCATTCAACACAAAACATACATAAAAGGGGTTGAGACAATAGTTGACTACCTCAACACAATGTAAATGACACATTATTTACATAGTAACTGCTTGTATGCAATACTCAGAATAAAATTGTACTAAAAACACTGACTTACCGACCACATCAACTTGCACATGGTCTCCACTCTTCTCATTTTTTCATGTTGTTGCTTTACATCATTTTTCTCACTTTAACGTGCGTATTGCAAAAATAATTAAATTTATTAACCAAATAGATTTATTGATAACAAACACAGTAGAGGTTTACCGCACACTCTTCTCTGTCTTTCAATTTCTCAACTGTAAAAGGGGACTAATAAACTTAACTCATTTTATAATATTATTAATACATTTAACGACTCTTGATGCATAAATGATCATAACATTTTAATTTTGTATTTTACTTTTTATTTCACAAACAAATTCTAAGCATTACTTGCTTTACACATTTTGTTTTATGGTCAACACTGTCTTTGTATTGCAGTGCTGCCAGTATTTTTTTTAGAGCTTTTTCCCAATTTTTGATTTGTGATCCCCAAAAATCCCCAAACTGATTTTTTTGATTTAATTCTTTTTTTTTTTGTAAAATTTTTATTTTATTTAAAAAATAACATATTTATTTAATAAAATTCATTTTTATCGATAGCTACATATATTAATAATTCGATTTGTAATTATATATCTTGTAAAGAAAAAATTACACATAATTTAGTATATAGAAGTATAAAAAATTATTTACCAACTTTAGCATTTCCAAAACTTCAGAATAAAAATCTTCTGATTCATCAGCCTCAGAAATGTTGTTGTACATATTGCTTGTATTAAAAAGCTTTCGCATTTCAGCAGATGGATTATATTTCTCACAACAAATTGAATTATTTTTATTTAGAAATGCTTTCAATAATTCATATTGCATTTTGTTACGTATTTTTGTTTTGGTAGTATTCATTATTGAGAAAACGTGTTCAACTCAAGCGTTAAGTGTTAAAAATATACTCATATATGTACATTTCAAACCTTTTGCCGAATCTTCGTGTTCCCAAGAAACATTATGATTTTTTTAATAAAATCAGTATTTGCAGCCATTTTAAACAGTAAAGAATAAATTTTTTTTAAATATTTACATACTTCTTCTTTACTGGAACCCATCCACTATAAATAATAACACACATTTTTAGACTTGCCAGTTATAAATAAAATCCCTAAAATTGATGTCATTACCAACAAATCCCCGGATCACCAAGAGGAAATTTTTATTCCAAATCACGAAAAAAATCCTCAATTTGGGGATAAATCCCCTAAACTGACAACGCTGTTGTCTTGTAGCAAACAAAAATAGAAATTAGTTTAATTAGAAAGTGACGCAAAAATCAGCATGGACAACAACCTCACAGGGTGTGAACAACCTGTAGTCCTGTTGTCAAAATAATTCATTTCATAAAAACGTGTGTATTTTATTTTTGACATATTGTAGTTGGTAGCCTTCTGTGGCGAATGTGTTTGACTTTGTTCAGGCCACAGAAAAATGCATTTCTCCACAATACATACCACAAAGTATAACAATTATTAAAATACAATTTAGTAAGTTATTGAAATCACAAACATAAACAAAATTTCAATTTAAATATTCTAACTCAAAATTTGACGAAGTATAGTAGCTTTAAAAATACACAATAAGAAAAAACGTGTGTCAGTATTTGCAAGCAATGGGTATTTCAATATTCCCATATTCCCAAAATTGCTAATATATATATAAATTTTTGACGTTTAAAAAAAACAGCTTGACAACACTAAATTTTGTTTCAAAACTTATAACAAAAATACATAGATGGCAGCATCTGTTTAAAATGACAAACAAAATTATAAAAATTTATTTTCCAACAGGGTGTTCTCAATAAATTAAAATTTCTACATAGTTGTATGTCGATAAAGATGTTCTCTGCAGATAAACATGCTGTATGTAGATACCGAAATTGAAATACAATTTCGTAACGATATGAAAACTAAAAAAAAACGTATTTTCCCTACAAAGCATATTTTATGCAGGGACGTATGGGTTTCGAACACTTGAAGTTAAAACTGGCAATTACACGATTTAATATTATCTGTAACAGATTTAAGGTGACCAGTTTTTTGGTAATACTCTGCGAAATATTTTGTTTATATCGTTTTTGATAAACATTTTTTGTTTCCTTATGCTGATTTCTAAAATTGTCCATAAATTTTCAGTCTAGTGACTGTGGTGGTGGAGTCATATAATGTTATATATTAGCCACGTTTGCACAATACCTGATTTGTACTTTGGATCGTCATCCAGGTAAAATTTAAAAATCTGGTTCACTGGGCTGTCCAAAAAGTTGTGCTTCAGAATCTGAAGTTACTTGTTTCAACTAATGTTAAATTCCCAGTACCAGCAGATGACATATAGGCCCAATCCATGTTCTGAACCGAATATGTTAAAGTTAGATTCATCGAAGAAGATGTCCACACGGCGGATTCGTTGCAAACAAGTTCTTTGCGAAATTTAGTCTGCACAGTCTGTTTTTTGGGCTAAAAAACGTTTTTTTTGCGTGCAACTCGGCCGTTAAAATCATGTTGGCACAAGGCACGATGAACAGAACATTGTTTGACCCGGTCAGCTTCAACTTCGGAAGCCAGTTGTGAAGTTGATAGCCTCGGGTTTGCCCTTATTTTTCTTTAAATGTATCACTCAACAGCTCATTGAAAACTTTATTTGGTGCCTTTCTGAAGCCTGAAGCGCTCAATGATTTTTTTGGACCATTTCTGCAATTTTTTATTATGAGCCACCATTTTGGAAATGGTTTAAAACCAATTCTCGTTGTTCAATTGTAGTACGCGGACTCATTTGAACTATTTTAAATTGATATTTTGCGCTACAAAATCGAACAGAAAATATTGATAGAAGTAGAAAAAAGACGAAAAACCAAGAACGCTGCTTGCGCTAACGGTACAGTAGAAATTGACTGTATAAAATAAGCTGTGCATGAAAAAATAGCATTTTTTGTTTAGTTTTGCAATAAATAAATGTTTTTGTTTGTTTGATCACAGCGTTTTTACGCGTCAAAATAAAGTAAACGTGGCATCATCATCAAAAAAATCGTTTTTTGTTTTATTATTTCTGAAAGTTTTTCAATTGACGTCAAAAAATTTTAAATTTACTTTTAATATTTTATCGGATAGCCCTTATTTGTGATTACATAAAGACATCTATTTGACATACTCTCAGCCAAATGTCTGCAAAGTGAAATGGGTATAGCTTTCCAGGCTGCCTCAATGTTTTCCCACAATTCATCTAAATTGTTGCTGTTTTTCCCTTAACTTTTTCTTCAGCAAATGGTATCATCGTATTTTCTAATATGTTTTTCTATAATTGTTGATCCATTTTTGAATAAATTCTGTACATTACCACCGTCGTGTTTAATTGTTTTTATGGTATACTTCGAATGATACTGCTGATTAATCGAAAAAACTTTGATTCATCACTCCAAAGTAAGTTTTTCGAAAAATTTATCGGCCTCGTCTTATTGTTCTAGATGAAACTTCTATCCCATGCGATGACTGCACTTCAACCTGTATTTGCCTGGTCGTTTTTAATGGATCAGCATGAGAGATTCTTTTTATAATTTTATTTTGGTATGTCTTTCGCTGTGTGAGTGCTGTTGCAACATTTGTAGTTATCCCATATACATACATACATACATACCTATGTATGTTTACAATTTTTGATGGCGTTGTATAAGTACTTTTCCTTTTCCTCTGAAGCAAATTAGAAATTTTTAATACGTTTTTACCAGAGATTTTTAGTTTATTAATAAGTTTTTTTTTTGAAACAAGTTGGTGCTTTACCTAACACACATCAATGTAAGACTTTATAATTTTGCATTAAAACACTTCTTTAATACTTACCGATAATATTTTTGGGAACAATTTGAAAATAATTATATGATGTCGAAATTTATCGAGGAATCGCAACTAAGTATTATACCGAAATTTTTTTAAAAATGAATAACCGATCATTTAAACTATAAGTATCAAATTTAGTATCTTTATTTCAACATGGTTTCCAAACATCTTGCTCTAGTATTATTAATCTTCTGTATCTAACAACAGTCATCAATCGCGGCTTTATTCAAAGTATGCAAACTGATGTTATACATATATGTATATGGATTTCAGTAAAGCATTTGATAAAATAAATCATTTACTTTTTCGTACAGAAACTGCAAAAATTGGGGTTTACAGATCTTAGCGTACAGTGGACACAATCTTATCTGTCGAATAGAACACAAACCGTTCGTTTTAATAACACGTCTTCATATAAAATTAACATTTGTTCTGGAGTACCACAAGGGAGTCACCTTGGGAAACTGTTCTTTTCTCTTTTTATTAACGACTTGCCTAAAGTAATTAAATTCTCTAATAGATATTTTTATGTATGCAGACGACGTAAACATTTTCTTGTCCTATAATCAACCTTTTGATCACTTACGTCTCCAAACCAACTTGGATTCTTTGATGGAACTTAACTTTAAAACATGTAAAGTAATGCGCTTTGCAAGGCACAATCCAATTAAAACAAATTTTTTTCTGGGAGTCTACCAAGTGGAAATGGTTCAAAATTTTCTAGACCTAGGCATTTTATTCGACCATAAACTGAGCTTCGTTCCACATACATATTTCTACGATAATAAATAAAGCAAGATGTATACTAAGCTTTATAAAACGATGGGCAAAATAATTTGATGATCCATATATTGCAAAAACTTTATATACTTCACTTGTTCGACCGATACGGGAATACGGTTCAATAATATTGGACCCGATTTACATTACTCACAGCAATACAATTGAATCTGTGCAAAAACAATTCCTGATATTTTACCTACGTGGAGTCCATTTCAACCCATTTAATTTACCATCAATATCGCTAGACTTGCTCTTATTAAGCTTCCTACATTAAAAAGTCGTAGAACTATGCTGGATATATCATTTATCCTGAATGTTATTAATGGTGATATATGCTTGGTTTCCTAATCAATGAAATCTCTTTCAACATTCCTCAACGTTTAACCCGTAATTTTGCACCTCTATCTGTGAAATTTTATAGAGCCAATTATGCTGAGCCAAATTGATTTTTCGTTAAATGTTAATGTCATAAAAAATTAATAATTGTTTTCTTAAACTCATAATTATTTGTACTACTGTCAAAAATACTTGAAAAAGTATTGCTTTTGACATAAGTAAATTGTAAACAAAGTCAGTCAGCTGGGCTACTGCACTCACCTTGTATAGTTGCACCATGCCTATATGTTAAATAATATTTTGTAAACTGTTTACAAAATAATAAAGAGAAATAACGGAGGAATTAAGAGCGTGAGACATAGAACAGAAAATTATTGTGAAAAAGTACCGTTAAAATTGCATTAGACACATTACACATTTTAAATTGGGTGAGATTGGAATTACATACATATCGTCACCTTAAAGACCAAACAACCTATCAGCAGTTTTCAAAAGTTTACAGGAGAGAGAAAAAACGTTATAAAGTTGGAACTATTTGCAATATTCAAACGAAAATTATATACTCTGATTAAAATGAAACCAGAATATATATCGGTTGAGAAAATTTTGTTTTTCCAAACACAGCTTATGTTATGTCACTTAGGTTATTTGGAATTGTAAAAATCTGAAACCAAATAACTTATCAGCAATACTAATTAGTATGAATAATTAGGCATTCCTTTGAACACATGATTATTATTTACATTAAATAATAATACTTATAGTTTCTCTTACTTGTTTAAACAAAAAGTGCTTAATGTTTGCTTAAATTACACTATGCAACAAAATTAAACTTTTATCATGATTTTTGATGATTTATTTTCCTCTTTATTTAGTACGTCACGGCCTTTTAAAATAGAATTTTTTTAATTTTCCTAAAGTTTTTGATTTTTAAATAAAATTATAGGTGGTTTTACAAAAAAATCTACTTTTTTATTTATTTATTTTATTTATTTGTGTTAATAACTAAATAAAAAGTTGAATTAATTAAATTAAATAAAAAGAAAACATTTTATTAAATAAAGCTACCGCAAAAAAATTATTCAAAAGGTATGTTATCATAAAAGTAATGGCAGTCTGCCGGAAGCAAAGTCTTTAAATCTTGTAAATGTTGCCATTTCTTTTTGGAGATTTTTAATCTTTGGAGATGTAATAACTTAGGACGAATTTCAAAATGTGTAGCAGATTTTTGTGGTAAAAGCTGATAATTGTCTTTAATATTGATTTTGTAATATATATATCCTGTTGGGTCATACGCCAAAACCCGAATCATGTTGACTTTAGGGTCCCCAATCTTTTTTCCTAAAAAATAATTTTATTTAGGTAGAATGAAGTTAAATGACAATAAAATAAAAGAAATTACCAGGACGGAAAGAAGCGTATCGCATTGGAAGATTTTCATAATCCTGGAAATAATCGTGGTATAGGTGATGAACAGTAAGTGGATATGGATTTTTTCGTGCATCTTTCATTAGCTCAATTAACTCAGAGGGCAAATTAATATTTTTATTATTAATTTTTCTTTGTATTAATGAGTGGGTGGAATCGCATTCCATTTGGGTATGTCCCACGATTAAGTATTTATGCTCAATGGTAACATTATTTTCTACACAAAACGAAACTAAGGCATTGGACAATACAACATTTCTGTTTTGATAGAAGCACCCATCAGAATATATTACAAAATGATGTACATTCGGCGTATTCAGCATTTCTTTTTTTAAATGATTTACTACAATTGTGGCGAAGGTAGAAGCAATTAGATTTCCTTCTGTTTCATCCCATACGTAGTTTTCAGACTTATGAGTTATAACATTATAAATTGTAAAGTTGTGGACCTGGAGTTTCATTTTGTAGTACGATGCATTTGCCTTTAACTGCTAAAAGCAACACGCTTTTTATTTAAAGTTTCAAAAAGTATTTATTTAAGTTTTAAGGTAAAAGTAATTATTGTAATTGACATTAAATGATTTTTCAAATTGTCTGTCTTCTTCGTTTAGAGGCGCGATCAAGAATCCATCTTTTCGTCTTCAGGGTTGCCAGCCTTTCATCTAGTCCGCGCTTTTACCAGTGGTGCTAACAGTCGGCCTTTCCTGCCCATTCGGAGTGACCTCACTACGACTTCCATTGGCAAGATCATCATAGATTTGTTCATCGTTTTCTTGGTCATGGCTTGACATCTCATCTTGGCATGTTGTTTCCTCTTCTTCATCAGCAATTTGACACCAGGGTTTCAATTTATCAGATGCATATACACCTGAATAATGTCGGCTAGTACGGGTAGACCCAGGTATATCGGAGATTACGTATCGATCGTTGTCCAACACACGAGTAATCAAGTAAGGCCCTTTATATTTCGGGATTCGCCGGTACTCGGAGCTTCGTTTTCAGCTAAAATCAAATCATCAACGCAATACTTTACTGGTTTTAAATGCTGGAGATCATAACGTTCCTTTGCTTTTTTCCTAGCCTGACTTATTCGCCGTGCCGTAGCTTCACGACGTTCATCTAAATCAGTTGGGTGATCATCACTTTCATCGTGTAGAACAAGCGTTAATTTATTTTTCAAAATATCACGTGGAGTAAATCCATAAACCAAGTTATGGGGTGTCTGTTGAGTGGTTTTATTTTTCATGGTATTAAGAGACCATTGTAAATTTCGCAGATTATCGTCCCATCGTTTGTCAATATTGGTGGACGTTTTAAGCATGGACAGAAGTGTCCTGTTGGTACGTTCAGCGTGCCCATTTGCACGAGGTGTTCGAACGGCGTTCTGTATATGCTTAATCTCGTAATCTTTGCAATAACGGCCAAAGTCTTTAGACGTGAAGGCGGTGCCTCGGTCGGTCACGATTCGTGTTGGTACTCCCACATAACCACTTATCTCATCCAGAACTGCTAACACATGTTTAGTGGCTGTATATTTGGTGAAAGCATCAACCACCACAAGAATATGCTCGTTTCGACGACTGCTTCTCGGAAAGGGTCCCAGATGATCGAGGTGAACGGTGTGAAAAGGTACGGGTTCTACGTCATTGTAGTGATATACTCCTTCTTGTTTACCACCAGGCTTCTTGTTGAATGCACAGTCAACACAAGACTTGAGGTATGACTTTACAAAGTTTTTCATTCGTGGGAACCACAAGTATTCCCGTATACGTTGCATCGTCTTTTCGACTCCCAAATGACCAGCGTTGTCATGATTGTTGTTTACGATACGCCACCATAAAGATTTCGGTACGACCCAAAGCTTTTTACCATCTACGATACGAAAAAGTCTACCGTTAGAGAGGCTGTATTCCTTCAACGTTGTAGGATCCTTTTCATTAAACTTGACAATAACCTGTTTGATTCTGTCATCCTGCAGTTGCATACTAAAAAGAAAATCTTCTTCAGAAATTGTGGACTTCATTATCAGGAGGGATGCTGTATCAATTTCGTGAGATTCTTCACTTGGAAACCGACTTAAGGCGTCCACATGCTCCATACGTGTCCCAGAGCGGTGTTCAATAGTGATTTCGTAATCCTGTATGCGTAGCCATCATCTTGCGATTCGCGGAATTAGTTCACGCTTTTCCATTGCCGTACGAATTGCATTACAGTCCGTTACGACTTTTACCTGTTTACCATACACATAGTATCTCATGCGTTCTAGTGTCTCAACAACAGCTAAGGTTTCGAGCTCGTAGCTATGGTATTTACGTTCGTCATTACTTGTTGAGCGACTGTAATATATTACAGGCTTCCAACCATCCTCCTCACGCTGCAACAATACACCGGCCAACCCAACGCTACTGGCATCGGTGTGGATTTCATGCTCACCTTCGACTCGGTATGTCGTCATCACTGGCTGTGTCATTAAAGACTCTTTTAATCTTTGAAATGATGTCTCCTGTCATTGTCCCATTCGAATGGAACATCCTTTCTCAAAAGTTTTCGCATCGGTTCGGAAATTAACGCGTAACATGGCACGAATTTTCTAAAATAACCGCTCAAACCTAAAAATTTTCGGACCTCGTGTACGTTCGATGGAGTCTTAAATTTTTGAATAGATAAAGTTTTTATGGTGCCAGGGCTAATACCATTCGGAGTTAATTTATGACCCAGAAACTCGACTGATTCCTGGAGAAATTCGCATTTCTTTACGTTCAGCGTTAACTTTAATTCACGTAGGGCTGAAAATACTCGAGTGAGCTTATCAAACATTTGCTCGAGTGAATTACTTCCGATGAGAATATCATCCATATAGTGTAGCATATCATCCGGCTTCGTCCTCTCCTTTATGTTTGCCATAAGACGTTGAAAAACGGCAGGCGCGTTTCTGAGACCAAACGGCATACGCTTAAATTCGTAAAGACTATCAGTGGTTATAAAAGCCGTATATTTTCTATCGTTACGCGCGATAGGCACCTGATAATAACCGCTATTCAGATCAAGTGTTGTAAAATATTTATAACGAGTAGCGTTTTGGAGTCTCTCCTCTATATTGGGCATCGGATACACCTCCTTTTTGATATGACTATTCAATCGACGGTAATCTACGCACATCCGATCAGAACCATCCTTCTTCTTCAACAAAATTATTGGACTAGCATAAGAAGATTCTGATTTCGTTATGATATCGTTACGCAACAGCTCATCTATCATTCCGTTGACAGTTTGCCTCTTCGGTTCCGGCACGCGATAGGGTTGTTGACTTATCGGTTCATCCGTGTCGAGTTCAATATGCATTTCAACCGGATCCGTTTTCCCTATTTCACTCAAATTACTAGCGAACACGTCCGAATATTCATTTAAGAATTCCGTTAAATTGTCCGTCACAGAACCGTCCCCGTATCCACAGTTAATATCATCGTCTTTCATGAGCGTTCGGTGATTATCCCGTATTTCAGTTTTCAATATTCGCTTTTCAAAAATAAATTGTTCATTAAGGGTACTTACATTTGCACCGTTGAAAATATCTTGACCCAAAAGCAATTCCGTCGTCAACAAATCGTGATCTACAATATACGTCTCGATTTGCCGCACAAGGTTGTCTATTACGATTTCAACGCAGAGTTTTTCAGTTGCATAACGCGCACCTCCACAAAAACCATTAATTTTCATGCAACATTTCGTACGATCACCATTTATTGCTTTTGCAATTGATTCTTGAATCATGTGACACTGGCTTCCAGTATCTAAAAATGCACTGAACTTCTGTCCATTAATGCGTATGGTTTTCACAAAGTTCCTCTCACACTCAATTTTACGGACGTTGGTATCTGTCGGCTTCTTACCGCAATTCTCAGGTTCATTTCGTTTATGCACCCTTTGACAATCGTTGCACCGTTTTCGTGTTGGTGGTTTAGTACACTGACTCGAAATATGACCTGGTTCTCTACAATTAAAGCATGTTAAAATTCTCTTTTTTTCATTTTTCGAATCAACATTCACTTTATTCTGGGTTAATTTCGGTCTTTCGTTTGAAATATTTTTCTGTACTGGCATGTTCTGCATATAATCCACGATTCGATCCCGCATTTCACGTATGGTATTAAATTTTACGGCAGCGATATTATTTTGTAAAGTTCGATCACATAAGCCTTCGCGAATATACCGAATTATAGCAGCGTCACTAAGACCGTAACGTCTGCCCAAGGCACTAATCCGAAAACAATATTCAAGGAAATTTTCCCCATCGTTTCGTATCGCGCTACTCATTTTGTAATGTACCTCTGCTTCATTACTGGCAGTACCAAATTCTTCTGACAAACCCTTGGCAAATTCTTCCCAAGTCTCGTACAACACTGGTGATGTATCCAACCACATTTTTGCAACACCTTTCATTTTCGAATATACAGCCAGCAACAAACTCGTTTCCTTCCACCTAAACGCCTCAATACCCATGTTCACACGGTCGATAAATTGTATTACTGAAACTGAAGATTCACGGGTCGGATCAAATTCGGGAATAGCCTCGGCTATTTCTTTCACTGAATAATGCGATTCTTTTATTACCATCTTCGGTAAGTTTTCAACATTCGGTGGGTCACCATCGTTCGTATTGTCATTCTTCGATGAATTACTCCTCGGTGGAACGTCGTTTGGTAAAATGTACTCGGCATTTTCATTGGGAACAACGTTGGGTAGTCGTCGCATCAGGGCATTCATCATCTCTCGCATTTCATCGAGTTGTGTTTGGATTGATGTGGTTTCTACTACCCGTTCCTCAACGCATTCAATTTCGTCACTTTCCGCCTCTGCCATCAAACGTCGCACCAATTCAGCTTTTTGGCCCGTTGTGCTTAAACCTTTTTCACCTAAAATCGCCTTCAACTGCTCAACACGCAATGAACTTATCTTCTTGAACATTTTCTCTTTTTTCCTTTTCTTTTCAAAATTTGTACGTTACGATTCTTTCTTTTAATATTCGTTTTTCTTTTTCTTTGGATGTGTGAGTATCGTTCAAGTATTTACACGTTCACCTTTTTTCCGCCACACACCCCTCGTTTCCGTTTTGTCGTATCGTTTTTTCTTTTCTCCGTACGTACGTAGTTAGTTTCTAACTCTTCCGAACAAAAAACACATACTTTTTTTTTTTCGTTTAACCGGGCTTCCGTATAGCACCTTGGATCAACTTATCCCACTTCTGAACTAAAAGCAACACGCTTTTTATTTAAAGTTTCAAAAAGTATTTATTTAAGTTTTAAGGTAAAAGTAATTATTGTAATTGACATTAAATGATTTTTCAAATTGTCTGTCTTCTTCGTTTAGAGGCGCGATCAAGAATCCATCTTTTCGTCTTCAGGGTTGCCAGCCTTTCATCTAGTCCGCGCTTTTACCAGTGGTGCTAACACTGCGGTATTAGTTTTACGGCTTGCATATCCATGCATAATAGCGATAGTAAACCCTCCTTAGCATTTTCAATATCATGTTTTTTTTCCTCTCTCATGTCCTCTATTTGCATTCTGTGAAAGTCGTATTCTTTTTGCAATATATTTTTTGACTCAAACGATACACATGTGTCACACATATCGTTTCTAGGCTTAAAAATTGAGTAATTTTTTTTCTTCAAGACATCCATGAAATTAGGAAACGATACAGGTGAAATACCATTTTCTTTTTGCGAATCACAATCTTGGGAGTAAACTTCATACACAGATGCATAAGATTTAAAATCTGTTTGGAAATATATTTTTTTTCGTGTACTGACGTCGGTAATGCGATTCTAATTTTGGGATGCCTTCCAACCATTTATTTAAATAATTTAAACGAACCTCATACTCCTGGCCCTTTTTTGTATTTCTTTGTTTTTCAGCTTGCAAGATTTTCTTATTATCAGGTCCCAGTTGAGCATTATGAAGTTCACAGGAATTAATCCAACCTCTTACCACAGTTTCCGAAATTCCGAGGGTTGACAAAAACATTTTACGGCACACTTGATAGCGCTTTGTTTTGTTGTATAAAAAGAACGCTTTTGAATTTGAGCGTCGAGAATTTTCCACATAAGTCCTATTTGGCGAAAACGTCAACAGTACTGGTTACGTAAAGTTTTTTCTGGTCCCATGACACCTGTCAAAAACGTTGAAATATTTCTTCACGTAATTTTTCAGAAAAAATAGAACAATGTCGATTTGAAGCCTTTTCACAACATTTTGATGTGCACCCAGGTTTCATTTCTCTTGGCTTCCAGCAAACGATTTTGCCTTTTGAAAAACCTTCATATTCTTCACCGTTCATACGATTTTTCTTTCTTTCTTCTTTTTTGTTGACTTTTTTAGGAACTTGCATATCTGCCTCAAGATTATTTTCATTTATGGAATACATTTTATTGCGTTTTAACACTTTTTTATGTTCTTTTCACTTCTAATAATAAATAAAATGTAATAAAACACAAACAACAACAAATCAAAAGTAACTGTGTTTCAAAAAAAAAAAAAATTCAAATAAATGATTACTCTGATTTCTTTAGCGTGAGTGCTGATAGGTTATTTGGTTTCAGAAAATTGTACACTTGCTGATAGGGTATTTGGTAATAGCTTAGTTATTTGTAATATTAGGCGTTCAAAATTTTGCATACATATGCGTTATGATATAGGGAATAATATTAAATAAAAAACTCAATTTTGAAATTTTTGCTGATAGGTTGTTTGGTCTTTAAGGTGACGATATGTATGTTTTAAATATATTGTGGCGAAAATTCTTGTACTTTGTTAAAATTTAATTATTTTCTATGTTCCTTATTTTTATAGTTTTTGTTAATGCGTTATATTTTGCTAAAGTTATGTACTTATAAATTAACCCATTTTGTACCGCCGTTGCGTTTTCGCAACACCATGTTTAGATGCATATAAAAATGGTTTAAAATTTTTGATTTGAATGATTTAGTTTTTCTTTCATTAATTTTGGGACTTTTCTATTTAACTCTCATTTCAAAAATGAAACTCCTGATTTTATTAATTAATATTAAAAAGTTTTAAAAACAGTCCAAAAAAATTGTTTTTTAAAAACCAACATTATGCATATTTAAATAAAACATTGTTTTTTCTGCTTTTTAATTTAGCTTGAGAAAACATTGAAAAACGTTTATCAAAAAGCAACAAATAAAAATGGTTGGCTAATTGCATGCAAAACACTTTTTTCTTCTTTTCTTCTAAGTTTGCTCTTTATTCGGGAGAACTTTTCTCATTTTATTATGTTTTCTTTCCACTGCCTTATTGCTAAAGCCGAAGGAACCAAACCACTATCACAAATAGATATTAAAGCTGAGATAGCTACCAAATTGCTTCTTTATCAAGAAAACCCTGATATAGAGCCGATGCAGGATATTGAGCTTAATAAAATAGAGAACCCAAATAATTTACCTCGAAGTAATATACGTGAACATATTATTTGGAAAATTCCAGACGGAAAACGAAAGAGATGCAATAAATGTCATTCGCAAAGTGTTTATCAATGCAAAAAATGTAATGTCACATTGCATCCAAAGTGCTTTGATAAACATCATAACAATTTAAATTAGATTTTCGTAATAATAAAAAACTACATTCTTAACTTAAATGCAAAAAAATTAGTTGGTTTACCTTAATTTTAACGAAAAATTAAATATAATAATTATTAATACCAAAAATGTGATTTGCATGTTATTAGCCAACGTTGCGTTTTCGCAACAGTTAACCACGCCCAACATGGCCACCCGATTTTTTTCATTTTCAGTAATCAGGAGGTTGATTAGAACCCACATACCAAAATTTGTAAAGAAATGTAAACGATTTCGGGTAGTGGTACAAGATGGGTTAAGCAATATATTTTGTTTTAAATTTGTACTTGTAGTAGGTATATAAATAAAACATTAATTTAAACAATATTAGGTGGTTTCTTTATATCGACGCTCACAGTATATACATACTTAAAAAATAATTCATGTTTAACTTTGATCATGTTGAACAAAATGTTTTTAATACTTGTATTTAATACACTTTGTAAAACAATAATTTCTTAAATCATTTTGTAATTGAATTTTATGTTATAGAATTCAAATGCATTTATTATTTTAAAGTTTTAGTTTTTGAAATCTATAATAAATTTACTCAATTGATTTACAATTTTATATCAAACATTATTTCCAATAGGTTATGGGCCTTTTAGTATATCTGTGATTGATAATTTTGTAAACGAATTTTTGAGTAAAATGGAAGATATCAAGTTTTGTGTGAAGAAGCTAACCGAGGAGTACAAACTGGAACTATTATTGATTAAAGAAGATCTGTGGGAAATAGTTTCCAATGAAAAGCCTATTACTCCGAATTCGTTTTGGTCTCAAAAAGATGGTAAAGCTCGGGCAACAATTGGTCTTTTAGTTGAAGATTCGCAGTTGGTGCATTTACGAAACTTAGGTACTGCACATGATTACTGGAAATCATTGCGAAAAGTACATGAGAAATCTACTTTATCAAACAAAGTTATGCTTTTAAAGAAATTGTGCCGAATGCAATTAAAAAATGGTGAGTATATGGAAACACATATTTCAGAAATGCGAGAAACAGTAAATAGATTAAACGGATTGGCAGAAAATTTAGCAAATCATCTTCAAGTGGCATTTTTATTCGGAAGTTTGCCAGATGAATACAATGGAATAATTACACCTTTGGAAGTACGATCTGATGAAGAATTGACTAATATCTAAAGTCAATTCTCAAGGAGAAACTTATTCAAGAATACAGGCGAAAACTATTAAGTGATCAAGAATCAAGTTCATCAAATCTAGCTTTAAAAATGCAAAATTTAAAATACATTAAGAAATGTTATGGATGCGGTAAAGCTGGACACATCAAACGTGATTGTCGTGTTAAAAAACTCCTGAAAATAAAAATACAAAAATTAAAGCTAATAAGATTATTGAAAGATCCAATGTGCAAAACCATGAAGAATTCTGTTTAAGTTCTGGTGAGAAATTAAATCAAAACGAATGGTGCTAGTTGTCACATGAGCAGCAATAGAGAATTTTTTTCAACGTTTAATGCGAAAATTGGTGGAGACATATTTTTAGCCAATGGTAAGAAGGTAACTGCTCAAGGTTCTGGTGATGGTTTTATTCATATTCATGGTAAGCAACTTAAAATCAAGAATGTATTATTTGTACCAGATCTAGATGGAAATTTGTTATCAGTTGCTAAAATGGTTCAAAATGATTTACAAGTTTTATTTAAAAATAATAAATGTGAAATCTCAAGAAATGATGACATCCTAGTGACGGCAAATCTGGTGAATAATTTATATGTTATTGAACAAACCCAACAAGCAAATATTGTGTCAACAAATGAAATTAATTGTATTCATACATTTTATCGAAGATTTGGTCATCGTGATAATAAAGTCATAAAATCTGCTATCGAGAACAATTTAATATCAAATATTAAACTAAAATCCTGTAAGTGTGCTGACATTTGTGAAGTTTGTTTCAAAGGCAAGATGACGAGGCAAGAATTTCCAAAAGTTACTCAAAATCGTGCAGAAAATATTTTGGATTTAGTACATGCTGATTTGTGTGGACCCATGCAGGAAGTAACTCCTAGTGGTAATAGATATTTT
The DNA here is from genome assembly GCA_950370525.1 of Bellardia bayeri. Lineage (NCBI taxonomy): Eukaryota > Metazoa > Arthropoda > Insecta > Diptera > Calliphoridae > Bellardia > Bellardia bayeri. The sequence continues at coordinate 44,409,131 of OX493268.1, read as the reverse complement.
CTTACGATGATTGATGATCGTACTAGATTTTTTAACAAACAAGAGCCAAGCATTTGATAAAATTAAAGAATATGTAGCCTATATTGAAAACTTATTTTAAAGACGAATGAAAATTTTAAGAAAATTTTAAGGTGAATTTAAAAATAAGAGCCTTAAGTAAATTTATGAAAAATAAAGGAATTAGTCAGCAATTTACAGCTCCATATACACCAGAGCAAAATGGAGAATAGAAGTCTAATTGAAATGTTTACTTATACAATCTGGTTTGGAACTAAAATATTGGGCTGAGGCGGTGAATACTTCAAATTATTTACAAAATAGACTACCCTCAACAAATAAAACACCTTATGAATTGTGGTTTAAAAAACAACCATCGATGAAACATATTAGAACTTTTGGTTGTGAAGTATATTTTCATATAAATAAACAATTTCATAAGAAACTTGAAAATGTAGCTAAGAAGGAATATCTGGTTGGATTCTGCGATGAATCGAAAGCATTTAAAATTATTGATAGAGACACTGATAAGATAACTATCTCAAGAGATGTTAGTAATAAAAATTCAAATGAAGGTATAGTTATTATAAATCTATCTATCACAAAGAAATTGTAGATCCAAGATGAACATGAAGAAAGCTTTGACACAGCTGATAGTGACAGTGAATGTTTTGTAGATATTTTAAGTACTAATAATGTAATTAATGATAATTCAACTCGAAATGAGGAAGTTGTTGATCAAACACAACCAAGAAAATCCTCTAGAACCAACAAAAGAATACCACCATCAAGATACGATTGTAGAGCTGCTTTACTGAAAGGAATCTACCACAGATCCTAAACGAACTCTTAAAAACTATTGACATAAATTTCCCTTTTAAGATTTTTATAAAAATCTGACACAATAATTTACACATGGTTCAAATGCTTTTCTGGACTATTAACTTCATTTTGTAGTTAATATACATATGTAATTTGTATCCTCTTAGTGTTTATTAAAATTGTATCTTTTGGTTAGATTTTTTATGTTATTATATTTATTTTATTTAGAAAATGTATAGAAAACTGATAGAAATTTCTTTACACTCTTAATTCACATACGAAGAAATTTAAGAATAAATGCGAGAACGTTAATATGTATTCGCACTTTTGTGTTTTGAATACGTCGATCATGGTACTCGTAGTTTGGAATTCAAAGCTGTTCGAAAACGCAGGAAATCCTCAGAAAAGAAAATGTGCATACAAGTGCTCGTTTGTATTATTTTTTTTATATTTAAGATGAACGAACAAATTAACAAGTTGCAACGAAGCGTTTCATATGATCCTATAAATCAGAATATTGTTGACATACGGGGTGTCACCCTCGAGTCATACATCTTTTTTTCATATGTCTTTTTCCTTGCCCTACACACTCCGCTCACACATCACACACAATTCTGATCGTTCGTAGTTACAACAAGAATACTAGTGAGATCTGCGGTTTTTCTTCACAGATATTTTCGTCGTACGTCTGTGAATTTATCCCCAATATGTTAAAATTTATATTGGGGATGGACATGATACTTGGTGTATTGAAAGATCTATTTTCTTCTTGTTATTCAATTTTCGTTTACGAATTCTCTTGTCAGACAATTTAATGTTGTAAAATTTGCCCAAGTGTGTCGGAAGAAAAAAAATTATAATAAACAAACACTTTGGGCAGATTTAACAAATTAAATTGATAAATGTATTTAAAGTGTTGTCATGTTGATGCAGCATCATTTCAAATAATTTCGCTCTATAGTGTTTAACAAAGAAATCATCATCACGTTATTTACTGACAAATTGTCTTAAATATTTCAAATAATTTCCATTTGGCAACCAAAAAATAAAAGAACAAGAGACACAAATCATTACAAACATTTCTGAATTGTCTGATTTTCTTCAAATATTTTGCTTTATTTATTTTGTCAGACGAAAATCATTTAAACGTTAAATCAACAATAAACTACAGAGTATGTTCTGTATTGGAAATGAGGTGAAATGATTGTAATATAATTAAACAAATAATGCGTAGAATGACTTATCACATCTACGTATACGTATGTATGTACGTATGTAAAAATGACGTACATATATATACTAATGATGTTTGAGAGTGTAATATGCATAGTACTCGTATATGTAGGTATTACAAATAGTATACATATAGCAATAGAGAGGGTATTCACAGATTCTAAATTCCGAGAAATGTTTTACACATTGTTATTATATCACTTGATGATTTTCTACTAGGGATAAATGTAGGCTGCAAGTACCGATCAGTTTTAACAATTAATCAGAAATAAAAACAAATACTTGTGATAGTTTAAGACTTTTGTCTCAATAAAAAGTTAAACAAATGGCATCATTAAAAATTAAATTTAATCCCCTCTCTCTGGAGATGTTGGGGATATTCGAGGCGTTTGTGACGTTCACGTCCACGAGGACGTTTAAAATAAGTTTAAATAAGTGTATTCCTGAGCCACACATATGTGTCTTTTGGAATCGGAACTTCTTCGTCGATGAAAACAAAGGATCGACTCGAAAACGCAGTAAACATTTTCTTGCTTCTCACGAATGTCGAAGTCTCTGGGCACTTTCCAATCATATATATAATATTAATTTCTCGTCAGTAATATCTCGTTCCCAGAAACCACATCCAATCTAGTTTCTTTTAAGCAGGGCAACAGTTTAACCCTTTTAAACTCAAGAACTTCAAATAACAATTTTTCTATAAATTTAAATAGATTCTGATAAATAATAAAACATGTACTTTTTAAAATTTTTCATAAAAAGGATTTGTAGCTTATAGGCAACAATTGGTTACAATGTCAAAAACAACTCATAAAGATTAAAAAAATTTTTATATCTATTTGCTCATCTACACAAAGTCGTGGTTCTAGCGGAACTTTTGAATATTTTTCATTTAAAGAAGACTGTCATTGAAGTTCAGATACTGTCTTATCTTTTAAAATTTACTAGCGGGCATCGTCTTTTGAATAAGCGGAGTGCCAAGAACGGAACTCCAATGGTTGGTTACTCTCGGCAGTTGAATCAGTGAGATTATATAAGCCATACCTATAATTTTTTTGATTTCCAATTCAAATACATTAAAATTATTGTTAAGAATTTTTTGTGTCAAACACAGATTTGTCTCTTCGGAAATTTTCTTTATAAGTCAAGCCATCCCTAAATACAGGGTTATCAAACAAATAAATAAAACGACCCTGTTTATTGTAACAGCTGGACATTGTTGTTTTATTTTTCTATTTGTTCCAATAGCAAAGCGTTGCTACCGCATTGTTTCGGTATGCTCCATACAAAATGTATGAGCATGAGAAATTTTGACAGTTAAAAAAACGCTTGCCGCCGGTATTTAGGGATGGCTCTTCCTTTGGAAATAAGTACAAAGAGAACTGTATAGGATTTTCGAGATCTAATATATCAGAACTCAACAATTCGTTGCCAGTCAAAGTAAGCTGTGTATTGAGATTAAGGTTCATCTTTTTCCACTGTAATGCTCTTCTTTTAGGCTTTTGTTGTTTTTCGGTTGGACTTATCGTATTTGAAATATTGGAACTGTAAAGGTGTTGGTTCTTCCTTAGGATAAGAAATAATGTTTTCATCGTTCAACATCAAAAGATCGATTTCATCTTCCAAACGCTTTTCAAGAATTTCATCTAAATCCGGAGAAAAGTCAGGATCAGCATTTGCACTTGATGCAAAGAACAGCATGTTAACTACCGTTCACATAGTCTGATAGGCCATAGTAACTGTTACTGTAGTATATTATATGTTATAGAATGTTAAACAGTCCTTGATATCATCCGGCATCATTTAACTGAGGTGGGAATGGCGAACTCTCCAAAATCTCCAGAACATTATTTTCGCACCATATTCCATTTCTAAAGTGACATAGAGCAGTCACAATCACTTGATGACAGCACGCATGAAATCACTGAAGCATCTGTCAGACGATATTAGCGTTTGGTCAGGAGGAAACCTGCAAATTTTGTTCTTAGTTCCTAGAGACACTGCTTTTACTACATGATATTTCGTACGGGCATCTCTCGAAATAGGATCCTTTATTGGTACGGACCTGAACAGCTTTCGAAGTACATACATACACATGTACTTAGATTTAATTTCAAAGGCATCTTACTTTATTTGGTTTCATACCTATATTATTATAAATTTATATTCAGACGATTTGGGTATACCCGAAAATCTTCCTTCTATTGATGGAAAGCCAGTTGTTTGCACGTTACTTTATACCGTGTGTCCACAAAACTATGCTAGATTTCAGTAAAGGATCCCAGATTCTCTTGATATTGGATCTAAAACTGGCATGTGTTTTTAAATTTATATCCCCAAAGAGCAGCCCAATGTGTGAAACGGACACTATTTGATTTTACGGGAGCTCTGGTGAACAGTTCTGCTAAGAACGCTTAATTTAAGTTAAAGAGGAACCCTTCTGACACAAACGTTTTTCGGTATATACTGCTGCACTTGCCATGAGCACCTCTAGTGTGAATGATCCTGCCTGGACGGAATGCGGAATCCTTCCGCTAACAATTTTAGGCAGGCCATAAATGCGTTACAATTACACAACGTACAGCTTGATTATTTACAAAATATTTGAAACAGTTGACAAACTTATAATTAACTGGCAATTGAATACAATTGTATGTAAACAATTGCCTTCCCAGAGCATTAATTATACACCGTTCAATTAAACCCATTTAACAAGCTTCGAAGTTTACCCTTTAACGAACCTCTATGACATTCATTCATTAAACTATAACAAGGATATTGCTCACCAACTTGATACACTTACTCACACATACATACAATCCAGGGATGTGAATTGAATAACTAAAAATTACCTCTTCCGTTGTATATTTTAGATTAATATTTACAATTTAAGTGATTTAGAAATATATGGTGATCCATTTTTTCACATATCATACGCAACTGTTGTCATACTGTCATCTTATTTATATTTAGTATTGCTTAACAATTCGTTATGACAGTAATGGCCATAATAACGTCTACGAATTATTTAACTGTTACGAAAGTCAGCATTAAGTTTGCATCATCGCGTAATCCGCGACTACAGAAAATCGGTTTAGCCGTTTAAACATCTATAGGCAAAAACATTAAGTATTTATGAGATTTACTGGAGTGCAGAATCCGTCAACATAAAATAACCTCAAAGGAAATGCTTAAGGGATACCCGACAAGTTACTTACTTTAGCAATTTTTCATTTAATTTATTTTTTTACATAAATATTTCAAGTGTACGAATACTTTTTCTAGTGAATTTTAAAATATTGTTTTATATTTTTTTTATTTTTTATAAAGCAATAAACCTTCGAGTGAATTAAAACTAGCTAACAAATGATTGATAACAAATTAATTAAACAAATATTTGCTTAACAAAATTGTAATATTTTTTTATTTCATTAGGGTGTAAACTTTTTATTTTAAAGTGTACGAATAGTTTTTCTAGCAAGTGTACGAGCCTATACATATACATCATATATAGTGATTTAGAATGATTTAGATAGAAATGCACAAAAGTTATGATAAAAAGTATCGTTGGCCAAGTAAGGTATGCTTCGAACCTAACCTACAGAAATAGAAACAAACATGAAACAAGTAACTTAAAGGGGTTTTTCCAAACAATACAGGCTTATTAATCGTACCTTATTATTCTTCCGAATTAAATACATACATATGTATATGTATTTAAAAATAATATATGTACATGCATATGAAGTTGTACATCCCTGATATGAGCGTAATTATTGTATGAGTGGAAGTACGTGCGAATACGATTACGACGTACGTTTGATATACAACAGCAGGTACAACAACTACCAGCTTGTACTCACAACTTAATGAGACAATTACGCAGTCTTGAAATAAAGAACGGATGAATGGCTGAATGGACTGGTAACGTAAAATATTTTTGATAAATAAAAACAACAGCAAGGGAATTATTAAAGAAGGCGTATCATTTGTTGGTTAAACATTAAACACGACACGAATTCCATGTTATTGATATTTGTGGTTTCAATTTTAGTTTTTTTTTTTTCTTTTTTTTAAAGTTAAATTATTATTGCCTAACGAAATAGGTATGTATGCATGTATTGTAGGTAATAATTTGTACTTTTATACACTACTTATTTACTTACAAATTTGACCTAACTCTTTCTTTCGTTTGCTTTGGCAGCGTGTCTTTAAAAGGTCAGATGGTTGGGTTCACATGGCATGAACTGAATGATTGAACGAATTCAATGAATATTCAATAAATAAGGAAGTTCCTGTACTATTTAGTACTTATTGTATGAGTATGATGGTGTGTATTGTAATTTCCGTTTCAATACATTTTGTTTAATAAATACATATATGTAAGTTTATTACACAATACCACATATACACATACAATATGTAGGTATATATAGGTATGTCTGTACATAATTTTAATAATAGTTTTAAGTTATTTATATATAATATTTAATTTGTATTTTATATACATACATACAAACAAACAATAGATATAGCACATACATACATGCATACATAAGTATACTTACATATACATACATATACATACATATGTAATTTATATAATATTTAATTTATATTTTATATACATACATACATACAATAGATATAGCACATACATATATGTGAATATGTATACATACCCTGAAGGAAACCTGTCTACAAGTGTCTTCAAGTCACCACTTTGTCTACTATTTTGGTAACTGTTTGGCGGCACTGTCAAGAAAGTCGGCATAATGGTTATTCTAAAACAATTATTCTTTCAATTGTTTGTCCCGATACAGTGGGCAATAGTGTGCCGGACTATCATTCAGAGGGTTGTTGCGGGTTCGATTCCCAGCAAAGACTCTGGGTGTTTTCAAATTTATTTTTAATTAGGGAAAGCCTTTAGTATTTAATTTTTTTAATAAAACTCCAAAAGTTGGAAAAAAATTCAGTTTAATTTTCTATTTCATAGTGTGGACAAAACAACTATGTACTTAGTCAGTTTTGATGCAGTCTACTAGTAGATTTTCAATGACAAGCTAATGTTAAAAAATATCAATAGTAGATTACATTGGCTGGATACACCTGGTCAGTAGTACTACTGACAATGTCAATAGTTAATCACTACAATTTCACTATTGGCACTCGTACATGCATGTATATATATTGTATATATATAAATGTATATAAATTGATTAATTTATGTAAATTATAAACCGAATAAGGATGACAAGTGGCAGTTGGTGTAGAAATTATGATTGTAATAAATGTGAATTAAGTAAATAATATTTAAATACATTAGGTGTAGATATGTATGTTTTTATTTTAAAGTTAATTTGATAGCTGTACTCATAGCACACAATAGGGCAATTCGAAATAAATCTGGGATTTCCAAGTTCGAGTTTAAGTTTTAAATATTGACCCCTCAAACCCACCAAGAGTGGAGCTATGTATGTGGGCTAAAAATAAGACATCTTTGAGATGTAATTTGATTAAATGCTTGCAATTTAGTAGTTATATTTTCGTAAAAACATGCTATCTATTATGGTTTTATTATATGTACGCAATTGCAAATTTTTATTTCCAAATTTTGCTAAACCCTGGCCCGGTCTTATAAATATCGAGCAGAATTTGTTATAAATTTTCTTCAAATTTAAACAATAAAATTTCTCATCAAACATAAAATATTTCAAAATTATTTGCATTTTTGGACAAAAAAGTGCCACAATTGCTTCTGTTTTATTAAAAACCATTCTGTAAGAATATAAAACAAATTTATATTTTTCAAAAAGGGTAGGTACCTATATTACAGAGATTATTATGATATAAAAAATATTTTATATAACATACTGCCATTCGTATGAGAGACATATTTATTAACCCCTCGTATAAGCATGTGTTTTGAGTTGACAAGCTTTATATTACATAATTTGACAATAAATCTCAGTGTAGAAGCTGTTAATTTTTTGAAATGCAGTTTTGACCACTAAGTGTAGAAACACAACACAGTAAAAACTAAATTTCGTATTCAATTACAAAATTTATAGAACCAAATATATCTTTAACTAAACTAGAACTTATCACAATAATTGTAAAATCAAACATTTGTTATTGAAAAAAATCTATGCATACCTATTTTCATTATTAAAATATTTATAGATACTCGTATGTACATATGTACTTGATTGCGAAAAATTCCAAAAAATGATTTTTGTAAAATCGATGAAAAACTTGTTTGGTTTTGAAATAATATTAAAGAAAATATATGTGATGCTCTTGGTACACAGAAAAAAATAAAAATGAGTTTCAATTAAAATATTTGTGGAATCAATTAACAATTTAATTGAAATCGGACCTGTAAACAAAATGATAGTATCAATTAAAAAAAATGTGAGATTTAATTGAAAATATCATAAAAAGTAATTGAATCAATTAAAATTTTAATTGAAAATTATTTTAAAATCAATTAAAGGTTTAATTGAAAAAAACATGATTTTTTTTCTGTGTAGTCACAGCTAAATTCAAGTGCGGCCGAAAATTTAGTTACTAAACTAATTTTAACCGCAACCAAATTGTCCGAAAACATACATTACGGACTTAAGGATAGACACAAGCGTAATTTTAAAACAAACTGTTACTTTACTTATTTATACCTATAAGGAAATACGAAATATTTATTCTATCAAGTAATTGTACTCTAAGGCATAAAACTTATACATTGAAGAAAATAACAATGAAAATTAATTTGTAAAAAAGTTATTTAAAAAACATTAAAAAATTCATTATTTTACTGATAAACAGTATAGGCACAACTTTCTCATCATAAATAAAAACTACTTAAAACACAGAAAAAAATAAAAATGAGTTTCAATTAAAATATACCTATGTGGAATCAATTAAAAATTTAATTGAAATCGGACCTGTAAACAAAATGATAGTATCAATTAAAAAAATTTGAGATTTAATTGAAAATATCAGAAAAATCAGAAAAAGTAATTGAATCAATTAAAATTTTAATTGAAAATTATTTTAAAATCAATTAAATGTTTAATTGAAAAAAAACATGATTTTTTTCTGTGTAATATTTAGTTGGCAGTCTCTATTGCTTAATAACGGCCTTAAGTCTATTTGGCATAAAGTGGTCTAAATCTTTAGTTATATTTTCGCCTATGTTATTCCACTTGCAGTTTAGTTCTATTTTTACTTGCGCATTTTCGGATTCTTCGCTCCAATTCCTCCCAGTTGGGGTTCAGTTCTGGTGACTGCGGGAGGTATGGCAAAACATGAGCCGTATCTTATGCGAGCCACATGCTTACGGCATGGGCTGTGTGTTGTCTTGCTGAAATGTAAACGACTCAGGTAAGATTCTTTTCTGCCCTTTTTATGACATTATCCTCTAAAATATGAAGATAAACTGTCTTGTCCATTCTTCCTTCAATAATTACTGCTCTCTTACACCTGCAGAAGACATACAGCCTCACACCAAAACACTTCCGCCACCATACTTTACTGTTGATAAAAGATTTTTCGTTTCATATGCAGTGTTACCCTTTCGCCAAACCCTAGCGTGTCCATCAGATCGATAAATATTAAATTTACTTTCGTCTGTGAACAGTACCTAATCCCAAAAATCACATTGCCCATTTTTAATTTTTGTTTGATTAACAGAAGAAATCCACGGTGTGGCTGAGAAGATGTTATTTTTATTACTTTTCGTCTTTTGGAAATAGGCGCTATATGGGAGATATTACCTAATATTAACCGACCATCCAAAAATTTATTGCCATGACTTGACTGTGAATATAAATATGTATTATGTAGGTATGTTATACTTTATATCGATATACCTAAATACTTTTAAAAGATTTATGGAGGTTAACGTGAATTCCGGAGAGATTCTTCTATAGGAGGTTCGACTAATTATGGACCGACAATTATAAAATGAGGTGTCATCTTTTCTGTATATATGAAACTTATTTTTGTTGATTTTTATATGGATACCAACATTTTTGGTCGTTAAAGTGATTTTCGGAAATGGGCCTTATATGGGAGCTACGACTAATTATAGACCGATCATCACAAAATTTTACCATATTATTTGTACGTAGGTATACGAAACATATTTGTGTTCAATATTATTTGGATACCAACATTTTTAAAAGAGTTTTACCCCCTTATTCAAAAACGATTATTAAATTTAACAAACGTTTATTAAGCAAATTTTAATATGCAAATCTGTCTTAATAAACGTTTGTTAAATTTAATAATCTTTTTGAATAAGGGAGTTAGTCTTTAAAGTGATTTTCGGAAGCTTTGATTAATTATAAGCCGATCGTCACAAAATTTATAGATGTGATTTACTACTTACATACCTCTTTGTTTTGATACTTGCATAATTCAAACATTTATCAAATGTAGGTACATATACATATATGTATAATCAATTCCGCCTGTTAATGTATTATTTTCTAATTAATATGAGATATTATTTGGAAACAATGAAGAATGAAGAAGAATATTAACATACAATTGTACAATTTACCCACCAATTTATTTAATTATCATTTTCTCTGAGAAGCGAAATCGGCATTAAAAACCGCGAGCTCATTTAATGTTGCATGGCACCCCTATTTCAAACGCCTCTGATTGGACGTCCTACAAGGTACAAATATTTACGTATATATTTATGTATGTACCTAGATATGCATATGAATGCAATAATTTCACCATTATTATTTTACCTTCTAAAAAATTATCTTAAAATAAGATAAACATTTTTTACAACGCATCTTAATTTTTATAGGTAGGTACCTATTCAAATTAAATTTATGTAAGTAGGTATGTATGTACATATGTATGTCTTTAGAAAACGTCAATAAATATATGTACCTACATAGGTATAAAGATAAACTAATTAGGTAGGTACCTATATTTTCGACTAAATTCTACAATTTTTTAAAGTTTACAAAAATAGACTTTAAACCGGATATTGATACATAATACATAGGCCACGTTTTTACTATGTCATTTTTGTTGTCAAATTGTCCAAATGAAAACGAATTGTCATATTGTCATATGGGGTCATCTATGTTTCATATGACAACCCGTTTTCATACATTTGCCAACAATTTGACAACAAAAATGACATAGTGAAAACAATAGAGCGGAAAAAACTCCAACCGAAAATTGGTGGGAATTCTTAGTAGGTACCTACAAAAACCTAGTAAGTGTTTTTATGTTTTTGTTTTTGAAAAAATGATCCATTACAATTGTTGAAAACACAATTTGCACAAATAGGTATTAATTTGATTCCTTATAAATTGGTCACTTATAGCAGTCCAATTGTGCTTGTTTATTAATGAGCGGGCGTGGTAATTCTCTTGTCTGCTTATAATGCGGACAATTTCATCATTATAAAATTTATAATAGGTATAAAACGAATCAAGCTGAACGCAATTAAGGCGAAGAAAACCGACACACACACTCAAATAAACAAACAACAACATTAGAACAAAAAACAAAATGTTTCATGATTAACTAAACATAATTAGCCACAGGAAAATATACACAACACAAAACTACAACAACACACACATAAAACACTTGAAAGCAAACATTTCTATCCAACAACAATTCTTATTTGTCTTCTCATTGGCATGCGCCATATTGAATTTGTATACAGTGGCGGGGAGGAGCTAAAAACAAGTGAGCAAACTGTGTTGCTATTCGTTATTCTCAGACAGGGAATGGTGGTTGTTTTCGAAAGCACACAAGTGATTAAAGATAGGAAGGAAGGGGCAGGGGCATGAATGTGTGAATGAAAGCCAAAGGTGGTAGACAGTAGACAACACAAAAACAACAGTGTGAGTTTGTCAACCAACAACAGCGCAGTCAGTACGTTATGTTTCTAAGCACCGGTTGTGCGTACAACGACAACATTTAGTACGTCAAAGACCTTTAAACGGTTCACTGCTTTGTGTAGAGTACGTGTGTAATCAACAAAAGTTTTATAAAATTTATTTATTGAAAATAGAAATACCTACCTATGTACAATAGAAATTTAATAAATAAAACATAAGTAATGAAAGAAAAAATACTTGATTATGCGGTAGTGAAAATATATCTTAAGAAGAGAATTTGTAAAAATAGAAAATAATTTATTATTTTCTTAATAATAGTGTACCAATAAACAAAGATTTTTTTAATATCAATAAAATGGATAATACTACACATAATATGGATACCATAACGCCAACAAAGCTTACCAAATTTCCTACACCATTTACTATAGAAAGTTTAATAGCCAACCACCAACATGCCTCCACAAAAACTTCAGATGATTCCATGCATTCGGTGGAAGTGTCAGAAGAATTGAGTGCCCGAGCTATGGTGGCTTCATCGGCCTTAGGTTTAACAAATTTCCCCCTCTATAATCCATGGTTACATGGTTACTTTGCTCAAAATCATGATCGAATTACACAGCTCTTTGCCAATGGCGGTGAATACCATATGCCTCTTAACCTGCTGACGAAAGATACACCAAGTGCCAATGAAAACATAGGAAACAGCAATTTACCACTAACACAAAATTCCCAAACTTTGAATCTATCAAAATCCTCAAGTGATGCAGAAACTTCATTACAATCACGTTTATTATTTAATCCTAACTTTGGTCTGAGCATTGCTGCTGCCTCCAACAACGTTTCAGCGATCAACACAAACTCACCAACCATGTCTATCAATGAAGCTCTGCTGCATCAATCCGCCCTGGCCGTCAACGATTTAAATTCACGCCAACGTCTTGCTGAAATAATGGCCGCCAGCGGTTTAAGTGATAATGTACAAAATCTAAGTATGGCTAACCGTTTTGCCCAGAATATGGGTAAAGTATTAACAGATGCCGCCGCCTTAACCTCTAACACTGCTCCTCAAACGCTGTTTAACCATCATGTTGCGGCAAATTCACTACAAGAATCGTTCTCTAATAATGCCAGTGTAAAGAATCACTCAGAGGCATCTTTGGATGTTGGTGGCATGGATGAGGATTACGACTGCAGCGGCGATTCTTGCAGCGATATAAGTTTGACAATGTCACCACAGAATTATAGGACTGAAATGGATAAAAATCGAGGTAAGAACTTATCAGTCGAATCACAAACATTTCACCCTTTATGTTTTTATTTTTATTCATTTATTAATAATGTGTAGGTACCTATTAGAAATTTGAAGATGAAGTTATTTTCTGCCTACCAGTGAACCCACATATACATACATCAGATTCTATATACATAAAGTGATTTTTATGTGTTAGTGTAGAAATGCAAGGGCCTGTATGCGGCGGTTTTTATACTCTCCACCACAACAAATGGTGATTAAATTTGTACATACTAGGTACATATAGATACCTATACGTTTGTCATTCCGTGTGTAACATTGAAAAATACATACCTATTCATCTGATACCTAACAACGTACATACATATGTATAAGTATAGTTTCTTGATCCCTAAGCCATGTCAGAAAGTTTGGTATTGAAAGTGTGCAAGCTAAATCGCTATAGCAGAACCAGAGTTATGCACCAAAATGTGAGACAATTTCTAAATTAAATTTATATTAGCGCAATTCACAATCTTGTGCAAATGGTATTGCATGGTTGCATTTGCAAAAAGGTTTAGCATATTTTTGCTATACACTAACAAAATATAGGTACAGTAAGAGCAAAAATATGCTAAACCTTTTTGCAAATGCAATCATGCAATACCATTTGCACAATATTAGCGGCGTTCAGTGTTCAGTGCAAATGGCATTGTAAAAGTGCAAATGCAAACATCGTAGCTTTTTATTGCAATCCAACAACAAAATACACACAATTGCATTTGTCAAAACATTGCGTTCATGCAATGCTAAAATGGTATAGTTTTTTTGTTACTTGCATTGCGTTTGCAACTCTGACATTTAAACAGCTGACAGATGTAAACACTAATAAAAGAAGAAATAAAATTAAAACAATGGAGCAAACAATTCCACAGAAGAAAATTAAAAGGAAAAAACCAAACAAAAAGTGGACGCCTGAAGAAGTATATACTAAAATATTAAATGTGTATGTATCACCATTCCAAATTGTTTCTTCAGCAACTTCTTCTTCTAAAAATTCAACAATTTTTTCTTTGGCACTTTTTCGTGGCATTTTTAAAATACTTTTAGAAATTGTTGTTTATGTAGATCAGCTGTGTTAGTGTCAAAACATTTGCAAGTGCAAACTTTTGCAATACAAAACGCATTGAACATCGAATACCACTATTGTGAATTGTGCTATTGTATTTTGCATGAATTTGTTTTGCTATATTGTTATTATATAGCAGATATTACCGTGGAATTTTTAATATTTTTATTCCTATAATAAAAGGTCAAATAACACTCTAACTTGTTTTATATAAACTTTTGACAACTTAAATCGCACAAAATTAAAATCTATTTTATTTTCATTGCGATTTATCTAAAACTCTTATCTTTTCACACCGTCTCTCACTTAGAGTAGCTTAGCTTTTCTTATATTTTACGAACAAAATTTTTGTGAAAATGAAAAAGAGAAAATAACAAAAAAAAAAAATAATAAAATTAAAAAATGTTTGTAACTTATTACTTACATATATACCTACCACATACAAAGTAAGTGTGAACTCTAATGTACAATATTAACAATATCAAAACGCAATAAAAACCGCACCGCTTCATTTAATTTACATTTTATCTTAGAAGTGGAATCAGTATTCAAAACCGCAAGCCTGTATTTCTATTAAAACAAAAAACTAAATATTTTCTTGGATGGTTCAAATTCAAAACTCTCTGCTCAGAAAATTTGGATATAACACCTGTCAAAAATCAATTAAAAGTATTAAAATTGTGTAAATTTATTAAAAAATTTTGCTATTTAAATACAATACATATCCGGTATAAAGAACAATATACCTATTAAGATTTCTTTTTTGAATAAAATGGTGACATTAGGAAAACTAGTTATCGCCCAAATGTTTTATCCTTTTGTAGTTTTTACTAATTGTTCTTAGCGAAGGTGACTTTGAGCATTATGACGATTTCATTGGAAGGATTTCGGTTCTAGAAATGATTCTACCATAGAAATATACACGCTTTACGTTAATGAATTAATCAATTAATACGAATGGGTTATTACTTTGATAAAATTAATTTTTCATAAAAGGGGATCAACTACATTGTTTTTCATCCATTTTTTATATAATTTTTCGATGTCGTTCGTTTGATTTTGTTTTTATTTTCTCTAAGTTCACTATACATATATTATACCTTATACTTATAAGGAATACATACATATAAGGTACTTAATGTTATAAACTTTGCTGTACGGATTTTATTTTGAATTTTCGTTAAAGAGAGAGAGCCTGTAATTTTTTGTAAGCATACTAGGTAAATGTATATAATTGTGGCATATTTAGATGTCAAAAATACAACATTTCTAGGTTTTCCAGTTTCTCCTAGATCTAAAATACATTTTTGAAACTTTAGAACGAGTGTTCTCAGATTTGATTAGTCGTAATATTGTTTATTTTTAAGGCCAAATATAGCCCACTGACGCTTTAACGAGTTTTCCATAAATTTGACGATTTTTTCATTAAAAATGACGATTTTCTGAATTATTAAAATTGTCTATCATTTGTTTGTTTTATTAATGTTTTTATTACCAAATTCTCTCTTTTTTTTGAGGCAACAACTATATTAACATAAAGTTATATTAACATTAAGTCCAATCACAAAAAGAAATTTGACAATTTACGGAAAAACAAATAAAAGGGCTAAACATTATCTACAATGACAATTGGTTTGTTAACAAACCGGGCATAGACATACCTAAAGAGACTCAATGGCTCTTATCACTAGGAGAGAAATACGCGATACCAACAGAGAAGAGAAAATTCCCACATTTTAAGATGATTGCTGATGGAGAAGATTGCATCCTGACTATAGAGGACAGAGAAGGGCAAGAGACAGCTAAAACACAGTTTACTTCAATGCTGGAAAATCACATCAACAAGTAAAATCTAAATAGGAGAGAACGTTATATATATAACAGTACAGTGGAACAAACTAAAAAATTTTTGCACAAAAACAAGAACATACTTATATTAAAAGCGGATAAGGGTAATGTCTCAGTGGCAATGGAGAAAAAGGATTATGATGTTAGAATGAAGAATATCCTTAATTATATGATGACATATAGGTGGACAAATAAAGGTCCCACATTATTGCTGGTCTGGTAGATGAACTATTTTTGTGCATTATTACAATTAGCGCAATATGAATCAGTGGAGGAGTAATTAATTCCTTCTTTCATGGTTTTGGAAATTTTTAAAAACTTTTTACATAAACATTCACATTTTATTACATCATCCACAATCAATTCGGGGTTTTTAAATTTATTCGAGTTTTAAAATTTCTTCCTAGACTTTCATTTAAAAATCTCCAATACTTTCTAGGATCGTGCTGAATGTTGTGTAAGTTATCATGATAATACTTATTCATAGATTCCTTATAAGCGACTTTAATAACTTTGCTTATTCTTTTTAGACAGTTCAGTACATTAGCATCATTTGAGTTCCTTCTTCTTTGTTTTAAAATTCTTTTTTTAAATAGTTTTTTTCTGATTTAACAGACGTAGAATTTTTATTTGCATTTGACAAATATTTTATCAAATTGGCCGCATCAATTGACCAAATAAATCGAACTATTATTTAAGAAGCATTCTTTAAGTTTGTTGTAGTCACATTTTTTTTGCACAAATTCTGTGTATTCACAATTTTGTATTTTCTTTTTAATTTTACAAGAGATCATATTATGATCAGAAAATTTACATTCAACTGCATCTATAAATAGCGAAGAAGGAAGATTTGTAAATACTAGTGCTGGCAAATTATACTACTTTCCATTACTCAATAATATTCAATATGTACTTTTCATTTGGGTACTCAATACTACTCGATACTTTTAACGGAATTTTTGAAATTGTAACGCATAGTTTTTATTTGCAAATTAAAGTTGTTTCTTCAAAAAATAAAAACAGATCTTCAACTATTAATGGTTTTGTATGTCTTTTATTATTAAATCAAAAATAAATGTAAAGCTAACTTTAATTTCAACATTAACAACAACTTAAGAAATAATTAAAATAAATTCTTTGGAAAATTAATGTTTTGTTTTGATTAAAGAATTGAAAAACTTGCTTAAAAATACAACTCAGAATGTATCAAGTAACTACTTTTGAGTATTGAGTATCCAAAAAAAAGGGTAAATACTCGATACTCGGTACCCATTAGAGTAACTTCGGGTAATGTGTACTACCATTTTATTTTTTGATATTGTCGGCATAATACCGGTAAAAACTAAAACATATTGTCGGCATAATACCGGTAAAAACTAAAACAACATTGAATCAATAAAATAGTAGATGTGTTGTCTAAACATATTTCAGATCAAAAATTATATATATTTGTCCACAAAATTTTTAATGCATAATATTTAAAAAAAAACCAAAATGGCGTAATAAAGAAACTTAGCGGGTAATGTGGAATACTGGTCCACCGGAAATTTTTTCACATTACATATAGGTACTCACTTTCCAAAATATTAAAAAACAATTCCACATTTTCTTTCGTAAAGCCTTTTGCTCTATCAAAGGAAGTGCTGGTTGGCTCTCCCAAACTTAATTCATGCTTATGTTGTCGCATAAAACCATAAAACCAATCTTTGCCAGCACATTCCTTAAGAACGAATTTGGTACGTTGTTTGATTTTGCCAGTTAAAAAGCAAGTGATAATATCTCTTCTTATAAGATCCTAATATTGTGCCTCCATATCCTTGGCATATTTTACCAAATCATTTTCCATCTCCAAACGCTCAGTGAAAAGATCTGATGTTTTAGCTTTTTTTTAGGAACACAAAACGTTATTGAGGCCAATAAAAATCCCATTTTTTTTGCTCGCACTGCTTCTACAGCTTTTTGCATATCTTCCTGTTTCCATTTTCGAATTTCTCCTTTCTTAGGCATTGTTATAAAAAACCTGAGATATACATAGCTCTTGAAATTGCATGTCTGGTAATGTGGACTACTGGTCCACAATATACGACTCTTTGTGGTCCACATTAGACGACTTTCAGTTTTTTTATTTAAAGGAATATTTTAGTTTAAAAACTAACTGAAAATACTAACTCACCGCTTGTAATTACAACTAAAAGTATAGTTTTGTTGTAGAAAATAACGGACCAGTTAAATTCTTTATATATGAGAAAAACAAACTGTTCAACTCTTGTGCTATAAAAATGTACACCTCACGCATCAATAATCAAAACTTAACTAAAATGTCAACATTGCAATTATGTCTTCAAAATCAAATTTTATGTTTGATTTTATCAATTAGGAAAACATACGTGAAGGCGGCGCATGTAATTTCTGGAATATGTGGGTGGTCCACCCGAAGTTACCCTACTCAATACTTTGCCAGCACTAGTAGATACATTGTCTATTGATGTACCAGATATGGACGTGTAACTAATGTATGACAATTTTCAAAATCATAACTTTTAAGTAAGTTCAGCAACGTATTCGACGCTTGAATTAAGAAAACAATATTTGAGTCTTTAACAAAAATACAATAATTTCTACCATATGTCCCCATTAAGTTTTCTAGAAGACTGTAAAAATAATTGACAACACATTTTTGATACCGATAAAACGATATAATTTTTAAAGTTATCCAGTGTTAACAATCATATCACAAAAGCTTTTGTTTTCGCATACTTGCACACTGATACGGATGTTCATCCGAAACCATCCGCTCTACAACAGTGAACGCAATCCAGGTATATTGTATATTGATGTAAGCGTTGAATGAAACCATGTTTCCTGAATTGCAATTATAATTGGTAGTTTTGGATATTGAGAAATTAAAGTTTCAAATTGGTTACATTTCCTATAGACGAAATGCTTCTAACGTTTACAAATATAATATTCAGATATGAGTAATTTATTTTCTTTAAATATTCTATAAAAATTTCAATTTAAGAAAAATATTGATTATATATCATAAAAAGAATAAAAAAAGATTTATTTAAACAAAGTATAATACAAAAAAAAGTTTTTAAATACTTAATATTTTTCATGGATTTCAGATTTGCAGCTTCTTCCAATAATCGCTGCACATCATCCTCACTTCTTATTAGTTTAGGTTTTGATATTTCACTTTGCCTTACAAATACTCTGGCACTATTTGTGTAAACCGAATTGACTTTAAGGTTTTTGCATAATTGAAAAGGGTTAAGGTTTCTCTACTTACATAAATACTCGTTTATAAAAATTGTTTTGGTATCTTCAGATTCTATTAACTTGGCTTTGGACGTCATAATTTTATCTTTAGATTTCTTGTTATTAAACTTTAGGACCATTGTTTTTTTCTCCATTTGATCTTTCTACCTTGTAAATTCATATATTTATTTATAAAATAGTGTAAAGGTACGGTCACATTTGGCAAATATTTACACAAAAAAGCGTAACCCCTTGTTTTAGCATAAATTTGTTTGACGTTGTTTACTCTTACAAGAGTTTTGCAAGATCAAACAGCATCAAATAAATTGTTTCACACTCTTCAGTTTTAGCTGTCCATTTTTTCTTCAATTCTCTTTTGAACATTTGCAAACGTCAATTCAATTTTCGTATTTTTAATACAAATCAATATGCATGAAAAAACAAACAAAAGGAAATAAGAAAATTGACTAGTACCGACAAGTTGTTATAAAAATACTACACAAGTTGTGTTTAACATTATATTTTTTGTGATTTCTTTATTTAAAAAGTTAAAACTTATTTATTGTACAGGAGACTATATAAACTTAAATTTTTATGTTTTCGTTTAAATAAAAATTTCAAAATACTATTAGAAATAATTTTATTTTTCCGATTTTTTGACGATTTTTAAAATTCGAAATGACGATTTTTTTTCTTCTTTATCGGGATTTTGACGATTTTTTTCGAAATTCATCTGACAGCCCTGATGTAAATACGAATGAGTAAGAGTAAACAAGTAAGAAAGTATAGTCCAGTATATTAAGGTGACCATACGTCCTCTATTTTAGAGGGCAATCATCTAATTTAACTCGCTGTCATCTATAAAATTTGTGTCCTCTTTCAGTCATCTTTTTCATACTAAGTCATCTTTTGTCATCTTTAATTTTAAATGCATGATAAATATTTGTTTTTATTGAGCTTAGAGTATGAACAGAACAAGCACGGCACGGTTTCTAAGTAGAATGAGAATCGGCACCTTTAACAAATAAAACAAATTTTACTTCACAAACGTCGTGTCGTGCTTGTTATGTTCATACTCTTAATGCTTCATTAGTATTTACTTTCTGTTGCTGTTCTGTTCCGAGTCGTTCTGTTGTTAAATTTTTGTAGTTAGTTTTTCCGTATAAACGTATCAGCTGTTTTAGGTAAACAGACAACACATACCACGAAAATAACTCCAAAAAATACAAATTAAAGTTTTTTTTATTGTACAATATGTCATTACTTTCGACTGAAGTAATGAGTTTTTCGTCATTCATCGTTTTTATTTTTTTTATTTTTATAACTTTTATAGGTACAAAAACTTAATTAAATTCAAAGAAATTGAAAATTTTTGTAATAAACCAAAAATTTTTTGTTATGCTGATGTCAGCTGTGCTGTCACTTACAATTACTTAGCAAATTTTTGTTTTCAACAGGTTCGTCCGCAACGGCACGGAAAGTAACAAAACAACTAACGACTTCTACACATTTTGTATTTAACTGAATCAAGTCAGCTGATTCGAAACGGAATAGAAAATAAAGACTAATTCTGCCTTTACTGACTGAACTTTCGCTTTTCAAAATAGTAAATGGTAACAATATGTAAAAAATTTAAACATTGAATTGAAATAAATTTTTTAGTATTTTTCTTAATGTCATCTTTTTTCTTTTCCAAAATCTGGTCGCCTTAAGTATATCAATCCTATTTGTACATAAGAAACTTATTTTTGTTAAATTTTATTGGGATAACAACATTTTTAAGAGATTTATGGCCCTTAATGTGATTTCGGGAAGTGGGCCTTATATGGGAGCTACGACCAGTTATGGGCCGATCATCATTAAATTCTACCATATTATATGTATATGTACGAAACATATTTGTGTTCAATATTATTTGAATACCAACATTTTTAAAAGAGTTAGTTATACTCTTTTAAGTGATTTTCGAGCTACGAGTAATTATGGACCGATCGTCATAAAATTCTACCATATTATATGTATATGTACGAAACATATTTGTGTTCAATATTATTTGGATACCAACATTTTTAAGAGAGTTATGTTCTTTTAAGTGATTTTTGGAAGTGAGCCTTATATGGGAGCTACGACTAATTATGGACCGACCTTCACGAAATTTGTAGATGTGATTTAGCTTCATTTATTACTCATTTGTGGTGAAATTTGTTTGTATACTTGCATAATTCAAAGATTTATGACCGGTAAACCCCAATTTTGGGAGGACATTTGTATGGGGACCAGGTGAAATAATGGACCGGTTTCCACCAGTTTCAATCCCATCCATCCTTGGGCCGAAAAAAGTGATTCTTAGTCGATCGGTATACTTTAAGGTGGGTGTTGGACCAATATTTATGGGCGTTACAAACATTAGCACAAATCCAATATACCCTCCCCACCATCGTGGTGTAGGGTAGAAAAAGATGCTGACGATATATGTACATACATATGTATCTGCTGTTAGAAACTCCAAAACGAGTGGACTGCAAGACAAAATAGAGTGGAATATTTCGTCTTTAAAATTAATATAAAAGCTACACAGAATACGTAGCTGATATAGGTATCAGAATTAACAGTAATAAAAATAATTGTTTGTTCAAGAAGTTATTTTGCATATTAATTTAAAATATTTAATAAAAAACAAGTAAAAAAGTATACTGTATCAAGCCCGGCCATGTAATACCCTTCACCCAGTATAGAAATAAAACAGTTTTTCGGAAATGGGCCCTATATTGGAGATATTTATTACCTATTATGGACCGAGGTTAAAGTGAATTAAGGAGAGGGTCTTTTGACTAATTATCGACCGACCATCATAAAATATTATGATGATGATGAAAACATATTTGCGTTCAATATTATTTGGATACCAACATTTTTAAAAGAGTTATGCTTTTTAAAGTGATTTTCGGAAGTGGGCTTTATATGGGAGCTATGATCAATTATGGGCCAATCTGCACAAAATGTGTAGATGTGATTTGGCTTCATTTACCACTCATTTATGATGAAATTTGTGTGAATACTTGCATAATTCAAACATTTATGATCGTTGAACTCCTATTTCGGGAGGACATTTATATGGGGACCAGGTGAAATAACGAACCGATTTCCATTAGTTTCAATCCAATACGTCCTTGAACCGAAAAAATATCACGTACCAAATTGAAATATGTATCTTCAAAATTGCGACCAAGCTTTACATCGACTCAGGGAGTGAATCTGAATCGATCGGTATACTTTAAGGTGGGTGTTGGATCAATATTTATGGGCTTTACAAACATCAGCACAAATCCAATATACCCTCCCCACTATTGTGGTGTAGGGTATAATAAATACAAACTTTGTAAAAAGGTAAATATAGCAAAAAAGGTTGCGTCTAAATAACTTGCCGCCACTGTATGTATATTTTCCCATACATATACTCTTTGATTCTATCTAATGCACAATCATGTACAATTATCTAGTTAAAAATTGTATGTATACATGCATATGTATGTATATTAATATAAAAAAATATGGTTACTGAAATAACACTACATGAAATTTTACTTAGGAAAAATTCAAACCAAATTGATAAAATAGTTTAAATAAAGTTCATAATAAGTTTTTATATGTATAAAAAACTTTTGGCAAATAAAAATTCAATCAATAGAAAATGTTTGCACTTTAACAGATTTCAAATTAGAGTTTCCTTGCACTTTAAAATTTTAATGCAAGTTATTTTTAATAAAACCAACTTATTTTTAAAAAAACATGTCGTACTGAAATAATATAATAACATTAATGGAACAATTAAATAGCCAAATTTTGTAATTTGTGTTCCAATTTAGTAAATTGTGTTCCAAATATAAATATACAGCAATTCCTTATGGAATGTCGTTCCGATTTACGTTGTCAAAAACTGTGTTCCTTTTAACTTCGATTCCCGTCGTCATTCAGTTTACAACACCTCTTTTTTTTAAACAAAAATTAGAAATCACCGATTTAAATAGATTTCATTGCATTATTATAATACTAGTTCAAACGCGGTGTGCTACGCTATCCCCATTGAAATTGAAAATATGAGACGGACTGAAGCTGGAGGAAGTGCCCCAAAGAAAGCAAAAAGAATTCAATCGGCTGGTAAGGTTATGGCAACAGTTTTTTTGGACTTCAAATGTATTTTATTGATTGGCTATCTGCAAAAGGGTAAAATAATAAATTCAGAGTACTATTGCAATATTTTGGATCAATTAAATGTAAAAATTCGAGAAAAACGTCCTGGCTTACAACACAAAAAAATAATTTTTCATCAAGACAACGCACCAGCGCACAAGAGTGTTTTAGCAATTGCTACAATCAACGAATTAAAATACGAGTTGCTTGACCACCCACCTTATTCTCCTGATTTAGCTCCCAGTGACTTTTACCTGTTCCTAAATTTAAAAAATTCCTAGCTTGCGTTTGACCTCAAATGAAGATGCAATTACAGTTGTAAAACACTATTTTGAAGGCCTTGAGGAAAACTATTTTAATCAAGGGATAGAATTACTAGATAAGCGTGTATTGAAGTTTTAGGAGATTATATTGGAAAATAAAAATGTTTTTGAAAAACTAACTACTCTCTAAGAAGTTTCCGAACCGCCCTCGTATGCTAAAAATATAGATATATGTTATATTGTTACTCATTCGAAATTAGAAGATTTTTATTATTGTAGTATTCAAGATATCCTTTTTTTTATTTACTTTGTATGTGGGAGTGACATCCCTCTCTTCATAGTCCGCCCAATTTTTTTCATTTGGGCATCAAAATTGCTCTTACAAAAGTCTAGCTTTATAGATTCCCAGATAATCGAGTTTAATATATACACAAATTTAAAAACTTGAAGATTTAAAGCAAAATGTGGCCTATGTTTCCTTCCAGGCATACAGGATTACACCGTTGAAATTTCAAGAAAATCGGTTCATTTGTTTTATACATACATATATACATAGATATAGATTTTATGTTATAAATAGCAATGGCATCGAGTATGACTCAATATGTGGGAATCTATATTTCCACTTTAAAAAGTACAACATATGACATAATTTAAGTTCTTGTGCATTAGACAGACGGACAGGCAGATCGACGGACATACCTCAATCGACTTAGAATTTCACAAGGATCAAGAATATATATACTTGGTTGGGTTTCAGACCAATATTTCTGAGTGTTACACACGAATGCAATAGTACTCATTCATCACTTGTGGTGGTGAAGGGTATAAAAAGTACCAAAATATGTGTACCGAAATTAACCCTCATTGCCAGTTATTACTTTAGTTCCAGATGTTATATTTTGAGTGGTTAAAATCTAATTTTATCGTTTTTAGCTCGTTAGTTTTAATATATAAAAGAAAATGTTCTGTTTTTGCCCCTTTTTGGACACTTTTTGTGTCCCTGTAAAAACAAAATTTGGATATATTCATATAATTCTTATTGTTAATAATACGTACTATTAAAAAATAACATTTCATGTAATTTTTATTGAAAAAATTAATTTTTTAACAAAGAACCAAAAAAGTACCAAGGATCCGGTTTTTTTTTAAGTATTTATACTTTTTATTGATTTATGCCGGATAAGAGTTTGATTGATTTAAGCCGGATGTGTGTTAATTTGTTTTATTATTTTATTATTAATTTGTATTTCTATTCATTTAGCAAATACAAATGGTACCATAGTGTTCTACGGATACTATTTTTACCAGTCCTTTGTCCGTTAGGTAGAAATAATTTTGCAAAATTGTCATTGTAATTATTTGTAAGACCAGGAATTAGAGAATAATATTTTTAGATCTTTTTATTGAGAAAATAGTTTTTGACAAAAAAGTACCAAAAAGGAATACAATATTTAGGCTTCCAGAAAGTACCGAAAAGATATCTTCTCTTCATTGGTTTTAGCCGAAAGCATTTTAAATTTTATTTCTTTGTTTACCTTTTTACAAGATACGAAGGGTAACAGAAGTTTCTCCGGTGCCGTTTTTACCGTTTTTTTTTTTAATTTCTAAAAAGTAAAGACACCTTTCCTCTCCTTTTTTGATAAAAGGCAGACAGACTTAAAATTACTACTCTAGCTTTATTAGTTTTGGAGATATACAGTTACCATTTTCACCCGCTTCATCCTCCTTAACGTCCGAATTTCCAAAAATCCTTTCTTAGTGGATATATATATAAATGGATTATTTCATTGCCCGAATTTCAAATTTCTAGCTTCAGCGGTTTGGGCTGTGCAATGATGAATGATTTATTCAGTCAGTCAGTCGCGTTACTCTTATGTATATATCTATGTATATGTATATACAATATATATATGTATGTAGGTATGTAGATACATATAAAATTTTTCTCTTTATAAATTTCCTTTGTCATAACTAATTAACGAATTTAAGTGTAACAATAGAGAATAACAAAAATTAGCATAATAAACATTAGGAAATACTATGTTTAGTGTCAATCAAAAAAGTAAGACTTTTAACTCTTGCGAATGCTTATCAAACATTTCTGACATCTTGACACTTGCTAGAATTCAACTACTACGAGTAAAGTACCACTTTTTTGAAAAACAATGCTACGATGAGCAGCAACAAATAGGAAAAATTGTAAGAAAATATAAATTATATTCATCACAGATGAATGTAAAAATTAAATCATATTTCAACCAAAATTCATTCATGGGGATACAAAAGCAGCAACAACAACAACGAAACAAAACGATGACGAATGTTGATTAAATGTATAATGTGTGTATTAAGATGATGTTGACGTCCATTAATAAAAGTAACTTGGGAGGGTTAACGGACAATAATAACTGTATCACTCGCTTTACGCACAAACAGGATTCTTAGCATTAACAACAGCAACATCGGCCAACATCAACAAAATTGATAAGCATAAAAATTCACTTTAACTTAATATAAGTTTTGCTAAAATAAAACATTAACCATGACAACAACAATAACATCATCATCATCATCATAACTTTTTATACAATTGTTGCAATGCCAACCAACAAACACATTGAGAAGCCAAATCAAATTGAATGTTAATGTTTTTGGTGTCGTTGTTGTTGTTGCTACAAATTAAATATTCATAACTGACATTACGCCGGGGCTCCATGCACTACACCCGACCACCCCACACATGCACAATTGTCTGCTGTCATTATTGAAACCACAATTGAAACGACATGACGCCACAGTGGCACATTTTGGGAAAATGGGGGCAAACGTATTCTAGTTCATGGTTTATAACTTTATTTGTGTTGTAATAGTGCACATTAAATTATACCATTGGAATTTGTACTGTAGGAATTCCATTCAAAAGAGTGAATAATAAAAATTCTTAAGTTCCCTACAGCAAAACAAAACAAGTTAGAGTGCTATATTTGGCTTTGCCGAATGTGAATCTTAAATACCCTTCACCTAAATATAATGAAAAATACAAAACCTACATTGTTTATAAGGGGCTTATTCAGTCTTAGCGTGAATTTTACGAGCAACATAATTTATTTCAAATGATTTAAAATTTTATTTAATTTTGACCATTTATAATTGATGGAATGAAAAATTCTTACCATCATTTACAGAGTTTGTTTTATGACCATAACAATCTTGAATGTAATTTATAGGTAAGGTAAGGTTATAAGATGAGGCTTCTTTTGGTTGAATTTAATTTCAATAACTCTATTTACAATAGTTTTATGGTGGCAATGTAGAAGTAGATCCTATATCCAGTAACGTGATTTGGTTGAATGTTATTTACAAGAGTTTTATGGTTGGTTGTTACACTATATACATATATTGCCAATTATGGACTGACGGTTACAAAATCCAGTTATGCAATATATAATTAGTAATAATTCTGGATTAAAATTTCTGATCTGTATAAAAGTTGGTTCGATATCGATATTTATTAGACATTTTTGTGGGTTAAGTTGTTTTTTGGAAATGGCTGCTATGATCAATTATGGGCCGATATTCTTAGATTTCGGAACAGATAATTTTATGCATCTATCTGTATCAAGATCCTTTCCGGCCCGATCAATTCATTCTTTCATTTTTCCTCTATTAATATTGTGACCTAGTACCCAGCACAATTTCAATATGCAATCTACATAATATTTATATTTAATATAATGATATCACTTGAAAATATCTCGTAGATATCTGCTCAGCAGCTTCAAATATCACAAATATTTGTGTTTCAACCGTCGATAAATATTACAATAGATTCAAGGATTTAATTTGCTGAAGGTAGTTTTAGACGGTATAGATCTTGCAGTGTATTTGTCAGTTGTAAAATACATATGTAAATGTGCATGTCTGTCAAAATTGGCAATTTACAGGCAGTTTATAATTTCTGCTTTCACACGTTGGTTTTTAGTTTCATCTGACATAATCTATCATAGAACACAACAGCTGTCTTTGTTATGATTATTTTCGCGGGACTTTTGTGTACTTTGAAATATAGTTTGTAAAAATGGATTAAGAAATGAAATAATTTTAACTTGCAGCATTATTGCTATTAGCTGATATAAAATAAAAAAAATTAGGCAAGAGTTAAAGAGAAAATGTGCCATGTGGAGCCAAAAATTGCTGTATTTAAGTTAAATAAAAATTAAGATGTACATATAAATACGTTTTTAAATACATATTTTAATACAAATTTATTGTTTTTTTTTAATACAATTTTTTTTTAAATATAAATTTGCTGAATCACAAACACTATGTTCTTGGCGCCATAAACAATTGACTTGCAAAACAGCTGGTTGCAGGTGCTTTGTCAGATGAAAATTTTACACTGTAAATGCAGGCTGACATTTACAGAAGCATTGTTTTGCTTTTACACGACGTGTATACATTTTGCAGTGGAAAATTTGACAAGTACACTGCAAAATACATACCGCCTAACACGAGTTTAAGATTGGTCTAATTATCGTCAAATACACACATATATGTATATATATTTCCTGGCTTTTATCCCCAAGTCTGACAGAAATACGTTACACATACGTGTTACACCGGAGAGTGTATACAAAAATATGCCATTAACTAACAGAAATACATTATTGACATATTCTAATATGAATATTCCAAGTGTATCAAGATCCATGGTTATTTCTATCTGTTTTTGCAACTGCAAACAGTTTAATGCAAAAGTTCAAAACTAAAGTGTAATTTCGATATATTAAAACACTAGTTCCATTCCACTGTGCGATGAATAAACATACATACAACAATTTATATTTAATGTAATTTTAAGAAGGGATTCACTGCTGCGTTTGAGCCTTTCGCCAAGCAATATGGTTCAAAAGATCTTTATTACTTTAAAGTTTAAACAGGACATGACGTCTGTATTGGGGGTTGTTCGCCAATACGGATGGATAAATACATATGTATGTGTGTACGTACTCGTATACATATGTATGTATCTAGTGGTTAGAAACGTTGAATATAAATAAATCTCTGACTCTGAAATTAAGTCAACCGTGTAAGTGCGAAGCGAAATAAGTAAATGATACATTTAAACAAGAATCACTTAAGTTTTGTGTCTGTCTGTCTATCTGTATGTCTGTCTTTCTGTCCATCATATATTTATGGTTTAGACAACCACAATTGTTTTTTGTTTTAACGCTGTTTTTTCTCATTCATAATTCATGTCAAGTGGGACGTTTCAATTTTGGTTATGTATTAAATTAAACAAGTTGTATTAAAATTTTCAAAAAATCTCAAATGTATTTTGCTTGAAAATAAGTTCAAAAACATTATAAGCATTTGATCCGGTTCATTACGAATGTTCAGTTGGGAATATTATAATGAAGTGTAGGGATAAATGAGCTTTGGCCGGCCGCCTTCAATATGATAAATATTTCCTGTTGCTTAATTTGACTAGAGTATACAATTTGAATTGTGGAATTGTATGGCATTTATACAATCAAAAACATTCGAAATTAAAATCTCAAAGCCGACGGAAAATCTCTTGACATACAATTTATGTAAAAAAAAAACATAGTAGACACATATAATTTTAATTAATTACCATTTTTAAGGAATAATCAATTAAATGTCATTTTATTATTTGTACTTTTAGCATACACACACTCAGAAAGCGAAGACTGTTCTGATGACGATGGTAATTCGGCGGGTAATAAAGACTCCAGCAATAGCAGCGGACAAAATTCAAAATCCCGACGGAGAAGAACCGCATTTACATCGGAGCAACTATTAGAACTGGAAAGAGAATTTCATGCAAAGAAATATTTAAGTCTGACCGAAAGAAGTCAAATTGCCACTAGTCTGAAATTAAGTGAAGTACAAGTAAGTGTCAAAAACGTAAAATTATTAGAAAAAATCAACTGGTTTTTAATCCACTCTAATCTATCTTTATTTTTAAATATTTTTAGGTGAAAATTTGGTTTCAAAATCGTCGCGCCAAATGGAAACGCGTCAAAGCAGGACTTTCCTCGCACGGTTTGGGTCGTAATGGCGGCACTGGTACGAAAATTGTTGTACCCATACCAGTGCATGTAAATCGTTTTGCCGTGCGCTCACAACATCAGCAAATGGAGAAAATGTGCCTGAGCGGTCCTAAGCCAGATCTACGTAAAAAGATTACCTCCGACACCAGTGGTTTTGAGAAGTTTAGCGGCAGTTTAAGTGTCACGAACACTCCTAATATGGTCAATAATACACCTGCGGCAGCAATAATGGCAGCGGCGGCAGCTAATTTAACAGCTGCCACCAACGCCGTAACGGGCACACTAGCGTTGGCACGTAGTAGTATCTATTAATTATTTATTTACCCATTAGTCTAAATTATATACTATTGTACTATTATTAAATACCTATTTAAATTTTAATTTTCACTTGCAAGTATCTACAAGTTATAATATAGTATATTGTATATTGTACTCATTGTATGTATTAGTTTCTTAAGCATTTCTATTATTTTCTCTTTTTCTGTTAATTTTGACTTGTGTTTTAGTATTAAACATTTCTGAACTAAAAAAAAGAAAACACTACACCAAATTGTAAATATTAAAAAAAAATACATTTACATACGTACATACATAAATAATAAATTGAAAAGTGAACAAATATAAATCAAAAATTGTTTATTTAAATTCTTTTTTTGTGTTCAATTCACTTCTACAGGTAGGAATTTTTTGCAGCCATTGTCGTGATGATTTTTTCGCCGTATCTCTTTTACTATAAAATTTAATTTATTTATAATTATAAATAATAACAAGTAAGAAAGTATAGGCGGTCCAGCCGGACCATATAATACCCTACACCCACTATATCAATAAAACAGTTTTTGAAATATGGGCGCTATATGGGAGATATGACCTCTTATGGGCCGATTTATCTCGATATAAATACGTTTAAAAGATTTATGGAGGTTAAAGTGAATTACGAAGAGGGTCTTATATGGGGGTTTTGACTATTTATGAACTGACTATTATAAAATTAGGTGTCATCCTATTTGTACATAAGAAACTCATTTTTGTTAAATTTTATTCGGATAACAACATTTTTAAGAGATTTAAGGTCCTTAAAGTGATTTTCGGAAGTGGGACTTATATGGGGGCTACGACTAATTATGGACCGATCTTCACGAAATTTGTAGATGTGATTTAGCTTCATTTATTACTCATTTGTGGTGAAATTTGTTTGCATACTTGCATAATTCAAAGATTTATGACCGGTAAAGCCCAATTTCGGGAGGACATTTGTATGGGGGCCAGGTGAAATAATGGACCGATTTCCACCAGTTTCAATCCCATCCATCCTTGGGCCGAAAAATATCACGTACCAAATTTTATCGAAATATCTTCAAAATTGCGACCTGTACTCTGCGCACAAGCTTTACATGGACAGCCAGACGGACGGACGGACATCGTTAAATTGACTCAGAAAGTGAGTCTGAGTCGATCGGTATAATTTAAGGGCGTTACAGACATCAGCACAAATCCAATATACCCTCCCCACTATTGTGGTGTAGGGTATACAAATAAACAATTTTATTTCAAAGCCAATAACCAAAATACCTTGACAATTCCTTTTTGCATTCTATGTATTTTATTTTTCTTAATAATTTGCCAGAAATTGGCATCATCATACAGTAAAATAAAAATGTGTTTGTACAGTATATGATTTTGAAAGCACCAAGATTTTATAATGAAAAAAGTATGCACAAAAAAAAACCATTGAATACTTTTGCTTTGTAGATACTTTCTACGTATGTTCCTGATATCTGATAATAAAATGTTTGCGTTCCTTTTTGTCTGGTGAATCGAATTTTCTAGTTGATTTAAAAAAATAGGCTAAAAAATAGACAAAAGTCCAAATTTTTTGCGAATATTGGTATTTTAATTTATTTTAATTTAAACGTATTTATAGTTGTGAAACACCAATTATTTTCTTTATAGAGTTTTAAGATTTAAAAGAAAAATTATTGCTTGCTTTTGTTTGTTATTTATATATTTTTTTTTGTACTTCGTTTTAAAGTTAAACAGTTTTATTATTTTCAACTTACAAAAATGAGAAAAGTTGTATGTATTTTTGTTATGCAACGCAGTGTATATACGGATAAGTACACATATGTATACACATATGTAATACGAATAAGAGAATAAATCGAATTGCAAATACAATCAAGTGTGTACTCGTCTTATCTTCCCCTCAATCCGATGTCTAAAAGGTAATCAGCTTAGCTTAAAGAATTGCTTCGTGCAAATTGAAACTTAAGATGCTACACAATGTTGTAGCGAAATAAATAAATAAAATTTTGACCTCAAGCTTGATAAAGATACAATTCTAATTAAAACAAAAGGGTCGAACAATTAGTTTAATAATTTTTATTTCCATAATTTGAAATTTTGGTGCCTATTATAAGCAAAATTCGATTTTCGACTATGGTCGAAAATGCTTATCGAACGAATTTTCATTTGGTATTATGGTCAGTGTTGCCACTACCAAAAAAATTTTGTAACCAAAAAGTTACCAAATGAGAAAAAAAATAACCAACATTTTTTTATACTTATTTAGTTTGTTTTTTTGACCTTTTATTTTTCAGATGATAAATCTTGTTCAATTAAAACCTAAACCGAAGTTAAAAAATATTATTGAATTTAAATAGATTCAAACATGAAACAAAATACTTCTTATCCATTTCACATTTGTTTAAAATAATTTTCGTGTTTGACAAATCAAAGAAATTTTTACGTAAAAAAACCTGTTTATAACAACGTTTATTTTTAAATAATATTAAAAAGCAAAAAAATAAGCAAATTTTTTCAAATTAAATAGACACCAAAACATTTATATTTTTGATTCCCCATAAAGTTACCAAAATGAAAAAAAAGTTCGCATCTCCACATTGAAGAAAAAAATAACTATTTTTGGTTAAAAATAACCAAAACGGCAACGCTGATTATGGTGCATATTCGATGAAAAAAATGTTATTGTGAAAATCGCTCTTTTTGGGTAATTCACAATAAGACATTTCTATCAGCTGGCGCCATATTTGTTTAAAATACATTAAATTTGAAATGACCACAACGGAATTATGGTTTAATGATTCGTCTGATGAATAGAATTAAGCTTCTGTGTAATGCCCTCCCATTTTTTGGCTGCCTGAATTTTAGAGCAAATACATTTTGCCAACATTTTGCCATGAGAGAAACGAGCTTTTTCAATTGCTGTTTTCTACTTACGACCTGCAGGATATTAACAAAAGTAATTTACAAGTAGTATTTGGTTGACCGAAACCAAAAAAAAACAAACAAATTCTTACATTTTAAATAAATTTTTCACAGATTTATACAGCGTTGACAGCAAATTTGTGTTCGATAAAAAATTCGTTGAACAACGAAATTTTCGACAGCAATGCCAACTCATAATACAAAGTTTATATTCGATAGTCGATTTTCGATAGCCAGCGAATATCGATTGCCGAATGCAGGGGCCTTTATGTATTATATCTGATTTTATTTTTGAATGAATGTACGGTAAATTTATTTAAATCAACCATAAGTAGTCTGCTAATTAGTCCCAGAGCATTCCGCACAAAACTGCTAGAATTGACTTCGCTAAAAGAAACTTACAAACTAACTGCAAACAGATAAGCCAATAATCTTTGTTAATAGTTTCATTTTTTTAAAACATATATTTTTTCCGATAAGAAAAAAATTCAATTTTAATGGTCCAGATGGTTTCAGCAGCTGTTGCACAGAAAAAAATGTCATGTTTTTTTTAATTAAACCTTAAATTGATTTTAAAATAATTTTCAATTAAAATTTTAATTGATTCAATTACTTTTTCTAATTTTTCTGATATTTTTAATTAAATCTCAAATTTTTTTTAATTGATACTATCATTTTGTTTACAGGTCCGATTTCAATTAAATTTTTAATTGATTCCACAAATATTTTAATTTAAACTCATTTTTATTTTTTTCTGTGTGGAGAGACCTATGGTAAGATATTTATGAAAAATAAATTTCGGAGGTGGTTCTCCGTTTGATTTGGCGTTTCTAAGCACCAAAATTAATTTTTAGTGGCATTTTTAGAAAATAGTAATGGAAAACAATTTTTTTTTAAAAAAGACAACGCCTCTATACATGTAAGTTGTCAAATAAAGGAATGGTAAATGTTAATGTAGTTAAATGGCCTGCATGTTCTTCAGATCAGAACCCCATTAAACCCATTTGAGAAATATTAAGCCGCCGAATTTATGCTGAAAACCTACAATAAGAAAGCATATATCAGCTCAAAAGAAGTTGTTACATATGCTTGGAGATTTATATCAGAAGATATAAGAATAAATCTGGTGAATAGTATGTCTGATCGAATTTTTGAGTAGTTTCAAAAAGGAGGCCTAAAACATTATAAATCATAATTGAGAAAAGTGTTATGTGCTTATAGTTATGCAACGAAGTG
The DNA here is from genome assembly GCA_950370525.1 of Bellardia bayeri. Classification (NCBI taxonomy): domain Eukaryota; kingdom Metazoa; phylum Arthropoda; class Insecta; order Diptera; family Calliphoridae; genus Bellardia; species Bellardia bayeri. The sequence continues at coordinate 44,374,725 of OX493268.1, read as the reverse complement.
TTTGTAACTTATTTCGAAAAGGGAGAAAGGGAAATAAACAAAAACTCATTTAAAATTTAAATTAATTCATTCAATTAAAAGTGCAACAACAAAATGTCTGATGTTTTTATATTGTTGTATTTGTTACCACGACGAACTCATCTGATGCCGCATCTGCAGAATGTTGATTTTCAGAATAATTTTGGTAATAACAAGTCTTGTCAATTTCTGGATATCTTTTCATAGCCAAAATTGTTTTAATATGCATACAAATCCGAAATATATATTCAGGATATAAATATATGAATAAATAAATGAAACATATTCTTAACTGATGTACAGCCTATGGGGCCTAATATAAAAAAAATCAGTTTATTATAGTTATCTACAAAATATATTTTTTATATTAAAACTATTTTAACATTAAATGTTTGGTTTAAATGAATAATGAATAAGTAAAATTTGAAAATATATTTTTAATCTGAAATATTAAAAAGCCGTTATTCATATTTCTCATTTCATACAAAATTACACTGCTATACCAATAAATCAAATTGGGTGTATTTTTAAAACATTTCATAAATTTGTGTATTTCAAAACAATTTTGTAATTTCCAATTCCAATTGATATTGCAGCATTTTAAAATTAAACTACTCGTGTATGTGGTAGACAAGAGTAAAAGCAATGCAATCCTACAAAATCCCTTTAAATTAAAAACTATTGTACGCTAAAGTTACAAAGTTGGGCGTTAACATGCCTTATGACAAATTATGACAGCCACCCATAGTGCAGTGATTTATGACAATGAAATGCCAAAGCAAAATATTATTGAAAATTGTCGATTAAATATACACATAATTATGTATGTACACAAATAGAAAGATGAATGTATGGGGCGATAGTACATACATACATACATACATACATACATACATACAAACATAAAATTAAACAATTCCAGTTATTCGTTAATTTTAAATTTCCTGAGCTTTCCTTTACACACTGGAATTTTGAATTTTCTAAAAGCATTCCTGAGAATTCGGAAAACATGTCCAGTAAAAAGTAAATTAAATAACAATATCTTCCATATATTGTTAGTTAATTGTACAAAGGGGCTAAGTTTACATTTTTCACAAATTGTTTTTTTTTAAGTAAAAAAGGGACTTTTTGGCCAATTTAGGTTCGGAGGGTGACACTTTCAAGCAGTAATCTTTGTTCAAAGAACTGTTTGTTGTGTTAAATAAAAGCATTATTAATTAACCTTTTTTATTAAAAGTTCTCGACGTCTCTATGTGTCTACTAATTGAACTTAAATGTTTGACAAAACTTTTTAAAATATTCGATAAATTATCAATATAACAAAAAGTTCATTAAGCCAATTATTAATGCAAAATTTCCCAAAAAAAAAAACAGGCAAATATACATATTTATTGTTTATATTAACATTGACAAATTTTCAATTTCAAACCCAATGTTATTATTATCTAAATTGCCGATAGTTGTCTTAAAGATAAATTCTGAATGTTGAAGACATGAGGAACCTACATATCGCACCCTAAATACAAAAGTGTCACAACTCAAAATACTAAAATTTTCATGAGAGACAAAAAAGTTCATCGTGCACAAGCAATACACTTAACATAAAAATAGACATGACTGTATTTTTCCAGTTAAAGAAGATAGTGAGGTGAAAGAAAATTTTTGCAGTAGTTAGAGATGTGTCTTCTGAACTAATTTATGGAAAAAAATACGTTTTGGAAAATTTTGAGTTGTAATTCTTTTGTATTTAGGGTGCGATATATATTTTATAAAGCATGGTTAGTATTATCAACCGAATGCATTATAAATCTATCGCACTAGTTATTAAATCTGATATGGGTATGCAACAGGCAGTTTTTGAAAAATAGAAATTTGTATCCATAAGTCATAGATTTTCTTTTGAACAAAGTGTACCAACTCTAAAAATATACAATGTTAAAAAACATGCCAAATACTTATATATTTTTAAATTATGAATTAGAATATTAATTAACATATTATTTGTACAATATTTCGCAATATTGAAAAGCCGACTTTTTTAAGTTGGTACATTTTCAATACTCCTACATATGTATATGTATTAGAGTGCTTCAAGATTGCATGGACAAAAACAAATTTCAATCTACAGGCCGTCCCTACCCCTAGAATTGTTTTATGTATTGTAAGAGCTAGTTCAGAAAAATATACAAATTGTTTGAAAACAATTATATACACTACAATTTATTTTTGTATAATATAATATAATAATATAATAAAAAATTTAAAAAAAAATAAAAAAAATTTACTAATTCTCGCAAGAGGAATAATTCTCAATTAGTATGATAGAATAATGTTAACTGGCGCCACAACGGCCCTGAAGTTTGAATATGCATTTAAAGGGGGAAAATTGCATTTTTTCAGTTTTTGCGCAAATTTTGCGATTAAATAATTATTTTTGCATTTTCAAGTAAAATAATCTAAGTGTGTACATAATTATCGTTCTAATAAAATATAAAAGACAAAATTTGGTTAACAAATTTTAAAATTATTAAAAGTTCCCCAAGCCACTAACTTGAATAAGAAATGAAACAAAAAAAAAAAAATTAAAAATTTTAAGAAATATTCGAATAAAATCATATTTATATCCTACACCCCCATAGTGGGGAGGGTATATTGAATTTGTGCATATGTTTGTAACGCCCAGAAATATTGGTCCAACACCCACCTTAAATTATACCGATCGACTCAGACTCACTTTCTGAGTCAATTTAACGATGTCCGTCCGTCCGTCTGGCTGGCTGGCTGTCCATGTAAAGCTTGTGTGCAGAGTACAGGTCGCAATTTTGAAGATATTTCGATAAAATTTGGTAAGTGATATTTTTTCAGCCCAAGGACGGATGGGATTGAAACTGGTGTAAATCGGTCCATTATTTCACCTGGCCCCCATACAAAAGTCCTCCCGAAATTGGGGTTTATCGCTCATAAATGTTTGAATTATGCAAGGAACCAAACAAGTTTAATCACAAATTAGTGGTAAATGAAGCCAAATCACATTTACAAATTTTGTGCAGATCGGTCCATAATTAGTCGTAGCTCCCATAAATTGCCCACTTCCGAAAATCACTTTAACGATTATAAATTTCTTAAGAATGTTGGTAATCAAATAAAATTCGACACAAATAATATATAGAAATGATGACACCTAATTTTATAATGGCCGGTCCGTAATTAGTCGAAACTCTCATATAAGACTCTCCGCGTAATCAACTTTAACCTCCATAAATCTTTTACAAGTATTTATATCGAGATAAAGTTTAACATACACAATATTTATATTCACAGAAATCATGACTAAATTTTTAGATGATCGGTCCATAATAGGTTATATCTCCCACATAGCGCACATATCTGAAAAACTGTTTAATAAATATACTGGGTGTAGGGTATTATATGGTCGGGCTTGACCATCAGTGTTTACTTGTGTATGAATTTTTATCGTCATAGCATAATGTTAAGCTATTATCTAATATGGTTAAAATAATTGATTTTTTTAATGCCGGTTAAAAATTAATTTCAAATTTTTCAAAAAATTTTTTAAACAAAATTTGTGATTTTTGAAACATCTTCTTGGAATTTATTACGGAAAACTAAATTAAGCAAAAACTAAATCCACTCCAATCTTCGATCCAAAATCGATATAGGTATAATAATTTAACTTAACAAAAGAGAGTAAAATATTTCAATGTCAGAGTTAATCTACACAAATTTGTTGCTCTTTTAAGGGTAAGTAAGCATTTTGTTTTTATATGGATTGTTCCCGTTTTCAATTTCGAGATCAAAAATACGATTATGCATAATTAATTGCTAAATAATTCTAAATGAGAAATTACAAACCAAAGTACTAAATGAAAATTCACTTAAAAATGCATAAATAAAATAAAAAAAAGCCTAATGGCTGAATTGAAATTTTTTTTTGTCATATTAAAAAAAAAAAAAGTTCCTCAACTCATTTGCACATAAACGGATGTGGTTGCGTATAAAAAACGAAGAAGGAAAAAAGGGGCATCGAATGAAGGCCGCCCTTCGTTAAAAAGACATCATAGTCGTAAATAATTGTATTCTTGTAAAATAAACAAGCAAAATACGGCAACAAATTATCCACAAAGTGTTACAAAGAGGCCTTTTTATGGTAGGAATAAACACAAATAAAATAAAATTATAAAGATTTTTTTCCTTTCTAAAAGGGGCGTGTCACACAACATAATAGTTCGTCGTTGTCGCATAATAATCGTATACGAATGCGTGTGTTAGTTTGTATTGAAATGCTTCACATGAGGGTTGGTTTGGTTTATTTGCCATAAATTTGTTACTACATACTCGTTTACTCTGTTCTGCTCTCCTATGCAACAAGGGTAAACTAAAAAGTTATATCAAATGACATTATAAGTTGAGTACGTGAATTTTTTTGAATAAATAGAAAATAACTAAATGCTTGGTAAAATAATATACATATTTCAAAACATTAACAATTTGAACGATAGCTACACAAAAAACCTTAATGTATCCAATTCCAAATACCTACTCCTTGTTTTCCTTATTTTCAAAACTCTAGTCCCAGATTTGTATTATTTCATCGTTGAAACAATCGCATATTCTTAAAGGAAATAGGTATTTGGAATAGTTCACAGCGGGTTCCTATTTGACAGCTTGAATGTTTTTCTTTAGCTGTGTTAGAATTTTACAGGCTGCCCTCGTATTTGTTTTGGTACGAACAATTTACTGCTCATTTTGCTGTTTATTTATTACACTGTATGAATTTGTTAATGTGCAATTGTGTTAGGAAGTGCTTCTTTATGTTCGTGTGCATGTGAATGAACAGCAATTTTGTACAAATACTTAAACAATTTGTCGCATTTACTCAAAAGTCACTTTGTCAAAAATTGAACAACAAAACAAACACAATGACTATTAATATTCCCCCTCTTTTCGTATTTAATTCTACATATGTATGTACATATGAATGTAGTACGATTTCATACTCAAATCATTCGTACGTAGCGAAGAATATAAAACAGTGATTCTAAACTACGAACCCCATAAAGTTATTTTAACAATATTTATCCTTCAAAAAATTAAACTTTGTAAGTGGTTTTATTTGCTAAAAACAGAATCACTTGGCCGCGAAACTGATTCTATTTTGACAGTCGACTTTTCCATATCAAGCGAACCAGATTCTCCGATAATTGAGTTTATTTATCTGATATTCAACCCTAACAATACGAAGCATCGAATATATGTACGAACTTTGGGAATTCGAATTATTCGATTTTTCTTTAATTTGTTTAAATAAATGGATCACAAATTTAAAATTATTAGAATAATTAAAATTTATTAAATAGGTGTACAGTAAGTCGTATCGCCTAAAGTCATTTATTATAACATCACCTATTTCAATACAATCATCAATGTCATTCTCCATATAACTTATAATTTCTTTTTATAATTTCTTTAAACATAAAGAATAATTTTGTCAGTATTTAGCCAACATGTGAAATTAAGGTCATCCCATCATATGTCGACCCTTCAATTCAGTCCAATTATTTCGAAATAACAAAGATTTTTTAGCTTCATAACTTTTCGCAGCAGCATTTTTATATATGTACATATATATTTTATCTATCTAGAAGGAGCCATTGTATCAAAACTTTAATTATTTGTATGGAGACACTTTGTTTTATATTATTTTATTTAATCGAAATTTAAAAATAAATAAAATTAGTTTTTGTTAAAAATTCCAAAAAAAAAAAAATTGGACCACAGCACTACCATTAGTTCTACTGGGTTTACGAACAACATTTAAACCTGATATAAGTTCTTCAGCTGCGGAAATAGTGTACGGCACTACTTTAAAATTACCAGGAGAATTTTTCATGGATTCCGACTTCATCCCACAAAATCATTTCATCAAAATTCTTTCCAGTAACATGAATTATATTCGTCCTGTAGATACTTCACATCATACAGTTAGAAAACCTTTTATTCATCCTAAACTAAATGAATCTACTCATGTTTTTGTCAGAAATGAGAACCATCTCTTACTCCACCATACAACGGCCCTTATTTGGTTTTGAAACGTGGTGATAAAATTTTCAAATACACATCAGTAGAAAAACTCGGAACATAACAATAGACCGTTTAAAACCAGCTCTTTTACCGATCACTACCGACTAGCTACGAGATTATATTTGCTTGTCTGAAAGGGGAGTATATGTGGAGACACTTTGTTTTATATTATTTTATTTAATCGAAATTTGAAAATAAATAAAATTAGTTTTTGTTAAAAATTCAAAAAATATAACACACATTTTATTATTCCAAATTTGTTGGATGACAGATATAATATTTTCGTTTAAAATTAAAATTGTCAATATAAGTTCGTATTGTATCATATTTAGACCTCAGAAATATAAAATTGTTATCATGAAATTATGAAATAAATTATAAATTTAAACAATCATCTTTATTCGATTATTCTACATAGAATTATTTAAATTATTCGTTATTTGAAAAATTTTTCGAATCATTGAATCATTCGAAATTGTTCGATTAGTCGAATGAATACCCTAATGCTACCTCATAGTCACCATTGCCAGAAGAAGCTCCACCGTCTCTTCATTATTATGATAATTGATAAAGTTGCCTTTGAACTGTAATAATCATTCCCATGTTATAGTGTCCTGTAGTAGTAGCCTCATCTGCACGCGACAAAAACCAATTCATTCTGCAAGTATCATATATGAGCTTCGCATGTCGCATGTTTGATTGGACCACTTTATCTAAACAAACCCAAACATTTTATGCTGGACTAACAATTTATAGTTTGCATGTATGTAGAATGCGGTCAGAGCTACTTATGTATATACGGCATTATCAAAATGGCACCCAGTATTATATTAATTGCCATTGTCATTAAATATTCAATATAGTCAGATACCAGTAATAGCTGGACTTTTGGTAGCAGAAATTTACGCCTGTAAAGCTCAAAAAATTTGGTTTGAAAGATAATAAAGATGCCACCACCAATAATACCTTTCTTGACAACGGTGATGTTGGCGTCCTAACAACGACCCATTCAACGTTCATAGAAGCCGCCAACTACAGAGGACTATCGTACCAAATTCATAATATACTTCTCCCTTGCGTCATCCTCTACGGCTTATTTAAGACAACAATTGCCTCAGTAGACAAATATTTCATTGTTTCATAGACAGGTAATTTAATTTTATTTTTTGTTTGTATAAACCATATCATATTTTGTAGTCCTCTGAAATTTAATATCTTTCTTTATAATTAGCAATAGTATTTGAATTTTAACAAGTGTGGTGTCAGTCATATGAAAGGATTCTTTTATATTTACAAATATTTTATAAAACTTACATACTATTTTCCTAGAAAAGTGACTTCCAAAATGGGAAAACAGCCTTTAACGGGCATTGCACTTTGATTATGAGATTAGATTACATGATTTGAGTTTCAACAAAGTCCAACAAGAGAACAATTTTATATATTTTCAATCTTGGGTCGATAAATTTTGGAATTATCCGGAAAGAGAACAGATTTTTATGGTAACGAATTTATTCATATTCGAACGATTCCGTTGTATATCCTATTGAAATTTTCGATGTTGGCTAATGAATTCAGACCGGAAATCCATCAATAGAAACACAAGCTTGTGTTAATGAATCGGCGCGGCTTTCATTGTCATTTTAGTATTTTTGCTATTTTCCATTATTATTCATACTGACTTTGTTTCAAAATAATATCTTCTTACAGTAACTACATATACAATTTATATCAATATATATAAAATAGGATGTATGTATGTAACGTATGGACTCCAAAACGGCTGGGCCAATTTTGATCAAATTTGCACAGCATGTTACTGTGACTCTGGAAAGAATAATAGGCTATATTAAGTTTTGATTGTACAAACGGGGGTGGCACCGCACATATAACCCAAAAATTTAAATCGCCATATTTTGGGCATTTTTTGACCTACGTCAATGATATGTGGTACATATGGGTAATTAGGATAATTAGGAATACGTACCAGAAGAAAAGTGGGTGGGAAAATTAAAAATCGTATTATAGTCTTAACTACTGGACCGATCGTCATTAAATTTTCACAATAGGATATTCTTACGAAATAATAAATTCTTGACTTTACAAAGAGGCATGGCCTCGCCCACTGAAATGCATCGCTCATATGAGGCGCTTCAGTATCCTATTATTTTTCCATATGGAGAAGATGGATATCACTTTGAAATGCGTCAAATCAATCAAGCAACCCGTAAGGCCGGGAATTATCCTGTTGAGTTGTTAAATTCACTCGATATGCCAGGCTTTCCACCACATGTGCTACAACTTGAAATTGGAGTGCCAATTATTTTACTGCGTAATATCGCTCACCACGGCTTTGCAATGGCACTCGACTTGCAGTAAAAAAAACTGAGAAATAATTTAGTAGAAGCGACCATTATAAAAGGAAAATATAAAGGTACAGATGTACTTTTACCACGCATTCCAATTCTACCAACAGATTTACCATTCGATTTTAAACAACTGCAGTTTCCTGTTCGGTTAGCTTTTGCGATGACTGTTAACAAAACTCAAGGTTAATATCCCGTGTATATGTATGTGTCTGCTCCTGATGGGCAAACTAAACCTAAAGCATTGTAATAAATACATTAAAATTAAATAAATAAATATTTGTATATATATAAATACGTTTTATTTTATTTTATAACGAGGGGGTGGGGGTAGCGAAGCACACCGGGTTTAGCTAGTTTTTTTATAAAATAATACATTTACAAACGGATTTATCTATATTTTAGATTTAACTGATATTTTTAATTTTTGTATTTTTTTTAGAATAATTTTCTCTTCTTCTTCTTGGCATTCACAAAAAGATATTAAAACTAAGAAAAGCATGGTCACTTTAAGTGAGAGATGAGATGAGCAATGAAAATCAAATAGATTTTATTCTTTAACAGTATCTGACAGTTGAATATATTTACATATAAATAGAGTGCACTTATTGTTTGAAATGAGACTAGCCAGAGATGAGAATCAGGAATATCTGTCACTTATGGTTCAATTGGGAACCACTGCATTGCGAGTTACAATTAAAAATAAACTGATGTCAAATCGACTAAACGATTTGTATATTTACTTGTAATAATATTCATCCATTAGAAAGCTAATAAGTCAAATGCACACTATTGTCAAACTCACCATCATCATCATTATAGTATGTATAAATAATAACAACAACAATGGGGGTTGTTATAATACACCGATATTTACTCACATAGTACGATTAAATGTGCGAGAATGTCACCTTTTATTCCTTAATAGCAAAAGTAGGCAGAAAATCTGCTGAAGAGGCGTGACGCGTGAGACACCTGGAGTGAATGTTGTTTGTTTATTTTTAGTTGTGTTTCAGCAAAGTAAGTATTCAATGAGAATAATAAAGTTAATGAAAATTACTTGTGTGCGATTGTAAATTGTAACAGCAGCAGCAGCAGCAGCATTTGATTTCTCTTATGTTTCCTTTCTGCTACCTAATTTTTGTTTTTATTTTATTTTCGATTGTCACAATTTGGACCATTAAATTGTTTCAATTAGTTTCACCAACGTTTTACTTTCATTTACCACAGTTTTGTTAAAATTTCTGTTTTTGTTGACTCTCGAAATTGGTTTTGAAGCATAACGAATAATATAAATGAACGATTTTGTATGTAATCTTAACTAGTCCTTTATCAGTTCAATGAATGTCCATTAACCTTAAGAGTCCATGACAACAACACTGCGCATATTAAAGTTTACGTAAAGAAATTACAAATTTAGTTTGATCAAAAATACACAATTCTTAGCAACATACATACAAACGAAAAATGCAATAGGAAAATCTACTCGATTTTTGAAAGTTTATGATTTCGTTAACTTTTTTTGAGTCTGTTGTAAAAGTTTTATTTCTTAAAAACTTCATCTTAATAGTTTCCCTGTTTAACGAATTCCCGATTTAACGCACGAACAAATCCTCATAAAAGATTAGCGGATTTACTTTTTTTAAATGCTATAAAATATATTAGAATTATTAGCAACGAAAGTTATTAGATAGGATGCAAATTAATGCTGTGAATATTAAAAATTATCATTAATTTGGTAAAAATTTGTCCATTTTTAAAAAAGTTTGCCGTGTAATCAAATAAATTCTTAAAAATTTATAAAATTAATAATTAGAACGAAAGTTATAAACTTAGTCATGGACATAAAATAAATATTAAATTTATTGTTGAAAATTATTTTGCAAAAAATGCCATAATAAAAATCAAAAGTGTCTGAAACTTAAAAAATTAACGTATCATTTTGGTAAAAATTATTACATTCATAAATGGGCTCGCCATATACATATGTATGTATCATTTTTCTGCAATTGAGATAAATTTCTAAATATTTCTAAATTTCTAAATATGTATATATTCTAGGTCCTTATTAAATTCTAAGTATATTTAGCTGTGCCTGTTTATTGTTGGCAGGATAAGGCTTCAAAAAAAAAATACTTAGTAAAATTACATTTTAATGAGGCAAATCGGTTCAGTAAAACCACAGGTATGGACAAAAATTTGAGACATTTTTTTTTCTATTTTATTTTACTTTTTAGACGATATTTTTTAAAAATGTTTCGCCATTTTCTTTTAATATATTGCAAATAATATCTTGAAATTTTGCCCATATTACTTTTATTATAAAAGGACAAATCCTCTTGAAAACGGTAAATATCGAAAAAAAAATTTCGACACAGCATTCTTATACTACTACAATAGTATACTAGTAGTCGTTGTATGTAACTATAGTTATTTTAGTGTATTCATACATACTCGTATACGAAATATGTTCCCTGAAATGTATTGCCTGTTCGTAACATGCAGTTGCCTAAATAATAATTGTATGTTATTGCAAGGAATGAATATTTTCGAAATTTTATTGATTTCGTGCTACAAAATTCAAAAAATTATCTTATAGAATTTGTTAAAAACATTTATCTTTTTTAGCCATGAATGAGAACCGTTATACTACTCAGACTAAAGTTCATATCAAAGTTTGTATGAAAATAGTGTAAAGTTTTCCAAAACGAAAATTTTACTAAATTTGTCTTAACATCTGGCCAGAGACAAGATTGGATAAGTCAAATATAGCCCAGCTGACTGACTTTGTTTACAATTTACTTATGTCAAAAGTAATATTTTTTCAAGTATTTTTAACAGTAGTACATTATTTTACACAAACAAAATGCTTGTTGTTTCTGTTTTGTGTTGTAATTTTTGTCGATTTGCACTCACCTTGTATAGTTGCACCATTCTTGATTTTGAAGAAAATAACAAAAGGCTTCTGTTACTGTTGCTTTATTAAAATTTCTAATTCCAAAAATTGTAGACATAACAAATATGTAGTGTGTTCAACTAGGTTGGCAATCCAAAATTAATTTTAATTTTTTCATACTTTTTTTCTTCGACATACTTGTGTAAAATTAAAATTTTTATACCCTATCCACGCCCATAAATATTAGTCCAACACTCATCTTAAAGTATACCGATCGACTTAGAATCACATCCTGAGTCGATTTATCGATGTCCGTTCATCCTTCCGTTCGTCTGGCTGGCCCAAGGAGAGTTGTTATTGAAATTAGTCCATTATTTCACCTAGCCCCATACAAATATCATACCGAAATAGGGGTTTATCGATCATAAATGTTCGATTTATGCACGTATTCATACAAATTTCGCCACAAATAAATTGTATATGAAGCCTAATCTCATCTCCTCTATTTAAAATGTTGGCATTTCTGATAAACTGTTTTTACACATATACTGGGTGTATTGTTGTATATGTTCGGGCTTGACTGACTATACTTTCTAACTTGTTGTTGATAACTTTCTAAATAAATCTGAAATGTTTCTGACTTTTTTAATTAGTAATTTCATCTGAAATCTATTTGAGTATGTCAAAAAAGCAGTTAAAAACAATTATACTTCCCTGGATCTTTTATACAAATATTGATTTGTCAAATTCCGGGAATTTCGGGGTTGGCTTCCCTAATAAAGACTTTAAAAACTAAATATAATTATGAGTAAAAAAAATTAAACCACAAACGAAAGTATCAATTAAATAATTCTTGCATAGAAACTATGGTGTTACTTTAAAAAAAAAAAATGTCCAAAGTAACAAGTACGAACAATCATAGTTAAGTACTGGCAATATCGATACATTTAACTCAGCTTGACAAGTTAAATTGCAACTTGTAACTTGATACAACTTTAAGTAACTTGACAATCAAGCTAATTCAGGACCGTATGGCGGCTACCTTACCTGGGCCAACATTTTCCAACAGATTATTCACTTTAATGACGTAGTAGAAAGTTAATTTCGTATAGATTACAATTTAATTATAATTGATTGCATTTTTAAACTTTAAGTAAGTTTTGACTCAAATTTTCAGAGTTGGTATTCAAGCGCCACAATAATCCAACTGCAATTTTAGATTTTAATACTGTTTGAGGAGAGGCAAGTCTTTTATAAAATGTACTATATTTTAATCGAATGCTATGAAATTTCTGTTAAAAAGGTCTAAGAAAAAACATATGTATATCTTAAAAATATATTGAAATATTTATTTCAACAAATCATTTATTTACTTGTACTTTAATCATAATCATACACTTTACCAAATGTAGTCATTAAAGAATTTTTAATTCATTTTTATGAATATATACTACATATTCATAGATACCAAAAATATTAAAGAAAAAAGTGCCGAAATAATTTTATGATTATTATAACAAATTAAACAAACTAGACATCCGGACACCCGTTTTAAAATACATCCATACAAGAGGTACGAATATTATATAATAAAAAACAAATAATTTTTAAAATACAATAAATATTTAATATTTAACTAGGTGCGAGCGAGTAGTCAGTCCATTACAAAGGCAGTTCATACAAGTAATAATTGTTTAATTTTGACAAATGGTTTCCGTGACAAAAATCAAATGAAATCTAAAAAAAGAGAAAAATACAAGTACATATATTCCTCAAAATCCCCAAACAATTCAAATCAATAAACATTAATCGAAATATAAAATGGAAAGAAAATGTCATTAAGCATATGAAAATAATTAAAAAGAAATTTTTTTGAAAGGTGACGTCGGCTTTTAAAAGATTTTCCACGATCATAATCAGTTTTGAAATGCCGACATACAGACATACACGACATACACGATTCTAAATGATTGTATCTAAGAAGTCAAAACTTGAATATATAAATAATACTTTGAGGTTATTTTTGTTTGTTTTTGTTTTCTTTCTTCTTCTGAAGAAAATAGTTATACTCGTATGTTTGAATACAATTTAGTATATTTATTTACTTGTAATAATGATAATTTTTAAAGTAATCTGGCATGCCAAAAGCAGTGGCAGATGTACAAAAAAACGTAATGGTATATTCGTAAATAAAATACTTAACCAACTTACTGATCATAGACTTTATGCTTATAAACATGGTACCCTACAGTGACTTTAAAACGAATGATTTAGATGCATACCTGCTATCATGATTTACACCCTTATTCAAAAACGATTATTAAATTTAACAAACGTTTATTAAGCAAATTTTTATATGCAAATATGTCTTAACAAACGTTTGTTAAATTTAATAGTCGTTTTTGAATAAGGGGGTTAGATATTAAGTTCCACAAATTTTTTTTCAATTTCAGTGTATACATATGAATAAACAAGTAAGAAAGTATAGTCGGTCAACCCCGACCATATAATACCCTACACCAAGTATATGTATAAAACAGGTTTTCAGAAATGCGCGCTATATGGGAGATATGACCTATTATGGACCGATCATCCAAAAATTTAGTGTCATGATTTCTGTGAATATAAATATTGTGTATGTTAAACTTTATCTCGATATATGTAAATACTTTTAAAAGATTTATGGCGGTTAAAGTTGATTACGGGGAGGGTCTTATATGGCAGTTTTGACTAATTACGGACCGACCATTATTAAATTAGGTGTCATTATTTCTGTATATTATTTGTGTCAAATTTTATTTGATTACCAACATTCTTAAGAAATTTATGATCGTTAAAGTGATTTTCGGAAGTGGGCCTTATATGGGAGTTATGACTAATTATGGACCGATCAAAATATAATTGTACCGTATTGTTTGTATGCATATAAAATATATTTGCGTTCAATATTATTTAGATACCAACATTTTTGAGAGAGTTATGGTCTTTAAACTGATTTTCGGAAGTGGGCTTTATATGATTGATACGACTAGTTATGGACCGATCACAATAAAATTGTACCGTAGTGTTTGTATACATATAAGATATATTTATGTTAAATATTATTTGGATACCAACTCAGAAAGTGATTCTGAGTCGATCGATACTTTAAGGTGGGTGTTGTACCAATATTTCTGGGCGTTACAAACATATGCACTAATCCAATATACCCTCCCCACTCTAAAGCATCTGGCATTATGCACTAAAACAGAATAATATACATATTTATAGATCAATCAAGGTCAAAAGATGTGATTTCTTCATGTCGACAAATTTTGGATGGTAAGTATTCTTCACTACACTCTTAAGCAAAATCAAACCTTCCTCGGTAGCACCCGAACATCTTCAATCTCAAATCAATTATTTAGATCAATGGCTCCCAAAATTGATAACAGAAGTAAATGATACTAAATGTTACGGTACATAAAGAGATAGTTGTCACCCAATACTGATAAATAAATAACATCAGAATTCCCGAATATTATGTAAGATATCTTGGTATCCATCACGACCGTCAACTAAGAAGGGACCAACAGACGAATGCACTGGCCTGAACCTTGACTAGAAGGTCCACTTGTATAAGGTAGTAATAAAACCAACATAAATATTTGGTATCCATGGTGAACATATCAAAAATGTAAATTCGTAATCGTCACATCCATAGTTTTCTACAATTCGCGAGGAGGTCAAATTCTAAACATTATACTACATGGAAGAATTACTATATATCAGAGATGGGCATATTGCACTAAATTTTTAGTGCACTAAAAATCAAATAATTAGTGGTAGTGCTATTAAAATTTCACTACCACTAAATGCTTAGTGCAATTTGATGTTGCACTACCACTAGCCTAGTACTCTGTTCAAATTTGGGAAAAATGTTGAGCAACATTAATTATTTCATACGGAAAATTTGACGTATATCCAATGTTGCCTATCACGCGAATTTACATAATTTGACGTTTTTTTTAATTGAAAGTACGCCACATTGTTTTACTTATGTAAACAAAACACATATGTTTTGCTTTTTTGTGAATTTAAATCGAAAATCAATAAAAGTTAAAATATTAAAAAATCTGTGTTGAATCGAAATCTTTAAATAAAAATGAATAAACAAATATTACTAGCCGCTTGTGCAGCAGCACAACAAGTAATATTTATTGTTGTTGCGACAGAAGAGCTTTTGGATGAAAATTCCACGTGAAACAATTGCTACGTTAATTATTTCGCTGTGAAAAAATAATGTTGCCAGATACATTTCACATGTTTTTCACAAAATAAACAGAGTACTACTTCTGCGACATTTTTTCATGAAAATTTCATGTGAATTTGCTTAACATGTATTTTGACAGCATTCCACTTTAAATTTTGAACAGAGTACTATGCTTAAGTGAATATTGGTAGTGAAATTGTTAGTGCACTAAAAATAAAGTGCATTATGCCCATCTCTGCTACATATATTAACCAAATCCCTTTGCCAGGAGACTGTTATCTTTTGAATCTTATTCTTTGATCTTATTGCTGAAAACTTTTTGTTGGAAATTGCACTGGCAACAAAAAATTTATTTATTTTATCTTATTATATACGAGTACATACATATAATCAACAATGTTTTTTCTTGACACATTTTTTTACAACGATTTATAAAAGTTTTGGTTTCAGCATTCGGTTGACATTAGCCCAAAAAACGAATACTGACCGATTTTTTTCCTGATCCGAAACTGAATATTTATCCAGTCTTTAATTATTATTAAAAACTACGGTTCGGGAATGCCGGATATGTAAAAATAGTTTGCGTTTGCTAGAAATAAAAAGTCTTGATAATAAAAAATCTTTTTAACAAGTAAAATTTAAAGCTAATGTCATAGCTTTAATAATTACCGCTTAACATAGTCGGTTGACGCTAACAATTTTTGTAAACATTGCATTGTTTTTGTATAATATTAAATATGAATGCATTCATTACATATGTACATACACACATTGTGTTTCTGTATAGAAAAATAAGAGTTTGGAAATAAAGTCATTAAATCGTTCACCGAAGCAATTTGTCTCCAAACTACAATGTTTGTAGATACTCGTAATAATGATCAGCACATTCGTGTACGTGCCCATAAGTCATGGGAATCTTTTGCGGGATTCATCGTAGTTGTTGTCGTCGTCGGTTTTGGTGAAAAGAATATTTACTTGAAGGTAAATATTCTTATTGAATGCATTTAATAAAACCGAACGAACACACGATATACAATAAATAATAAAATATTTAAGTATGTATGTAAGTAAAGAAATTAATATACCAATATAATGACAATAATATTTAATTAATTAATTCATAAATACCCACACAGTTTACTTACTTACTCATTTACTCACTCAGTCTCTCACTTTCTTACGAGAAGACTCCTCCAACCACCATCGGCCAGCCAGACTGCAAAACCGAAACTGATTATGAATTCATGTGGGTGCTGTTAAATTTGTTTGTGTGTTTTGTTTTTTTCTTTTTTTTTGGAATTTCTATAGAATTCCAGACAAGTGCAACATTATCTACGTTTTTGTAGCGATGTACATACTTTCCAAAAGAGAAACATATTTATTAATTCAGAAGTTTCTAATTGTATTTCAGAAATTGGGAATTATATTTAAAAAATTTCCAATTCAATTGTAGAAATGTCCATTTATTTTTCAGAAAATTTCTAAATGTATGTACTTCAGAACCATGGTGTACAAGGTGAGTGCAAATCGGCAACAAATACAACACAATGCAGAAACAACAGGCATTTGGTTTGTGTAAAACAATGTACTACTGTCAAAAATACTTGAAAAAGTATTATTTTTGACATAAGTAAATTGTAAACAAAGTCAGCCAGCTGTGCTACTGCACTCACCTTGTATAGTTACACCATGTTCAGAACTTTCTAAATGTGTTTAAAAAATTTCTAATTGTTTTTCAGAAATTTCCATTTGTATTTAAGAAAATTTATCAGGCCTCCAATAGGTTTCTATTATGGGAAAATCAGGGAATGGATTCTAGGCGATAAAATAGGGCCTGTGGAAACCGAACTGACTAACGAGTGTCAAGGACGTCCGATTCGGAATCGTTACTGGGCGAGAGCAAGGTCTGCGTGAGAACCATGATAGGAGTTATCACGGGCCATTGTATGATAGGTAGAATGGCAAGGATAATAGGATCTGATTTGTCAGACATGTGCGGGTTATGCGAGGAGCCAGAGGAACTGGAGACGATCGAGCACATTTTGTAGCATTGTCCCAGGTTGCAAGTTAGCAGGTTGAGATGGCAAGGCAGTAGATTCATAAGCGAATTAGGGGATATCTCGGGTTGTAGGCTCGGGGATCTCAAAGGATTCGTAATGAATATGGCCTCGCTGCGAACAGGGGAAGGGGCTTTGTGCGGGCTTAGGCGTTTCGCTCTTGGAATGTACTAAGTGTCTCCTACTATTTCTGCAAGGCATCACAATGGACCGCATTGGTCTCTGGGTGATGGTGTGGGGACAACCTCATACCGGCCTTCTGACCTAGCCTAATCTAACTGTGGCAGCAACACAATAACGAGTCTGAGCCAGATTATTAATGAATGTGGGGTAAATGTTTGAAAATCAACCATAAGTAGACTGCTAAAAATCCCAAACCTTTACTCGACAATACCTGATGTCTCCGCTACAAAACTCCTAGACTTGAATTCTGTAAATGAAACTGGAAACAGGTAAGTCAATAATTTTTGTTAATAGTTTTACTATTTAAACATATATTTGTTAAAGGGGATTTTTTCAGATGAGATAAACTTCAATCTCGATGATCAAGATGGTTTCAACAGCTATTGGAGAGATCTATGGCAGGAACCACGATATTTCTGAAAAAGAAATATTGGAGGTGGTTTTCTGATTCTTCTGATTACACAAAATTACTAGATGAGAAATTACAATTAGATTAGAAAATAGTAATTTATTATATACGAGTACATGTTAGTCATCAAACACAGAGATGATTGTCTTTGAAAAATATTATTGTACTTGAATGGCCCACATGTTCTTCAGATCAAAGCCCCATTGAGAACATTTGGGAAATATTAAGCCGTCGAATTTATGCTTAAAATCGCCAATATAAAAGCATATATCACCTAAATGAAGTTATAAAGGTATAAGGAATAAATGTGGTGAATAGTATGCCTGATTGAATGTTTGAGTTGCTTCCAAAAAAGGCATTATTAAACGCATTATTAAAGTCTAAATTTTTGTGAATATACTCGTACATGTATCTATGTATTTTAAGATATTTTAATTGAACTGTATTTGTGGTTACTACTTGATTTTTTTTATACAATTTTAAGAGGCAAAATAAAAAATATATATTAAAAAAATAAAAATGCGCGACTTATGCGAATGACTTAATGTCATATTTGTAAAAATTCTCGAATTCACAAAGATCTAGGCATTCCTTTGGTGAAAGTCGAATTTACAAAATACGCCTCAAAATATGTCAGCAAACTTGAACACCATCCAAACCCACTTGCACGAGACATCCTTAACTTTAGTGGCCATGTTCGGTTGAGAAGGAGGGATACCCTTGATTTAACTCAAACGCAAAACAGATGACTGGATCAGTGGATGTAAATTTTTTGTAGTATCATAATATTTTGTCTAGCACTGGCTGGACTTATTATTTTCTTTTAGTATTAAGATTCGAAAACTTATTGTCATTTCAATATCTGAAGATTCAATAAATAAATATAATGTATTATAAAAAAAAAAAAAATATTTGTAACAGTTTGTGGAAAGTACTAGTCTTCAATAACCACGCCGTGATAAAATAATGAATTAAAATGCCAATATAGGTTAGGGAGTGATTATTTGTAATGTTTTGTTTTATTTTTTACTGAGTTCTGTTGCTATAATATTTAGCTGCTAGTAGTGAAATCTTATAATATTTAACAAAAACGATCCATAGCATTCCATACAAATCCGCCTCCCCTTAGGGTAATACAGTAATAAAACTAGTCTCTAAACCGCAAACGTATTAGTTTACGGTAGCAGTTTCTGCATTCAGAATATATTTTTGTTTATAATCATATGCAATTAATTGAATTGTGTTTAATGTTTAATAAATAAACTTGTAAGCTCCTCTTGTCGTTGACACTGATGATGAAGCCTTGTCCAATCATTGATCGCTGTCAAGCTTGTTTTTCTTCTTCCAATTCTTGCAATTCCATATCAAACGTACTGTATCGTTTAGTGAAATTTATGACGAATTTTGCATATTATTTATACATATCTGTATGTTTTTTGTGCAAATTTTCTTTATGCGTCGTCGTTGTTGTTTTTGTTGTTTGCTGTTGGACATGTTGTTTTAATTCAATTTAACATTAATGAGCTGTAATGATTCAGTGCGGTCTTCTTTAATGTCTGCGTCCGTGTGTGTGTATTTTAAATGATTTTCAATTGAATTTTAATTTGCAGAAATCGTGCATTTACAGTTCAATAAATAAATTTGTTTTTAACTACAAATACGAAATTATGTATTAATGTCTGCACTGGATTGTTCGTATGTACGAGTACAGATGCGTTAAATGTGCGGAATTTTAAATGGCAGCATATATACATCCCAGCAAACCATATGAGTCCGAAAAGAGTCTTTTCTGACACCTTTTTCGGAGCGTTAACGCTCTTTATGAGCCCAAAAAACAATCATAATTGCTCCTAAAACCTTCAGAAAAGAGAGTCATTACGTTCGAAAATGGTCCGTCAGAAAGAGCTCTTAGGTAATGTCAGAAAAGAGTCTTTTATTAGGATTTTTTTGGGCTCTTAAAGAGCTCTTAGATAATATCAAAAAAGAGTCTTTTATGAGCTTTTGTTTGGGCTCTGTGTAATCTTGTTTTTATCATTCTTGTGTGGTACAGCTATGTTTTTTTTGTTTAAAGTACAAATAACAGGACAACAACGCTTTGGTACACACATATTAAGTGGAATTTCTGAGTCATACTGCGTGCCGACTCAGGACAGTAACAAGCAAATTTTTCTTTCGCTCCTAAAATGCTCTTTAGTTATACTCTTTTATGACTTCTTTTTTCGGAGCGCTCCGACAATGCTCTTTTGTTGGACTCTTTTCTGACTCCTTTTTCAAAGCGCTCCTAGAATGGTATGCTGGGATATGTATGTTCATACGAGTAGCTACCCAGCAAACCATATGAGTCCGAAAAGAGTCTTTTCTGACACCTTTTTCGGAGCGTTAACACTCTTTATGAGCCCAAAAAACAATCATAATTGCTCCGAAAACCTTCAGAAAAGAGGGTCATTACGTTCGAAAATGGTCCGTCAGAAAGAGCTCTTAGATAACGTCAGAAAAGAATCTTTTATGAGGGTTTTTTTTGGGCTCATAAAGAGCTCTTAGATAATGTCAGAAAAGAGTCTTTCATGAGGGTTTTTTGGGCTCTTAAAGAGCTCTTAGATAATGTCAGAAAAGAGTCTTTTATGAGGTTTTTTTTGGGCGCTGTGTAATCTTGTTTTTATCATTCTTGTGTGTCACAGCTATGTTTTTTTTTTGTTCAAAGCACAATTAACAGGACAACAACGCTTTGGTACACAGATAATTAAGTGGAATTTCTGAGTCATACTGCGTGCCGACTCAGGACAGTAACAATTTCGCTCCGAAAATGCTCTTTAGTTGGACTCTTTTCTGACTCTTTTTTTCGGAGCGCTTTGAAAATGCTCTTTTGTTGGACTCTTTTCTGACTCCTTTTTCGGAGCGCTCCGAAAATACTCTTTTGTTGGACTCTTTTCTGACTCCTTCTTCGGAGCGCTCCTAAAATGGTATGCTGGGTAGCTTATTATCTACCACATTGATAAACATACATACATATTTATAAATATGTTTGTATGTAGGAAATTATGGTTCCTTACATACATATGTATGTATGTATGTAGGTTTTAAATTAAAACTGAACATCGGTACAGTTTTATATACATATATATGAGGATTATTTATATCGACAAGTGATTTTCGGAAGTGGACTTTATGTGGGGCTATGGTCAAATAAGGACCGATATTTACAAAATCCAAATGTTTGAATTTTGCATACATATACTTATCTGTGTAAAATGTTGGTTCGAAATTTATATTTATAAGATATTTATGGGTATTTAAGTGATTTCAGGAAGTAGACTTTTAATGGGTGCTATGGTCAAATATGGACCAATTCAAAAATAATAATTTTTTCAGATACTGCTATTCAATAATGTACCATAATGTCATATTCCAAGACTAGGATAAATAAAAAAAATCAAAATCATAAAAATAACGTGTTCAAAATTTCATGTTATTATCTGAAAAGTATACATAACTGTCGAAAGTTCTATCCGCCTCGTCTTACAATTTTATAAGGCCCCATAATATACATGTACGTATATATATTTGGGTTCTAGAACCAATATTTTATGAGTTACAAACGATATAACTAACCTAACTTATTTTACCCCTCATCTTTTTGGTGTTGGGTACAAAAACATTTACAAAAATATGCATTTTTAAATTACTGCTTGCATTTATTATAAAATTATTAAAAATAAAATTATGGTACAAGTTTATAAAACTAAAATACATCATTATTAATAAAATACACCATTAATAATAAGTTGCGATTTATAAAACCACGAAATAAATTTTAAAATTTAATTGTTATTTACATATGTATGTACATATGTATGTATGTATACTCAAATGGTCAAACATTAATGCGAAAGTGCAAAAAGTTTTTATTCACTTTAAAAAATTTATTTTACAATATACTTTCTTTATCCTTTTGATTTGGGGTAAACATAAGAATTTGGTGCATCTTCTAAATCTATGTATGTTTTTCGCAAGAACGAAACTGAAATTGATTGTGGTTGATATCAGTTCATTATTTCACCTAACCATATACAAAATATCCTGCCGAAATAGGACTTTATTTGTAATAAATGTCTAATTTATAAAGGCATCCACACAAATTTTTCCCACAAATATGTATGTACATTTTGTATAAAAAATCACATTTAGAAATTTTGTGCGGATTGTTCTATTATTGACCATAGCTTTTTGAACATTAGGTCCACTTCCAAAAATCACTCTTGGTTTCATATACATATACAGCTCGGTCCATAATTAGTCATGGCTACCATATAATGCTAGGAACACAACTGGGACGAACGGCACGATGATTTTAGTCAGTGATTATTCGCTGTGTAAATTCGTCGTATGAAGCACAATAACGACGAAACGTATGAAGCGTATAACAGCTGATAGTGTGACTAAAATTATAATAAACATTAACAAAAAAACAGGTACAAACAATTTTTATAGTTAACTATCTTGTATATTAATTTTTAATTATATAAAGTAAAAAATTAAACTGAAACGAAACAGAAATTCATGTATTGTTTGTCTATTGTTCGCCGAAGTAAGAAATAGAAGTACTCGTAAGTATATTTCAGAGTTTGTCGCGTATGATTAATTCGGCCGACGCTATTATTGTGTGTACATATTTTCATATTCATTTCGTTTCAAAATGCGCTTCGTTATTCGATTCAAAAATTCGTCTTTTGACCCAGTTGCGTTCCTTTAGAATCAAAAGTAAGCAACAATTTAAATTTATCCCTGTCCCTCGAAAAGACATTATAAAAATTTATACTTTCTTACTTGTTTCTAATGACATACTTACATACATATATACAACAAGTAAGACAAGCCCGACCTATAATACCGTACAGCTAGTATTATGTTTTATTATTTAATTCTTAAGTTTTTATATGTAGTACAAAATGTAGTTTTTCCAGTTTGTTTTGAATGCTGCGTCTGGTCGCAGCAGTTTGAATTCACCTAAGCACTGTTTAAGGTGCTTAGTCAGAATATTGAGAATCAAAACTTGTAAGTTGTTGTTTGCTAATCTAAATTGATTCTGATTTTTTCATGTTTTTTGTTTCAGTAGTCCCGATTTACATTATGAAATTTTTGTCGCTGCGATTCTTGTCGTATCTTCTTTAAAATTGTATTTGCGTCTACATTGTGAGATTTTTGTTGCAGAGATTTTTTGTGGATGTATACATGTTTTTATATATTTTGTAAATAGCACATACATACATACATACATGTATGAAAATAAAAAACAACGAATGAGGGAACAAAGCGTGTCCACGAGTACATGCATATGTGTGTACCCCTTTTAATACGACTCACCGCTCTCGCGTACAAAGCAAGAATCGCAGCGACAAAAATTTCATAATGTAAACCGGGACGTATTTATTCTAAATAATTTGTTACAATTTTTTAGTATGACAAAAATTAGCTTGGTACAAATGTAGGTTATATTGTTCAGATATCATATTTCTCTTATTTTAAATGTTTAAATTTTTTTATATTCTAAGGTTTAAAATTACATTTTAACTTAGTTTGATTTGTAATTATATTATAGTGCATTAACCTGGTTTGTAGTGCATTATATTGTTATAGGTACACTGCACTAGTATTGATATGTACATAAACAGTTTTTTATAAATTGGCGTTATGTGATAGATACATATATGACCTATTATGGACCGATCATCAAAAAAATTTAGTGGCATGACTTCTACATTGTACATTGTATTGTATCTCATATACATATATGTATTTATACATGTTAATTTTATTTGGATACCAACATTTTTAAGAGATTTATGGTCGTTAAAGTAAAGGACGGCCAAACAGAAGGACATCATTTAATCGTCTTAGAAAGTGATTCTGAGTCGATCGGTATACTTTAAGATGGGTATAATACTAATATTTTGGGGCGTTGCAAACATCAGCACAAATCCAATATACCCTTACCACTATGGTGGTGTAGGCTATTTTATAGGAACCATTCTTAAACGATGCCTGTTGAGGAACATTAAAAATTATTGAATTAAAGTTTCAGTTCCCGTCCTAAGAAAAGGTTTGGAAAATATTTTTTTTTTTTATATAATATATTTATTCAAATTTTAGTTAACAACAATTTTAAATTGGTCTCAGCGTCACTTGGACATAGTTTTAAATTTACTAAATTAAAAGACTTTAGATACGTTAACGGAAAAACTTTAAATATATTTTTTCAAACATTTATATATCGATTATTTATATTTTACTCCTATATAATGCTGTTATGGGAAAAAATTTGTTTTTATAGGACAAAATTGTTGCGAAACAAAATTACACAATTTTTTAAAATACAGAAATTGTAGTTTTAAATTATATTTTCAGATTTTTCTATATTCATATAAAGAGTATTGTTACAACAGTCTAATTAATATCTAGATTTTCTACACAACTGTGTAAAATTCTCTCCACCCGTTAATTATTAAATTAAAAAACAGAACCTCGTATCTCAGGCATCTAATTTTAAAAACACGTAACTCATGTCATGTAATATTTTTACAGTGCAGAAGTTAGAAAACGCAAAAAGCGAACAAAGCAAGGCAATGCAAATGATTCAAATGATTCCATATTTGCCAGCTGGTTCATTATACTTTAAGCAGAAGTTAAAATGTCATCAGTTCACTGTATATAATATTGCGAATGGTGATACCGTTTGCTACGTATGGCATGAAGGCGAGGCTGGTATGAATGGCAATGTTTTTGCATCATGTTTAATTGATTTTTTGAAAAATGAAGTCAATCTGAGTACACCTATTGTTTTTCATAGCGATGGTTGCAGCGCGCAGAATCGTAATGTAACTCTAGCAAACGCCTTGTATCAATTTGCGAATCAAAAAAATATAACTATATATCAAAAGTATCTAGTCAAAGGACACACGCGAATGGAGTGTGACTCCGTACATTCAAAGATCGAAAAACGTAAAAAAAATCGTGAATTGTATGTGCCCGTAAAAATTCCTTGATCATACGTTTTTTTGTAATTATTCAGAATTGAAAACTTGTAATTCTATTAGACCAGGTAACAAGTCTGGATCTCCGACTATTTTACAGTTACGTGGCTTGAAGTACAGTAAAGATAGTATTATGTATAAATTATCATTTAATGATAAGTGGAAGAATCTTCCTCAACGATTGACTAATAAGTACAATGAAGTTCAGGCTAATCCTTTGTACCAAGGACTTATACCTATTACAGCTCAAAAATGCAAAGATCTTCAATCGCTGAAATCATTAATCCATAAGGATTATCATTCTTTTTAAGACAATTTACTTCATACTAATGAATAATTACGGCCTTATATAACTATTAATGTTTGAAAGTATTTAAAAAAAAAATTTCATTATATATTATATGTATGTTAAATATGAATAAATTAGTTTAAAATAAATTCCACGTTTTAAGTTATTAAAATTTGATCTTAGAAAACATTTATTCCGAGCACTTTAAATAAAATACTGCATTTATTTATACATGTAAAACCTCGTAACTGACATTTCATGGTAAACTTAGCGGATCGTAAACTCGTATCTCAAAATTTAATCAAAAACTTAAACTTAAAATAATTTCTTAAGCATAATTAACATATATATCTATAAGAAGTTTATAAAACTTTCAAATTAACAACAAATATTCAAAAGCTTTTTTTTAGATTTTCTAATAAATTTTTTTTTGTCTCTCTTGTAAAGTAGTGTTTTGTAAGATACGAGGTTACGTCAGAATACCCACGAAATATGCTAAACCTTTAAAAACTTTGGTTAAAAATTTTATGCAATCAAACAACAAAATCTAGTCGAACAATAAACAATTTTTCTTCGACCTGATAAATCTGTGACGAATTTGAAATGTATATGTATGTATGTATGTATGTATGTATGTAAAATATACATTTGTGATAGTCTGACATTTAAATATAACAAAATGGGACATAACATTGTTGTCCATTCAGTATAAGATTAATTAGAAAGTAATGTAAATTGAAACCATTCATTCAAAAGGACTCAATGGAATTTTAATCGTACCTGTTTCAACAGTGTTACGAGACACCTTTAAATCATTAAAATTCTATTGTAAGATTTTCAAATCACTAAATTATTAAAGCATGCACGTACGTACGTGCATTTATTGGTCGTATCAGCACATCTTGGGTGGTGAATATGATAAAAACCTACCAGAAATGACAGTTTTCTATTTTACGAGGACACCATCCAACCACATCGGCTATAGACCAAATAAATGATTTAAACGGAGTATTTATACATTTATTACTTGTGCACTCGTTTAACATGCACACGACTTCTTTAATAAGGGTAACCTACCGGTATGTGGGATTTGTTAGTGTCATTAAGCGAACACAAATCTTTTTCACCTTTCTAAATCCAAAACATTAAATCAATTGTTTTAAAATTCATTACGTGATCGTGCAACTAGAGGAAAAGACGAGAGAGAAAGTATGTGTTACATTTAAAAACAGATTTCTTTTGGATTTTTCTATTTTTATTTAATTTGTGGTATCGGAAGTAAAAAATACATTTGCGGTTTTACAGGAGTTAAACAAAAAATTAAATTAAAACATTATCGATTAGA
Organism: Bellardia bayeri; assembly: GCA_950370525.1. NCBI lineage: Eukaryota > Metazoa > Arthropoda > Insecta > Diptera > Calliphoridae > Bellardia > Bellardia bayeri. The sequence continues at coordinate 44,347,780 of OX493268.1, read as the reverse complement.
CCACCCGCTGAGATTTGGATGCCTGTGTTTGCGTATGCAACTTGGACTTGGCAAAACTCTTCAGAAGTTAGACCATGACAAAACTAAAACATGTATCACATGTTGTCTTTTTCCGGACACAATTTATGTATGATGATAAAAAAAAAAATACAAATAAATAAAACCACCCAGCAATTGCTAACGGATATAAGAGAGAGTTTTTTAATTCATAAACGTTCGTCGATTCTGCATTCACATCCTGCAAGTACATTCACTTGAATATCACTTTTTGTTTACTATATACATACATACATACATAAGCAACAAAATCCATATAATTTGGTGACATTGCGAAAAAAACAGATAAAAATAAAGTAAGAACTCCCAAAAAAAAAAACTAAAACAAGCAATATGTTTTTTTTTTTAGCTTAAAGCTAAAGCAATAGTCAGCATCGTTTTTATCATTGCTCCCGTTACTGTCACCATCCCCTCCCCACCCCCATTTATGTCATCATCTCTGGCCAAGTTGTTGTGTAAATTCGTTACAATGTATTTGCGGTAGGTTACACCCACAAATTCCTGGCATATTAAAGAATTTTCATTTCTACTCCTGCTCTTCAAACATTTGCAACTACAGTATATTTGTGGCATTTTTTATGGTTGGGTGACTTTTAATATTGGTCCATTATCCATATTTTTGCCCTCATTTAATTTTTTACGTTTAAGTACTTGTGAAATTCATGAATATAAAACACATACAAAAAAATAATTCGGGATATGTTGAAAGACTTTAGCCCAGTTAGTTTTTATTACTAAACTCAGGTTCTGATTTGTTTTCTTGCTAAATCACATACAGTCAGTCACATTTAAAGTCGGGCAGGTTGGTGTTAAAAACTTTAAGACACAATTTCCAGTTTGTAATAAAAGAAACTTCATTTTGCTCTTTTGCGTTTTATCACAGAATGTCTTTTCTTTAAAAACAACGAAGAAAATTTAATCTAAGTTCCGTTAATGTACATGTGTAAAAACTGAGAAACAACAAATTTTTTTACAAGAAAAAGATGTCAAATATTCCGTTATTTTTTAAATTTCTCTGTTTGTTTGTAAACTAATTGTTCAATGTTGTCTTGTCAATCATTCAGTAAAGTTTATGAAAATTTTGCAAAATGTCAAGTAATATTAAACAGTCCACCTTGGAAGAACGCAACTGCACCTGGATGGAAAATCCGAACGAGAAATAGCAATATTAGTAAAAAAAAGCAAGTCCAAAATTCATGATATTATCGCCAGATATAAAGAAAATGGTTTGATTGCAAATAAACAACGTAGCGCTCGGTCAAAGAAACTTTCCCCTAAAGATGAATGTAGAATTTTAAGGGAAGTGAAGAAAAATCCCTTTATTTCTGCTCCTAAATTGACTGCAATGGTCAAAGAAGCATATGAGATTGAGGTTGATTCTGAAACCATAAGAAGACTTCTTCGAAAAAATTATTTTCATGGCCAAATTGCACGGAAAAAGCCACTAATTAGCAAGAAAAACCAAAATGAGCGACTTGTATTTGCTAGTCAGTATATGACTAAGGGTTATGATTTTTGGAGCAAAGTAAAAATAATTATGGTTTAGATTATCGATTTATAGGTATTGTTTACTGACGAAAGCAAATTTAATTCATTTGGGTGTGATGGAAGGGGTAAAGTGTGGCGGAAACCAAACAAAGAGCTGGAAGGCAAAACTTTAAGAAAAACTGTTAAACACGGTGGTGGATCGGTTATGGTTTGGGGTGCATGGCGTCTTCGGAAGTTGGAAATTTGCATTTAAAAAAATGGAGTAATTAATAAACAAATGAATAAATAAATAACAAGACTGAGACAAAATTTGAAAGACAGCGTAAGAAAACTCGGCATAGAAAATTACTTTCAATTCTACCAAGACAACGATCCAAAACAAAACCCCTGCACAAAGTCCCGACATCAATGTCATTGATCATTTGTGGGATGAATTAGGTCGTCGGATGCAGGACAGACAGTGCACATCAATTCAAAGTTTAAAAATTGCTTTGCAGGAAGAGTGGAGTAACATTAGTCCGGATTTGTGCAACAAGCTGTTGAAAATTATTAATAAATTGGCTATTTCAAGAAATAAAGTGAACTTATTATTCAGTGCCCGACTTTAAATGTGAGACTAAAAAGTGACCTTATTTAATTTAATCCATCCTTTACATTGAATAAAATAGTTTAGAATATATTGTTATTTTTGTTTTTGAATAAAAGATATTCTGTTATAAAATAGAAAAGATTAAAACGTAGTTTGTTGCAGCAGAACCTAAATATTGTAATTAAAAGTTTCCACGTGCCATCTACCCGACTTTAAATGTGAGTGACTGTACATACATACATATTTTTATTTCAAATAGCATTTACAAAGAAAAAAATAAAATGATTTCATAACATATTGTTATCCCATTTCTATAAAAATTAAGAAATAAAACAAATTGAATTTATATAAATGACTGGCAAAGCAATTCACTCAAAACCGAAATATTTCTGCCTAATCAGTCTTAAATCTGTTGAAAGTGGTGGTCGGTTATACTGATATAGAGGGAGCTTTCAGTGACAGGCCTTAACGCCCTCTAAGAATACAGGAATTCCATAAGTAATAAGTGGTAAGACTCATCATTGGTTATAGTTGTACTCTATGATAAGAAGCAAGAAGTATGCCGGCCATGTACATCATTTTACATCTACTACCTGTTGAGAAGTACGTGATAAAGATATCTATTAGGGATTTACTCAGGCCAATTGAGTCAATTTTATTTAGGCCGAATGAAATAAGTCATGCAGGAATCATATAGGAATACAATTTCCGATCATGGATCCGTGTTTACACGGTAATCTCGGACTACGTGATTGAGATCCTGGACAGGGATGCGTGAAAAATTCTGACAGATTACACAAATTGTTGTTACGGATGACGGATGGAAAAAGAAGTGGAAGTAAACAATACCGACACTAAAGGCCCTGGAAAATCATAGCAGCACTTTGGACTTTTGCATAATTAGCATAGAAGGTGAGTTGGTAACTATGGAAAATATTATCTGCCAATGTATTTACTAGGATTCTTAACTCTGCAATATTTCTAGGTTCCTAGCCTTTATTAATATCTACATTTTCCTTGAAAGGATTTGCAATGGACCCATTGAACTTACTAACTTACACTCTTGCTATCCGATGATTCAATTTGAATACACAATCTACCGCAAATACAGATTAACAGTCTTATTCAGAAAAAATTAAAGTAGACTTCAAATGTACTTTAAGAAAATCTATATATATAAAAATGGTGTAAAAAATGTATAGTAATTCATCAAATGAGAATGGCTGGGCCGATTTCTGTGAAATATTTTGTCAGTTGTTCATATTTTCGAGGAGAAGGTTCTAACGGAAGAAATTTTTGGAAAATCCCTCCGGAAAAGTCGGAAAATTGAAAATCGAGTTTTTGTATGAAAAATGGAAAATCTCTTCGCAAAAGTCGGAAATGGGAAATTTTGAAAATCGAGTTTTTGTATGAAATTTTGTGTGAAATTATTCCTTAATTGCTTTCCAAATGAAAAAATAGAAAGTTCTTAGTGTAAATGCGAAATGCGGAAAATTGGAAAAATCGAAAATTGATTTTTTTGTACGAAATAATTTTGTGTGAAATTATTCCTTAATGGAAAAATAGAAAGTTCTTGGTGTAAATTATGGAAAATTGCGGAAAATGCGAAATACGGAAAATTGGAAAATCTCTCCGCAAAAGTCGGAAAATTGGATAAATTGGAAAATTGATTTTTTTGTACGAAATTTTGTGTGAAAAAACTCTAAAGTTTGTCTGAAGGCTTAAAATTGGGGCGAGGCGAAGTTCGCCGGGTCCGCTTGTTTTGTATGAAAATTTTGTCTAAAAGCACACTTTAAACCTACTTTATTTTTTATGAATACGGCAGTGATACATTAATTTTTTTCTTTCAATGAATGGTTAAAAAAATGGATAGTTACGATAATAAATTCAGATTCCAAAGAGATTTTAAGCGTAGTAGTAAAAATCGTTATCTTTACTCTATAAATAATTCTAAATTATTAAAACTCCATTACCGAAATGAAAGCAAATACCATTACCGCTAAATCAGCATTACCGAAATAATACAAATTAGTGTGGACGTTTGCTTTTGGAATCTTGTCCATAACAAACAAAATTATGAAAACCTAAAACACTACTGGGAAAATAGTGTCCTTAATTTCCCTTCAATGCGCGACAATACATATGTATGTATGTATAAATACCACCGCAAAACCAAAGCACCAACAAAAGTGATGATTGCTCATAATTGCAATATTCCTCCCAACTCTTGATATTATTATAGTTAGTTCCTTCCGCTTTTTAAGTCAACTTTGTTTTTATTTTCCTTCAAAAAGATTTCTTCCGTGGCATTAGTTGGCAGTGTGAGCGCATTGTACTTTTAGCCTAAAGACTTTATTAGTGCTTGAGCAAACAAAAAAATACAACTACACCCTACAGCCTAAGAAACTAATGATATGTTTACGAATATTTCACCCACTAACAACAACGACTAGCTTACCACCCAGACATTTGCAAGGTGATTTAGTAGTCGGGGCGATTTTCTATATAACTATTTACTAGAGAAATAGTAAATAGTCTATTAGTGTTTTCACACCTAAGGTTTTAACACAAAATTTAGTTTTAACATTAAAACCAAATAATAAAACCTGGTTTTAACCGTTACGAGTGGAATATTAAATATTAAAAAAATTAAAAATAATGGAAACAGCAGCAACAACAAATAAAAAAATTAAAAGAAAACGAAGCTTTTGGACAGTGCACACAGAAAATGTTTTTGTGGAATTATGGGAGGAAAAAATGGACGAGTTAAGAGGAAAAAAGAAGAACCACCATATATATAAAGAAATGGCTGCTGAGCTGGCCCCGTTTTCGGTTTTTATATAAAAAATTTTTATTTCCGAGTACTTACTTCACATCATATAAGAAGTTCCATAATTTTAAAATATTCACTAACAAAATAAAAAATAATTTCTATTTTGGAACGCATTGCCAAATTTTTTTACTTTTTCATACAAAGGAAAACTGAAAAATATTGCTTTAAGAAATACACTTATTTCTTCAAAAAATAAATTTTATTGTCAGTGAGTTAAAATCTGATTTTATTAAAATTGTAGTGTGAACGCAAAATCAGCTGTTAATAGTTTTAGGGCCATTATTACAACTTGCCTCTAATGTTCTTAATAGTAAAAGGTAACTTTAATTAAAGTGACCTTTAAAATTTTTCGTTATTACAACTTCCTTGTAAAATAAAATAATTTATTTTCTAAAATATGGCAATACCAGTAAAAAACCGATTACTTTTGACAAATTACTGACAAGAAACAGTAAATTGTTTGTGTTTGTGAAAATATATACATAAATCAAACGTCTGCTATCCATTTCTGTTTATCAAATTATTTATTGGCAAACATATGGCAATTTCAAATACATAAACCTCACTATAAAATTTAAAGGCAAGATGATCTTCCCTTTAGCTTATCGGTCGGTTTAGGTTAAACTAAACTTATAATAACCAAATACTTCTTTTCTGTCCGTTAATATCATACCTTTAACTATTGCCAAGTTGTAATAATAGGCCTTAATGTTAAAACCAGGTTTTAACTTTAGGTGTGAAAACACTATATAATAGTACAAAAAATGCAAAGAATTTTTGTTTACCTTTTTTATTATATAAATACTAGCTGGGGCGGCATCGCTCGGTATTTACTAATGATTTGTATTTCATATAAAATTAAAAATTAAAACATAAAAATTTCAGATTTAAAAGCACTGGTAATTTACATATGGGCAATTTCACGTCAAGTGACCCAATTTTTAAAATCGATTTCTTCCGATTTGGATGAAATTCGCACCAAGGTCAGTAATATTGGATAGTAGGCTCTATCAGTCAAGAAGTGCCGGCGTTGAAGGAGGCCAAAGTTGGACATTTTGGTCATACAGGGTTTTTTTTTTAAATGAGTGTAACTTTTCACCTACCTATTGCCCCTAGCAAAAATTGTCCAAAGGACTTTAGATAGATATTTCTTCAATCATTTTTATATTAAAAAATTTTTTTAATTTTTTTTTAAATTATTTTTTTTTTAATTTTTTTTCAATTTGGGCCCTTTTTATACCCTTCATCTTCATGAGAAGGGTATATATAAGTTTGTCATTCCGTTAGTAATTTCCACAATATAATTTTCCGACCCTATAAAGTATATATATTCTGGATCCTGTCTGTATGATGAAATCAATTTTCTGAAGTCCCCAGATATCTTCGGGATCCAAATCTTCAATAATTCTGTCAGACATGCTTTCGAGAAGTTTGCTATTTAATATCAGAAAAACCGGTTTAGGCCAACCAGAGTTATGGACCAATATGTGAGAAAACCTCCATAAAAATTTTATATTTTTTGTCCATTTTATTGCAATATTTTTAAATATATTGCAGATAATACCATGAAATGGGTTGATAGTGCAGTTTTTTGTGACGAAATATTTAAAAAACGCTGATCGGATTTATGGCCTGATATTCTAGTCTTAAGTTTATTTTTAGTAGTCCCTATGTAAACTTTATTGCAATTTTCATCATTTTTTCCTTTGCATGGTATTTTGTATACGACATTGGCTTTCTCCAAAATTTCCACTTTATCTTTAGTATTGCTAAACAATTGTCCAAGACTTTTCTGCGTTATGTAGTCGAGATCTTTCAATTCTTTCTGACAGTTCTGGAACATATGTCAACGATTTATATATGGTGGGTGACTCCCTATTCTCAACATTACGTGTCAGCGTTTTTTAAATATTTCGTCACAAAAAACTGCACTATCAACCCATTGTGCCAGTACTAATCACTCACCAAACTTTGATGATGTACGAATATTACAACAAGAACAAAATTACAAACGACGCTATATGTTGGAGATGCTGAACATTATCAATACACCAACAACTATGAATTTTAAGAGCGATGTGGAGAGTGGCTGTGCAAAACAGTATAGATATGTAGTTAATAAGATCAAACAATACCCAAATTCAGTACAATCATGACGATGGTAGCGAAAACTACATAGCAAATAAGAATTTTTGTGTGATTTTTTATAAAATTTAGTAAGTTCTTGTTGATATTGTTATTACTGTTTTTTAAAATTTTTGTGAGCTTTGTATTGTTATTGATATTTTTTACTTACTTTTTTGGTGTTTTTCGTTTTTCTTATTTATAATTTGTGAAACATTAGACTACCCCTGATGAAGATATTCAAAGAATATCGAAATATTGGAAATATTTAAATAAATAAATTATAAAAAACATTTAAAACTTATGACCTCGAGCTTGAGTATTTATAAATTTGGGATCCTACAAAGAAAAGGTCGAATATTTCAAACTTTTATTAGATATAAATAATGTTAAACGGCTAAAATTGGACATGAATAATCTTTATAGGCAAATAAATTGTTGTATTAAATTTTATGGTGGTCGGCCCAGAATTGGTCACAGCTCCCATACAAGGACCACATCTGAAAAAGACATTTATTCCTATATATATCGGTACAGACTCAAAACGATGCACAGATCATTTACATATATGTATATAAAAATCATCCCACAAAGTTTTGTGAATTTCGGTCTATTTTTAACCGTATGCCCAATATAAAACCCTCTTCCGAAAATCACTTTAATACTCATAAATCTCTTAAAAATATTACACGGATCATTTACATACATGCCTAAATCAAACTGCTGTATTTTGAGAATATCGGTCCATATTTGTCAATATCCCCCACATAAAGTCCACTCTCGAAATCAACGTTAATACTAATATATATCTTAAATATACCGTTATTATCTTGAAATTCGACGTGAAATGTCCTCATATGCATGCAAATAACTGGTTAGAACCATTTCCAAAAACCAAATAAACCGACAAAAATATCTAATAAATATCGAACCAACTTTTATATGGATCAGAAATTTTGTGTATTAATATTGTTACGAATAATTTCATCAACAGATGGCGTTGATCAAACTAAGTGTTTAAGTGTGTTCTTAAATCGTAATATAAGTATGTAAAAAGACAGTGTGTTTATTTTTAATTGTGTTTGTGTACATTTAAAAAAATAAAGACTCGTTATATTTTCTTCAAACTACTTGACGCTTTTATTTTGCAATTAAAAAGAATCCGGTTTATTTAAAGGAAAAAAAACACCGTTTTTAAAAGGTAAAAACGTAACAATATAATATATGTATATACATAATATAATTATGCATCCACAACAAAGGTGAAGGGTATATAAGATTCGGCATAGCCGAATATAGCTCTCTTACTTGTTTAGTATTGTTATTGGTCTGAACATTCTAGACATGAACATTCTATTATCTTAGCTCCGAACCATCCAGAAATTATGGTTTGTGTATAACTAAGGGATGCCAGTCCCGAAATCCCGGGATTTTTCGAGATTAATAAAACCCGAAAATTAGTATTTGTTTAAAAGATACTGAAAAGTAATAATGTTTTTATCCGCTTTTTTGGCATACACAAATAAAAAACATCTTCACTTAAAACAAATCAATTCTTTTTTAGCATTTTTAATAAAAGAGATCTAATAAAAGATTCCATACTAATAGCCATACATAAATACCGACGAAAATCGGAACGTATTTTTACGCTGAGCATTAGCGCTGATACTGATACTGATACTTATGTCAAAACGATAAAAACAGGGTTATCAAACAAATAAATAAAACGACCCTGTTTATTGTAACTGCTGGACCAAGGCATATTTATTATAAGGTAGTGTTGAAGACACAGCTGATTTTTTTTTTGTTACTTTTGTATTGTCAAACGTTGTTTATGTTTACAAATTTCTAATTGTCAAAATGCTTATAAGTGTCAAAATTTGTTTATTATTATTGTTGTCGTTTTCTATTTTCATCACATACCTGAATCAGTGATGGAAAATGGGTTTTCGTTTTTCGTACCAACTATATAAATAAAATGTACTTTTTAGACCTCCATGGTACCATTTTTAATATTTGTTATACAGTAGACGCTCAGAAATTAGAACTCTCAGTAATTAGAATTTCCAGAAATGAGAATCAGTCATTTCATTGCATTAAGCACTCTAATATTAGAACTAAAAATTCTAATTTCCGAGCGTTTTTTTTTTCTTTTTCGTTATAAACATTAAAATTTTGGCAGTTTAGTTTAACCAAATAGAAAACAAAAAGGGGAATCCCATTTTAGTAAATGTTTTACAAATTTTGTTGATGTTGTTTGTGTTAATTGTTAACTTTAGATGAACTTGTTATTTTTTGTTATGTTTCGTTATGTTTTTCATAGTTTTTATGTTAAATAAACTAAAATGAAAACGAAGTCTTAGTTTTTTAATAGCTTTATTGTAAAATTTACCTAAATTTTAGTATAAAAACCCGTCCAGAAATTAGAATAATTCGAATCGCCCTAAAAACAAAGTGGTTCTAATTTCCGAGCGTCTACTGTATAATCCTAAAACTTTACCACAAATTTACTTTATCGAAAATTTGATATATCTTATAATATTATTCTTTTTTGCTTGCACTATTACACAAATAGTAACTTATGTCACAGAATTTAATTCCATTCAAAAGTGGAATTAATTCCATTTTTTGCTTCTATAGAAAAAGCAAAACGAAAAATTTGTTCGGAATAAAATCAATTGTTCGTTTTACGTTTTCTTTAGAAGCAAAATACGGAAATAATTCCACTTCCGAACGGAATTAAATTCTGTGACATGATATTTATCTGTTTCATCTAAAATACCAAATTTTTATGCAACAGTATTTTGAAATTGTACCATATTATTCGTGGTAGTACCACGGTACCAACTGTGTTTAAAATGTATCAAAAAAAGTACAATTGTACCATGTTTGCCATCAGTGGCCTGAATAAATACAAATAAAAATACGAATGTTTGTAATTTTCAGTCAGCTGTTTTTGACATCAAAGAAGTCAAAGCAAAAACAAATAACCATGTTGTTTTTGTATTGTTGTAATGTGGCTACTACCTTATAATCAATATGCCTTGTGCTGGACATTGTTGTTTTATTTCTCTTTTGTTTTCTTTTGCAACTAACGTCACCATGGTGAAATAACTCTACAAGGTGATGACAATATTACAACAGAAACAACATGGTATTTTTGTTTTTGCTTTCATGTTTGTAATGTCAAAAACAACTGGTTATTGTTTACAAACATTTTTGCAGGAAAAATAAATATACATACAATTTTTTTAATTTCAAGATGAAAATAAAAATAATTTATAAATTTGTTAATTTATGAAACATTTAATTTATGGGCAATTGTTTTTTTCACTTTTTTTGCATAACTTGAAACGTTTGCTATTTTTTTAACACAACTTGAGCATACATACATACATATGTATATAAAGTTTGACATAACGAACATGACTAAAATAAAAAAACAGATGGCGTTTCAACACCACCTTGTAGAGTTATTTCACCATGAACTTCACTGTGAAACGCCTTGTCAAAATCGGATTTTCCAATAGCAAAGCGTTGCCGCCGCGTTGTTTCGGTATGCTCCATACAAAATGTATGAGCATGAGAAATTTTGATATTTAAAAAACGCTTTCCGTCGGTATTTAGGTATGGCTGTAAATCACTAATTGAAAAAGTCAAAAACATTTCAAAATTTTACAACAAAAATAGAAATGTTACAAAAGACTCGTATGTTGATGAAATAAAGGTGAAAGAATAAAAATTAATTTTGAATTACCAAACTCGAACGCACTATTTGATGTGTCTACGGTTTATGGAATTGGAAATTTCTATAAAAAAAGCTTTTTTAGTTGATTTTAACCCTGCCTTTACACATGCAAGTACTTGCATGTGAGTGCTGTGTACGTATTATATACGAAAACTTATTCAAAAAACTCGACTAGCTCTGCAAGTGAAAAAAATGTGAGTGTATTAGTAAAAAATGTGAGTGTATTGAGTTTTTCGAACTATTACTTTCATGTGTAAATGCCGGGTAAAGCTCAACAGATGAAAGATGAAGAATTTGTTTTATTTACATAATAAAATTTGTAGTTGTCATTTTAAATCCGGTTAAAGTAAAAAGTGAATGAATGCGTTTTTCGAAGTACGATGATGATTGTACGAGTATGTATCATTATGTAATTTACCTTTTGAAGATAGTTTTTTTATGGCTGAATATTTATTTATATATTGTTAGTTAATACAGCAACCATCGCGTAAAACTATAAAAAGGCCCCATTGCCTACTTTTAGGGTGACAAATTTTCAATGACCTTGAAAATTTTGAATAACGATACATATTTGTGGTGAATTTCTAAAAACACACCACGATTTTTTTTAAAAACAAAATTCTCTGGTGGATTCTTTCTCTACCTCCTCTGCTGCTTGCTTGCTGTGTCTCTTCGAAAATAAAAAACTCGGTGGTTTATTTATGCGAACTTTAAAAAATACGGGAATTTTGTAATTTCGTTTGTCTTTAACAGGTGCTGCCTGCCTCATCTATCTATGTATTTTTGTTATAAGTTTTCCGAAACAAAATTTAGTGTTTGTTGTCAAGCTGTTTTTTTAGAAACGTCAAAAATTTATACATATATTAGCGATTTTGGGAATAATATGGGAATTTTGGAATGCCATTCATTGCTTGCAAATAAATTCTGACTTACGACTCAATGCTATTTTATGCAGAACTGAACCTTTAAATGAAAGATGGCCGTTTTCGTGATTCCGGCAGCTGTTATACAGTAACTGTTGAAAGATAGTCGAACTCCTGAAGTCAAATGATGAATTAGTATAGCACGAACCACACTTCTTTACATTATCTAACTCAGCCAGAAGACTAGGTATAGATGTAAGTGACTAACGCTTTACGATCCATTTCGAGCTTCCCTACTTTTTTAAAGAAAAAAAAAACAGAAAATGCATATTTAATTGGGAAGCTTTATTATCATTTGAAAGAACATTCTTTGGCATTTATTTTTTGATGATTATGTCTATCAAATGTTGGCCGTTGCTGCGTCGCAGATGGTCTATCCGTTGATACCAAATTTCGATGACTCGTTCGGGCATTTCGACTGTAATTGGCGAATGCCACGCGTAATGTTTTCCTCCAAGTCCTGAATCGAAGCGGGTTTGCTCGAATAATCTTTCCATATTCCACATATGTATGCTTTCACCTGAAAAATTTATTTTTACTTCAGATTATTTAAATATATACCATTTGTACATTTTTTAAAGTGTTTACTTAAATTTCTGTTAAAATATTTAAAATTTGAGCTTAAATTTCCTTTTTTTTAACAAATTATCTTCTCGGTGAATTTTTGTTTTTCATCACATTCTTTTTGATAGAAAGAAACAAATGGAATACTACATTTACACTTACGCAAAATCTAGTACTTAAGGGATTTTGAGTGAAATCTTCTATTTCTACTAGATTTCCCATACAAACAAAATCTAGTTCGTCACGAGATTTTGGCAAAATCTTGCAATACAACTCTGAATTTCATACTAAAGTACTAAAGAATACAGGGGCCAAATCATAGCATTTGTGATCGAATGAGCTATCGTATCGAAAAATGATTTCGATATCGAAATTATGATAAAATGTACTAAATTTCTTGCTCGATATCGAATGCCATAATCTCAAATAAGAAAATTACGATAATTTTTACTCGATATCGAATGCGGTGATTTGGCCCCAGCACTGAACAAGAAAAATTTGACAGTTCCACTAAAATAAATTAAAAAAAAATAAAAAAAAAAGAGCGGGATATAAAATAAATTTGCGGCAAACTACACCGTATAATAAATAAATAAACATTTTGGAAATGGATAAACCAATAATAAATAAGGGGTATGTTAATTTTTATATTAATATAAACTGTAATGCTACAAGCGAGCTTAATTTACAGAAAACGTTTCTTCTGGCATAATAGGCACATCTTTCTCATAAAACGAGCCATGACGAATGGACATACTTTTACGTGTGTCCATTCCAACCTCCTATATAATAAAATCCAACAATATGTCAAAAAGTAGTAGGGTAAACGCCAAAAATTTTCTTTAAGATTTTAATTAAAATCTACTAGATTTTGCGTAAATGTAGTAGAACATGAAAATCGAATTTGTGTTTAAAAAGTGTTGCCATCACATCTGTTTTTTTTTAGTTCGCTTTTGAAACGAGATTGATTTCTATCACATACTTGATAAATTTCGTTGTTAATTTCTTCCATCTCTAGCAATTAACCAATCGCAAATATCTATCTGGCAACATTAAAGTAAAATTATACTTGACAAAAAAGTGAAAACAGCTGAGTCTTTTTCTTCATTGTTATTTTTTTTGCTCTTCTCATTTGTTTGTTATTTTTTAATATATTGTAAGATATGTTTTTGTAATTCACAAAATCCTATCTACCTAAATAATGAACTATTGCAATTAAAATATTTCGATAAAAAAGAAAAATCAAATAAACTTGCTGAGAAAGAAATAACAATAAGTACGTACTTAAGTAAACCAAAAACAATTTGTTTCAGAGTGAAATAAAATTCCTAAGACGCAAATTGAATGCAGACATTAAAGGACAACAAATTACAAGTCTTTGAAATTGTGTTTTCACTGAGTTTTCTAGCAAATATATTTTGAGCAAACGCTTTGGCACCAATAACTGCTTATGGGTAATAGTATTACATATGAATTTGAAGACTTCGACGATTATGTGAGCGACGATAGTTCGTTGAGTTTCGATAATGCTGACCATTTAAGTTTCGCTTACTCTATGGTGCTGTCTCAGATTGCTCGACAAGATAAAGAAATGCCACCAGTTATACGTAAGAAACCAGATTTAAGAATATTTCGTGTGAGTTTTGAGATTTCCTAAGGAAGTGTGGATAGTTTAGAAGTACATAATAATTTACTGTTTTTTCATTTTCCAGCATACTATGATGTACAAAGAGATCAAGGCTCTGAGTGGGTTTCCTGCCAATAGTAAGAAACCCAATGAACGTTGGTGCCTAGCACGCGGTTTAATGAAACGCGAAAATGGCATTTCCGTTTGTAAAGGTGGCGCATTCAGCGCCAATCAACAAAGACGAATCAGCAACTTCTTTGTTCCTAACAAAAAAGTTGATCGCTTAATGTCGTTAGACTCTAAGATTTATATTTGTAAATTTAACAATGATGGCTCACGTCTGCTAACTGCCACCCAAGATGGTACGGTACGTATATTTGACGCCTCTAAAGGAACGTACCATCGCATCCAACGACTCAAGGTCAGGGATGTTAATTGGAGTATATTGGATGTAGATTTCAGTCCTTGCGGACGTTTCTTTACTCATTCCACATGGGAAGATGTTTGTAAGTAGAAGAAACCCATTTTTAAATAGAAATTTAAAACAAGTAACATATTTAATACCTATAAAACATTTTTAAGTTCACGTTACTCCCATGGAAGGAGATGGCACTGATTCTGTAAACTACAACATTGGTAATGAAACATATCGCGCCGGTATGTTTTCGGTGCGATTTTCACCATGTGGTCGCAATATGATTGCAGGGCTCACCAATTCTAAAATAGTTGTGTGCGATCGTGAAACTCGCCATATTTCAACCATTCGTACAGAAAATTCATTTTCGGTTGATATTAATGCCGTCAGCTATGTGAGCGATCAAGATCCAAATTTAATTGTAAGTGGATGCCATAATGGCATTATAAAACTTTGGGACCTTCGGTGTTCGAGTGGATGTTCTCATCGCTCTACAAAAGCTAGTAGTGTTTTTCTAGGACATTTTGATAGCATTACTTACATAGACCCACGAAACGATGGTTATTATGTGTTGAGCAATTCCAAAGATCAAAGTATTAAAATATGGGATTTACGTCAACCAACACCGAAAAGTAAGTTACGAAGTCATCCAAATTCCCCATTAATTTCTTGGGATTATCGCGTTAGCCAGGTGCCTAGAGAATGTAAGTATGCTAATTGTCACTCATTGAAATGTTTTACTAGTTTGTATAATCTTTTGTTAGATTATAATCCCACCAAAGTTTTAGATGGAGATGTCAGTGTTATGACCTATCGGGGTCATCGTGTTACCAAAACTTTGTTGCGCGCTAGATTTTCACCAGCAGCCCAGACAGGTCAACGTTATATATACACCGGTTGTAGTACAGGAAGAATTATTAGTAAGTATGACTATACAAACGTAATTTTTGCCTACTTCATGAAATCATAACTGTAAATATATTTTAGTTTATGATGTTTTAACTGGTCATATTAAAGAGGCCATCGAAAGTCATCGCCATGTAATAAGAGATTTACATTGGCATCCTCTTCGAGATGAAATTGTCTCTGGTTCGGTGAGCAAATTTTAAAGTAATAATTTTAGCTAAGTTTTTTATGATTCTTTTTATTTCAGTGGGATTCCCAAGTAAACTTAAATATGTACAAAAATAAACCAAATCTTAAAAGAAGTAGTACAGAGCAAATTGAAAGGCCTTTGCGTCGATCACGTCGTATAGCTCATCGCAAAGGAGAATTGGATGCCGAAGAAGATGAAGAAGACGAAGAAAATGAGTTTTAATAGCTGCAATTCTATATATATATATATAAATTTTCTTGAGATACTTTATAGAATAACACTGTACACCACTAAACTGCATATACATATATAAAGAGTATATACTCCAGTTTCCACCTTCCTCAAATCTAACTTGTTAACACATTTCTCTCACAGTGTAAGTGTATAAATTAGTATAACAATGAATGTTAAAAATAGTTTTTTCATTTTCCTAACATTAATTACTCGTAAATTTTGAAGTATATATAATACATGACTTTATTTTAGTTTAGCGTTTAATTTTACTGCGCCTACAAGAGAAAAGGAAATTAATCATTTTTATTTTTTATATATGGCTATGAAATAATGAAATTTATTTGATTTTCTTTTTATTATTTCTTTTGTTTTCTTTATTAATTTTTCTATGAGTTGGAGCAAAGTAATTTAGAATATTTTTAATAAAATTAAATATAATATGGTAAAATTAAGCAATTTTAATTAAATCAATAGCTCACATTATATCAGTAATAGACGCTGTGGCCAGTGCTAAATAACAGGTAATCAAGTATCAACAAGTTTTTTTTAAATCAATATTGTCAACTAAGCAATAATAGCATGAAACATTCTCCGAATATCGTTTTTATTATTTACAAGATTTTTATGTTTTCAAAATATCTGATTAAAATTTCCAAAAATTGTCGAATCAAATTTTTAATGCTAATTTAACTAAAGCCGAAAAAAATTGTTTCGATTGAAACTTTCAACGGAAACAAATCAAAAAGTATTATTATAGAATATTGTGGTTATATCTTAGCCATATGTCTGATATATTGATACCATATCTGGGAATTTGTATCAACCAATACACTGCCAGACAAGCCAACTACCAAATGAATACTGTAGAAATACTATGAGTCTCAACAAATTATTTGATTTTTTTAAGATAATGAAAATCCCAAAATCTATCCATCAATTGAAATTTAAAAGTTTCGTTTTGTTGTATATTTGGTTGAATAATAGATTCGGTTATGAAAAAAAAATTTAAGTTGAACTATAATGCTTTCATAATTTTAAAAAAATCAAAAAATTCACTGGTGCTTACACACTTTTGAAGTTGTGTGTATATGTAGATTATTATTAATTTTGTATATGAGCTAAATATTCACTCTGTATGGGAGCTGCCACGCCCACTGGTATGATCCCGCTCAATTTTCCCATGACTATTCCTAATATAATCAACGTGCACAAATTTCTAAGACTCTGGCTATTATAGAACTGTAGATATATGTATTAAATATATACTTTGTATGGGAGCTGACGCGCCCACAGGTCCGATCACGCCCATTTTTCCCATGACTATTCACATTAACAAATAATCAACGTGCACAAA
Organism: Bellardia bayeri; assembly: GCA_950370525.1. Lineage (NCBI taxonomy): Eukaryota > Metazoa > Arthropoda > Insecta > Diptera > Calliphoridae > Bellardia > Bellardia bayeri. Next base: position 44,330,728 of record OX493268.1, on the reverse strand, counting down.
TTTCGAAGACTATGGCTATTATAGTACTGTAGATATATGATATTAAATATGTACTTTGTATGGGAGCTGCCACTCCCAATAGCTTTCAATAATACAATTAATTTACTTTCCCTAACACCTTGGGTTAATTTATTAAAATGTATATAATGTATGTAATATTTAATTTAAATAAATTTAACTTCAATTTAATAATTTTTTTTCGTTTGACTCCCATGCACTTTTCACGAATAGAGGTTATGTAGGAGTCCGTGTCGTGATACTTAACGCCGCCACACGCCGATTAAGCACATAATATAGGGTTATCTCGTTATTTTATTGAGTTACGGTGCAAAACACACAAAAAAACTAAATATTGCGCCATCTATCGGACGAACTTCAAACTACACAAAAACACTACTCACGGCCCATAGAGCGTGCATATAAAATTTGGTCAAAATCGGTCCAGTAGTTTTTGAGTTTAGCGATCACGAACATACACGTAATTTTTATATACATATATAGAGAAGAGATAAATTGATATACAACAATATGTACATTCGAGATCTAAAAAAAGGGTTTTTACTTTTTTGTCACATTCAATATGATCTCCTCTTCTCTCCTCTGGTTTAAAATGTTCCATACATATGCGCGAAGTTTTTGGATTTATTTTATTTTCCGGCAACAAAAACTTATCCATTGCTTTAATAACTTTGGATCTGCCTGAAAGTTAAATAAACTGATTGTACGCGGCTTTTTCTGGAGGTTAAATTGAATTACGAAGAGGATCTTATATGGGAATTTTGACTATTTATGAACTGACTATTATAAAATTAGGTGTCATCCTATTTTTACATAAGAAACTCATTTTTGTTAGTTTTATTCGGATAACAACATTTTTAAGAGATTTATGGTCCTTAAAGTGATTTCGGGAAGTGGGCCCAATATGGGAGCTACGACTAGTTATGGCCCGATCATCATAAAACTTTACCATATTATATGTATGTGTACGAAACATATTTGTGTTCAATATTATTTGGAAACTAACATTTTTAAAAGAGTTATGCTCTTTTAGGTGATTTTCGGAAGTGGGCCTTATATAAGAGCTACGACTGATTATGGACCGATCTTCATGAAATTTGTAGATGTGATTTAGCTTCATTTATAACTCATTTGTGGTGAAATTTGTTTGCATACTTGCATAATTCAAAGATTTATGACCGGTAAACCCCAATTTCGGGAGGACATTTGTATGGGGCCAGGTGAAATAATGGACCGATTTCCACCAGTTTCAATCCCATCCATCCTTGGGCCGAAAAAATATCACGTACCAAATTTTATCGATTCTGAGTCGATAGGTATACTTTAAGGTGGGTGTTGGACCAATATTTATTAGCGTTACAAACATCAGCACAAATCCAATATACCCTCCCCACTATTGTGGTATAGGGTACAAAAACATTTTTCCACAGAGCATGATAAATGGTCAGATTACAAGGTGAGGCTTCTTTTGGTTGAATTCGATCTCAATAACATTATTTACAAGAGATTTATGGGTGGCATGTAGAAGTGGACCATTTTTGGACTGATAGCTACTAAATCCAGTATTCCCTAATGTAATTTCTATATATTTTAGGCTTGGGTTGGTTAGAATCCATGGGTAGCCATTCTTAGGAAACATCTCACTTGGGTCCATCATGTTAATCCCATTGTGTTACCCCCATTGATAGACAAATCATCCAGATTCCTTGTCGAAAGTGGAGATGCATTTTGGATAGCTCCCCCAAACTCCCTTTTGTTGATAGGGCCGAATATTTGCAGAGAAGATGGATGATTGTTTTCTCTTCCTCCTCGTATGACAGCTTCTACAGTAATCATTGTACTGTAGACCTAGTCTTCTGGCGTGTGCTCCAAAAGTACAGTTACCTGTAAATAAAGAGACAATAAGCCTTATTAGGTTACGACGAAGGCTAAGCAATAAATTCGTCCTTCCCACATCAAATACAGGCCATATGGACCTTGAAATAGAACAAGTGGTTTCATTCGACCACTTTTCCTGAGCAAGTCTAAACATTTCGTTTTGAACATGTATTTTCAAACTCGTAATGGTGATGCCAGTAAAAGGATCAATTGCTTCATCGGTCAACTTTGTACCCTTCCTAGCCAGATCATCAGCAATATAGTTGCCCTGTACTGAACTATGTCCAGGGACCCATATTAGCGTAATCCTAAAATGTTTCGCTATCTTGTTCAGAGACACCAGGCATTCTGTGGTTAACCTAGACGTCGAGTAGACACCTGCTATACTTTTTACGGCCGCTTTGCTGTCAGTAAATACACATACATGTGTACATATGTATATCTCCAAATATTCGATAATACCTCAACCAGTTAGCAGCCCGCTTTATGACAGAGATCTCTGCTTGAAGAATAGAGCAGAAATGCGGAAGCTTGATATAGGATTTGATCTCAAATTTTTGAACGAAGAATCCGCCACCAACTTATTACACCATTGGAGGGATAGAGTCCATCTATCCATAAGTTTCTATTCGGGATACATCGCATATCCGGGGTGCAGTAAACGACGTTGCTATGACCATCCTCATAGTGTCCCAATAGCAGAGTGGCCATAGTCTCTTTGAAGAAACCAGCCTTTAGTCTCACAGCTGAGTTGAGAGCCAATTGACTTGCCATCAAATCTACTGGTAGTCAGTTCAACATAGCAACCAGTGCTTTTGATGGCATTGTTCTTACCGCAACTGTAATCAGAATGACGTAGTTCCAAAATACACTGTGTGGAATTCTTAGGTACATGTCACCACACCAGTACTCCATAGAATAGAATGTGCTTTATAACAGCATTGACGATCCAATCGATACTTTTGGGATTAATTCCCTCGTTGATTCCAATTGATTTTTTGCATAAGTATATTAATCCTGTTCTGAGTGTTAAGAGTCCAGGATAATTTTCTATCTAGAATAATGCCAATGTATTTAGTACTTTCCACAATCTTTAGTCTAATACCATTCAATTTCGATGGAATAAATTTATTTTATACCTCCTTGTGAAAATGATTAGTTCCGTTTTAACAGGGTTCACGATTAGTCCACATGATTTACTCCAGTTACTCAGTGTGCTAAGTGCTGCCTCCATAAATCTTGATATTGTATCGCATCGTCCGCATGCGCAACTGTATTTATTCTCCTACTGTCTATTTAAATCAGCAGGCAGTTCATAGCCAAATTTCACAATAGAGGGGATAGAACTCCACATAGAACATATGACCCTATTACCAAGTAATTAGCAGATACTTTGATCAACACTCAATCTATTCAACTCAGAAAGAATAGATAACGTTATTAAAGGTCCCCTCTATATCCAGAAAGGCAACAAGGGAATTCTACTTGTGTACCAGTTACTCCTCAATGTAGCTTACTAGTGAATGCAGAGCAGTCTCAACAGACTTAATCTTGGTGTAGGCATGCGGATTCAATGAGATTAGCTTAGTTGGAAGAGTCTTTAGCAAGAAAGACGCTGGACTAATTGGTTTGTAGTCCTTATAGTAGTCCATAGTGATGGTTCTTTTAATACAAGCCTTATACATATATACATATTAATGAGCCAAGGGATGACCATGTTCTCATTTTTCAAAAGATCTGCTGGAATAAAACCATCTAGTCCCGGTGACGTATACGGACCAAAGCTATTTATCGCTTATCATATTCTCTCGTAATTTATCTGGACAGAGTTAATATGAGAAGCGTCTTTCAAGTCCAAATTGTTAACTGGAGCACAGCCTGGGAATTGAGCACATTAAGGGTCTCTTTACTACTCAAGGTTCAGCTACTGCAGGATTTCTGAATGTAGCTTGGTACAACCGGTGAGGTTGCTAATATTTTATGAAGTTTGTTTGTCTCGGATGAGGCGGCTTAGTGGCTTCCTTCGCAGCAGTGCCCGAAGCAGAGAGTTTTACCACTTATGCGATACGGACCTGAACGGGTTTTAGATGTACTTGGAGAGAAATCCAGAGGTACCTCACCGCTAACGTCACAACCACGTGTAATGATGGGTTTTTTACATTCCAGCAACCCGGGTATGCCAGATTGGCTTCCTGCGACACCAGTAGCTTGCAGACTAGCCTGGCTCGGTGTAGTCACCTGACTACCCTAAGTAGCAGTAGCATTCGACTCACCACAGTCACACCATCGCTGTGGAATTGCCATATACAATTATTTCTAGATTAAAACTTCTTATCTGTGAAAAAATTTATTCGAGCTCGATATGTATTAGACATTTTTGTGGATTAAATTGTTTTTCGGCAATGATCCTTAGGTATATATCAGCTATGACAAATCACGGGCCGATCTTCTTAAATTTCGGAACAGAAAATGTTGTGCATATTAGGATATCACACGTCAAATTTCAACATAATAATGATATCTTTAAGATACAAAATAGTATTAAAGTGAATTTTGGAAGTGGACCTTATATTGGGGAAATATGGACAGATGTTCTTAAAATCCAGCAGTTTAATTTTGGTATATATGTAAATGGTGCGTGTAAAATGAACCGTTAGTTATAAGAGATTTATGAGTATTGAAGTAATTTTAGGAAGGAAGGGAATATGGTCAAATATGGACCGAAATTCACAAGAATCTGTAGTATGATTTTTGGCCGGATGGTATTTTGTCAAAGATGCTACAAAGTGCAAAAAGGTATATCATTCCCTGACTTCATAGAATTTTTACTCTCTGTCTCTCCCTCAACCATATTCCGGTTAACTGGGTGAGAGTCAAGGTCGTTTTTATTCCCAAAATTGGCAAAAGAAGTCATGAGAAGGCAAAGGACTTTCGTCCAATTAGTCTTTCATCTTTCCAGCTTAAAACGTTGGAAAGACTCATTGACGCTCACTTTAGGCATCGCCTAGAGGGTTCAACATGGCTCTCAAATAGTCAGCATGCCTACCTTAAGGGTCGTTCTACAGAGTCAGCTTACTGGATATAAAGGGTGCTTTCAATAATGTAACTACTCTTGCAATTCAGCAAGCGCTTACTAACCTAGACGTTGAAGAGGTTGAAAGAGTTATAGAGAGATCTCTCGAATTTAAATAATATACAATGGGACACTATGCACTGAGGTAGCCGGGTCAAAACTCAATGACCTACTGAGATATCTCACAGCTACAGGCTGGGTCTAGCAAGCACGACTTTTTGTACACATTTTAGTTACATTATGATGTAAACGACATTAAATTTGACGAGTGGTGTGGTCTTATTAAAACGGGGTCCCTGCGACTCTACTTAAGTGTTAGCACGTAGTGAACTACCACGTAAACCAACCAGCCAACCATGATTTTTGTGTATATGTAAAAGTTTCATGTTTGTACCGATAATTATAAGATATAAAAGATTAATGACTTTTTCGGATGTGATTGTTATATGGGAGCTATGACCAATATTTGTATCAGATTTATACATATTTAAGTGAATTTTGGAAGTGTACTTTATATGGGGTCTATGGTCAAACATGGACCGAACTAAACGAAATTTTGTTTTGCGATTTATTTTTTCATGAAACTTATTTTTGCTGAATTTTTTATTGATATTCCAATTTTATAGGCATTTATGTATCATTGAGTCATATTTCGGGAAGATATGGGGGCTATGAGAAATCTTGAATCGATTCTCACTATTTTCCTCACACCTTCTTCTTTTATCATAAAAGTAACGCGTAAACAATTTCATGGTATTATCTGCAATATGTATACATATGTATTGAAAAAACAAATTACAAAAAAAATGGATAAAAAATATAAAACTTTTATGGCGGTTGCCTCTTATTTTGATACATAACTTTACTATACCGATTTTGCTGATTTTCAATACCAAACTTACCTAAAAAACAAAACATTTTTTTCTGGAAATTTCGTTAGCTTTAGTTGTGTGTTTTGAACGTGAGAGCATTTTACACAGACGGACATAGCTCAATGGACTAAAAATTTCATAAGGATCAAGAATATACAAATATACCTTGTTGGGTCTCAGATGAATGTTAACAAAGTTTCACATGGATTGACAAACGTAATATACCGTCATTACCACTTGTGGTGGTTAAGGGTATAAAAAGGGTAAGGTTGTAAGGTGAGGCTTATTTTAGCCGAACTTCACCTCAATAACGTTATTTACAAGAATTTATAGGTGTTATAGTGGAAGTGGATCAATTATAGACTGATATCTATAAAATCCAGTATCCAGTAATGTGATTTCTATGTATTTGAGGCTAATTAATGTAGAATTTCGTCTTAATAACGTAGTTTAATGGCTGTTTTAATACTCGGAAGTTTATTTGGGAGCTATTACCAAACATGAACTGACAACTACAAAATTCAAAAGTACAATTGCCATATGAAGGATATTAGTAGAATTTTTGGATTAAAGTTACTGATTGGTATAACATTTTGTTTTGATATCGATATATATTAGAAATTTTTGTGGATTTACTTGTTTTTTGTTGTTGGTGCTTATATGGGAGCTATATAAAATTTGGCATAGAGATTTTTATATATGGGCAACTTCAAAAATTTACGGCACTTAGAATTTTTTTTTTGTCTGACATCAATGTCGATTTGCGTGTGTATAAACCATATTTGAGCATGTAAAATCCTTTCGCGTTAATAATTTTTACTGCGGTTTAAAGTTAAAAATTAAAAAAAATATAAAAATTACAATTTTTGAGGTTAGAAACATTTTTTTCCTCCATTTAATTTTAAATCTTTAAAATTTTTTCGTGCGTTTTCAATTGGAGTATCAAGTTCAGTAAAGTCTTCTATTCGATGTACGTTTCAGCGCAATTGATACAGCGCTTTAGTTGTCACAAAGCAAAATATTTGGGAAAAACTGCCGCGCCCGTGTTGGATAAAATTCTTTTCTTTTGCACTTTATCAGTTTAGTCCGTCGCGAAGAATCTATTTAAATACCTAAACATGTTCCCATGCCATGTTTTGATATAAAAAAGCTTAAAAACAAATGGGTTTTTTACAAAAATTTTCAAAAGTTCATAAAACTTTTACGTTTAAAAAATTTAAAGTGCGTTTTCGCCTCGGAGGTACCCTTTATGAAGTTACTCATATCACGCAATACACTACCCAACTTAAAAGAGAATTCAGATTGTCAGACGCAAAAAAGATACATTTTTACAAAATTTACGCTAATTTCTTTTAAGTTTGTGATCTCCGTGATACGTTATTGGTGCGCTGACACCAACTTGATATACCTCAAACTTTATACAATTATGCAGTTTTTTTAATTCTGCATTTAAAACTCATTTTTATTAATTAAGCGGCGCAAAAATCCTATGTAAAATCTTCAAAAAGTTCAAAATTTTTAAAATTTTCGTTTCACTTGTAAACCACATGCAACTTTTCATGTGGTTTACAGCAGCGATATCAATTTTTTTTGTGGATATATCCTAGTGCCTATATTTTGTATTGGTTTGGATCTGAAAGCTAAAAACTATTACAATGAAAACGGAATGGATGAAAAAACTCTTCCAAGTTTCAAGTCGTTTTTTAATTTTTCGAATTTTTGATGACCACCAATTCTTAAGGTGAAGACTTTTCAACGTAAAACTTTGCACGTCATATCATTCAAGTATAGTCATCCAAACCCTGTACAACGTTTTTTGCAATTCATAAACCTTAACGGTGCTCAAAAAATTTGAAATACCCCATATATGAAAATATATCAAGTCGAATTTCAACAAAATATAGGTATATTTAAGGCAGATATGAGTATTTAAGTATTTTTCTGAAGTGGACCTTATATGATCAAATATGGATCTGATTCCGTGATTTATACGTATTTATGTGATTTTCGGAAGTGGACTTTGTATGGAGGCTATGGACAAACATGGACCGAACCAAAGCAAATATTGTTTTGTGATTTAATTTATTTTTGCTGAATTTTGTACAGATATTGTCATTTTAAAGGTATTTATTAACAATTTAGCCATATTTCGAGAAGAAATTTCTACAAGGGCTATGATAAATGATGGACCGATATTTACTATTTTTTGTTCTTTACTATAGTTTGTCCTTTTATCATAAAAATTACTTGTGTAAAATTGCATGGCTTTATCTACAAAATATTTAAACAAATTAGCAAAAAAATGTGTGAAAAATATAATTTTTTTGAGGTTGTCTCAAATTTGGTTTATAACACTGGACCGATTTTACTGATTTTCAATACCAAACTGCTTAGGAGAATTATAATTTTTTGTGAAAACTTTGCTGATTTTGGTTACGTATTTTAGACAAGAGAGTGTTTTACACAGACTGACGGGCTAAGGCTCAATCGACTTAGAATTCTATAAAGATCAAGAATATACATATAACCGTGTTACGTCTCAGGTGAATATTTCTCAATATTACACTAGGAATGACAAATAGGAGATTTCGTTGTTATAATTGATGATATTCTACCTCCAAACGAATGGCGATTGGGTTGAATCGAAACGGTCCACAAAGGACCAGATCAACAGATTCGAGTAGTGGACGTGCGTATCGCAAAAGGAAATGTAACCTGGCCAATTACTAAGCTATGCTATTTACCATACAACACAGATTTAAATTCCACAAAGTAGATTATAGTACTCCTACACAAAATCACTTTTAACAGCACACTTTTCATTTCCAAAATCACATGTATTATTTAATCACTTCTAATATCACTCTTTTCATTTCCCATATCACATGTAGTATTTCATAACCGCACACTCATCATTTCCAGCCGCTCTACCCAGCGTTCAACTCATCCCGCTCAACGCAACCATTACACCAGAGCAAACACACCTGCTTTTCAACAAGTCAGCCAACTAAGAAGGCTTCCGAGACAAACACCAAATCAAAGGGTGCTGTCAGAGGCTATCCGCTCGCTCGCCGCGGTGTTATGTGCGACCGACTAAATGTTGCATACATGCAAGGAGGGGCGGCATGTATAAATTAGCACAAAGACATTCTAAACCAGAGATCTTCAAAGTACCGCACATGTGCGAATGCTCTCTTACTTAAGAAGAGAGCATGAGAAGATAATTTGAATTTTTATTTAATAAAAACATTTAGTCTTGATTGATATGTCATGCGAGCAGGTTGTGTAGTCGCTTGTGTTTTTTTTTCAGGGTTGCCACTTTGATCTTAAATAATCCCCTTGAACAGGTTGTGTAGTAATTTATTACTAGACAAGACTGAATTAAATTTTTAATATTGAATGGGAAAACGCATTTTTATTTGCCGAAAATTTCTTCGGTAAAGCTGAGTTCTTATTTTGCCAAAGCACTGTGGTGCGTGGCTATAAATTTTTTATAGAAAGGCTTATGTCATAGCGATCATGAAAAAATATCAAATAATGATAGGGAGGCATTAGTTTTAAATCTTAAAAAACCTTTTTACGAAAATATAGTTAATGATTACCAAGAATCTCAGGTTGATAAATTACCTGATCGTATCTTAAAAAGAAAAGCATCCATTGGTTATTGCCGCTGCACTTTCTAAACGTTGCCGTCCATTTGAAGATGGCATGTTTTACAAGGAGCTGAGCAATTCTGTTTTGGAAATCTTCGGTGAAACAGGCGCAGAAATGCGAAAAATTATTAACGATGTGTAAATGTAGTCCAGCACAATTACTCGTCGTACGGAAAATATTAATGCATTTATTTATTCTAATATTAAAAAGAGAATAATTAATAGCAAATATTTTTCTATTTGTTTAGACGAGTGCACTGATATTAATGACATATGCCAGTTGATAATATGCGTAAAGGTAAGTGTCCACGATCATCAGATATTCCAACGTTGTCAGAAAAATGTGCAGAAATTGTCTAACAACCGTGTAAACTTAAAATTTTTGTCTTCCAACGTTGTAAGAAAAAGCATTTTCAGTACATTGGAAGACAAAAATATTGTCACACATCTAAAAATCGTGTAAACACAGAATTTTGGCATTGTCATTGTTTTAAGACAATTGTCAAACACTTTTCATTGGCATATGTGCATAATGAAATAACTCTACAAGGTGGTGTTGAAACGCCAGCTGTTTTTTTTTTAGTCATGTTCATTATGTCAAACTTTATATACATATGTATGTATGTATGCTCAAGTTGTGTTAAAAAAATAGCAAACGTATCAAGTTATACAAAAAAAGTGAAAAAAACAATTGTCCATAAATTAAATGTTTCATAAATTAACAAATTTATAAATTATTTTTATTTTCATCTAGAAATTAAAAAATTTGTATGTATGTATGTATGTATTTATTTTTCCTGCAAAAATGTTTGTAAACAATAACCAGTTGTTTTTGACATTACAAACATGAAAGCAAAAACAAAAATACCATATTGTTTCTGTTGCTTTTGTATTGTTGTAATATTGCCATCACCTTGTAGAGTTTATGCATCTGCCAATGGCAGCATTGTCATAGAAATTATTTCTAAATGCAACTCTGTATATACATAAATAAACAAACAAGTGTGTATTAATAAAATTTTTGAAAAAAGTGGAAGAAAATTAAAGAATTAAATTAAAGTGTGCATTATTAAAATTTTTCAAAAAAGTGGAAGAAAATTAAAGAAAATAAAAAATGGATAGCGACATATTTTTTGATGAATCCTGTTTAATAGAGTGCAGATAAAATGGTTCCATTTGCTCTTTTTTGTTCCATGACAATATTTAAAATTTTTAAACACACACACAGAGCTGCAAAACGAATTTGAAAATGCCACACAACAATCTGACAACCGTGTAAACTGACAATTTCGGGTGACAGATAAATGCATTATGACCTGTTTCATACTCATCAGTTCTGACTGTCAAGTCAAGTATTTTTCAATGAGAAGGAAAAAGATAAAAGATAATTTTCTCTTTTCTTCTCACTGAGAAATAACTTGACTTGACAGTCAGAACTGATGAGTGTGAAACAGGACTAAGTGACAATTGTGTGCAAATGAAATTGTTAGTTTTCTTACAGTCGTGTAAACTGACAATTTACTGTTTGCTAAAAATTTTTCAATGTCAGTACATTGCTAGCACATTGGTAGATATGACAACGTTGTAATATCTGACGACCGTGGACACATAGCGTAAGAACCATTGACAGTAATTTCGAAATCCATGAAGAAATGTTAACAATGGTTGCTTTGCATGAAAACAATAAGGGTAGCACAATTTTCAATGTCGTAAATGAAGAGATTTCTTCTTATGCGGATAAAAATAAGTTTTGTTTGCTTTTTAGACTGATATGACGGAATTAGTTAATCAATTAAACCTTCAGCTGCAAGGTAGAAATAAAAACATATTTGAACTGGTTTTCGCAGTTCAGCAATTCAAAACAAAATTGTATTTTTAATATCGCAACTAAAGCCTAGTACTCTGTTCAAAATTTCAAGTGGAATGCTGTCAAAATACATGTTAAAAAAATTCACATGAAATTTTCATGAAAAAATGTTGCAGAAGTAGTACTCTGTTCATTTTGTGAAAAACATGTGAAATGTATCTGGCAACATTATTTTTTCACAGCGAAATAATTAAAGTAGCAATTGTTTCACGTGGAATTTTTATCCAAATTCTCTTCTGTCGCAACAACAATATATATTACTTGTTGTGCTGCTGCACAAGCGGCCAGTAATATTTGTTTATTCATTTTTATTTAACGATTTCGATTCAACACAGATTTTTTAATATTTTAACTTTTATTTATTTTCGATATAAACTCACAAAAAAGCAAAACATATGTATGTGTTTTGTTTACAAAAGTACATTAGCTACACGTCAAATTTTCCGTATAAAATAATTAATGTTGCTTAACATACTCTGTTAACGTACTCTGTTCAAATTTAGTTTATTAAGTTTAAATAATATTTTGAGTATAGCATCCAATTCATCCATCATATACCGGTACATACTTATTTTGAAAAAATTACGTATTTTCGTTGTTTAAATGTATTTGCCAGAATATTCTTTTGTCATTTTGTTAAAATAGGAGAAGTTTTAGTTCATGGAATTCAGAATTTAAAATTGTTTTTTTATGTTTAAAGATAATTAAGTAATTTCTAATAAAATTTAGATTTATTATACTTGAACTTAACAATTGTCAATAATTAAGAAAACACTATTTTATTTTTGAAATATGTCATGTTCTTAATATTTATGATATTAAATAAGAAAAATAGTTCATGTTTCAAACAAGTAAGAGTGCTATATTCGGCTATGCCGAATCTTATTACCCTTCACCTTTGTTGTGGATGCATAATTATATTATATACATACATATTGTATATATTATATTGTTACGTGTTTACCTTTTAAAAACGGTGGTTTATTTCCTTTAAATAAACCGGATTCTTTTTAAATGCAAAATAAAAGCGTCAAGTACTTTGAAGAAAATATAAAAATATTTAAATGTACACAAACACAATTAAAAAAAATTTACCACTGTCTTTACACATTAATATTACGGTTTAAGAACACACTTAAAGTTTTCGAAAACTTTTTACACATTTATATTACGGTTTAAGAACACACTTAAACACTTTGTTTGATCAGCGCCATCTATTTATGAAAAAAACTTATTTGTAACAAGCAGCGTCATCTGTTTATGAAAAAAATTATTTGTAACAATATTAATACACTTAGTTTTTTTGATCAAATTGTCAGAGGTTGTCTCGGATTTTTGCTCATACTACGGTTTAAGAACACACTTAAACACTTTGTTTGGTCAGCGCCATCTGTTTATGAGAAAATTAACTGTAACAATATTAATTCACTTAGTTTTTTGAATGAAATTTTTTGAGGTTGTCTCGGATTTTTGCTCATATCTCCCTTATTTGTGGTTGGATTTTGCTGATTTTAAATAGCAAACTTCTCGAAAGCATGTCTGATAGAATTATTGAACATTTGGATCCCGAAGATATCTGGGGACTTCAGAAAATTGATTTCAACATCCAGACAGACAGACAGACGCACATGGCTTTATCGACTCCGCTATCTATAAGAATCCAGAATATATATACTTTATAGGGTCGAAAATTATATTGTGGAAATTACAAACGGAATGGAAAACTTATATATACCCTTTTGATGAAGGATAAGGGTATAAAAAGAGAGCATTGGGTAACAAAAACATTAATAAAACAAACAAATGATAGAAAATTTTAATAATTCAAGAAAATCGTTACTTTCAACAAAAAATCGTCAAAATGACGATAAATCTTGTAGCTATGATTGTAATATGTAATCATAAAAAATCATAACTTTCGTGGCACCACCCTATTTCATATCCTGGCTACGCCCTTGGATACACTTTAACACACAAAAAATTAGGTACCAAAAAGTATATACATACCTTTTTCTTTCTATGAGAACTGCCAGAAATTTTCAGCAAAAAATCTTAATTTCGCCAAAAAAAAAAGTCTTATTTTTGAGGAAAAAATCTTATTTTTGGAAATAAGTAGTTTTTTTTTATTATAAATAATAAAAACAATTCATATTTTATTTATATAACAACAAAAATTTATTTTCTTATACTAAATTGTACATTTTTTGAGATCGATTAGTTTAAATTTTTTCAAATGGGAACAAAGATTTTTTTAATTGAATTTAACCTTCGTCTAGACAAAACAAAAAATCTTTTTTTTTTGGTGAAGAAATCTTAAAATATTTTTTCGGTTAAAAAATAAGGTAAAATCTTACTTCTGGCAGCGCTGGTGACCAAAGTAATCATAAATCACTTGACAGCTGACAAAATGGCTGCCAGTTAAAAAGTTCTGTGCATCTAACAAGAACACCATAATAGAGCCCTACCGAATATACCGTTTCGGTTGTAATTGGCCAATACCAAAACTATTATAAAGGAAAAACTTGTCGAATACCGAAACATAGAATATTGAATATCTTTATATAATAAAATAAAACGTATTTATATATTTACAAACATTTATTTATTTAATTTTAATATATTTATTGCAATGCTTTAGGATATGCAATATTTTTAGTTACCCCATCAGGAGCATACACATATACACGGGATATTAACCATGAGCTTTGTTAACAGTCATCGCTAACGCTAACCGAACAGGAAAAAATTGTTTAAAATCGAATGGTAAATCTGTTGGTAGCATTGGAATGCGTAGCAAAAGTACATCATGACGTACATCAAAAATTTTCCAAAATATGGCGATTTAAATTTTTAGGTTATATGGGCAGTGCCACCACCGTTTGTACAATCAAAACTTCATATAAATGATCCCTGTAAAATTTTGGATTAAAGTGATTTTCGGAAGAGGGCTTTATATGGGGGATACGCTTAAAAATGGACCGAAATTCACAAAATTTTGTGGGATAATTTTTATACGATATAGGTACCTATATAAAGATTTTTCGGATGTGGTCATTATATGGGAGCTATGACCAATTATGGGCCGACCACCATAAAATTTAGTACAATTAACCTATAAGGATTATTTATGTAAAATTTTAACCGTTTAACGTTATTTATACCAGTATTTAAGTGAATTTTGGAAGTGGACTTTATATGGAGTCTATGGTCAAACATGGACCGAAATAAAATAATTTCTTTTTGCATGAAACTTATTCCTGCTGAATTTTGTATTGATATTCCAATTTTGTATGTATTTATGTATATTGAGCATTATTTCGGGAAGATTTTTGTATGGGGACTCTGAGAAATCATGGACCTATTCTTACTATTTTCCTCACACTTTTTTCTTTTATCATAAAAACAACGTGTACAAAATTTCATGGGAATATCTGCAATATATTTAAAAAAAATAAAAGAAAAATATTTAAAAGTATAAATTTTTTATGGAGGTTGTCTTACATTTTGATCCATACCGATTTTGCTGATTTTCAATACCAAACTGCTTAGGAGAACTATAAACGGGTTTTTGTAAACTTTGTTGATTTCGGTTGTGTGCTTTGGAAGTGAGTGTTCTACAGAGACAGACGGACATGGCTCAATCGACTTAGAATTTCGTAAGGACCAAGAATATATATATGTACATACTTTGTTGGGTCTCAGATGAGTATTTTTCAGTGTTACACACGGAATGACAAACTTATATATAACCTCATTCACCACAAATGGTGGTGGAAGGTATAAAAAGCCATTGGAAACGGATTTTGTCTTTTTGAAACTTCAAAATTGTCTCATCTGTACACTCTGTGGTTATTCTCAGAAGTGGAATTTTACGTAAGCTATGCCCAATTATGAACGAACTTTCAAAAAAGTCTATAGTAAAATTTTTACATACTTATAACTAATCTGTATAAAATTTTGGTTCGATATAGATGTTTATGTAGGTTAATGAGTTTTCAGAAGTAGTTCTCATAAGGGAACTATGACTTATTACGGACCAATCATCATGAAATTCTGTACGACGATTTATGTACATATATATACGTGAATTATCTGTGTTGAATATAAACGTAAAAAGTAAGAAAGTATAGTCGGTCAAGCCCGACCATATAATGCCCTACACCCAGTATATGTATAAAACAGTTTTTCAGAAATGTACGTAATATGGGAGATAACCTATTGTGGACCGAACATCCAAAAATTTAGTGTCATGATGTCTGTGAATATAAATATTATATGTGTTAAACTTTATGTCGATATAAATACGTTTAAAAGATTTATGGAGGTTAAAGTGAATTACGAAGAGGGTCTTATATGGGAGTTTTGACTATTTATAAACTGACTATTATAAAATTAGGTGTCATCCTATTTGTACATAAGAAACTCAATTTTATTCGGATACCAACATTTTTAAAAGAGTTATGCTCTTTTAAGTGATTTTCGGAACTGGGCCTTATATGGGAGCTACGACTAATTATGGACCGATCTTCGCGAAATTTGTAGATATGATTTAGCTTCATTTATTACTCATTTGTGGTGTTTACATACTTGCATTATTCAAAGATTTATGATCG
Source organism: Bellardia bayeri (assembly GCA_950370525.1). NCBI lineage: Eukaryota > Metazoa > Arthropoda > Insecta > Diptera > Calliphoridae > Bellardia > Bellardia bayeri. Next base: position 44,314,754 of record OX493268.1, on the reverse strand, counting down.
GTAAAGCCCAATTTCGGGAGGACATTTGTATGGGGGCCAGGTGAAATAATGGACCGATTTAAACCAGTTTCAATCCATCCATCCTTGGGCCGAAAAAATATCACATACCAAATTTCATCGAAATATCATAAAAATTGCGACCTGTATTCTGCGCACAAGCTTTACATGGACAGCCAGCCAGCCAGACGGACGGACATCGTTAAATCGATTTAGAAAGTGATTCTGAGTCGATCGGTATACTTTAAGGTGAGTGTTGGGCGTTACAAACATCAGCACAAATCCAATATACCTTCCCCAAATGGTTTTCATAAGAGATTTATGCGCATTTAAATGATTTTTCAAATGAACTTTATATAGGGACCACGGTAAAATATGGACCGATCATCATAAATTTAGGTACGAATATTTCTATACATGTAAATTGTGTCGAATTTAAGCTTATTGTTGCGAGATTTTACTTTGCATGAAACTTATTTTTGCAGAATTTAGTATGGATACGGCGTTTCTATACACATTTATGTACCATCATAAAGCCATATGGGGCTATGAGAAACCGTTTACCGATTTCTGCCATTTATAACAGGACTTGACCTTCTACGATATTTCAAAAATATCGAGGTAGTCTGAAACTTTGATCTATAACTAAGATCCTACTGGACCGATTTTACCCATGTAAATGTTTGATAAAAATTTCATTATTCTCTCTTTTTTTTCGATGCTCTATCGTACTAACAGCAGACGGACGCTCATGGTTGGATCGTCTTAGAATCTTATAAGAACCCAGAATATATAGACTTTTTGGTTCTACGACCATTATTTGGATATGCTACAAACGAAATGACAAACGCAATATACCCCCAGCCTTTTGGTAGTGGGAATAAAAATATTAGATACTACTGATAACTAACTGTAAATTTGTTTAAAACCCATAACGATTGGTTAAAAATATGACCGGAAAAAACAATATTTATTAAATTTGTAGTATGTGAGAAGAAGTTCTTTATAAACAAATGCATATTTATTATTTTTATTTAACTTCTCATGTGAATGTACACATGTCTAGTATATATATACATTTTTAATTATGTTATTTACGTTACATTTTTAATTTATTTTACAGATTTTGAACTTAATAACTTACATTTCCTGATAGATTTGCCTAAATTATTTAAAACTATGGTTTACAAGACACTATATAGCTTGGAAGGCATTTTTACGTTTCCATGTTTTAACATAAAGTTTTGGCCTTTTTTGTTTAGTTTTCCGGGCATTAATCACATTTCGTACGTAGTGCTGATAAGTTTTCTTGGGTTTCTCCAATTGTACATACTTATTTAGAACACCTTTCCATAGATTTGATATGCGTTCTTCATCATTTTTAATTATTTTTACGTCCAGCTGGAGGTGAGGATCAAGTCCATAACCTTCGATTTGTGGTAGTATGGAGCCCGTAAAGTCGTTTAAACTTATATTGCGGAATTTTTCTGCACAAAATGAAGAGATTGGGTAGATATTAAATGCTTCGTATTTTTTCTTTAGTTCATCAAGATCTAATATTTGAACATTAATATCATTGATAAATACATTTTTTGCACTTGAACTTACATCTTTTCTTTTGGCCTTGGTGGGCATTTCCAATGGATGTCCTAATGCATTTTTGGTTGGATTAGATAAGAATGAGTTTTCTTCTTTCTCTAAACTTTCGGTAAGTTCTTTAGTTTTCTTGGATTTCTTTTTCTTTTGCTTCTCCATTAAATTACCTTCGTTTTTGTAAAAATTATTTGTTCCTTTGTCACTGTCGTCTATTTCAATGATTTCATTTGATTCTTTTGTTTTGCTTTTTTTCTGCTTCTTTTTTGTTGGTTCTTGTGTTAAGTCAATTTCTATTTTAACCTCTGCTGACTCTATTGTATTTTCTGTTGGTAAATTATCGGATTTTTTATTCTTTTTTAATGGTAGCTCAATTTCCTCATTTTGATCTCCAGTCTCTTGTGTTCTTTTTTTTGTTTTATATTTTTGCTTATTTCTAGTTTTTTCTTCGGACGAAAGTTCCAAAATATCTACTGCTTTACTTTTTTTGGATTTCTTTTCTTTATTCATAGAAATTTCTGCTGTATTTCCTATTTCGTCACTGTTGCTATTTTCTTGGACAGAATTGTTGTTTTTCTTCTCTTCTTTGTTGTTAATATCATTCTCCAGTTCTTTAATATTTTCCTTATCTTTAACCTCTTTTTTGTTTTTCTTCTTTTTCTTTGTAAACACCATGTCCTGTACTTCATCATTGATAACCGTTTTATCTACATTATTTTCAATAACCGAAATATTGCTATTTATAATAAGATTATTTGTTTCTTCCTTCTTTTTGTCACTATTTTCCTCTTCAACATCTTGATCCTTCTTATTCTTTTTCTTATTTTTCTTGGGAATGTCATCTTCCAATTGTACTTCATTAGAAATTATATTCTTATCAGCACTATCATAACCATTTTTTCGATTTCTAAGGGCCTCCATTTTTGATTTAAAATAATCACTTACAGATATACCGGTATTAATTATTTGAACACCTTTGAGCTCCTCTTGCTCATCTTTTGTTTCTTCCTGTTTTTTCACAAAAGTGTTATTTAGCTGCTGATAGAAATCGTTGGCGGACTGTTGCTCATCTGCTACTTTCTTACCAAAAATATTGGCCAAATCTTTTTCACTATATTGCGCTAAATCTTTACCTTTAGTGAACTTTTTATAATGAACACGAGCTTTGCTTTTTTTTGACCTTTCCTCCAAAGAAATGCCGCTAATCTTTTCTTTCAGTTTTTCTACCTTTGGCTTTGCTTCCATCGCACTGGTATTTTGGAATCCAAAACCAATTCGCGGCAAATCGTCATCTGACCCATTACCATTTACATCTTTCACATTTGTATCAGCACCGTCTTCTTCATTATTAAGAGTTTTTAGTAGACCATTAAAACTTTGTTCATGTTGTGTCCACTGATCATCACGGTGTTCAAAGCCCAAACCAAGAGCATCGTTTTTATAACGAAGTCTGACAAAATCCTTTGTGCCATCTTCATTGGCACCTAAACCTTTACCTTTTTGCCAGCCCATCTTTTCGAGCATTTTCGTACCAAAGCGACTATCATCTGAACAAAAAGGAAAGTAATACATTTATAAAAACAATTAATTGAAGATGCCCAAAATTCCTACACTCACCTTCATATAAAGCTTTCCCTCTGGGGACCAAATTATAACGTTTCCGTTGCCTGGGCTCAGCTAACATTGCCATTTCGGTGATATTTGTGCCAAATTTAAATAACAATTAAATATAACTAAACAATGAAACCAAAATACAAAATTGTATAAAGAGAACTCCACGTGCGACTATTGAAAACGAACCGTCGTTTGATGAATAAATAAAGTTATGTCAATAAAAGAAACTAAATTGAATGGAACAAAACAGTATGGCACAGGCAGCGTTGTTAAATCGGTGCTTAGTTTAAATTTCAATAGGAATTTTTGACAATTCGAAAAGTAGACTTGGAATTTAAAATTTTTTGTGTTAACCGTGGTTTTGTGCGAAAATAAACAAAACGCCGGCAGAATTACACATGCAAATTTTATGATATTCTTCTGTGTTAGGAAAATTGTTGATGGTTAAATTCATAATTTTCTAAAATGACGGTCTTTTTGTTAATGAGAGACATAGTTGAACAAAGAACCGATAGTTTGTCAGTACATTGGGTAACATCGACAAGAGTTGTTAACACTAACTCTCAATTTACACGAAGCAATTCTTAAAGCTAAGCTGATTTCTTTTAGACATCGTGGTGAGAGGAAGATAAGTCGAGTACACATTTCATTGTACTAGCAATTCGTGTTACTCTCTTATTCGTATTACATATGTGTGTATGCTTAAAATAAAAATACGAGCGATTTAAGTAAGAGGTCATTTACACGATGCAATTTTTCATGCAATTAATTGCATGCAATTGAGAAGCAAGAGGGGTAGAAAAAGTTGCACGATTTTGGTTTTTCATGCAATTTTTTGACATTTCCGTTTACCATTGTTTGTATTTTAATTATTTAGTTTCATTCTTATTCTGACTTTGAAGTGTGCGTTATAAAAATTAAATACAAAAAAAAAAAATTAAATACACATACATTAATATACAGACACGTACATAAATTTTTAAAAAATAAAAAATGTGGAACAAAGATTTAGTTAAATTATTAATAATAAATTATAGACAACATGAAAATCTTTACAATGTTTTTTTTTTTTAATTTTGTATATTGTATTTATTTATATGTATGTATGCATACTATTTTATATACATACATACGTATATTTTTTGTATATTATATTTATATTTTAAAATTTTGTTCTCTTAGTTGCAAATGAAAGACTAAAGAGGAATGTGTAATTAAAAGAAAAAAAATTTCATGATTTGTTGCACGTAAAATTTCATTGTATAAATGCACAACATGTTACTTAGCAATTTTAAAAGAGAATGGAAAAAATTGCATGCAATTAATTTCATCATGTAAATGGCCTCTAATAAGAATTGTGCTGTGTGAACACCGAAGAAATTTCAAAGAAAAATTGTAACAATATTTTCAATAAAAATTTCTTCGTGTAAAATGGGACTACCAAATTCATGTGCGGACAAGAAATTTTTTTGTTAGTATGTAAAGAATGGGTGTTGACGTTAAAAAACTATTACATTGAAAATTTTATTTTTCAAAGAAATCATAAAATATTATCATAATATTTAACACGACATAAAAACAACAATCGAAAACCAAATAAAATATTTGACTTGATTTTCAGCATGTTTCTATGATCTCGCAAAAGTCTTACATAAGTATAAGTTACGGTTACATTACATAAACAGCTGGTTAACCCAGCCTTACGAAAAAAATACGATAATGCAGTGCTTCGTGTTTTTATAATGATCAGTGTTTACAACTTCCTTTATTAAAGTCTGCTAATTTTGTACTAAAAATCACAAAAAGTAAATAAACTGAAAAAAAAACAATATGGAATTTCCTATTTTTGGGCTTAAAAATACAAAAAGTAAATAAATTAAAAAAATAATATGTAACTATAATATTGGTAAAATCAAATGTCTTTTAATCATAATTATGTTTAAAATATATTTAAATATTGCCGACAGAAATAATGTTTTGAACCAAGGCAGAGATTTTGTTTTGTCCCATTCATGGTGCAACTATACAAGGTGAGTGCAAATCGACAACAAATACAACATTTTGTTTGTGTAAAATAATGTACAACTATCAAAAATACTTGAAAAACTATTACTTTTGACATAAGTAAATTGTAAATAAAGTCAGTCAGCCCAGCTTGTATATTTGCACCATGGTCCCATTTATTCCAATAATTTTAATTGCTGTTAATTTCATCAATATCTACGTGTAAAAATTACCGAATATTTTTAATCCATATGGTAAATTAAGATTATATGTATAAACAACTTCTAATCTGATGAAAATAGCTGGAATTTCAGTTTTTAGTGTTTATTTCTGTTCGTAAACATAGCTTGATTTAGCGGTGAAATCGCCAAATTACCGTCACTGATAATGGCTGCCATTATAAAATTAATTTATTTGTTGACGATTTTATACATAAAAAATGCTAAAGGTATTAAAAAGGGCATAATTTAAACAAATTTGTCAAAGTAAAACAAACGAAAAATTATAGTTTTAATATAGAAGATACGGTTTTATAAGATTAAATCGCGTTCTAAAAAATAAGAAAACGCTGCTGGCAGAACTTAATAATATGTAAAAGTGTGTGTGTATTGTTTGTGTTCTTACTACAAAAAAAAACGACAGACTGTCAATCTATAAAAAAGACAATAAGGAACGCCAGGGCTTCGAAATCTTTTAGTTAATATTTTAATTTTTGTTGGAAAATATAATAAACTATTATAATTAAATATTTTGTATACATTTAAGGTGAAATAAGTAATCGATTATTAGATGAAAATCAAGAAAATATGGATTTGGAAGTACCACTCGCAAATAGCAAGGAAATTTCTGTAGTGCCTGTTCAAAACTCTATACAAACTCATCCAAGGTAAGTTGCTTGCAGAGTCATTTGCAAATAATATAAAATTGGTGAATTTATGAGATATTAACAAACATATGTTTAAGAAATATTAAGGCTAATATAACTTGAATTTCTACTTTTTATTATTCCCACTATTTTCCCTCCTACTTTTTTTCGTATGCTAAAATAAAAATATTAATAAACAAAACAATAAATCCCTGTAGGAGACATTCAAAATCGAAAAGACGCATGAAAAGAAGGTAAAACTACCCATCATTTTCTATTGGAGTTTGTTTATGATTCTGTTTTGTTGCTGGAATTTTAAAAATTGCTGTTTGCTTTGTTTTATTCTTACATTTGTTATTATATACCTATGTACCTACTTAGTTTGTAGAATATTGTTTCATTTTTCTTTACAAAAATATTGCGTGGATGTTTTTAATATTTACGATTGATTTTCCAGATTTAAATGTTATTCGTGTGAAGCTCCATGTCGCGATCCATCACAGCATGCCCATATGTGCCAGAATGCTATACAGGTATGTGCATCTTTTTTTTTTTTTTTTTTTTTTTTTTGTCCGGCACACTATCGCCTAGTCTATCGGGGCACCCAATCTATTACTGTAATCCTGATTGAAGACTTTGTAACATATTTAATTTTTTGTTGTAGTGTTACAAGTCCCGAACACGAGATGCTTTTGGTGAAGAAAGAGTTACACGTGGTTGTACAACAACTCCTGACCAGATTCCATTAATCTGCAATCAAAATACGATAAATAATATGGGTGGACCACGGAAGCGAAATACTCAGGCTCATATAAATGTTGTATGTTGTGCAGGAGATTATTGCAATGATGGCGAATTTCCTGAATTACCACCATTAAATGGTAAGTACCTATATAATGGTCGTATAGTAAAATTATTTTGTTGATTTTAAATATTTGTACGTTCCTTTCCCCTTGCCTTGTTTGCTTTTTTATTATTGCTTTTCCAATTTTTGTCACATAAAAGCGTAACAATTCTATTTTTTACTGAACATAGGTACATACGTGGAAAATTGTTTGCTTTGTACTTTAATTTTAAAAGGACATCCTTAATTTCCCATCTTTTAACGATTTTACTTTTATTATTGACTCTTTATTCTAACAAGAAATTAGATGGCATTCTCTAAATTACACATTAAAAGATGTTATGGCTAAAAGTTAATTGTATTTTCCATTCCAAATTTAATCAATGAAAAGATTTTGACAAACGATTGTGATAATTTGTCTGTTTTGTTTTGGTTGACTATACAAGATATACATATTTATGATAACTTTGTTATTGAAATCAGCAAAATTGATGACAAAACACAACGATTTCGATTTTAAGTTGTGATGTTACTGGATTTGACAGACCTTGGTCGAATTGTGACCACACACATTTTGGGAGTTCACTTTTGACTGCCTCTTTGCCTTCTTAGCTCCTGTCTCTGCAATCAATTAGACCAATCGGTCTAATCAAATAACCTCTAAACAACACCAACATGAGGAAACGAAAGTTATCCCAGTAATGGAACTGTATATTAGCAAAATATTTCCTCCTAAAAAGTCATCAGCTTCAACATGGTATATAATGTAGGGTCTTTGCATATACGAGGAAATCGTACAAAGGTACGAACAGGATCCATTGAATCGAAAATCATACAGCAGATTTGAACGACATCCAAAGAAACGTCAATTCCGTGGCAGAGAATAACGTATGGAGTCATAATAGACAGAGTTTGGCACAACTAAGATCGGAACGAAGTAACAAACTTAATGCCTACCAGCCCCGCACAGACTGTTTCGTCTCAAATTTCTTACCATTGCTCACCATGTGGTCAGATTCTTCCCCTATTTTTAAAACGTTCCAGCTAATCCTACTTCTCCTCATCTAATGGTTTTAAGATTAGATAATTATACTCGTATAGTTTTGCCGCTACATATTATATAGTTTAGCTGTTTGGCATTATGTATGTTTATCAAGTGATATACCTTTCCTGTTACGCATATCAAGATTTAGAAATATGTACACATGTATCGACAATAAACCAATTTTTGGAAAAAAATTTTGTCATAATTTTGTTTAAGAAACATTTTTGATTATGGTTGCAAATCATTTTTTGCGGCAAAAAATCTGTTCTGTGAGTGATATAAACTCCGATTTTTCTGCTTAATTCACTGTCTATGAATTGTTAGGTGTAATACCCTAGCTGTCAGAACTTAATTGTTTTAATTACAGTATTTTGATTTATGCCAATGACAAAATTATAACAAAAATTTCTGCGTACTTTTAGATCTCAGTTTTTACCAAAGGCACGTTTAAATCTTTATGAATATTCGAGTTTTTTATATATCAGGGGGCAATTATGATCATTCGTAGAAATTTGTTTTAGCGTCTTTGAATTCTATCTGCATTTGAAGTTGAGGCCGTTCCCCTCTGTATTCCATAACACCATATAGGTTTTATGATTGAGTTACAAATTAGGAGTTTAGAGTGCCAATGAGTCAATTAATTTAGAATAATTTAAATTTCATTTGAGGTGTAACCGAGGTCATTAACTTTTATCCTGCATTGCTTTATCCAATTTTCAAATATAAATATATAACTTTGTAGGTATCGAGATGTTTCTTAGGGTTTTCATGAATGCTTAGAATAGCAGTATCATCAGCAAATCTTGATGTGTGATTATGATTGCTGTCATATCAGATGTATATTTTAAGTATAAGAAGGGGCCCAGGATATTTGCTTGGAGTACACCTGCTTCAATAGGTTGTACGGAACTTGAACAGTTTCCTTTAAGCTTAAATGTTCAACCAGTTAAGCAGCTTTCCAATAGCTTATGTGTTTACGGGTAAATTTAGTTTCAATTTGTATATTAAACCATCATGCCAAACTATATTAAATGCTTGAGAAACGTCGATAAAGTGAGCAGAACAATATTTTTTTCTTCAAATGTTTTTTTTTTTTACAATATTTACAAGTCTATGTGTTTGTTCGATATTACTGTGTTTTCTTCTGAATCCAAATTGGACATTCGGAATACAATTGTTTTCCATTAAAATCGGGTATAACTTGTTCATGAGTATATTCTCGAATATCATCGTTATATTCGGTAGAGAGCCCACTTCCAATAAAATGGTACAAGGAATTGTCGCTGTAATAGGTGAGAACATGTTCAGCGTAACCTCAATTAAACATGAAAAAATCAGCAAGACAAAGATCCAAGTGAACAGGGAAGATGATTTTCGAAAATTGTCCAACCAGTTGGAGAGGGAGACTAGGGATTTCTATACCTATCAGCTCAAAAGCGCAAAAGGACTCCAAGTCGTTCTAAAGGATATAGACCCATGTGTTGATCCCGCGGAGATAAACACCGGTTTAATGGACAAAGGGTTCAAAATCAAGAGCGTAGTGAATATTAGAAACCGTGAAAAGATTCCTCAGCCCATGTTCATGGTAGAATTGGAACCTGGAGATGTTGTCTTAAAGAAAAACGAGTCCCATCCAATCTACAATCTCATTTATCTTCTGCATCGTAGAATTACCGTGGAGAAACCGTGGGGAATTACATGCAACTGCTCAATGTAATAAGTCCAAGACTGACTTAAAAATAAAAAAATGCAGTAACTGTGGAGGAAATCATACCGCAAATTATAGAGGTTGTCCAGTTTATACTTATTTGAAGGGCATAAGGACCAATAAGTCGTCAGTATTACCTGATCATCCTCAACAACCTAATTTCACGTCGAGTATTAATTTTCCTCAAATTGAACGACCAACTACTCACGTAAACGCTCCTAATTCTAGACAAGTTTCTTACGCAAACGTAGTTAAATCTAATATGCCAGGTCTGGAGCAGGAACCTAAATCACAATATTCTGAGCCGCATATCAGCAATCTAGAGACAACATTGCAGACACTTGTCCAAACTATGAACACTTTTACGACCAGATTGATGTTATGATGATTGCTGAAACTCACTTGACGTCGACAGGGTACTTCAAAATTAATGGCTACGTGTTGTACGATACTAAAGATCCCCGCGGAAGAGCTTGTGGAGGTTCGGCAATTCTTATAAAGAACAGAATAAAACATTATCTAATGAATAACATAAGTGAGGATTACCTCCAAGCAACAAACATTTGCATTGAATTCTGCCAATACAAATTTGTTTTATCATCGATTTATTCTCCGCCTCGATTTTCAATAAAAGAACACCAATACCATAACTTCTTTAATTCCTTTGGATCTAGATTTTTAGTTGCTGGCGACTTTAACGCCAAACACACATTTTGGGGTTCACGTCTGGTCGCGTACTCTTCAACACCATTGCTAAAATGGGCTTAGATGTACTCTCAAGCGGACATCCCACCTATTGGCCGACGGACCGACGGAAGATTCCCGATGTTATTGACTTTGGAGTAGTGAAAAATATCCCTGTAGAATGCAAGTGGATCCTTCATTAGACTTGTCCTCAGATCATTCTCCTACTATTATTTCAATGCATTTCCCTCAAGTGTGTGGCTCTCCATTTAGGAACATGGCTAAGACCCGAGTAAGCTGGATAAAATACAAAAAGTATTTAAGTTCTCATTGCACGGAAAATGTTGTGTTGAGAAATACCGACGATATTGATGAGTCGATTGGCAACTTTACCGAGGACCTTCGACGAGCTGTGCATCACGCTTCCACTTATCACGTTGAATGTAGAAATAGGACAAACAGAACTTATTTATCTGAACTCGAACATCTTCACAGGACTCCTGAACTGAAACCCAAAGAACGGCTTCACTTAGATCTTACTTGGAGGGTCTTGATAGTACCCCACAATCTGACTACTCATTATGGAGGGCGGCAAAAAGGTTTAAAAAGACCAGTGAGAGGAAAACCTTCTTTGCGAAATCCGACTGGTGACTGGGCTAGAAATGATTCCGAGAAAGGGACATTATTTGTTAACCATTTGAGAAATGTGTTTACTATAAACAACTCAAATAACGTATCTGATTTGCCACCACTCGTTATTAGACCTCCTGTACCTCTAAGACTAAACGTTCGTGATGTCCAAAGCGCTATTGGTACTCTGAACCTGAGAAAGGCTCCAGGTATGGATAAAATCAGCAATAAAATGCTTGTGGAGTTACCTCGTGTAGCTAGAAGAATTATCCTATTTATCTTCAATGCTATTTTACGCCTAGAATACTATCCTGCAGATTGATAGGTGTCTATGATCACTATGATTCCTAAGAGAGGTAAGGACCACACCAAAGTAGAGTCATATAGGCCAATTAGCCTACTGCCGACAATTTCTAAACTGTTTGAAAAATTGTTAATGACTAAGTTGACTCCAATTCTGAATGACACTGAATGTATTCCTAAATATCAATTCGGCTTCAGAGCTAAACACAGCACCATCGAACAAACTCACAGATTGGTAAATGTGATAAGAGGGTCGTTTGAAGACAAAAAATACTGCTCTGCCATTTTCATTGATGTGTCCCAAGCGTTCGACAAAGTTTGGCATGACGGTTTAATGCACAAAATAAAATTAACTGCCTGCTAACACCCATAAACTTATGAAAAGTTATTTATACGGTCGCAAATTTAAAATCAAAGAAGGCAATTTTTTAAGCCCCGCTCAGCCAATTGAATCAGGTGTGCCACAGGGTAGCATACTGGGTCCTACTTTATATTTGATTTATGCCTCCGACATGCCGTCAGACCCCAAAATCCACACGTCAACTTTCGCAGACGATACCGCCGTTATCAGTGTTTATAAGGACCACCAAGTAGCATCACAGAATTTGCAGAATTATGTTTATAATCTAGAGAATTTGCTAGAGCTTTGGAAAATCAGGGTTAATGAACAGAAATGTATTCATATCACTTTCATATTGCGAAAAGAAACTTGCTCGTTCATCAAAATACATAATCAAATTATTCCTCAACATAATGAAGTCAAATACCTCGGCATTCACCTCGACCGCCGTTCAACTTGGAAGTCTCATATTGAAGCGAAACTTACACAGATGAGATTAAAAGCAGTGCAACTGTTTGGCTAATTGGCAGAAATTCCTCACTAAAGTTGGATTGCAAACTATTGTTGTACAATGCAATTCTAAAGCCAATCTGGTGCTATGGAATTCAATTATGGGGTACTGCCTCAGCATCAAATATTGAAAAAATTCAAAGAGGTCAAAATAAAATTCTACGTATAATTACTACAGCTCCATGGTATGTAAAAAATTCGCGAATTCACAAAGATCTAGGCGTGCCATTAGTAAAAGTCGAATTTTTAAAATATGCGTCTTAACTTTAGTGGCAATCGGTTGAGAAGGAGGGATACCCTTGCTTTAACTCAAGCGCAAAACAGATGGCTGGATCAGTTGATGTGAAATTTTTTTAGTATCATAAAATTTTTGTCTAGCACTGGCTGGGCTTATTATTTTCTTTTTAGTATTAAGATTTGAATACTTATTGTCATTTCAATATATGAAGATTCAATAAAAAAAAATATCGGTAATACGCTGATAGGTCTATCTGATTCTATTTTTGTGTCATCTTTTCCCGGGTTGGAGGATAATATTCAAGGCGTAATATAACGTTAAAAATAAGAAGTATTTTTTTTATTGCTTTTTTTTATTTATGGGGGGTTATTTCGTAACTCGTTTAAAAAGAATCGTTAGAATTTTTATATTTTATAGATTGTATTTCGAAAATGTATTCTCGTTGTCAATATTGCCATTTATCGATGACTGTCATGTTTGGTGCTCTGTAAAAAAATTAAACAGTAAAATAAAAAATAAAAAAGTTAAAAATTAGAATTAAAAAATATTATTAACTGAAAAAAATGCATGACTTCTGTCCGATAAGTCTCTTTTCACAAATAATTTTTTGCTTAAATCGGTTTTAGTGAAATTTTTCAAATCACTTGCATTTTATCACAAGTGGAGTTTTTAATTTTGAGTAAAATAAAAAAATAAATTTTGTCGGCCGTGAATATTTGGAGTAGGCGGGGCTGCAAAGTTGACAATGTGTTTGTATATATCTTGAAAACGGCCAAAGTTAAAAGAATTTGATCCAAAGTACACCCGCGCCACTTTAAAGCATGGAGGTGGTTCTATAATGCTTTGGTGTGCTATGTCGTCACGTGGTGTTGTACAGATGGGTTTTCTTAAAACTTTGTGCAGTTTCAGTATGCAAGAATTCTAAGCAATACAATGATGCCATATGCTGATGAGAACATGCCAGTGACACGGATATTTCCACCAGATAACGATCCGAAGCATACTTCTCATCACGTCAAGCAATAGTTTTTTAACAATTCTGTTACTGTTCTTGACTGGCCTTCATAATGTCCTGATCTCAACCTGATTGAGAATTAATGGCAAGTTGTAAAAACCAAAATGTGCCGGACTATCAATCAGATGGTTGCAGGTTCGATTTCCGCCAAAGACTCGCACCTTCGCAGTTTGTGTTTGTTAATTATATTTAAAAAAGAAAGTAGTATATCGATGCCTTACTTTCTCAACCCCGTATCTTAAAAAATACAACATTTCAGGAGGGGGTAAAAGTTCAAATGCAATTATTAAGGAATTAATTACATCTATGCTTAGTGGTAGCAATAATATCCTAATCTTTTTTGGTTTTAGCATAAAACGCATTTATTGAGATACGAGTTTGCTGTATTAACAGTAATTTTTATTCTTGATGCATAAGTTACTCGTTTGTTGCGCTAATAATTGATTGTAGAGAACCGGTAGTGAAATGTTATATTTGTGCTGCACTTGTGGTCGCAATTTACGACGAGGTAATAGTTGCCACTCTTCATCAAAACATAATTTGTATTGAACTCCGTCATTAAAGGTATATTTGAGAGCTCGTAAATTTATAACGCATGGTTCGCCTTTTTTTGTGTCTGGTCGAATTGATTTTAAGTAATCGAGTGAAGAGAAATCTCGGAAAAATGTATGTATGTATGTATAATGTATGATTAAGTCTAAGACGCTGCAACCCAGGACAGTTGCACATGATGTGCTCTATTGTCCTGGCTCCTCTGCATCCCCGCACATCCTACAGATATCCTGTGTGCTATTATTCCATTTGCCCCTGAAGGCCCCAATCGAACAATGACCGGTTATCACTCCTACCAGAATCCTGAGACTATACCTGTCCAATTCCATCAGCGTTTCGGTCGCGGTTGCATTTAGTTTTGGCCATAAGGCCCTGGACACAATGCAATCCGACCTACTGCCCCAGGATTGGTCTGCAAAGTCACGGAATCTTTCATAAATCAGCCTGTAGAAGTGACATATAGGTGGTTTGACCCCCCTTTCCCTAGTATCATGGTCCAAACCAGAACCATGTCTAGCCAGTTCATCTGCCACCTCATTTCCCTGTATGTCACAGTGCACTGGTACCCAACACAATCTCACTTGGTAGAGTACCAATAGCTCCTCTAGAGCTCTCCTACAGTCCTGCACTAGGTTGGAGTGTATTTGATTACGCTCCAGAGCCTTTAGTGCCGCCTGACTGTCCACGTATATGGTCACCGCAGACCCCCTCTCGACGTGTGCCCCTATTAGCGTCGTGGCTTTCCAGATCGCATAGATCTCCGCCTGGAACACGCTTGATATCATTGTCGACCAAATAAACCCCGGCCCCCGTACCAGAGTTCATTTTGGACCCGTCAGTGAAAACTGCGCACCCATCGAACAGTCGATCGGATCCAACCCAGTCAACCCTACTGGGGAACTCTACTGAGGGTGATACACCGAAGTAGTAGGTCGCGACCTTATAGTCAGAGATTCCAGATGGATCAATGTCCTGACCCCTAAGGCCTGCCTTATACAATATCCTAGTATGACCAACCCGCAGGCACCTGTGATACCCAGACAAGCTCACCTTTGGGCTTTATTAAGTATAGTCCTATTACTACGTTTCCTCATTTCATCCCATCACACTGTGAAACCATAAGTGATAATAGGTCTAACAACAGACGTGTAGATCCATTTAACCATACTTGGTCGCAAGCCCCAATTCCTACCTATTGAGTTCCTGCACGGATAGTAGGCATTGAGGCCCTTCTTTAATATCTCCTGCGTATTTAACTTCCATGACAGTTTCTTGTCCAGGAAGGTACCTAAATACTTGGCTCCTCCTGATAAGCTCAGTTCCACACCATCCATTTTCGGCATTTTGAAGCTATCCACCTTATACTTCCTGGTGAATAACACCAATTCCGTCTTTGATGGGTTTACACCCAACCCGTTAGTTTTCGCCCAGGACGAGAGATCACCAAGCGAATCCTGCATGATGTCACTGATAGTTGAGAGAAACTTTCCCCTAATCAGTATCACCACGTCATCCGCATAGGCGACTATCTTCCTGCCCTTCGATTCGAAGGTTTTAAGAATAGAGTTAACCGCCAGTAACCACAGAAAAGGAGAAAGAACTCTAACTTGTGGTGTACCCCTGGTAACCCTTCTTCTCATCACCTCGTCCCCTAGGGTTGAGTTGATAATCCTGCTCTCAAGCATAATGATAATCCAACTCACAAGGAAGTCGTCGACCCTATGTTCAACTAGCGAGTCCCTAATTGCCTCCGTTCTAATATTATTAAAGGCACCTTCTATATCCAGAAACGCAGCTAAAGTATATTCCCTATGCTCCAGACTGTGCTCTATGCAACCAACCACCTCATGAAGCGCACTCTCAACAGACTTACCCCTGAGGTAGGCATGTTGAGCGTTGCTAATGAGGTGAGTATCTATTTTGCTCCTTAGATGTAGATCTATCAGTCGTTCTAAAGTCTTCAGAAGAAAAGACGATAGGCTAATAGGTCTAAAGTCCTTCGGTTTCGAGTGGCAGGCCCTAGCGGCCTTGGGTATAAAGACAACCCTAACCTCCCTCCACCCATATGGTAGATACCTATTCCTGAGACAACTCTTAAAGATATCCTCCAAAAGAAATAGTGCTGTATCCGGGATATTACATAGCATTGCTGGCTCCATCCGGACCCGGTGATTTATACGGGTCGAAAGTCTTTACCGCCCAGGCTAGTTTATCCCTCGTGACTATTCCATCAATCTGTCCAGAGTCGTGACCAATGCCCTCAAGCATGTCGCCCCATTGGTCCCCAGCCTCCGTTCCTATACCTTCACAACTAGGAAAGTGCGTCTCCATAAGCAGTGAGAGAGTTTCCGAGCTGGATTCCGTCCATGAGCTGTCCTCTCTTTGAATATATCCTATGTCCCTTGGGTCCTTGGATAATATTCGCCGAAACCTTGACATCTCATTGACGCCATCCACGGATTCACAGTAATTCCTCCATGAAATCCGCTTCGCTCTTTTCAGGTCTCCCTTGTACTTATCGAAACACCTTGTAGTTGTTCTCGTCTCCCTGTAGTCCGGTGAGCTTCGTCCTATTAAAAGATTTCCTAACCGTCGACCTCTGAACTTGAAGTTCCTTGGTCCACCATATAGGTTGCTTGCGCCTACTTGGAAACTTTATAGGGCATGATAATTCATAGCAGAAGAAGATACATTGTCAGAAAAATCGGAATCAGTGCTGGGATGTTACTCGCTTTCACTTGCTGAAAAATCGGATTTAGAGGAAAAGCTAGAGTGATCAGAATCCACTGAGATAAAATGTCCTGTTTCTTCATCCAAAATTACGTTTCCAGTTTGTTGTGTATATTACAGTTATGTTGCAATCAAAAGCTTCTATGTTTGAGAAAAAAATGGTGTCGAAAATATCCGATCAAAATAATGTGATAACGTACGTGACAAAAACGGAAGTGGTGTTAAGGCATATTTACGCACATGCGAAAGTGCGAATCATGGGAGTTTTTCTTTTCTTTAAAAATTCCTAAAATAAGCTAAATAATGTACCTTTATAATCCTTTAACATTTAAAGAGAGATCATCTCTGGTTAGTTTTATATAAAAGAAAAACATAATAACGTACGTGACAATTTTTCTCGTATATAAATAATGAAATATATTTTGTAGATAATTTTAGACATAAATTTGATGAAAGAAAATAAAAGTGTTTACTTATTCAAAAAACGGTGTGATAATAAAAATAATATCAAATTCATAAAATCTTTATTAATATTAATTTATTACATACCTACTTATTAACTAAACTGTAAAATTTTTTCGTAACGAGTAAGCCGTTCGAGCAACATTTATAAGTTGACGCATTTTTTGCTGCCGAATACGATCTTTTTCTCTTTTTTTTCTAGTTTGGCATCTTGCTTCATCTGCCTTCCTTTTGCGATATGCCCGCTGTCTCCTTTTCTCCTCCTTTTTTGGTGCTCTTTTAGTTTTGTTTCGTCTTTTTTTAACTCTTCCCGCCACCTTTTCAGGATTTTACGACTATTTAAAATAATCTAAATAGAAAATTTGCATTTAACATTGATTTTAATGCATTTAATTGAAATTATCGTACTTACAATAACGTATGCGACAAACTTTAAAAGGTAATAACTTTCTTTTTATTTCGGTTGAAAAGGAAATTTTAGTTAATATCTTTAATTGGAAGAATTCTTATTTTAGAATTGTAATCTTCTTTACCTGCGACTGCCCATATACAAATGGCATAGTTAAACAATGTTTTTGCATAACGTACGTGAATACCATCAAAAGCAAATAAAAAAAAATACCGTTATTCGAGCTCTAACTTCTCGTTTTTTTATTATCGTTTATGTATTTCTAGTATCGAAAAATTTCTTACATGAAGTGTGAAAAAAAAATTCCATCGTTTCTCGATTTGTGAGAAAAAAGTGTTACTGTATTTGAATGCGAAGACGGACAACGCTGATTCTGTTTTTATTGGAATATTTCCAGTAATTAATGGTGTTTTCTTTTCTGAAATAAAATATTACACCTTTATTATGTACATTTTTATAATGTTCACCTGGTATTTAATTTCACCATGGTTTACCCCACATTTTAAAGATGTCGCATTTTGAATGGTCATAATAGAACATAAAATCACAACAGTGTAACACTTTTTTTTCATGTACAGCTGTTTTTGTTTTGTTAAAATTTATTAAAATTAATTTTATTTATTAAAATGGAAATTGAATATATATAGTAATATTTTCCATTTTGTATATTTTTTTTTTGTTTCTTAACACAAATAAACATTCATAAACAAAACAAATGTCAGGTGTTTTATCGTGCGATTCTCCCCCTCTAAAAATACAGAGTGTGAAAGGTGCAACATTTTTTAAATTTATAGTGTGACATTTATAGAAAAGAACACACTACACTTTAGCAGTGTTGTAATTTTTTCAAGAAAGAACACAAAAGAATTAAAAAAGGTGCGAAATGGGAAAAACGTGTAACATTTTCAACGACGAAAAAAAATTTCATGCAGTCGTCGTTGAGCAAGCGATGAGAACACGTGCGGATGGTTATTGTAATTTTTTTTTTTTTCAGAAACTATTAAGAATTGTTGTTGCTTCTTGTTGGATGAAGCATAGCAAACACACGGGATTCAATTACAGTTGGACACGAAAAATAAAAAACTGCTTATTTTTGTTTTCTCTCAAAATATAATTTTTTATTTATTTATGTATGTATGTGCATGTATTTAAAAATATCTATGTATGTTACATATATATTTTGAATTGTGTGTTTATCGCACCAATTTGAAATGTAATTTTTTTTGACAGTTCTTGTGAGAATCTTTTCGCAAAATATTCTTACAGAAACACTTTTTCTCACATTCTACCAATAACTGTTGTCAAACTATTTAAATGACAGATATTTCTCGCAAAATAAAGTTACAGAAACACTTGTTTCATTTTACACTGTTTTTGTTGCAATTCACTAATTCCATGCGAAAAATTTTACAATGCGAGAAATACAGAAACGAGCTACTGTAAATGCTTCCATATTATGAAAAATCGAATATTTTTCTCTTATTAAATCATATTAGAAACGAAACATTTTTCAAGTACTCTTATTTTTTTGGTCGTGGTTGACATTTTCATGGAACTACCCATATGTAGGTATATATGCACCAAGAATTTATACAACAAAAAAACTAGCAAAATACGACAAGAAAATATAAATAACGGGAATCCCATGCATTCATCACTTACTTACTTAAGCGTAGTTTAGACTATAACACAAGTCATAGGATCTGTCAAATATTCGTACATAAAAGACATTTGGAGAGTAAAAATTAATGTTTAGGTGAAAATCCGATGGCTCTCTTCATTTTATGAATGTTTTCAAAAAACCATCCGACAATCGGATTAAATGTTATTTTTTATCCTACGCAAAATCTTTCCGAAAATCACATAGTCTAAACTACGCTTAAATAATATACATACATATTCACTTCAATGCTGTTGTGAAGAAGGATAGAGAGACACATTTTGGTGGGTAAATTCGCGACTCAATTTATGTGAAGACGAAATTTTTAAAATTCTTAACTGTTTAACAACTGCACATATTAAGATAAGAGTTCGACGCAGTTATGAAAATAGGAGTGAATGAGATATTAAGTTGTTGCAGTAATAGAACACAAAAATAGCAATCGTTTGATATGAAAAAGTCAAAACCGTATTTTTTTAAGATACGAGGTTGAGGAAGTAAGGCATCGATATGTAAAAATTTAGTGACTTCAATGCCTCGCATATGTCAAGCTGTCATCGATAACAATGGATTTCCAACAAAGTTTTTTTTGTGGTATGTCCTTAATTATATGCGCGACTGATATCAATTTTATTTGAAAATATGACTCAGATATTCAAAAATAATAATTAATTTGACACATATGCAGTTATTTTCGAGGAGTAAGAGTTAAATTAACTAAACTACGACAAATTTTGGGAATATCATAAAACCGTTTAATGCTTCTCTTTTATTAGATAATTTTAAGTTCTTCACCACAAAGCTTAAGAAATGCATTCATTTTTTCCAGATCTACCAGAAATGTTCAGATTTTAATTCCACGAATATTTAAATCTATATTTGAACGGTCCTTTCTTGTGAAAGTTGCCTGTCTTTGGAATTGCCTACCTCCAGATCTTAGTTTCTTTGTAGACTCGGTAAATATGTTTAAACGAACACTTTTCATACATTTATAATATAAACATTGTTGTCAATTCCATGGACCTTATTTTATACTGTTCAATTATTGTTCCTATATTTTTGGCTGGGCGCTTCTTATGCATAATTGAAATTTTTTTAATGAAGAAAATTGTATCTATTATATGTTATAAATAAAATTGCATCTATTAAATATGAAATAATGTGTTTGGTCACTAATGGCTTTTTATTATTACTTAAATCAAAATAAAACTAAAAGTCTATAGAAAAACGGTATCCATACAAAATTCATCAAAAACAAGTTTCATGCAACGAGAAATTTCAAAACGATATTTTAACATAGCCTCTTATAAAGTCCACTATCAAGTTAAAATTCGACACTTACATTGGTATTGTATAGGTATATAAATCATCGTACCAAATTTCATGATTATCGGTTTATATTTTGACATAGCCTCCTATAAAGTCCACTTCCGAAAATAACTTAAATGCGCATAAATATCTTAAAAACGTCAATATCAAGTTGAAATTCATCACTAACAATCCATGTATGTATATGTATATCATCGTACCGAATTTTAGGATTATCAGTCCATATTTGATCATAGCCCCCTTATAAAGTCCGCTTCGGAAAATCACCTAAATATCTTGTAAACATCTTTATCGAGTTGAAATTCGTCATAAAACTCAAATGCAGTAAAATATTTTATGACGATTGTCTCATAATATGTAATACATAGATCCCATATGAAAAATTCGAAGAATAAAATAACTTGTTTCAATTATAGTGCATAGATCACCGTACTGGTGCTGGGTACATATTATGTAAGATTCGGCTCTGCCGAATATAAACTTACTTGTTATCATCTCAAAAAGTCCTATTTGATGAAATTATTTTTTATAATCATTATTAATAAAACCGACTTTTTATCAAAGCATTTATTTATTCAAAAACACTATTACCAAAAAATGTAAACAAAATGAATCAGCCGCGAAACTCGTACAGCAAGATGTTTTCTATATTTCTCTTATTTGTAGGATAATTTCAATACATACATCCAAAGTTATGTAATTCGCGGGATTAATAGCGAAACAAATAATTCACTTTAATCCAATAACAAATTAACTTAAACCAATGCAATAACTTGTATTTAACGGAAATGAAATTATATGTTATAAATACAACAGCATTTCATAAGAAGACCAGTTTGCTATGATGGCGTGCATTCCACACATTTACGAGAAACTTGGGGTCTTACTTTTCTCATTCCTCTACAAGAATTCCCCTTAGCTCTGGTTTTCATGAAATGGGTATGGAGACATCGAAATAACGCTAACATTTTTCGATAGGATTAACGTAGGAACTCTGTAATGGAAAATCACCATAACATGCGCACAACAGACCTCAGATTATAAGCCTTATTCTACGTATCATTATTATGGTGGAAATGGTAGTTGATGTTAAGACTTAGCTTTAAAAGAGAAGAGAAATATAGAAAAAATTTTGCTGTACGAGTTTCGCTTGAATCTACTGTATGTTTGTTGAATGTATCGATAAACAGTTAACGTCGTCAGAAGACAGTTAGGAAAAAGCAAATTTGTATTTACGTTGTGTTAAAGTGATTTTGACTACAAACGACGCTAAACAGATTAAGGGTGAATAGAACAAAATGTCGTCAATTTTCAAGAAAAGTACTTTTAGGCCCCGATTACCGTTCACATCACTAAGTATTTTGATGTTGTATGTTGTAAACTTCGATTACGATTCACAACACTTATCGGCTTAATTGTAAGAAAAATGCATTTTAGTGTTGTGAACGATAATAGGTATCTTAATTTTTGCCATGCGTATACAGTTAGATATTCAGCCCAATCATGAATAAAAACTCCGCGGCAGTTTTTTCGCTTTTCCCATTTTTGCTATTCAAATTCAATGTTAAAAAAATAAAAAGGGAAAATACTCCCGCGGATTTCTTATTCATGATTGCTGATTATAAAGCTTCCCAATATAAATAAATTATGATTTTCTTGCAAAATATGACATTACTCTGTAATTATAGCGTAAATGGAAATATGTGCTAGTAGATCCCAAAAAATGTCGATCGATTATAAAAAATCAATTATTCGATAGAACGAAAAATCGCAAACGATTAATACTCTTAGTTAAATATTTACGGAAAATAAAGCAAAAATTTTATTTGCACATGATTTGTTTACAGCTGAAGTAACACATTTAAGTGCTGACAGTAGTAATTTACTAAAGATGACATTTGCTATATTAGGACCATTCGTCATCATCTCAATACTAGCCTATATAGCAATATATTTCATTAGACGAACACATCGTAAGCGCTTAGAATACTCCAGGGCTAAACAAGATCCGGATTCGTACTTGGTAAATGATGAACTATTACGTGTTACCAGTGCTGGAGATAGTACATTAAGGGTATGTATTATTAATGTAATTATTTTGAATTTAAACTAAAATTATAAACAATTCACAAAAAAAAAAAGGAATATTTACAACATTCAGTTACTTCGGGTTCGGGCTCAGGTTTGCCTTTACTGATACAACGAACACTAGCCAAACAAGTAACACTTGTTGAGTGTATTGGACGGGGAAAATATGGTGAAGTATGGCGTGGTCACTGGCATGGTGAAAATATTGCAGTGAAAATCTTTTTCAGTCGTGACGAAGAATCCTGGAAACGAGAAACAGAAATTTACAGGTAATTTACTTTAAAGTAGCAAAATTAAGCAGAGTTCATTAATTTGAATATATATTTCTTTCTATCTAGTACCGTGTTATTGCGTCATGAAAACATTTTAGGTTTTATTGGCTCAGATATGACATCGCGTAACTCATGTACCCAATTGTGGCTACTAACACATTACTACCCTCATGGCTCTCTATTCGATCATTTAAACCGGAATGCCTTAAGTCATCGTGATATGATTCTAATTTGTCTTTCAATCGCAAACGGTTTAGTTCATTTGCACACGGAAATATTTGGTACAGAGGTAAATTGAGAAGCATTATAAATGTATTAAGTATAGATTGTTATGATGTAAATTATCTCATTTAGGGGAAACCTGCCATGGCTCATCGTGATTTAAAATCCAAAAATATTTTAGTTAAACCAAACGGTACCTGTGTCATTGCGGACTTTGGTTTAGCTGTAATGCATTCAAATGTTACGGGCAAACTAGATTTAGGCAACAATCCTAAAGTTGGCACGAAACGTTATATGGCACCAGAAATTTTAGACGAAAGGTAAGTGTGCGAACGTTGTTATGCTCATGTTTGCAATTGAAAATTAATATACTTTTGTCCTTTGCAGTATTGACATGCATAATTTTGAAGCTCTAAGACGCACAGATATTTATGCCTTAGGCTTAGTATTATGGGAAGTATGCAGGCGGACCATATCATGTGGCATTGCTGAAGAGTATAAAGTGCCATTCTATGATGTGGTGCCATCCGATCCCAGCTTTGAGGATATGCGTAAGGTTCTGTGTGTCGATAATTACCGACCTTCGATACCGAATCGTTGGAGTTCAGATCCAGTGAGTATTTATTTAACTTCTTTGTTTGCTTTGAATTTAGTATTTAATGTTATTGTTTTTAGCTTTTGTCGGGTATGTCAAAACTTATGAAAGAATGCTGGCATCAAAATCCAAATGTACGCCTACCTGCCTTGCGCATTAAAAAGACTATACATAAATTGGCTTCCGTAGATGAAAAACTGCGTCTAGATTATGATGAAGTTTGTGTTTAAAGGACATGTTCAGTTTTATATTTTGTTGGTTAATTCAAAAATTTTTAAATTTTACGTTAATTTTTTATATTGTCGATTCAGTCGAAATGACTGCCAGATTTATACTTTTTACTATTTACATATTACACTACAGTTTTGTTTAACACATATCGTTACCTCCATTCTATAGATGCTAAGTCCAAAAGTTAATTTTGAGATATTTGAAGATTAAATGTTTTTCTGATGACATATTAATCTTTTTATATCCACCACCACAAGTGACGAATGATGGTATATATATGTATACATATATATAAGTTTGTCATTCCTTGTGTAACACTGAGAAATATTCATCTGAGACCCAACAAAGTAGTCAATTGAGCTATGTCAGTCTGTATGTCTGTGTAAAACACTCTTACGTTTAAAATATGTAACCAAAGTCAGGAAAACCCCGCTTATAATTCTTCTAAGCAGTTTGGTATTGAAAATCATCAAAACCGGTTCAGGCGAACCAGAGTATGGGCCGAAATGTGTTACAACCTCCATCAAAATACGATATTTGTAAACAGTTTTTTGTGATTTTGCTTAAATATATTGCAGATGATGAAAATGGTAAGAATCCCTCCCCACGAATTTCTTCCCGAAATATGGCTCAATGTTACATAAATGCCTATAAAATAGCAGTATCGATACAAAATTCAGCAAAAATAAGTTTCATATCAAAATAAATTATAAAACGAAAATCTGATTAGTTCGGTCCATGTTTGACTACTGCTCCCATACAAAGTAGTCTTCCGAAACATATAAATCTGTTATAAATAACGGTACCGATCCAAAATTTTCCACAGATCATGTATATATGTGAATTTAGTTCCATATTTGGATATATCCTCCATATAAGGTACACTTCCAAAAATTCTCTGTACCCAATTTAATAAAGATCGGCCCATAATTGGTCAGAGCTCCCATATAATAACCAATTGAGAAAAACAAGTAAACCCACAAAAATGTCTAATAAATATCAAACCAACATCAGTAATATCGGTCATATGGTAACTATACTACTTAAGTTTTTTGTTTTCAGTCCATATTTAGCAATAGCTCCCAAATAAAGTAAACTTCCGAGAATTATAACAACCATTCAATTTTTGTAAACTACGTTATTGAGATGAAATTCTATCTCAATGAGCCTCAAATACAAAGAGATCACATTACTGGATTTTGAAGGTATCAGACCGTAATTGGTCCACTTTCACTATAGCACCTATAAATTCTTGTAAATAACGTTATTGAGATGAAATTCAGCTAAAATAAGTCACTAATATTATCATTTTTTATACTCTCTTCCTTAACCTGTTGAATATGGAAAAATGTTGAAGCTATTTTTAGTTTTATAAATTAACAACAGAGTAGTTTTTTGTAATACTTAGTTGAATGGTATTCAAGATTCGGCACAGCCGATTATATCACTCTAACTTGTTTCTTTAAAAAAAATATTTGAAATTTTATTATAATATCTTACGCTTAAGAAACATGTTCAGAGAATTTGTTTATGTTAGCTTTACTTTGTTTACTTAAATTGGATCTTCACTCATGGAATATTTCTCTGAAGTTTCATCAAAGTCTGCTATTAAATTACAGAAATGCAGGACTTTACATTATGACATACTAACTGGTTTTTATTAGACTCAAAAAACAAGAAATCAGTGTATGTTTATTGTTGATAAGTCGACTTAGAACGTTTTAGAATGGGTGTAGCGATATTTACATATGTATGTATATATTTCATATTGGCTAGTGTTTGAAAAAACGAACCAACTTTCAGATGTTGGACGTGAAATAGTAAAAAAATAATTTCGGTTTATAAAAATTGATTTTTCAATTCAAGAGCAATTTTCGCATCTGTGATTGATAAAATCTGAAAATTAATTCTAGTTCCATAGCAAATCTATTTCAATACCATTCAGGCATGTTCTGAAAATCACTTTTTCGTAAAGTGATTTGAAATCACTGAAAAGGTGTTCTGTGCTTCTAAAATTATTAAAATCTCGTGATTTAAAACCGGTCATCTAACAGCTTAATGATTTCAAATCACTTAGTTTTTTAAGCATATTTCATTGAACTCTAGTAATAAAATTATCACATACACTTAAAATTATTTGTTTTTGAAATAAGACTAAAGCTAGATTTACACGATTGAAATTTTCTTCAAAATGCTTCAAATTCGTGTAAACAGCTAATAGTTATGAAATAAATAAATTTTGAAGAATTTTTGCTGTTTGAACGAGTTAGAAGCATTTTGAAGAGCAATTTTGAAGAAAATTTCAATCGTGTAAATCTAGCTTAACTATTTTACACAGAAAAAACTTAAAATTTAAAAATTTAGTAAGACGTTGTATTTTTTGCGTACCATTTTTTTTAGATATGTTTACATTTTTCGTGATTTACTTTTACTTTTTAGTAGTCAACACAAAGAAAATCAGCTGTTAGCTCGTGATTTAGAACAATCAAAATCACTACTAAAAATTAAAAATCTCGTGATTTTCAGAACACCAAAATATTTCTCCCGTGATTTCAAAATCGTTCGTGATTTAAAATCACCGTGATTTCAGAACATGCCTGATTGTTAGTCATTTAAACAGAAGCAACAGGCACGGTTAAAAACACTTGAAAAAGTATTACTTTAACATAAGTAAATTGTGAACAAAGTCAGTCAGCTGTGCTATTGCACTCACCTTGTATAGTTACACCATGAGAAAATGTATGAGATTAATCTTTTTGTCAAAATTTTTAATTTAATTTAACCCTAGAAAACTAAACCTTTTTTGTAAACAATTAAAACTAAAGCCCGCCTATCAGGCTACTTTTTTAAAAAAATAATTTTTTTAGTTTTTAATAAAGATTGAGACAATCTTATTTTGAAGATTGTATGAATTCATAAAAACAAGGCAACACAATTTACATATAAATACTATTTATTGAATATCAATATACAAAGCAGACAATGTTCTTTACTGTTTGAACGACAGAATGCTACTCAAAGTCTATACAGCAATGTTGCTGCTTTAATATCATGAAGCATGAAAATAATATTAATATAATTGAACATAGTTGGCTTCTGAATAATATTCACAAAAAACATAGGGTTGTTAGATTTGTTAGATTCAAATATTAATTTAAATAATAAAAATACTTATATATGTATGTGGGTTGCTACAAGATTCTTTTTTTTATTGAAAACGTTTTATTTACATATGTAAATTGAAGCATTTAGCTAGAGAACAAAAAATATTTTAATAAAACGATGTCATAACACAATAAAATACTTATTAAAGTTACACTTCAATATTTTTTTTTTTGCAAGATCATTAAAGAAAAAAAAAATTTCATAAAAATTAAGTATTTTCAGTCTATCATTTATATTTAGCGCGTTTTGATTGACGGACAGTAATTGCACATTGATCTTTTCCCTTTTTTTATTTGTGGTTCTGGTTCAAATTTTATAATAACATGCAGTCAGAAAAGTACCTTTAACACTAAACCTCGCCTCTCAGGCAGTACAAAGTATTAAATCTCTGCAACATAAAAAATTTGTGCAATGAAGGTCAACTCACACAAAAGAATAACGTGCTGGTTTGAAAGCTAGTGTTGCTACTTGCACTCAATCGTAATAAAAAACGTTAAAAAGGCAACCGTTGCGCCTCACAGGCGGGGTTTAGTTTTCTAGGGTTAAGTTATTTTATATGTTTACAAATATGTACATGAGATGAAATTAACGCAAAACTAAGTACATATGTACCCAAAATCAAATATTTCAACAAAATATTTTTGAAATTTCACTTGTCTTGTATTCTCTTAATATTGGTGTAGTTGTGTCTACACCTAAACCCTAAACATTGAAACAAGCTTTAAACATCAAACACTAAGAAATGAAAAAAATACAATACAATATGCAATTCTATTATACAATATGAAATTATGTTTAAGTTTAGTATTTATAAACTATTTGATAGATAATGAAAATAATCAAAAATACTTTTTATATAAGTATTTTTACTTATATGTATGTATTATAAATAGTAATCTGGTTATTATACAGTGTTTTATTTTTATTTTATGTTGCACACACAACCCTATATTGACTAAGAAATATTTTGGCCTTAAATAAACGCAATTTTTGTAAAAAAAAAAAAAATTAAAAATTGGTTAAATAATAATGACATTGTGCCTTTTTTTCTCAAATCAACAATGCCTTAAGAAATAAATAAACAAACCTTTATTAAAATTTATAAAATTAGAAAACCTAAAACTTTTGATTTAATCATGCTTCCATTACCGTATTTTTTTAATTTACATGTTAAACTTTTCCATCATGTGCCATTTTCAAATCTAATTTAACTTCAAATTCATTATTATCTACATATGCTACTATATTTTTGGTTTACTACAAGCACTCAGTACTAAAAAATACAAATATCTTATTTTCAATATGTATTAAACAATAAGATCTTTTTTTCAAAATTAAGTTTTCTTTTTAATACCTTAGTTAAGTAAACATACAATTAATTAGTAATATAGTTTTAGTATTAAGTTTAATTAAAAGAAATATATATATGAAATGTTGTATACAAACATTTGTACAAAACTAAACTTTTTTGAATGTTAATGTAAAAACAAACACATAGTATGTAGTTAAAATTAGTATTAATAAAATAAATTTAAAAGATATATGTACTATATATACATACGTATATTAAATTTAATAAACTTAATTATTCATAATATAAAACATGTGTGTTGTTGTTGTTGTTGTTGTTGTAACAGCTAAACTATCAGCCATGTCACAGAGCTTAATTCCGTTCGGAAGTGAAATTAATTCCGTATTTTGCATCTGTAGAAAAAGTAAAACGAAATTTTTTTTCGGAATGAAAGTACTTTTAATTATAAGTTATGTATTTAATTATTAATTTAATTTAAAGTGATTTCATTCCGAAAAAATATTTCGTTATACTTTTTCTAGAGAAGTCAAATACGGAAATAATTCCACTTCCGAACGGAATTAAACTCTGTGACATGGCTGTACTATATATCACCCCTATCGCGAATAAAAATTCCACATGAAATTTGTTCACTTTTATTTTTTTAAAATTGAATTTAAATAGGAAAAATGTGAAAAGGGAACAAATTTCATGTGGAATTTTTATTCACGATAGGGGTGTATGAATTTTCGTCTCGGGGGGGTTCTGCAGTGAGATCGAGGCCAAGGAGTTGCGCTGGGATTGTCTGGGTAGTTGAAGATATGGGAGAAACACGGGGCCTCTAGACACATGCTGGGCCTAAGTTTGGGACGGTACTATCTATGCGGGACAAATAGGCATTTATTCTGTTGCTCCATCCTGACATCAATTGTGCCAGAACTACTCTTGTTTTCCGCGGCAGTTGTTTTTCTGCTATGAGCGGTGGGCGACCTCCAAGTACGACATTCATGCGGTATGCTTCGACCCCGTTATTGATGGCGTCTCTCTTAATGTCGTTCAAAGCTGCTACATACGAGTTTTGATCTAACGGTGTGTTTTATCATTGTTTACTTGGTTTAACAAGTTGTTATGTTAAAGTTAAAACAAAATTAGGCTTTTAACCAAAAAAAAATTAGAATGTTAATTCCAATGATTTACAGTATAAACACAATCACCCCTATCGTGAATAAAAAGTCCACATGAAATTTGTTCCCTTCACATTTTTCCTATTAAAATTCAATGTTAAAAAAATAAAAGTGAACAAATTTCATGTGGAATTTTTATTCACGATGGGGGTGAATACATTAATAGAGTAATAACACAATATACCTATGTATTGCAACAATTAACACCTGCATCCTGTAACTACGAAAGCAAATTATACTTATACATCGAGCAATGTATAATTAAATTGAAAACGATCATAAACGAATATTAAAACTACAAATTTTAAAAATTCTTGCTCTACATCAATATTAACTTTAATAATCGTTTATGATTGGTGAAAGTAGACATGTAATATTTTTATAATTATAAATTATTTTTTATTGTGTAAATTTTGGGCGGTTTACTCGAAGTCTTAATTTTAATATAAAGTATATTTTTATTACTTTGGCTCCAGTTTATTTATTAGTAATACTTCTAAAAATATATGAAAGAGTCAATTAGACATTTTTGTAGACTGGAATGTATTTTCAGCAATATTCACGTCCAAGATTAATTGTAAACATCATCTTTTTAACATAATATTGTTGAGAAATAAAATTCGGGTTGATTTCACAGCCATGAGTTGGACGATGCTCACTGTTGTTTATTTCTTTTTTAAAGCTTTAAGTACATCGTTTCATTAAACTGTTCACAATATTGCCTGGCTGCCATAATCATATCCTGTACAGTATCTGAATTTTCTTTGAAACTATTGCAATCTTAAAACAAAAAAAAAACAAAAAATTTAAACAGCAAGATAAAAATCAACTACAAACATTGCCATATTCGAACTTTTTTTGCAATTAAATTTATATTTTTCGTTTGCAATAAATTATTAGATTCGTTCATTTAAAAATAAATTTAATCTAAATTAAAACTTTGCAGTTATTGGATTATATGTTAATTTTTTTAGTATTGCCACACACAATGTCTGAATGTCAACAAACCATCGTTTTGTACGCAGAAGAACAAAATGTTGGTAAAATTAAATACACATATTTGTTCATGCCCCGTGAGAGAAAAACGTGTTTTTTTTTAAATTTTGGACTTATTGTGAGAAAATTCATTTTATGGAAGACATAGTTGTGCAAATGTTCTAACAAAGTTTTTTTTAACAAGAATAAAGAATCGGCCAAGAGTTATCCGCACAAGATAAATTCATGTTTATGTCAAGACCGGGGGTTATAATTTAAGAAAAAAAAAAGTTTTCTTATAAAATTACAAAAGTACACTTAGCTAACGGTGATTTGTCCACACGAGACCAATTCATGTGCGGACATGAATTTGTACGCTGAGTGAACAAATTGATGGCATTTCAATATCAAAGGTTAAATTCATTTTAAATTAATAGCTGATCTTTAAGTATGATTAATTTATTTTTGTATGCTTGTGAAAATGTTCAAAAGGATTCGAATATAGTAACATTAAAAGTCTTAAAAAAATACATACACACACACATATGTATATTAGAATTATTTTCTTATTGTTTATATTTACCAATAGTTAAGTCGCAGATCTCAATAGATTTTATCCTTGCTGGAAATTTGTTGTTCTCGATCAAATCATTTAAATATGCGTAGTTTATGGGATTGCATCCATTAAAATAACAAGCAACTTGTAGTCTAGGATTTGTCGACAACAAATTAAACCAATGATTTCGAACTTTATTGAACATATCGAGTGGAATTTGGATGAGCCGTAAATTTGTTTGGTAGCCTAATATCTCATTTATAGGAACTTTTAGGCTACATTCTAATTTGCGGGTGTAAAACGTAAAACTTTCCAATGAAGGATGCCTTAAAATAGTAAACAAGCTGGATACATCAATTGAATCTTCATTTTCTACAAAGGCCAATTGTTTGAGACATTTCATTTCATGTATATCATCCAAAGCGATTACAGATAAATCTATAAATAGCGATTGCAATTTGCGAAAAGTGTCTTGCAGAGGAAGATGCATTGCAATTGGTTGGTCCACAGTCCACAGTGTAAAATCATGCCAAATTAGTGTATTTAATTTGATCATCTGTTTGCTGTTGTATAACAAGAGTTTTCTTAAATCCTCCCTAAAATCGCATTCCATTGTTTCAATGCGTAAATATTCCAAAGGCGATTCAATATAAAATTGTACAAAGTCATCAGAAAATCGGGTAAAAAACGATGTGAATGATTGTAAACTTTTCTGGCTTAAAATTGATTTTAAATTTGGCCAAGTTATATTGTCACAAGTTACAAGAGTGAGACTTTCTAACGATGGCACAGGAACAAAATCCTTAAAACAGCAAAATTCCAAGTATAACTTTTTTAAGTGCTTGCACGATTTAGTTAAATTTTCCAACAAATTTCGATTTATAAAAATAGGAGAATTCATGGAAGTCAATGCTAATACACCAAGATTTTCAAAATTTCGGAGTAATGATTTTGTAATTACTGGAAGTGTGAATTTATTAACTTCATCAAAATTAACATTGATTAGTTCACACAAATTCTCTTTGAGGTTGAGCGTTGACATCTCAGAAATGATATCTGAATTGTTCGCAACGATGTTTATTTTAAAAACTAATTGTGCCACATGTTGTAACCTTCTAATTACGGGCATAATATGATTTAGTTTATACTTAAAGTGCTTTTCTCTTACAATTAATGTCTTCAACATATTCATACTGGCAATTGTGGAAATTCCGTTGCGATCTTGCAAAACTCCTTGTTCTCCATTACAACAACAATTGCTTAGAATCAATGTATTCAGCTGTGGACAATTTATTTTTATTTTGTGTAGATTTTCTGCACTTAATCTGTGAATGCCATACAAATATAAAGTTTTCAATTCTATAAATTGATTTTGCATTAAATAACTAAAAAGTGTGTTTTCGATTTCAGCTGTACTCGATTCTTCTAGTATTTGCAATTTGTTTACATTGCTGAGATTTATATCCAACAGTTCTCTTACTTCTTCATAATTTAAGAGTATGCTTGATTTATTGCTAACATCTGGAATTTTACAATCATTGTAACCCATTTTATACATGGGATCTGAATAGGCATTATAACGCTCTATATTGTCTACTTGATTGGTAACTAAGACCGCGTTTAGGTCTATTGGATACAATTTCAATTCTTTACATTTTATTTTCCACATTGATAATTTTATAATATTACAAACAGCCCACAAACATGTGACAAAAACAACTAGCAACTGTTCTCTTAGAATGAAATGTTAAAAAAATTTTCCGCAAATGTCTATAGTTGTAAATGCGTTATCTAAACCACTGAGCAGGGCTGCCAGAAATTTTCAGCAAAAAATCTTAATTTCCCCACAAAAAAAAGTCTTCTTTTTAAGGAAAAAAAAGTCTTATTTTTGAGGAAAAAATCTTATTTTTGGAAATATGTAAGTAGTTTTTTTATTATAAATAATAAAAACAATTCATATTTTATTTAACAAAAAAATAACTACAAAAATTCATTTTCTTATACTAAATTGTACATTTTTTGAGATCGATTAGTTTAAAAATTTTCAAATGGGAACAAAGAAGATTTTTTTAATTGAACCTAACCTTCGTCTAGACAAAACAAAAAATCTTTTTTTTTTTTGGGAAAAAAATCTTTTTTCGGTTAAAAATCTTAAAAAATAAGGTTACAATCTTAGTTCTGGCAGCGCTGCCACTGAGTATGCCGTGATGACAATT
Organism: Bellardia bayeri; assembly: GCA_950370525.1. Taxonomy (NCBI): domain Eukaryota; kingdom Metazoa; phylum Arthropoda; class Insecta; order Diptera; family Calliphoridae; genus Bellardia; species Bellardia bayeri. The sequence continues at coordinate 44,281,427 of OX493268.1, read as the reverse complement.
TTTCATGGTAGTTTTTATCAAAAGAGAGGGGTATATTACTTTTTTATATAATTTATTGTGTGTTAAAGTAAATCGCTTAATGTTTCATGTAGAAAAACATAAACAATGGGCAATTCTTAAAGAAAGAGACAAACATATAATTATTTATCAACCCTTTCGTGACACACTGTACACTTTGTGACAAAATTGCAATCCATAGGGAAATATCATTTAAGCTGTGTTCACATTATGTGTATTTGTCATTTGGAATGTCACTTTTCTATCCATATGTAATTTTATGTGTGTGTCAAAATTTGAGTTTTACATACGGTTTATAATTTACATGTTCATATGTTGGTATGTGAAATACATTTGACAATTAAATAAAATTTTATTTAAAAATGGAACGCGAGGTTGATAAAATAGTTGCATATAGATTATATGCATATTTTTTAATTTTAATAAATTCCTCCAGGAAACCTATTTCGTTAAACCAAAACACACATGACACATGCACATCATCTGCACCGGTCCCGCTTCTTTTTTCTTTTGCAATTTCCCGGCTATATTAACCGCGCAACTATGTTATTTTATTCTGGAAATATATTGCGTTACATTTATTACAAATAACAATTGCCAAATGCTTTAAATTAACTGCTTTAACTTAACTTCATTAGGGCCAAAAGATGAATTGAAAATGTTTAATTTGTCAGCCATATCATTAATGGTAAAACTTGTTCCGCTAGTTATACAAGCATTCCTTCTCCTTCGATCAACAGCTTTTTGCACCAGCCAAACTGGAACAACATAAAAATAACTATAAAAATTGCAATAAAAAAAATGCATATGTATGTACTTACTTTTGTTAACTCCTTTTCAATTTTTCCCTACATTTTCAATATTAAAATTTGTGTAGTTTTTTTTTTTGTATTTTTGTTTTGTATAAATTATATTTATTAAAATTTTAATTAATTTTTGCCGCCACAAAATTTTGATTATAAACAGCTGATGTCAGATGGTTTGTCACTTGAAATTAGAACTCGTTCTAAATACAAAAATGTCATATGTGTTGCGCACAGAGAAATAACACATGATATTGTTTGCAGGTGTTCAGACTATATGTACAAATTTGACATGCGAAAAAGTGACAGTCCACATGACAAATACACACAATGTGAACACAGCTTTAGTTTTTTATATATGATTTCAATAGCAAAATAGCACTATTAATGTTTATTTAAACGAAAGCTAAACATATAATACTACTAAATTACCATCATAGTTAAATCTTTAGATCTTTGAAGTGAAGGTGCAAAATGTGCAGAGTTTTTGCTTCCTGAAATATGATTTTGTATCCCCAAAACTCCTCAACATCATATTAGTAGATACAATTTTAAAGTGGGTCAATAATGTTCTAAATTATCGTCATTGTAAAAGAGCAAGGATACGAAATATTACAAATTTTAAACCAAGATCGTGACAATAGCTTGTATATTAATAAATTAATTATATTATATGTATAAAAACGTTAAAATATTTGCACGCTCTTCCTTAGTTTTGGAGTTATAGGGATTTAAAGTAAATTATCTGAGCAATATGAATATCATTTAAGAGTGCTTGAATATACTTTTAATATGATACAATTTTTTAACATTTAATTTAAAAAATACATTTTCAATCTAAAATTAGAAAATTTCGATATAGGTACCGAAAATGTATTTATTGCGAATACCAACAATTCCAAAAAATATTAAAATATAAAGTGTTACAGGGATGTAGATTTGTTCCAAAAATTTTATTATCTCTTCAAACGCTATGGTGAAATTAAATACAAGGTGACAGCATAGCACCAGCTGATTATTTTTTGCTCTGTTCATGGTGAAATTGAAAATGTCAAAAAGTTGTATACAAATAGTCAAAGTTTATATAAAAACGTTACAAAATTATTTTGTTTTTGTAAAAATGAGTTTTTGTCGCCGTTTTATCTGCGTGCAATAGCTTAAAAGTGTTAAAAAAAAACTATTATATTAAATAGTGTGTTTGTTTTTTGAGTTGTTTTGCTAAAAATGTTAGTTTTTTTTGTAAGATAAATATGTATTAAGATTCCTCTTTAAAGTGATTTTTTTTTTGCTGCAGAAAAATGCGTTGTTGTTATACAATACCTATACATTATTAATTTTGAAAATAAAGAATTTTACATGTTTTACTTTGTAAAATTACGTATTACTTGTATATTTAAATAAATATTATGCGTAACTTAAAGAAAAATTCTTTGAGAAAATAAAAGAAACAAAAAAAAATCACAATTGTTTTCTGTTTTTATCCATGTTTGTATGTTTGTTTTCTTTATTTTATGCCAGATGTTTTTGACAGTAACGAAAGTATTACACAAACAAAAATGCCTGTTGTTCTTGCCTTGTTGTAATTGTTGTAGCAATGCTGTCACCAGGTATTTAATTTCACCATGGCTATGACAATAATTTTATAAGCAGTTTTTGGGAATTAGACGACAAACACTTTTTTGTGCTGTAGATCCAGTCCTGAAAATTGCGATGCCAATGACACAGATATAAAAGGGTTGCTAAGTTATTATTAATTGAATATAATCCCAAACTACGATGTTTATCCCTCAAACATTAGGTCTTTCTTTTATTTCATACACTCAATTACGTAATTTATATACATACATTAATGAAATAATTTATGTAAATTCATTAATATCAACATTAATCAGTCAGAAGGAATTATTATTTAGTATTTCAAATACTTTATATATATACTTTATATATAATTCCATAATTATTATTTCTTTATTAGTAGTATTTTAAATACTCTTATAATGCTTTTTACATTTTTTACAAACTATATCTTTTAACTTTGGTTTACATTGTTAGTTTTTACAAATGATGCAATTTTTCTTCTAAATATGTTTGAATTTAATTCATTTTTAATATTATTTGGCAATGTATTAAAGAGAGTCAGTCCTTTATAAAATAGTGATCGTTGCATGGTGTTGTTCTCCGCTCGTTGAATTCTAAAGTCTGAAGCGTTTCTTAAACTATATGGTTGCATTTCACCCACGTATCTTAGTTGCTCAACCAAATATTCAGGAGCATTTCCTATTTTCATCTTTTGAATAAAGTTGATTGTGTTTAATTCCAGTCTTTGTTTTATGTTTAACCATTTAACCGTAGATAGCATATGTTGTATTGATGTATATCGATTACATTTAAGTATTGAACGCATAGCTTTATTTTGTAATTTCTGCAGTCTTGATAATTGCTGATCTGAACACCATGTGTATAGCGCAGTTGAACCATATTCAAAGTGCGGCTTTATCATTGTATTATATATATTTACTGCTGTTATAATAGATATTTTGTTTCTTAAACGTTTGAAAAATCCAATTTTTTTACCAATTTTTTTACATTTATCTTCTTCTTTTAATTTTATGTCTTTATCTATAAGAAAACCCAGATATTTTATATTGTTCACTTTTTCTATTATTACATTATTAATTTTAAATGTTATATTGGTGTTCATATTTATTTCCATTATTTTTGTTTTGTTTTCGTTTAACTTTAGTTTATTCATTTTTAACCATATATTAATGTTGTCCATATCATTTTTTAAATTGCTGTAACACATCTCCTCTGTGGCTGTTTCTGTGAAGATTAGAGTATCATCTGCGTATAAGACAATTTCACATTTATCTAAAATTTTCTCCATATCATTAATATATATTATAAATAAGAGTGCTCCTAATATTGATCCTTGTGGTACTCCAAAATCATTTTCAATATCATTTGATAATATATTGTTAACTTTTGTGATCTGTCGACGATTATTTAGATATGATTCAAACCATTTAAGTTCCGTATCTTGAATTCCGTATTTATATAATTTTTTTAGTAGTATATTCCTATCTATTGTTTCAAATGCTCTTTTAAAGTCCAAAAAAATTGCCATTATTTTATTATTTTTCTTCATAAATTTCCATCTGTTTATTACGTAGTTAACTGCTGTCTCACATGAATGTTTTTTTCTAAAACCTGATTGATATTTTGATAAAAGCATATTTTGTTCTAAATAATTTTCTAATTGACTTTTTACAATTTTTTCAATAATTTTTTCAAATGTCTTAAGTGTGTTTATTGGTCGAAACTCTTCGCATATAAATACATATCATATAAATACATATAAAAATTGGATTTATATATATATATATATATATAATTAATATTTACATGAAACAAATATTTATGTAGTAAATAATTCAAATATCAGTTAATAATCGGATTTCGACTTTTTGATCAATAATTTTCATCTGGTAACTAATTGTTAATTCTATTTATTAATCTGCCTCCATTTGAAAGTTCGTCGAAATAATGACAGTGCTAGGAAATCTTTTCGTACAAAGTTTAATGCAAAAATCTAATAATTCTAAAAAATACTTTTTCCTATGCTCAAAAAACTTTTCCAATATTTTAGATATTTACGTTCAATTAATAAATAAAATTTTGTTAATTTTATTCTTCTCTAGTTGACCACATCCATGGTTGCATTGTTACAAAACTGAGTTGAGAAAGTACTCTAGCAAATTAACATAAAAAATACAACTCTGTGACAAGCGCATAGAAATTTTTTGACAGTTTATTGAATGCGAGAAGAAATTGTGTTTACAGAAAATATATTTTGATTTTTAGCAAAAAAAAAAAAAATTGAAAAAAAACAATAAATAAATTTAAATCTTTACTAGTGTCCATAAACAGTGTATCAAACAATGTCCGACAGTGCCGAAACAACACAACAAAAAATGGATCGACGTAAAAAGAGAACGTCGACAAACCAATACATGATGTACATCGAAATGATGGAAATGGATGCTGTGTTTGCCACTGGACGTATACCACGAGAATACGACTCTAATTATTTAACAAGAAAATGGAAAGAATTATCAGATAAGCTTAATAGCTGCGGCAATGGTCCAACATTGACTTCGGAAGAATGGCGCAAGGTAAGTTGATTTAATTTTTTTTATTGGACTTGTAGCAACATCTGCCGTCTTTTAGCAGTGGGAATAGATAATATAATAATATTTGTTCTTTATAGCGTTTAAATGACTGGAAAAATACAACGAGATGTAAGTACAGACGAAGCATATCGGGTGAAAAAGATATTACCATGACCTCATTAGAACTACGTGCATTGGACCTGTTTGGTAAAATACCCGCCACGGCACCCCCAGAACAGGTATCCATACATTTTAAGACAGAAAAAGAAGAGGAAGAAGAAATGGAACATATACCAACAACGGAAACATTCCAGAAACAACTACAGGCAGCCGTGGAGGAGGCAATCGGAGACGATGAGGGAGATCACATAATGGAGACCGAACATGACGAACAAGAAGAAATTATACCCGAAAATAACCACAGTTCTTCGATGACACATGGCGGCAGTGGAGGCTCCAATAATGGGAATTCTGTTAGTGGCGGTGGTACAACTTATCGTACCATTGTTGTTGAGGACACTGCATACCCCGAAGATGAACAACAAGAAGAACAATTAGAATTTATAACTCATCGTCGTTCAAACCTGAGTTCGTCTAATACAAGCTCCGCAATACAAACTGCTGTAGTAACAACGACACCCTCAGCAACTGTAGCCAAACTTATTAATGGTGATATTCCCCTAAAGCGACTACGATCCCAAATTTCGGATCAAATTATATATGAAGGTGAGTTATTTTTTGTTACTTCAATTCTATGTATGTACATTAGGGTGGCCCGTTTGTATGGAGAAAAAATAAGGTATCGATGTTCCCGACTAATATGAAAATTTCATTCATTTTAAGACTACGTTTCTCAATTTTTTTTGTCTTGGGGTCAATATTTGGTGAGCTGGATCCAAGAATAAAAATGTCCTTTTTAGAGGTTTTTTGATTTTTTTCCCATTTCTTCCAAAGGAACTATATGTAAATTTGGTATTGTCACCCTATGTTTCAATACAACTCTGCACATTTATCGACTATCTTTTTATATTCGAAACATGAGTACCCCTCTCGACAACTAAACTTGAAACTTGATAGACGTGTTCGCGAATTCTTAATTTTAATCTATGAGGTCTAAATTTTCTAAAATAAAACTAATTCAATAAAGACAACATTTTTAACTTTAACATATATAAAGTTCCGATTATTAATTTCAATAATTCCTTGTCGCTGCGTGTGACAATTTTCAGAAGTGGGATTGGATTAGCCTGCGACGCCACGGAATATTAACGAGGAAATGTTGGTTAATTTAGGAAAAGTTTAAGCACAATGCCGTATATTTGTGTTTCCGTGAAAGATACAAGAACATTCGGAAAACAATTTTATTTGTTTCGTACGTAAGCGTTTTTCCGTGTAATCATAGCCGTATTTTTGATTAAAAACGTTTACTCTGACTCAGCCGCATTTTCCAGAAGGCATTGGAAATATTTGTCAAATACGTTTTGATTTGATTTTCGTCATAGAAGCCACCTTATTCGCCGTTGCTGTTTTGTTATTGTAAACAGAGCCGTCTCCGTAATACCGTTGTATGTGGGTGTGCAGTTTTTTATGTTTTTTTGGATCGTGTTGCAACCTGCCAGTGTTGGCAAATTTTTTTTTTCGCAATTTCCCGTCATATTGGGGTTTAAAAATCGCCAGAAATCGCTAAATAAATTTTTTTACAAAACCGTCAGAAAACCGTCAAATAAATAATTTTAAAAATTTGAATTTACCTTGAATAAAAATAGCTGGTAAAATTAAATGGAAATTAATTTCACATATGTATTTTTTAATTAATTGTTTTTAATCATTTACAAACAAAATTAGGTATTTTCAAAAATATAGTGCGAGTCTTCAGCATTTTGTGTATAAGTGGCCATTGTACCTACTTTGTTTAGAACAGATTTTGGAAATTCATAATCAAAACAACATTTATTCTCAAGTTTGAGACCGTATCTGTAATTAAAATTGAATTCGTTAAAAAAAAAATACATTGCAAAAATGTATTAAATCAATATTCATAAATTTTATTGAATAAAAATAAGACCACAAAATTTAATAAAGTGCTTTTTAAAACTTTTTAAAGAAATTATGTATGTAATTCCCAGTAAAAAAAATTCGTGTTTTTTGAAGCACTTAAGAGAAAAAGCGCTCTTTTGAAGCAGTAAATGCTTACGACTAAAATATACAAGAAATATGCTTTTTTAGTGCTAACAACGAAGAAGGTTTTAAAGCGAAAACCAAAAATGTGTCGTACTTAGCAAATACATCAACCGCTCCCGTATACAAGGGGGTCTACCCAACCCTTCGTCATCGTACAATACAACTGGTGCTCTTCCACCACAGCCGTTTAACCCGACAACAAGTGCTTTTGTGGCACCAACGTATAATTCGACAAATGCTTTCATAGCACCGCCGTATACTCAAACAACTATGGTTTTATACCTCGATCGTATAACCCTTCAAGTGGTTTTATACCACCATCGTATAATTTAACAGGTGCTTGTGTAGCACCATCACCTGTACCGCCAATGCAGTACAACACGTTTAACCCGAACAACAATGTCCGTGAGATAGTAGGACTCCTACCGGATATTAATCCGTCGTTGGAAACTTCACTAAACGCACAGAAGAAGTTTTTCTTACATGGGCAGATTTTGTGCCAAATTTATTGCTGATTTTCCCGTTACTACAAATGTTGCCGACGTGCATATAAAAATGGCAAATACTAAACGTCAGTATGACAAAACACCGCAGGACTATTTTTATAAAATGGTGGCCATTGGTTCGAAAGCCGGTCTACCCGAATCCGCTACAATGCGCCATCTAATAAATGGCATAAACGATTTAGATCTTAAAAGAAAGATCTCAAACGATTACCCAACATGCAACGACCTTCTACGGGATATAATGAACTATTGTAGTTACAACGAGGTAAAAGTAACTAACATCCCGTCTAAGAAGATTTCAACTTTTTCCGCACCGTCAACAATAACAACCCCGAACAAGAAATCGTCTGACGACAAAGGTGATAATCGAGCTTCTGTGAAGTGTTACAATTGTTTTAAGTTAGGTCACTTTTCCGCAAAGTGTCCTGAGCGTCAACGAAAACCACGTTGTAACCATTGTAAACGTACAACACATACGACCGATAAGTACCCTGAAAAGGAACCAAGAGCAGCCGTGAATAAAATCGATGTTCGTTTGACAACCGTTCCAGCTACAACAAACAACGATGAGATTATTAAGAACGTAATTGTCAACGGAAACAAAACCGTTGCATTCATCGACCCTGGTAGTACACGGTCTTTAATTCGAAAATCATATGCTCCTACTGTTGGTAATGTTGAAAGTTCTCGTATGTTATTGGAAGGTTTGCCGGAGGTCAATACGAATGTACTGACAAAGTACATGTGAACATGGTAATTGACAACAGTGCAGTAAGTTCTGATTTATTCGTGGTTGAAGATAATCTTCTGAACGAAAATGTTCTATTGGGTCGGGACATTTTATGTGGGAAGGGTAGGCGACTGATAATCGAGGACGATGGTTGTCGACTAGAGAGAGTGGAAGGTATTTCTACATCGTCAGATTTAACGCCACATGAGGTGGAAAAACTAAAAGCTTTATATCGTAGGTGTTTCGCTGAAAATACGTCCGACCTTGGCAAATGTAATGTAGTGAAAATGGAGATTCGTCTTACATCCGACAACCCCGTTCAAATGAAGCCGTATAGAATTCCGTTTGCGAAACGTTCAATATTATCGAATATAACCGAGTATTTATTGCAACATGAAATCATTCGTCCGTCTGAGTCACCGTATGCTTCTGCCGTGGAACTGGTCGCTAAAAGTAATGGTGAACACCGCATGTGTGTCGACTATCGCCAGCTAAATTCTATTACGTCTAAAACACTATATCCAATGCCGATAATGGATGAACAATTCGCATAGCTGGCTGACAATAGTTATTTTACAACGTTGGATTTACGAATTGGGTACCATCCAATTGAGGTTCACGAAGATTCAAAGAAATTTACCGCATTCGTTACTCATGATGGACATTTCGAATATAATCGTATGCCGTTCGGGCTCGTGAATGCCCCAACCGTTTTTCAATCTGTAATGAATGCCGATAATGGATGAACAATTCGCACAGCTGGCTGACAATAGTTATTTTACAACGTTGGATTTACGAATTGGGTACCATCAAATCGAGGTTCACGAAGATTCAAAGAAATTTACCGCATTCGTTACTCATGATGGATATTTCGAATATAATCGTATGCCGTTCGGGCTAGTGAATGCCCCAGCCGTTTTTCAATGAACAGGCTCGTTTCAAAAATGGATCGTAGTGAAATTTTAGCTTATCTGGACGATATTGTAATCCCCAGCAAGACGATTGAAGATGGTCTATCACGCCTCGATAGATTTCTTAATATTTTGACCGAAAGTGGTCTTACGCTCCGATTCAATAAATGTGATTTTCTTGCAACGAAGATTACCCATTTGGGCCATATCATCGACGAAAATGGTATTCGTCCTGGCGATGATAAAATTCGTGCCATCAAGAATTTTCGTCCACCTGCCAATGTAACATCTTGAATAAGAAAGTTGGCTTTTATCGGTTCTCACTTTACAGGTTCACATATAGTTTTCTATTTTTGTCATGTGGGTCTAATTTTGTGTTACTGGTTAAGTAGATATATACTTAAAATCCTATACTAAAAGGCAAAAAGCTTAATATCAATAGTAATACTTTGATAACACCGTTCCATACAGGTTTCAATTTCGTCACTACTCCAAATATTAATTTAATTATTAAAATTTTTAAATGACACCAAAAAATTATGAATAAACTTCATGTCAACTATCCAATTACAGTTTTTAAGCGATTACAGTTTCCAGCTTTCAGGCTTTCTTCATAACCACAAAAAATCTTTATCGTTTTGCATTAATAAACAAGATTTCCCTATATTAATTTAGTAAAGCACGCCGGGTATCCCCTAGTAATATGTGTATGTATGTATGTATAATAATATTTTAGAATCATCTGCCTTTTTGTCGCTATGTAAATTTTGACTTCTCAGCGTGATTTCTATTAATAAGTCACATTGTTAATAATTTTTGGTCAGAAAACACTATAAACAATTTACTGTATGACATTCACTTTATGTTTGTTATTATTATTTTGCAATTTTCGACGAACTATCATGTTTCTATCTACATTTAAATAGAATATATTTGATCCCGTTTTGAAAAGGACCACACCACTCAAAGATATGAAAATTATTTCCATATTATAGCTAACCTGTTGTGTTAGATAGCCGATTAGATTGTATAATATACCCGGTATGATACCCGATGTCTCAGATAGATATTTAATATTATATATGATGAAGTTCTGAGGATTCACATATGAGATAAAAAACTGTTTTTTGTTTTTTGTGATCCTGGCAACAGCGGCAGTAATTAAGTTAACACAATTATTAACCACGATTATTATTTCTCGTTGTATGCTGGTCAACATTTTCCGGCTGTCTAGAATGTTTACAATGTGCGCCACTTATTGCAAGTTATCTGAGGATAGTGTCTAAATGTATTTTCATTTATTTCGTAATATTAAGCCTAAATGATCAAAATAACAATATAACATAGTAATAATACCATAACGATAATACAAATCATCGTAATACAAATTAATTCGAATATTAATTAAATCAAATAATAATAACTATATGTGTACATATATGTAGATATAAACATAATATATAAATATATAAAGTAAATTTTTGTAGCTCCCCAGCCGAAACAACATATAAATTGATAACTTAATAAATAAACCCAAGTAGGTCCCATCAGTGGCAAACTATAGGTGTTAATAAAATATCAAAGAAATCAAATAAGTAGTAGAATAGAATTTCATAATTCAAACAAAAATCATTATTAGATTGAGAAAAAATTCGAAGGAATAAGGTAAAATATTCCACAAACTTGCCATTCTCACAACAACAGATTTATTTAAAAAACGTGTTGAAATTCTGGGTAGAGAAATTTGAGGATTTCTAATGGATCGTGAAATTATGAAATTGTAAACAAAATGAACAAGTTAGATGAATACATTTTACGCAAAATATCAAAGACCTTACAGCAGAAAACATCAATATGAGAATCAAGGGAAAGTTGATTGTTAAGGTATACTCCGAGACTTTTCATATGATCAGCCAGTTCTAAACGAACATTATTCAATAAAATCTCAACATCAGTAAAAAACGAGCATAATAGCCTTAGATTTGGAGAGATTTAGAGCCAATGAGTTTGAGGAAGCCCATTCATCAACTTGCTCCAAACAGAAGTTAATATTATTTTGCAAAAATGACAGCTGAGTCCAAATCATTTTTTAACCAATAAAAAACATCAGCATAAATTTGAGTTTCACATAGATGTCAATAAATGTTGGCAGATGAGCTTACAAGCTGATTTAGAAAAATTATACTCATCACGGAGCTTCTTAACCATAGTATAATGACAAATAGAGCCGAATGGATTAAAAATGTCAAGAGAAATCAGAGCACTCAAATTTCTCATCCTTGACACATTAACGAATAAGGTCAGTAAGACTAATGGCGAAATTCACAGTCTTTAGTTAGCTAATGGCAAAGGCTTAACTAATGATTCTTTATTCGCAAACTTAGTTTGCCATAAGAATAACAAGTAATAGTTAAACAATAGTTAGTATTTTAGTTTACCAATGGTTAACTAATGACCGAGAATTCGGCCATAAGAAGCATCAACGTGGAATATCTCTTACGAAATGCATACTGTCCCTCATAAATATTTAAAAAGTCGATTTCAATATCAGGTGTCTTATTATATATTCCAAAACCTTTGATAAAGCTGAAATAATAAAAATCGGTCTAAGGTCTTGAGGATCACGAACTACACTATATTAAGGAATAGATATAACCGGGCAGTCTTCCAAAAAGAAGGAAATTGCTATGTATTATAAAATAAAATAAAATAAAAATGGAACAGGTTGGTTACACAGAAAATAAGTTACGTTTTTTTTTTAAGTAGCTTTTATCAGCCACCCTGTAGTTTACGAGATATACGCATATGAAAATTAAATTTTAAACTTTTGTATCCACCCTAGTCTGGGGTTTTGCTAATAGCAGATCCAAATTTTTCACGACTTTGGGACCTCTGACACCGCCTCTGATGGGTTTATGAGGTCTAAATTTAACTTAAACTCGACAACGTTTTCTCTCAATGCATGTGAAATTTGCAACTGGATTTGCGATTTAGAAATTACAGATCTATTCCCTTTTTTTCAGTTCTCCCCCCTCTATATGTCGTTGTATTGCAGTTAAGTGACATGAGTATCGTGACAAAAATGACAAATCATGCCCCGAATTTTCTTTCACGTAGATGTTGACACTTTGATTTACTACACTTTCATTGCTAATTTTGGGCTCCGACATGGAATAATTTTAAAAAAGTTTGGAATTTGTACCATTTTCAAGATTTTTATATTTCTGTTTGTTTTTTGGTAAATAAATTTATTTTTAAAAATTGACCTTATAGTCAGATCTACTTCAAAGAATATAGTATATGTTTTTTTATACATATTTTCATTTCTTATTTTCACTAAGCTAATGTTTCACTTGTTTTTTAGTTAAAAAGACACCACATGCAACGCGAACTTACACTGTCTCCCATCCCCACATTCAGCAGCATCAAACGCAAACCCAACAACATCAACAGCATCATCATCACCAACAACCACAACAACAACAACAACAACACCAACAACAACAACATATTAGCCAAGAGATACCAACAACGTCAACAACGACATTGGGGGGACAACTATTGGCTTCACAAGATGTCCGGGAAGTGGCTAGACAACTGAAACGTATTGCAGACATTAAAGTCGAAAAACTCAAATTTGATATAGCTCGTTTTAAATTTAATAATCCCGGCTTCAGTTACAACTTCAATCCCTCATAGTAGGACCATCCGTTGAACTATTATTTTTAAACAGCCCCCAATTAAGAAACAAATAAATTAGTAATTTTAAGATTTCAATCAATTGTCACACAAACTAAATTAATATTATTATGTTTTTTTTTTTACTTATAATTTTTCATCTCTTAAAACATTTATGTATAAAAAATATCAATTTGCATACATTTGTATTTATAAAAATAACATAATTTTAAGTTCAACACTTGTTTAGTTTAGAAATGAATCAACATATGTTTTTTTCGAGTGTTTTGTTTACTTTTTGTTTTTATATTCAATTTAGATTTTTGAGAAATATTTTTTCTATAAATACTCGTTATAGTGAAAAATCAACCCAATTGTAATATTACAGATTTACGTTGTTTCAACGTATTATCTTCTTAATTATAGTTGATTTTTTGTAAACATATTATTTTAGAGACTATCTATATAACATCAAATTTCCCCCTCCCATTAAACTTTACTTCATAATCAAATATATATTTTATCTAATAATACCAAATTCGTTCAATTGGTCTTAGATACATTTAAAATTGTTTATGTCTGTATATCAATCAAATAAATTAAAATCCAGTTATTAGTCATATAGTTTAAAAGCCATTTTAAATAAATAAATAAAAAAAAAACACAAAAAAATTGTTTTAAACATATTATTTTACATTTTAATATAAAACATCGTTTGTAATTTGAAACTTCATGAATTCAGTGTTTATAAATAATAAGTAAAAATCAGAAATAAAACTTAATAAAAAAATAAGAAACAAAAATTATTATTTAAATACATGTTTTATTCATTAATTAAAACGGGTATATGCACGAGTATATAAGTTTGTCACTCCGTATGTAACACTGAAAACCAATGCAAGTATATATGTTATTGATCCTTTTGGAATTTAATGTCGATTGAGCTATATCCGACTGTCTGTTCCTCTCTCCGTCTGTGTAAAACACTCTCAAGTCCAAAAAAAAACACAACTTAACGAAATGTTTAGAAAAATATTTCTTATTTTATAGGTAACTTTGGTATTGAAAATCAGCAAAATCGGTATAGTAGAAACAGAGTTATGGACCAAAATTTTATGGATAAAAATTTGATATTTTTAATCCTTTTTTATGCAATTTTTTTAAATATTTTGCAGATAATACCATGAAATTTTGTGCACGTTATTTTTGTGATAAAAAAAGAAAGTGTCGATAAAGATCTAAAATTTTAATCCAGAAATCATACTAATATCGGTTATACGGCAATCTACAACCAACAATATAACTCTTGTAAATAACGTTATTGAGATGAAATTCAACCAAAAGAGATCCATCGTAGAAATAACGTGTACAAAATTTCCTGGTATTATCTGCAATATATTTAAAAAAAGCAAAAAACTGTTAAAAAAATATCGTATTTTGACGGAGGTTGGTCGGTCCATAACTATTGTTCGCTGATTTTGATGATTTTCAATACTAAACTGTCTAGGAGAATAATAAACGTTTTTTATACCCTACACAACCATAAGTGGTGAATGAGGATATATATAAGTTTGTCATTCCGTGTGTAACACAGAGGAATATTCATCTGAGACTAAACAATAGATATAGATATTCTTGATCTTTATGAAATTCTAAGTCGATTGAGCCATGCCCGTCTGTAAAATACTCTCACTTCCAAAGGACACAACCGAAATCAACAAATTTTACAAACACCCGTTTATAATTCTTCTAAGCAGTTTGATATTGAAAATCAGCAAAATCGGTATAGTAGAACAAGAGTTATGGATCAAAATGTGAGACAACCTCCATAAAAATTTTATATTTTTAAATATTTTTCTTGCAATTTTTTTAAATATATTGGAGTTAATACCATGAAATTTTGTACACGTTATTTTTATGATAAAAGAAGAATTCAATATTTTAGGCAAGAAATATTTTTTTTCTTCATGTAGCAAACCGTTGTGTGAACAGATTAAAGGAATTGTAATTCTTATTTTTTTTTAAATTTGTTTCAGCTTATTCGGACTAGTGGTTCTCGAATTATGTCAAAAATTTAAGCATGCAGTTAATAACACATTAGCTATTAATTTACAAAACGTATACAAGTATATTAAAAATCTTCAAACTGACATTGAACAGTTAAAGCAGTATAATCTCGATAATCCGGACAATTAAAAACCATGTGGTGTCCGAAATATCGGAATGTCCGAATTACCGAGACAAGAGAAATAATTCAAGAAACCTTTTTAAAACATATGTAAACCTTCATTTATCAAAATAAATTTATTTCAAAATGAAATCTTTACATACATACTATATATTCAAGTTGATATAAATTTTTTGAAAATGCTTTCATATATAGATATGTATGTATGTATGTATGTATGTATGTATATCACATGTTGGAAATAGTTGGAGATTTTCATTTGGTGAAGTTTGGATTCATTTTTCTTTTAATTTGCAATATCTCTGAGGCTTAGGCCGCGTTTTCACTATGTCTTTTTTGTTGTCAACTTGTCCAAATTGTTGGCAATTGTATGAAAGCGGGTTGTCATATGGCGTCATCATGATATGACAACCCGTTTTCATACAATTGCCAACAATTTGAACAATTTGACAACAAAAATGACACAGTGAAAACCAAGCATTATAAGTTTTAAAATATCCCCAGCTGGAAGCTCCTGCTCTTTGCAGTATTTTATACAAATATTAAGGGCAGATATGGCTTGCGAATGCTGTGTTTTTGGAACATTATTGTCATATTCTTCATTAACTGATTCAATCTCATCATCTTCCGCAGTCTCATCGTCTGTGATTTCAACTTCATCATTAAGCCAATCGTTTACCTCATTGGAATATCAGGTGCCTCATTGGATATTAGGTGCTAGATCAACCAGTAAATCAATTACTTCCTCTGAGTCCCATTCTTCATCATAAAGAATTTTATTGAAACATTTTTTTAAAAATGTTTTCATCAGTTTTATTTCAAGCATTGCAAATCAAAAAGACGACGTCTTTCAATGAAAAGGTCTTAAAAGCGTCCATTAAATTTTCCGAACTTGATATAATTGCGGATAAAAAGTTTTTAAGATAGTTTATTTTTAAAATTAGAATAGCATTTTCATCCAGTGGCTGCATCAGTGCTGTGTAGTTCGGTGGAAAAGAAAACATAATTGTTCAAATCTGCTAGTGACTTTGGATGGCATGTTGCGTTGTTTACCAGCAAAAGTGCTCATTAGATAAATTATTGTCTTTGAGTTACCTTTTTAAACTAACGGTAAAAATTCTTCAGAAAAAACCAATGTTACGCTGTCCGAATTATTGAGGGAGAAACAAATGATGATGTCCGGATTATAGAGTCTATTATGGTAAAAAAATAAGTGTCCTGATTACCGCGCTGTCCGGATTAAGGAAATAGAAAATATAAGAAATAAAATGAAATGAAAAATGATTTCATTGAATTACTAAATAATAATCTTAGAAAGGCTCTTACGGATATAGAAAATGTTAGCAAATCTGTTCAAAATTATATAAGTAAACAAGATAAAACAATTGAACAAACTACTAAACAACATATGGGCTATTTCAAATTTTTTGAGCACCTGCTGAAACCTTAATAAGAGCCATAGTATCTTATTAAGTTAAGTTTTATGAATGGAAAAAAACGTTGTACAGGTTTTGGATGACAATACTTGAAGGATATGACATGCAAAGTTTTATGTTGAAAAGTTTTCACGTTAAGAATTGGTGGTCATCTAAAATTCGAAAAATTTAAAAAACGACTTGAAACTTGCAATAGTTTTTTCATCCGTTTTCTTTGTAATAGTTTTTAGCTTTCAGATCCAAACCAATACAAAATATAGTCACTAGACTTGGAGAATATATCCACAAAAAAAAATATCGCTGCTGGGTGAAAAGTTGCATGTGGTTTACAAGTGAAACGAAAATTTTCCGAATTTTGAACTTTTTGAAGATTTTACAGAGAATTTTTGCGCCGTTTAATAAAAATGAGTTTTAAGCGCAGAATTAAAAAAACTGCGTAATTTTATAAAGTTTGAGGTATATCAAGTTGGTGTCAGCGCACCAATAACGTATCAAACTTAAAAGAAATTAGCATAAATTTTGTAAAAATGTACCTCCGAGGCAAAAACGCACTTTAAAATTTTTAAACGCAAAAATTTTATGAACTTTTGAAAATTTTTGCAAAAAAAAACACTTTTTTTTAAAGTTTTTTTTTTATATCAAAACATGGCATGGGAACATGTTTAGGTATCTAAATAGATTCTTCGCGACGGACTAAACTGATAAAGTGCAAAAGAAAAGAATTTTTTTCAACACGGGCGCGGCAGTTTTTCCCAAACACATTTCGCTTTGTGACAACTAAAACGCTGTATCAATTGAGCTGAAACGTACAACGCACTAAAAAATTTTAAAGATTTAAAATTTTATGGAGGAAAAAAAGTATTTCTAACCTTAAAAACTGTAATTTTTATATTTTTTAACTTAAAACCGCAGTAAAAATGATTAACGCAAACGGATTTCATATGCTCAAATATCGGTTTATACACACGCAAATCGACATTGATGTCAGACAAAAAAAAAAATTAAAAAAAAAATTCTAAGTGCCGTAAATTTTTGAAGTTGCCCATATACTGAACGCGAATAAAATCGAAGAAAGATTTAACAAAATTCAGTGATATTTTTTCGGCCCAAGGATGGATGCGATTGAAACTGGTGGAAATCGGTCCATTATTTCACCTAGCCCCCATACAAATGTCCTCCCGAAATTGGAGTTTACCACAGATGAGTAGTAAATGAAGCTAAAGCACATCTACAAATTTCGTGAAGATCGGTCCATAATTAGTCGTAGCTCCCATATAAGACCCACTCCCAAAAATCACTTTAAAGAGCATAACTCACTCAAAAATGTTGGTATCCAAATAAAATTTAACACAAATATATTTCATATGTATACTAATAATACGGTGCAATTTTATTATGATCGGTCCATAATTAGTCGTAGCTCCCATATAAGGCCCACTTCCGGAAATCACTTTAAAGAGCATAAATTTCTTAAAAATGTTGGTAATCAAATAAAATTCGACACAAATAAGTTTCTTATATACAGAAATAATGACATTTTTAATGGTCGGTCCAAAATTAGTCGAAACTCCCATATAATAATAATATTTAATATTATTTGTATATAGAGCAATTCCATATGAAAGCGATCACCTTTTGGACGACCCCTCTCCGATTTTAAAATAAATAGTCTCAATCGATTGCCCAGCAAAAAATAATGTTTGTTTTTTTTTATTGTGACTGGTTTAGTGGTGGTGTACACCACTGTCATGGGACAAAATTGAAGAATTCTTCATAAGGGACCTCATTGAAAGTTGTTTTAAAAAAAAGTTATTGAATCAGGCTTTAATTGAAAAATAAAATCTTGCGTATAGACCATGATTGAGGCAGCACAGATAAAATGAGATATTTCTCCGGAAAAGTGGTCGCTAAATTGAATTTTCTTTTCAACTGCTCAATCATTTGTTTGCCGTCATCAACGTCACCACTAAACCAGTCACTATAAAAAAAAAATATGTAGGTACATTATTTTTTGCTGGGCAATCGATTGAGACTATTTATTTTAAAATCGGAGAGGGGTCGTCCAAAAATTTGCCAATTTTGATCGTTTTCATATGGAATTGCTCAATATTTTCTTTCGTTGTTAATTATTAATATTGAAATTTAATGATAAACTAATTAATAACGAAAGAAAATATGTATATACAAATAAAAAAGTGTTATTGAAAAAAAATTCAAATCAAATAAAAATACTAAATTCCAAAAAAGTCTTTAATTTTGGCAACTGAAAAATTATTTGAGTGTACAATTATTGTCGGTCGTTCGTTTTTTGCTGCTTCCTATACTAGCACATATGATTGAGTATGTGTGTCCGACACTGCTGTAAATCATATTATAATCAATATACAAGGTGGCGCAAAAGTAAACTTCCAATCAGGCGATCTTGCTGGCCAGTGCAAATCGCCAAAACGGGAGATATCGGTTGTGGCACGTGCAGTGTGTGCCGTTGCACCGTCCTGTTTGAACCACATGTTTTCCAATCCCAATTCATCAAGTTGCGCAAAATTTATAGCATTTTCTGATAGGAGGATTACTTTTGCGCCACCTTGTATATTAACAATATACAAACGTATTTATAATTTTTCTCCAGAAAAAAAATAAAAAAACAATATAATTTTAATTTTAATATTAAGATTTCTTATATGTTATTTCTCATGTATATAATAATAAAATAAACAATAAAAACTTACATATATTAATGATTTTCAATGATTGGGATTGTTTGCATAAAAAAGAGATCTCCAGAATGTTTTATTATTTAAAGAACGTCTATCTTTTTTCTGCATTGAGGGCATTCATATGTTCTCAGCAATCTATAACATTTTTTTTTGCAGATTTGGTGACTGCAATTTGGAAAATAAATATCTCTTCCTGGAATGTTATCTTCTAAACATAGTTTTATTGATTCATACACTGATACTTTATGTTTTTATACCCTTTATATATCTGCTTTACCTTTCGTATGATAATTTTCATTTTTCTCTCCTTTTCTAAAGCAATCAGATATTCCTCTCGTTTTTTTTCTAGCTCATGTAGTCGCGCTTTTGCTGCATCTATTTGAGTTTCTAGTGTACTACAAAACTCATTCTGGAAATTTTTATATTTTGCATTTATATTCGTGTCTATGTATGAAATGGAATCAGAATCTGAATCTGAATCAATATAGATTGCTTCTGTTTCTCCTTCATCATCATCGTTACCATCATCAGCATCATCGTTCAGAACAATTGGTGCATTATTTACAAATGAATCACCGTTCAAAGGATTATTGGTTAAAACTTCAACTAGTTGACCCGGTTCCACAAACTGAGTCTCCTCATCATCAGTTACTGTAAGCATGTTTTCGCTCATTTTTAAAATATTGTTTTTTTTTTATTATTTTTTTAAGAAATACTAATAGAAATATTTTCAATCTATCCTTTTTATATTACTTTTTTTCTTATTGCAAAAAAGAAAAAACATTATTATTAGAATGTTTAAAAATATTTGTTAAAACAAATTACTAAAAATTAAACAATCTAATTATAATATATTTCTACATACATAATTTTTTCAAAAAAACAAAACTACTAAAAACGGAAACTATTAAAATCTTATAAATCCCTATTTAAAGTATATTTTTGACTTTTGACTTATCCGCGATAAGGAAGTAAAACCGGAAAAATATTCACATATTTTTTTATAATTAACAAACACAAACTGCGAAGCTTTTGGCTTATCTGCAGAAAACACTCAGTCTTTGGCGGGAATCGCACCCGCAAACCCATTGACTGATAGTCTGGCACACTATCGCCTAGTCTATCGGGGGCATTTTTATACCCTTCACCTTCATGAGAAGGGTATATATAAGTTTGTCATTCCGTTTGTAATTTCAATAATATAATTTTCCGACCCCCTCGAAAATAGGCGTGACCGACAACAAATTTTTTTTTGCTGGCATCTTTTTTGAGCAAAGTCACTAAAACCGAATTGTTCCCCTTTTTTTTATACTCTGTTTGTTAAATTACACTCAAGATTAATTTGAACATCAGACAAACTCTGTAAATTATGGTAAGAATTGGTAATTAAATCAATTAAAGATGGTGAAAAATAGACAAAATTTCAAAATATTTAACATAAATTATGTTGGTCGTAAAATTGTCTTTCAAACAATATATCAAATAATAATTAAATTTGCACTAAGACTGAATAGAAAACACAGAATAAGGATATTCTAGTCCTATAACCAGTGTAGTTTTTGTATTTCTTATTACGTTTAGGTGGAGGGTATTTAAGATTCGGCACAGCCGAATATAGCACTCTTACTTGTTTTTTATCAGAATGTTTAAATAATTTCATAAAACAAACCGCTAAAAAATAAACAATGTCATAACACTATATTTCTACATACATAATTTTTCTAAAAAACAACACATACACGCACACATATCACTCAACAAACATTTTACTCCAACGATGGAAAACGCAACACTCATTTTAACACGTTCTTATTTCAAAAAACATTTACCCCCCCTGGCCCACGATGTCGAACGATAACGTTCGCTAAGATAAGACTTAAGACACAAACTTTTTATCGTATCTATTTTTTACTCAATCAAGTTTGTGTCTTAAGTCTTATCTAAGCGAACGTTATCGTTCGACATCGTGGGCCAGGGGGTTACCCCAACGATGGAAAACACAACACCCCCTCTCCTCACACACCCTACTCACATACCCAACACTAATTCCAACAATCAAACACTCACACTAATCACAAGGAAACATCAACACAATACCACATTCCAAAAAAAAAACCCAAACACATTTTAAACTAACTATTTCATTTAACAATCACATACTACCATCCAGGCATGCTCCCAAATTTGTATGGAAAAAGTGGCGTGAAAGGTACATAAACATTCTACTCATATATATACAAATAATACGATACAATTTTATTATGATCGCTCCATAATTATTCGTTGCTCCCATATAAGGTCCACTTCTGAAAATCACTTTAAAGAGCATAACTCTCTCAAAAATGTTGATATCCAAATAATATTGAACGGAAATATATTTCATATGTCTAAAAATAATACGGTACAATTTTATTATGATCGGTCCATAATTAGTGTAAACTCCGATTTACGATCCTCTCCGTAATTTACTTTAAGCTCCATAAATAAAAGTATTTATATCGAGATAAAGTTTAACACATATAATACTTATATTCACAGACATCATGACACTAAATTTTTGGATGATCGGTCCACAATAGGTTATATCTCCCATATAACGCCCATTTCTGAAAAACTGTTTTCTACATATACTGGGTGTAGGGTATTATATGGTCGGGCTTGACCGACTTTCTTACTTGTCTTAATTTTATTTAAGTAACGCATGTAACATAAGATATTAAGATTTCTAAGTCGATTTAGCGATGTCCCTTCGTCCGTCTGGCTGGCAGGCTGGCTGTCAATGTAAACCTTGTGAGCAGAGTACAGGTCGCAATTTGGAAGATATTTCCATAAAATTTGCTATATGATATTTTTTGGTCCAAGGACGGTTGACATTTCAATCGGTCCATTATTTCACCTAGCATCCATACAAATGTCCTCCCAACATTAGTCATAAATATTGGATTTCTGTAGGTATGCAGACAAAATTCGCTACAAATAAATTTGACATAAAGTCTAATCATATTTACAAATTTTGTGGAGATCGATTCATAATTAACCATAGCGCCCATATAAGGCTCACTTCCGAAAATCACTTTAACGACTATAAATCTCTTAAAAATGTTTGCATCCAAATAACATTTCAAATAAGTTTCACATATACAGATATCATGACTCCTAATTTTATAACGAACTGTCGGTCCATAATAAGTCAAAGCTCCCATATTTCAAAAATCACGTTAACAATTATAAATCTTTTAAAAGCATTTAACCGAGAGAGAATTTAACACAAAAATATTTATAGGCATATAAGTCATGCTACTAAGTTTTTGTATGATCTGTTCATAATGGTTTTCAGAATGTTTTTGCATATGTATATATGTACTGGGTGTTTAGTATGTATTATATGGTAGCATACCACCTTCATTATAACGCTTGCCAAATTAAATTGGAAAGATACATACATACAAGGTGGCGCAAAAGTAAACTTCCAATCAGGCGATCTTGCTGGCCAGTGCAAATCGCCAAAACGGGAGATTAGGCGCCCGGGAAATGCATCCTTCAGCATATCGGTTGTGGCACATGCAGTGTGTGCCGTTGCACCGTCCTGTTGGAACCACATGTTTTCCAATCCCAATTCATCAAGTTGCGCAAAATTTATAGCATTTTCTGATAGGAGGATTACTTTTGTGCCACCTTGTATGTACGTACATATATTATACTTATATAATTATGTTATAACACCAAAATAAATAAAATATTTAGTTATACAGCAAAATGAAATAATTCATTAAATTAAATTAAATTAGCAAGAAAATCTATTTAATTGGCTGCATGCAACATCATAGCCCTTGGTGCACTTCCATTCGTACAAATATATTATTGGCAATTTAAATTGTTCTTTTACAATCTTAAAAAAATATGGGCACCAACCATTATAAGTTGCATTTGTACAACCAACATCTGTTGCAGAAATGTTGTTGACCTTTTTTAGTGGCTGTTTTTATTTGTTTTGCGCAATTTTGATGTAAAATTAAATTTAGTTCATGTTTGTTTTCCTATTGACAACTCTGTGAAAAGAAAGAAAATGTGAAGTTTAGAGAATAAACACAGATTTTGTAAAGGGTTCCTTAAGGTGATGTGTTATTTAAAATATTTGCAGTTACGGCCTTAGATGCAGAGGAACTTACATACATATTTTCCTATGGTTTACAATAATGTAATTTTTGAAGATACCTTAACAATTTGACAAAAGAGTTTTTTGATTTGTAAAGTTGTATACTATGTACAGTGGCTCTTAGCTTATTTCAACCAACTTAAATTGAAATATTTAAATTTTTATTTATTATTAGTATTAGAGAGTATATTTTGGTTTTATCAGGACAACGATCCGAAACATAAATTAGGCGATAGTGTGTCTCACTATCAGTCAGAGGGTTGCAGGTTCGATTCCCGCCAAAGACTTTGGGTGTTTTCTGCAGATAAGCCAAAAGCTTCGCAGTTTGTGTTTGTTAATTAATGTTAAAAAAAAACAAGTAAGAGTGCTATATTCGGCTATGCCGAATCTTATATACCCTTCACCTTTGTTGTGGATGCATAATTATATTATGAATAATTATGTCGATAAACATGAATTTGTTCGTAACAATACATATTAATAAGCATTAAACACATTAGCCACAGCAGGTTACCTACTACAATATTTCAAAAATAAAATACACACGTTTATATCTGAATGATTATTTTGCGCTGCTGTCGTCAACTTTGTTTGATCAACGCCATCTGTTGATGAATTTGTTCGTAACAATATTAATACCCTTTGTTTGAACAACGCCATCTGTTGATGAATTTGTTCGTAGCAACATTAATACACTTTGTTTGATCAACGCCATCTGTTGATGCAATTATTCGTAACAATATTAAACACTTAGTTTTTTTGATGAAATTTTCAGAGGTTGTCTCCGATTTTTGCTTATATCTCTGTTATTTATGGACGGATTTTGCTGATTTTAAATGTCTGACAGAATTATTGAAGATTTGGATCCCTAAGATATCTGGGGACTTCAGAAAATTGATTTCAACAGTCAGACAGACAGACAGACGGACATGACTTAATAGACTCCGCTATCTATAAGGATCCAGAATATATTTTTATTTTATGAGGTCGAAAAATTATATTGTGGAAATTACAAACGGAATGACAAACTTATATATACCCTTCTCATGAAGGTGAAGGGTATAATAAAAATCAGTCCTGGCTGTTTTAGAATTGTCTCCACTTGATGTAATCGCCGGCACAGTCACCTGATTTGAATGTTATTGAGAACTTATGGGCAATTTTGGATCAAAACATCCTCCACAAGCACCAGATTTCAAACAAGAATGACTTTAAAACTGCGCTTAAGGAGGAATGGGCAAAAATAACTTCTCAAACTACACGAAAGTTAGTGGAATCTATGCAAAAAAGGCCAAAAGCTGTAATTGATTAAAAGTTTTAGTTTTAGAGATAAAAAAATTATTTTTAGTAATTTAAATTTGTTTTTATATAACAGTGGTTCAAATAAGCTGTGCCTAGTTTTGTACCTATTTGTACTTTTTAGTTTTTAGCATGTAAGTTTTTTTAAATGCAACTTGGAAACTGAATTAAAATCCTATTTTTGATTTTTATCTTTATTTACATTTTTTTAATATCTCTATTTTCATTTCGTAACTATAAGCACTTTATATTCCTAACAAAAGTTGGTTAAAATATGCTGTGAGCCACTGTATGTGTACCCACAATTTGTAGAATGTCAGTCCTGTTTCACACACTTCAGTCACACACTTCAGTCTTAGCTGACCAGTTTTTGTTAAATTTTCTTTTAAATTTAATCTTTTAAATTCACACGTGTCAATTCGATTTTCGTACTTTTCATGAAAATCAACATGCATGAAAGAAAAAAGCAAAAGGAAATAAGAAAATTGACTAGTACCGTCTAGTTTGTACCCATTGCTTTCCACTTTTCCCTTTTCAACCAAAAATACTTGCCTTGAAGAGTCAGCTTTAAAAAGTGTGAAAGCGGTCTCATTGAAACGTCCCAGCATATTATTCTAGCAGCGCTCCGAAAAAGTAGTCAAAAAAGAGTCCACCAAAAAAGCATTTTCGGAGCGCTCCGAAAAAAGGAGTCAGAAAAGAGTCCAACTAAAGAGCATTTTTGGAGTGAAAGACAAATTAGCTTGTTACTTTTCTGAGTCGGCACGCAGTATGACTCATAAATTCCACTTAATTATGTGGGTACCAAAGCGTTGTTGTCCTGTTATTTTTGCTTTTATACTTTCAGATTGATGAAATATTTGAAGAAAATATTTGTTATTATATTTGCTTCAAATTATGTTAAATAAAAAACTATTTTGTTTTATGTTCAAACTAAACACAAATATTTCATAATTTTTGTTTGTTGAAACAGCCTAAAAATAGTATGAAATAAAATAAAAGAAAAATTGTTTTTTGTGTGTTCAGACAGAAATAAATATTTGCATTAAATAATTATTTGATAAAAGTGTCAAAAAATATAATTTTGTTTAAAACAAAATATTACATTATATAAATAAAAGAAATGCAAACAAACGAAGAGGATTTATTTGTTTTGTGTTGTGGAGCCGCATCTCTGGTGGTATTGGAGGAGCAAACTATAAAAGAAAAAAAAAACGGGAAGACAATGGGTACGGAATTGGCTACGTAGACGCAAAGAAGACGGTTGTTGCGCAAAATTGTTAAAAGAACTGGAGTAAGAGACACCTGCAGTCTATAAAAACTTTTGGCGCATGAATTCAAAGGATTTAAATTTTTTGGTAAGTACAACTTTTTATTTATTATTTTATTTTTCTATTTTTGTCATTTATCTGTAGCTCAAATTAGTATCACCTATTATAACAAAAAGAACAACAGTGCTTCGCGAACCAATTTCTGCCTCAGAACGTTTAGCTGTTACTCTTCGTTACTTGGCAACAGGCGAAAGCTTCAGATCACTTCAATAAGTTTTTCGTATTCCATTTAATACTATTTCAGTTATTGTTCCAGAAGTTTGCGATGCAATTTATAAGATATTGCAGCCGGAGTACTTAAAGGTAAAATTAATAAGAAATATTGCTTGGGTTTTAATGCTTTAAACTTAGGCGCCATCCACTGAAGAGGAATGGAAAGCAGTGTCTCAAAAGTTTTCAGACATATGGAACTTTCCGAACTGTATCGGGTCGAAAGATACCAGTTGCAATAGTTCCTAAATTCAATTTCTTTTTATTTATATTAAATGTTTTTGTAGGTTCACATAGTATTGTGCTCATGGCTATTTCTGATGCGGCGTACAAATTTGTATACATCGACGTAGGAACAAATGGCCAAAGATGGGGTGTTACAATAAAAGTGCTTTCTACATAAAAAAATATATGTGTATATGACTTGTAAATAAGTTTTATGAAGTTAAAAACATTAGGCTAATCAAAAATACGCATATCGCGAAATCCGCCTAAAACGTGGAAAAAAGTTCAAGCAAAAATGTTTGTGTTTGCCAATATTTTGTGATTGTGATATATTCCGAGTTTTTCTTTTTTTTTGTACATTTATCGCGATATGCATATTCTTGTTAACCATATTGGATTTTTAAACATTTACACAACTTATATACAAATTTAGAGCTATTTTATCAATTTGCATAAAAACAAATAATTTTATTTGCTCAAAAACAGCTTTTGGTTTGTTAAACCCTCAACCCCCTTCAGACTACGTTAGAGAAATATTTTATGTTTTTTTTATAAAATATTTCACCAATCTGAACGCACCTTAAGAAACGTAAAATTACTATTATAGTTATACATAGTAGAGATTGTATGCAGAGTGACTACAAACAGATTAAACCTGATCAAATTAACATAATATTCAATAATCGTCAGGTAAAGTAATTTGTTGAAATTTTTAAACACCTTCATATGCTGAAACCTAAACTTTCCTAGCATCAATGTCCGATTGAATTGAAATGAGGAAACTTTTAGAAGTTATTCCTGGTAGACACCAATGAAAGAAAAACCATGTATATTTACCATATAGTAACTTGTAAAGAAGTTGCAGTGATACTTACTAGACGTGCTGCTGATAGTCGTCATTCAGAAGTCATTCCCTCGAACGTACAACAACGACAAGAGTAATAGATAATGCTAAGGACTGACAATTCAAAACATGGTCATGGTCATGGATGTTCCTGCAAATGATGCGTTTTCCTCTAAATTCACCCCCTTCTACATCTTCTTACGTCCCACATTGATTGTTTGTGTAAAACAGAAACAGCAACGTGCAATAGATGTTGCAGCTACTTCACGACTGCTGCTGATTCAGTTGTTCGACATATTCTCGTATTTTTTGTTTTGTTTACAATATTTTTGTATGCATCGTCATATTCCTGCTGCAGATGTATGTATTTGTTGTTGTTGTTCTATTGTGTATGAATTTTCCTTTGTCGTTGTTGTTGCAGTTGTTGTAATGTTCCAGTAACATTTGTTATACCCTACACCACCATATAGGGCATATGTTTGTAACGCCCAGAAATATTGGTCCAACACACACCTTAAAGTATACTGATCTACTCGGAATCACATTCTGTCCATTATTCGGTCCATTATTTCACCTGACCCCCATACAAAAGTTTTCCGGAATTGGAGTTTACTGATCATAAATGTATGAATTATGCAAGGAACCACCACAACTTCATCACAAATGAGTGATAAATAAAGCCAAATGACATCTACAAATTTTGTGCAGATCAGTCCATAATTAGTCGTAGCTCCCATATAGACTCACTTCCGAAAATCACTTTAAAGAGCATAACTCTCTCAAAAATGTTGGTATCCAAACAATATTGAACGCAAATATATTTCATATGCATACAAATAATACGGTACAATTTTATTATGATCGGTCCATAATTAATCGTAGCTCCCATAAATGGCCCACTTCCGAAAATCACTTTAACGATCATAAATTTCTTAAAAATGTTGGTAATCAAATAAAATTCGACACAAATAATATACAGAAATGATGACACCTAATTTTATAATGGTCGGTCCGTAATTAGTCGAAACTCCCATATAAGAGACCGTAATCAACTTTAACCTCCATAAATCTTTTAAAAGTACATATTTATATCGAGATAAAGTTTAACATACACAATATTTATATTCACAGAAATCATTGACACTAAATTTTTGGATGATCGGCCCATAATAGGTCATATCTCACATATAGCGTACATTTCTGAAAAACTGTTTTATACATATCTATACTGGGTGTAGGGTATTATATGGTCGGGCTTGACCGACTATACTTTCTTACTTGTTTTAAATTGCAGTCAGTCAGTTAGAATCTAAAACAAATTGTAACTATGCGAATAATTGCAAAAGTACATTTTACTACAACGAATCGCAATAAAAAATACAATCATCAGCCAACCAATTGTAACAACAAGCAGCAAACTATCGTAAGTATTACAAACATGGGACAACAAACAAACTGCAACATAAACAACAACGATACCAACAACAATGCACTCGCATAATCAATAATGTACAAACAACATTAAAATTTGATTCATTAAGTGTATGGAGTACGAATATGACCAGAGACGTTGCTCTCGTCCAAAAAGCGGATAGGTTTTTGGATGGGTATTTGTATTTAAGCATGATCTTTGTCTCTCTTAGTTGTGAGTTATCCCTCACAATTTCCTCCAAAGGCTATTAAACATTTGATGCTGTAACTGAAGGTGAATAGATATCTCAAACACTTGGCTTTATAATAACACCGAGAACTTAATAAGACTTTGGAATTTTCATTGCAATTTTAGGTTGACAACTATTTTCCGTATCCACTTTGAAAGCCATCCTCCGAAAATTGTCATCATACACTGTCTATGCATTTCATTTAGATGACCTGTTGTATTCCAATAATAAGCTTGATTTTAATCTATTTTAGGTTCTCAAATACAATAAATAAAACCCGAACAGCTTCTTCTACATATATCATTCTGGAACTTAGCAAATTTTAATATTCCGCTGTTCGCGAAGAGCTTCAACTTCTGTTTGGCAGCGCCTGATACTTAAAAGTTAATAATACCTGAATTTAGTGTTTAATAACAGCTTAATTATCGATATATGTCTTTCTGCCATAGCTATTGCATAAACTTCCGTTTGGAATATTCTACATGAAGTCCGTGTTCAATAGAATTTAGATAGGATTTCTTCAATTTTAGCTCCCCGCGGAATACACCACATAACCTGCGTTTTAGCATTTTAGAGCCATCGGTGAAAACATTTATGTTGAAATACCATACATCAGGGATGCAAAATTAGATTTTACAAATTGTACTAAATTTCAATAGAAAGTGTACTTTTTTCAGCCCAATTGTACTAAATTCTTTTCTTAGTTGTTTTTAGTATTTTTTTTATTAAAATTAACGAAAAAGTACATAACAATTCATTTGTACATATGTATATGTATATGTGTGTAAAAAACTATACAATCCCAGCATACCATTCTAGGAGCGCTCCGAAAAAGGCGTCAGAAAAGAGTCCAACAAAAGAGCATTTACGGGATGAGAGAAACATTTGCTTGTTACTGTCCTGAGTCGGCACGCAGTATGACTCAGAAATTCCACTTAATTATGTGTGTACCAAAGCGTTGTTGTCCTGTTATTTGTGGTTTGAACAAAAAAAAAAAAAAACAGCTGTACCACACAAGAATGATAAAAACAAGATTACACAGCGCCCAAAAAAAACCTCATAAAAGACTCTTTTCTGACATTATCTAAGAGCTCTTTAAGAGCCCAAAAAAACCCTCATAAAAGACTCTTCTGACATTATCTAAGAGCTCTTTAAGAGCCCAAAAAAACCCTCATAAAAGACTCTTTTCTGACATTATCTAAGAGCTCTTTCTGACGGACCATTTTCGAATGTAATGACCCTCTTTTCTGAAGGTTTTCGGAGCAATTATGATTGTTTTTTGGGCTCATAAAGAGCGTTAACGCTCCGAAAAAGGTGTCAGAAAAGACTCTTTTCGGACTCATATGGCTTGCTGGGATTAATGAAAAAGCACATTCGTACTTATGTACTTATATATATAGATTGATAAAATTATCTGTATTAGTTGTTGAGATCTGAATATAAAAGTATTATTTATGACATACTTCTTCCTAACAAATTCTTATTAATTTCTAAATTGTAGCAGCACGAATTAGATGACTTCAGCAAATCCTTTATTTGGTTTAGATTGGAAACAGTCGAAAAAACAGTCTGTTCCTTTCTTTGGTTTTTATTATATTTTGATACGAAAATATCCTTTTCACATTTGCATATGAATGTGGAATGGATAATATTCCATTTAGTTCATTTTTAATTTCTGATATCTTTGACCAAAAAGTACATATGTATGTACGTATATTGTCGTTTTTTAAAGACTTCATAATTTCTATATCTGCCAGCCAAATTTTAAATAGTGCTAAATTAGTCACTGGGGTGCTATTGTACTTTTGACTAACAAAAAGTGCTAAAAAATTACAATTGTACCAACTTTTGCATCCCTGCCATACATTCTCATGCATCCAGCCGCCCTTCAGTGTCAGTGGAAATATAGCATCAACACATAATTCGGAATTTCATAGTCCGTTATTGAATTTTTTTCCATGACCGCTAATACTTACTAGTTGATCTTATTAATGATGTGAATAAGCTAAGGCTTCTCTCTGCTTTCTGTTTAATATGTATTTTCAACAGAGCTCTGTATGTTCAAATCAGCTGCAGATGGGTATGAATGATCCACCATATATGACAGAAAAACTATCGTCGCTGAAAACAAAGATAATAGTTTCCTTCCGTTCCAAAATGGTTTTGCTACGAATACAGGCTGCATACGACATTTTGATTTTAAATTTTGCAAAGACATTTTACATTTAATTTGGGAAGATTAAAATTATTTACTTTTCTCTGTGAAAAGCACTGCCTCAGTTGTCTCTGGATTCACGTTATGTCCACTCAGAGAACAATTTCAGTGAATAAGTTAAAATATTCAAGGCCGTATATGAAATTTACTGGGTACTTAAATTACCTAATCATCTGCATACTCGTATGCTGACCAAAGTTCGTTCTAAGCTTTATGTCAAGATTATTGGAATTGCTTATTACCCAATTAAGTAAATTGGCTCACTTTGATGTTGAAGACGTGTGAAATATCTATATCCTGGAAATGGGTGTTGCTATTAAAAATCTCGGTAATAGCGATAAGTCAAAATAGTAAGTTGTTGAATAACTAATGTTGTCGATAGTTATAAAATAAACTGTGGCGTTGGAAATCATGTTTTTTTTTTATAAAGTTTGCTATCGCTGAGACATCTTTGTCTAATGTCCGGTAGTACTTATAAAACTTTCATCTTATAGATACCTAGTCTAAAGCTGTGTTCACATTGTGTGTATTTGTCATGTGGACTGTCGCTTTTTCGCATGTCAAATTTGTACATATAGTCTGAACACCGGCAAACAATATCATGTGTTATTTCTCTGTGTGCAATACATATGACATTTTTGTATTTAAAACGAGTTCTAATTTCAAGTGACAAACCATCTGACATCAGCTGTTTTTTATAACCAAAATTTTGTGGCGGCAAAAATTAATTAAAATTTTAATAAATATAATTTATACCTACAAAACAAAAATACAAAAAAAACTACACAAATTTATTATTGAAAATGTAGGAACAAATTGAAAAGGAGTTAACAAAAGTAAGTACATACATATGCATTTTTTTATTCCAATTTTTATAGTTATTTTTATGTCGTTCTAGTTTGACTGGTGCAAAGAAGCCGTTGATCGAAATGTGGCAGGAGAAGGAATGCTTGTATAACTAGCGGAACAAGTTTTACCATTAATGATATGGCTGACAAATTAAACATTTTCAATTCATCTTTTGGCCCTAATGAAGTTAAGGTAAAGCAGTTAATTTAAAGCATTTGGCAATTGTTATTTGTAATAAATGTAACGCAATATATTTCCAGAATAAAATAACATACTTGCGCGGTTAATATAGCCGGGAAATTGCAAAAGAAAAAAGAAGCGGGACTGGTGCAGATGATGTGCATGTGTCATGTGTGTTTTGGTTCAACGAAATAGGTTTCCTGGAGGAATTTATTAAAATTAAAAAAAGGTGCATATAATCTATATGCAACTATTTTATCAACCTCTTGTTCCATTTTTAAATAAAATTTTATTTAATTACAAATTTAATTTTTATATACATACATACAGCAATTAGCTGTTTTAAGATTTTTTTTATAGGTTATGTCAAATGTATTTTACATACCAACATATGAACATGTAAATTATAAACCGTATGTAAAACTCAAATTTTGACACACACATGAAATTACATATGGGTAGAAAAGTGACATTCCACATGACAAATACACACAATGTGAACACAGCTTCACTCAGCTAGAAGTTAGATAATGTAAGGAAGTGTGGTTCATGCTATACTAATTCATCATTAGTCATCACTCTTGTACAGGACTGTAGAGTTCGACTTTTTTTCAACAGTTAATGTAACAGCTGCCGGAATTGTGAAAAGGAGGATATAGTTTGTCATCTTCCATTTGAAGATTCCGTTCTTCATAGCATTGAGTGACGTAGTCTTTTTATACCCTACACCTAGTGGGGAGGGTATATTGGATTTTTGCTGATGTTTGCAACACCCGCCTTAAAGTATACCGATCGACTCAGAATCACTTCCTCAGTCGATTTAACGATGTCCGTCCGTCCGTTTGGCTGGCTGTCCATTTAAAGCTTGTGCGCAAAGTATTTTTCGGCCCAAGGATGGATGGGATTTAAACTGGTGGAAATCAGTCCATTATTTCACCTGGCCCCCATACAAATGTCCTCACGAAATAGGAGTTTAACGATCATAAATGTTTAAATTATGCAAGTATCCAAACAAATTTCACCACAAATGAGTAGTAATTGAAGCTAAATCACATCTATAAATTTTGTGAAGATCGGTCCATAAGTGATCATAGCTCACATATAAGCCTCACTTCCGAAAATCATTTTAAAAAGCATAATTCTCTTAAAAATGTCGGTATATAAATAATATTGCACATAAATAGGCTTTGTATATATAAAATTAATATGGTAGAATTTTGTGAGGATCGGTCCATAATTTCGAAAATCACTTTAACGACAATAAATCTATTAAAAATGTTGTTATCTAAATAAAATTCAACAAAAATAAGTTTCATATATACATAAATGATGACACCTAATTTTATAGTGGTCGGTACATAATTAGTCATAACTCCCATATAGGATCCTCTTCGTAATTCACTTTTACCTCCATAAATCTTTTAAAAGTATTTATATCGAGATAAAGTTTAACATACATAAGATTTGTATCCACAGAAGACACTAAATTTTTTTGGTGATCCATAATAGGTCATATCTCCCATATAGGGCTCATTTCTGAAAAACTGTTTTATACATAAACATACTGGGTGTAGGCTTGGCGGAGAATTAATCCCTCAAAGTAAGTAAGTTCCAAGTCGACCTATACCTTCATATATAAAGCTGGTATGCTTAAATCTTGTATTGAAAAACTTATAGGCTATAAACCAAAAAGCATGTGACCAATGCACAACTTCGAAAAACCGTAACGCGGTAGACGACGCTAAGCATTATTCAATGCAAGAGTGAGCAGAAATCTCTTGAAGGCAACGAAAAATGGACGACCTGATTGCCCTTAAGCGATAATGATAATGACGGGCGAGTTCTTCGTCCGGTGATGTGGTTTTGGTATCGATTTATTTATGCAGAAATTGATTTCTGACCGAAATTTAAGTACAGTTATCGAAATAAGTCAATCAATTGTTTCGAATAGGTAGTCCACTTTGCTACCAACTAAATGCTGGAAATCGAGAATATAAGATCATCCAGGGATCTTTCTTGTGTCTGTTGCCTTTGAAAAGTTGATTTGGCACTATAATTCTAAGAATAACGCTACTGCTTATTTTTGAATGTTGTTGTTAGTTTGATTTGTATTTGATTTAATCCTCTGCAATACTTTACTATAGATATCGTTGTTGTTCTTGTTAGAGCTGTCATTTATGGGCCATCGTACTACAATCATTCGTAACCAGTTGATGATACTAGCCATCCATCCATCCAGTCAAATTATACCCTTATAGGAATTTTTTGCAATAAAAAGCAACAGAAGCAACAACAGTGAAACAAATAAAGAATACAGTTCGTTACGCTAACAAGGCCCAAACATCAAATATACGAGGATACTGCTGACTGGCATCATCTTGTACGACTCTTCCATTCTTTGCTGTTCTATTCAATTGTTCATATGTATGTACATATTTCGATTAGATTGCTGTTGCTGCTGCTATGACTGTTGTTACTGTTGTTGTAGTCGTAGTGTTATTAGTTGTCTATCGTGTGAACAACTAACAATTGCATTCATTTCTTTATATTGTGGCAGTTGTCAATTTGTTTTTGTTTTGTTATGTTCTTTTTCCGTTGTTGTTTGTTAGTTTGTTTGTCTTCTCGTAAAATGTTTGATACTTCATGAACTTGAGATGGTGGTTCATTTTAAACTTGAATATTGTTGTAGATGTTCTGGCAGCATACGTCCATATGTACATATATTCTGCTGCCAATGATCCTCCACAACAGCAACAACGAAAACAATCTGAAACAACTGACTTCTACACCAACAGTTTTTTGACCCTTGGGAGCAGTTTGAGCACGTACAACAGCATAAAAATAACAACAGAAATATTGGTACTATGGTAATAATATTAGGCGTAAAACAACTGGACTGGTTGGTTCCCTATATAATGTAAGTACATACATATACATACATACATACATACATATTTATATAGGTAAAATGTAGTCAAACATTGAGTAGTAACTCTAGAGGGGAGTGAACTGACACAAATCTAATGCAATGAAATTTTAAAAGTAGACAATTGTGCAAATTGTGCAAAATCTCAATATTCGAATGGCTGGCGGTATCCCATAACTGTAGACCGTAAGTCCAAATTGGCGTCAAAATTGTCTTGTACAACATCACTTTGTTTTCCAAACTGATTTTTATTGAATTTTATTTGGATACTAACATTTTTAAAAGATTTATGGTCGTTAAAGTGATTTTCGGAAGTGGGCCTTTTATGGGAGCTATGGTCAATTATGAACCAATCTGCATAAAATTTGTAGTTGGAATTAGGCTTCAGTGATTTTCGAAGAGGTTCTTATATGGGAGCTACGACCAATAATGGTCCGACCGTTGTAAAATTAGTTGTGCTAACATCCCAATAAAAAAAAATTGTGTTTTTTGAAGCACTTAAGAGAAAAAGCGCATAATCGAGCGCTTCAATAAAAGCGGTCTTTTGAAGCAGTAAATGCTTACGAAGAAAATATACAAAAAAGAGGCTTTTTTAGTGCTGACAACGAAGAAGGTTTTAAAGCGAAAAAACGAAAGTCAATTAAAAAACGTATATCGCGCTTCTCAGTTACTATGAATTTTTCTTAAACAAAAACATTCAGATAGAATTTGTTCTTTGATTGACGTAAAACACTATAGGAAAGTGCTTTATTTTCATGTTTGATTAGGTTCAAATAAGCGCTTATTGTCAGCAGAAAGTAGTACTCCAAACCGGGAACACCTCATACAAAAATCATGCATCCCATTAGCAGGTTTGAAGCGATTTGAGGTATGAATTCATACATAAAACCTGCTCCTTTTGGAGCACATTTTTTGCTGGGCTTATTAAGAGATTTATGGTTGTTAAAGTGATTTTGGGAAGTGGGCCTTATATGGGAACTATGACTAATTATGGACTGAACATGACAAAATTAGGCCAAATGATATCAGTATATATGAAACAGCCTTATGCTGAATATAATTTGCATGCCAACAAGAGATAAGAGAGTTATTCTCTTTAAAGTGATTTTCGGCAGCGGGCCTTATATAAGAGCTATAGTCAATTATAGACCTATCTGCTATAGTGGTGTATGGTATAAATATTTATATGCGCAGAAGTCTCACCACTAAATTTATAGATGATCGGTCCATAATAGGTCATAGCTCCCATATAGCGTCCATTTGTAGAAAACTGAGTGTGAAGTATCCTATGGTGGGCTTGACTGACTACTCGTATACTTTCATACTTGTTTTTAATTTCATAATGTATAGTTTTTGTGCATATTTATTAATAAATGCATTTTTTTGAACACATTTATCTATTTATAGTGGATATTTTATGCGCTTATTACTGTCCGAATCCCTAAGCTCAAACAGAATATTCGGACGAACTCAACAAATTACATTAAAGCATTATTTGCTGATCATTATCAAAGATGTATAAATATGGACTTCTTTGTATCAATATTTTTTTTTAGTTTTATTGAAAAATAAAATGTTTTCCCATGATAAAAGGAGCAATTAGTTATTTTTTACACGTGCATTTGAGATTTATTTTTCACAAAACGATAGTAAATTGATAATTAGTTAAAACTTATAAGCACTTTAACGAAGTTTTTAGTTTTTAGAGTTCACATAGGTACATACTCGTACATTCATACATATATAAAGAAACAAAATTTTAATTTTTGAATATCGACTTTGCTACTATTTCTAATTTGACAAGAGTAAACTTTTTAAAACTTTCTTTTTTATATTTTTACTGTACTTTTTGAAAATAATAATCGATTTCGACTTTTCAGTAAAACGTGTTTACGATTTATAGAACCCAAATATGTATCCTTAATAATTCTTTAAAAATAAAGCTTCTTCTGAATTTTATGACAGCGAAAAATTCTAGCAAAACTTAAATGGAACTTGTTATATTTTAATTTTGTCATTGTAATAAAGTTCAGAATGTGGGGGTCCCTTCTTATACACAGACATTTTAAATAAATATAAAATATATTTTTATTGCAGTCTAGTTTTACCAATTTAATATTTCTTACAACATATTTATCAATTAGCCCTCGTAAGCATTAGAGTTTTTTGTGCTGAATATTTAAAAGTGATCATCACTTTATTTGCCTAAAGCACATCCTTTTCATCTGAAACATGTTAATACTCATTTTTTATCTAGACACACATAAATACATCATTTTAAATATCTTGGACATATTGAGTCTACAGAGACTAACAATGGCGTATGTATTCATGAAAGTACATGAACGGGTATGTAGACCAAACAACATTATATGGGAAAAATATTTATAATTTTTCATACTTATTCCTTAAGGGTCACTCGCTATCTTACATTACAACACATGCGATCTAACAGATTGAGTATGACTCTATGACAATTAACAGAAAATATATACATATGTATACATCGACAGCTCAATTCCAAAACATGCTAAGTCGAAAAAGTGAGTTTTGCAGAAAAAGCTCCTAAAGTTTGCAGGCGATATCTAAAAAACCATATAAGGTAGAACTCTGTTGTTTATAATTATTGATTGGTGTAGCCAATCACAACCAAAATTTGACAGAATTTAAGTTGAAAAAATCTAAATTCAACAAGTAAGAAAGTATAGTCGGTCAAGCCTGACCATATAATACCCTACACCCAGTATAGATATGTATAAAACAGCTTTTCAGAAATGTGCGCTATATGGGAGATATGACCTATTATGGGCCGATCATCCAAAAATTGAGTGTCATGATTTCTGTGAATATAAATATTGTGTATGTCAAACTTTATCTCGATATAAATACTTTTAAAAGATTTATGGAGGTTAAAGTTGATTACGGTCTCTTATATGGGAGTTTCGACTAATTACGGACCGACCATTTTAAAATTAGGTGTCATCATTTCTGTATATTATTTGTGTCGAATTTTATTTGATTACCAACATTCTTAAGAAATTTATGATCGTTAAAGTGATTTTCTGAAGTGGGCCATTTATGGGAGCTACGACTAAATATGGACCGATCATTATAAAATTGTACCGCATTGCTTGTATACATATGAAATATATTTGCGTTCAATATTATTTGGATACCAAAATTTTTGAGAGCTTTATGCTCTTTAAAGTAATTTTCGGAAGTGGGTCTTATATGTGAAATAATGGACCGATTGCCACCAGTTTCAATTCCATCCGTTCTTGGGCCGAAACAAATATTACGTACCAAATTTTATCGAAATATCTTTAAAATTGCGATCTGTACTCTGCGCACAAGGTTTATATGGACAGCCAGCCAGCCAGATGGACGGACGGACGGACATCGTTAGATCGACTCAGAAAGTGATTCTGAGCCGATCCGTATACTTTAAGGTGTTCGAGCAATATTTCTGGGCGTTACAAACATCAGCACAAATCCAATATACTCTCCCCACTATGGTGGTGTAGGGTATAAAAACTCAAAAAAATTAAAAACATGCTAAGTCGACATAGCATGGTTTGGAATTAAACTGTCGATATGTTTATACATATGTAAATCTGTTGATGATGAGTTCACTTTGATTTAAAAATAAAATGTTAAATTACCTCTGGTATTATTGATTATGTTTTTGTAATTACGCATAAATCCATAAAGCGTTGTTCACATAAAATCCAGCCACACTACAAAAACTTTGTTTAAAACCTGTATTGATTTGATTTTTAAACATATGTAGATGTCGGAATATTATTGTCGGGTTCAATGATTGTAGAAAAAGCTGGAAAGCAGATACGTAAACAAACAGATAAATTGTTACTAAAATAAACGACTCTTAGCCCCAAATTTTAAATAATCATTTACATAGTATTTTAACAGTTAGTATAACTTTAGGTTAACAAATAATTAGATTTGGTAAAAATGGTGAGTAAAGTTTTGGATTATTATACAAAAAAAAAAAACAACGGTTTTATAATTACAGCTATGTGCAACTAATTAGGGACACGATACTAACATATGAACTTGAAGCAAATAATATGAAAAGTTTTATGATATTCTCAAAATTTGTCGTAGTTTAATTTAATTTAACTCTTACTTCTAGAAAATAACTGCATATTAGTCAAATTAATTATTATTTTCGGATCTCTGAGTAATATTTTCAAATAAAATTGATATCAGTCATGCATATAAAAAAAGCACATACCACATATATTACAAGAAAGAGTATTTATTAAAAAATAAATCAATATTTTGTTGCAAATCCATTGTTATCGATAAGAGCTTGGCATCTGCAAGTTTTTACAATTTGCCATAAGTTCTTAATCGGGTTGAGATCAGGACTGCATGAAAGCCAGTCAAGAACAGTAAACGAATTGTTAAAAAACCATTGCTTGATGTGATTAGCCTTATGCTTATGATCGAAAACTGAACTTATAAAACTTATCCATATTTCCCTCAATTTTGTGCAGTGGCCCAACACCACGTGATGATTTATCACCCCAAAGTATAATAGAACCTCATCCATGCTTCAAAGTGGCGGGGGTTTAGGGAAAGGGTAAGTTTATAAGATGAAGCTTCTTTTGGTTGAATTCGATCTCAATAACTTTATTTACAAGAGTGTTATGGGTGGTATAGTAGAATTAGACCAGTTATAGACTAATAGCATCAAAATCCAGTATTCATTAATGTGATTTCTATGTATTTTAGGCTTATTTTGCTTAAATTTCATATTAATAACGTTATTTACAAGAGTTTTATAATCGGTCGTTATAATATAACCAATATTAGTATGAGTTATGGAGTAAAGTTTCTCATCTGTATAAAAGTTGATTCGATATCGATATTTATTAGACATTTTTTGTAGGTTAAGTTGTTTTTCGGAAATGATTCTTATGGGCTAATTTTCTTAAATTAAATTTCGTATGTGTATTTAATTATATGAGGATATACCAAATTTCAATATAATCTATGTAAATGATGCGTGTAAAATTTTTGATCGATACCGTTATTTATAAGAAATTTATGAGTATTAAAGTGATTTTGGGAAGAGGGCTTTATATGCGGGATACGGTTAAAAATGGACCGAAATTCAAAAATTTTGTGGAATGATTTTTGTGTATATTTAAATGATATATATAAAGTTTTGAGTCGGTACCGATATTTATAAGATATATATAAAAAGAAATGGCTTTTTTGGAGGTGGTCCTCCAAATTATGGGCCGACAACTATAAAATTTAGTACAACAATTTATTTACCTATAAGGATTATTTATGGCAAATTTTAACCTGGTAACAATACGAGTATTTATATCAGTTTTATACGTATTTAATTGAATTTTGGAAGTAGACTATATATGGGGTCTATGGTCAATCATGGACCGCAAAAAAAAATTTCCTTATGTAATTTATTTCTGCATGGAACTTATTTTTGCTGAATTTTGTATAGATATTCCAGTTTTATAGTCATTTATGTGTCATTAAGTCATATTTCGGGACGATATTTGTATGGGGGCTATGATAAATCATGAACCGATTCTTACTGTTTTCTTTACACTTTGTTCTTTTATCATAAAAATAATGTGTACAATATTTCATGGTATTATCTGCAATATATTTAAAAAATTGTAAAAGAATTAATAAAAAATGTGAAATTTTTATGGAGATTGCTGTACATTTTGGTCCATAACTCTGGTTCCACTGC
Organism: Bellardia bayeri; assembly: GCA_950370525.1. Taxonomy (NCBI): domain Eukaryota; kingdom Metazoa; phylum Arthropoda; class Insecta; order Diptera; family Calliphoridae; genus Bellardia; species Bellardia bayeri. The sequence goes on along the minus strand of OX493268.1, from coordinate 44,240,442 downwards.
ACCGATTTTGCTGATTTGCAATATAAAAGTTACCAGAAAAATAAGAATTGTTTTTATGGAAATTTCGTTTAGTTAAGTTGTTTAGTTTGGACGTGATAGTATTTTACAGAGACGGACAGACGGACATAGCTTGTTGGCTCTAAGATGAATATTAATAAAGTTTCACACGGAATGACAAACGTAATATACCCTCATTTACCACTCATGATGGTGGAGGGTATAAAAAAAAATAATTGATTTCAAGAGAGTACAATACAGCAATAATTTGTGTAAACCCATTATTAAATGGGTGCTATGTTCAAATATGGACCGATTGGCATTAAATTCATTTCGACAATATACGCCCATAAATTTTAGCTGCTCTTCTAAAAGTGAATGATTTTGCCATCCTTTGGCCGGACACAGATGATTTCGTTTATTTCCGAAAGTCATCACTAAACCAATAACTTTGTGACACTATGTATTCTCGTGGACATTAAGACATATTAAGGTGTGTCATAATATCTAATAACGTTGTGACATTATATCATGCCGCCATTTTTTAACACTAGGCTAGTAGACACTATGTCTTTATTTGCTGTGTCTTAACATCTAAACGTCCATGGATATAATGACATTGGACTTTAGTACGTGAACATACTTAAATCAATTAAATTCTCAGGTCAAAATGTCTTCTCGATTGCATTCTGATCTAGCTTGAAGATCACCATAACGATTCAATAAGAATATTAGGTCAAATGAAATTGGTCCTTCTGAGCCAAACCTGTAGCGGATTGGGACCTTGATATATGTATGTATCTCTTTCTGACACATCGGTATACTTTAAGGTGGGTGTTGGACTAATATTTTTGGGTGTTACAAACATCAGCACAAATCTAACATGCCCTTCCCCCATGATGGTGTAAGGTATACATATTTGAATGCATCGTTATTTAAAACAATAGAAACAATTTTTAAATACAAATAAACATCTTCCGCATACTAAAAAAAAAACATAAAATGTAGTAAATGAAAAACTATATTAAAAAATTCCAGACACTTTTGACAAAAAACACACTCTTACACTTACTTATCGACCAATTAAGGCATAATCGTTTTACGCCAAATTGGAAATCAAGAAGAGACTGAAACTCCATAAAAAAAAGCTTTACTAAATTAAAAATCAAATTTGTTTCTAAACGTACATAAGTATGACAAAAAAGTTTTGTATTGTTCATGTTTTTAACGTTTAATGTATTTGGTTTCTGGTGAATAGTAGTAAAATAATTAATGCCCTACACTTTCATATTAATATCTAGAACAACTACATACGAGTATGTACACATATTTTTATGTACACATTATTATCCGTTAGCTGTAACGTAAATAATCGTTATCTATACGGAATTATCTTTCAAGCAAAAAAATTAATTTCAATTTATTTAACAAATTTAACAAATTTATCAAAATATAAGATTTGCTTTTTAGAATTTTATTGGGGATTTATACGACAAAAAATGCCACTAATAATTTTGATCCACTATAAGTGGCACTTATTTCAGAAAATGAAGACTAAAATTACTAAAGTAGAACAGTTTTTAAGATATCCCAAACTTTTAAATTTTCCGTTAAAAAAAGTAGTGGTTGCACCTAAATTGAATTATCTCCGAACCAAAACGGTTGATTTCAACTTTTTTTTACCTTTAAATTAAAGGTTTTTAGATGCTTTATCGACTCTCCATACAACAGTTTTTAATCCGATTGTCAGCTTCGAAGGCATTTTGTAATATGTCAACAATTTTGCTTTAATTTTGACGAAATTTAAAAAAAAAAGTAAATTCAGTATTAAATTTCATTATATTAGTCTTATTTTTTATTTATTATTTTTTTCTATTTAGTGTTGAAGTGTGATATATTACGAAGAAAAGAGGTTTTTTTTTTTGTATTAAAATCGGGTAATAATTGTAGACGCTACATGAGTTTAAGTAAAAATGAAGAAATGCTAAATGCTTTTTAGCATAATTTGTTTGATAAAAAACAATATTTTTCTCGAACAAATTTTTACTTTTTTACTCCAAAAACACTTTTGGCGAAATAAAAAATAACTTTTATTAATATTTCAACTAAATTTCTTTTGGTGTGGTAAGTAAATGAACACGGAAATTTTTGAATTAATATATGAAATGTAATCAATTAAAACAAGTCAACAATTGTTATGAACAAAATTAGAAAAAAAATATAATTTACATATATTTGTAACATTTAAAATAAAAAAATGTACAAATGAACAAATTTAGCACTTATTTTTTCTTCTGTAGAACATTTTAGCACTTATTTTTTCAAGTTCTACTTTTTTGGATTCAGCGCGCGATTTTACATAAAAAACGAATGCCAAATGTCGTGGATCGCAAAGTTTTTCCAAATTTGTTGACTAGTGTGATTATTAGGTATTTTTCATTTGAAATCGGCCCAATTATTGTTGCCCAATCATGGTTTTGAATATTTATGTTGTTGTATACATATTTGGAATTTGTCACTAAAGTATTAATTTCGAATACACACATTGAAAAAAACCGAGAGTCAGAATTAACAATGGTTCTTGAATGTAGGGCATTTGATTCGTTTTTAGTCTGTATTATTTGAGTGTTTATTACGAAAAACCAATTATAGCTTTTTTGTGTGTTACAGTTGAGCTTTTTTATTTGTGTCTAAACACCCAATATCTAACTGTTTAAGCCACACTTAAGTGTGTTTAAGTCCATAAAATAACATCATCAAATCAATTGTAATTTCGATTACAGTTATAGCACATTGGGGACAAAAAAACGAAAAATTGTGGCTTTAGTTACGTGTTGTTTTTTTTTTTTTTTTTTGTAGAACTAATCCACTTTAATAGATTATTAAGAACTTTTATCATACAAAATTCCTTTTGGAATTTAGAGACCAGCATAAAAGCAATTTCAACTGTGGAATGGCATGACGTACTTAAAGTTATTATCATCCTTCCTAAATATATTGGAGTTTAAGATAAACTACTGTTCAGCCCTACTGTTCACTTCAACATCCCCCTGGGGAAAGTTATTCTGGTGAAGCTGACCAGATTCTTTATCTGGAATTATAGGAATAATTGGCACCAGGGCTTCTCCTGAATAATTGTTGGTTGAGGTTCTTTCGAGGATTACGTAGTGGCTGTGGTTTGAGCCGAAAGTACGCATGAAGAATATCGTTGGTTAAATGATCGATATTTGTGCTAGTAGAAAACTTCGAACAACCAAATATATCTTTCAAAACAAGATAGCCATTGAAAGTAGTATGGCAATTGGCTTGATCCTTGAGAAACGTATTGTAAGGAAAAGAGTCTGTGGTCTGGTCAGGGGCAGTAGTGATCGGTCGGTGTCATGCTGTTTGGATTCGACTGTGAACCATACTTTACTGGTTCCTGTTCGGTAATAGGTCCTCGGCAATACCAAAACTGGTAGATTGCGGTCAATCACCCAGATAAAAGGGTAATTCTCATATATTTTAAGAACAGATATGTGCTCCTTCACATGTAATTATTGTAATGATTATTTAAAAGTTTGTTCTTAATAAAAACATTTGGACAATTTACAGGCACATCCATGGCATATCCTTTATCCAGTGAAAATTATAGTACCACGCCAAGACCGCGACGATCGGTTTCGTAATGATTTCAAAGATATCAAAGAACCTTTTCCAGGCATAAAGTGCCGCACTCCTTGATAATGTAGGAGATAGTATTACAATTTGGGATTTGTTAAAAATAACGTTAGAAAGGTAGTAGGTTTGATTCAGAGTCTGCTGTGATATTATTATGTAGTCAAATCTGGTGACAGATGTAACCATATTATCGGTGTAACCATATGTGTGGATATGCAAGCCGTTAATTGGCCAAGCTGATGGGCAAATGATGAAGTAAAATGTTTTTTAAAGAACTATCAGTGATTTTTGTATTGGTAGTTATATTTTCACCCTATCGACCCACTGTGCAATAATGTAGCATTTTTAATCGGTATTTTTTGTGAGTTTTTTGTTTTACTTTTAAGTGAAAATTGTACACAATTTACTCACACATACTCGTATCCATACATTTGATTCGTTGTTGTATTTTGATGCTGTTGTTGTCACGTTTAAAGTGTTATTGTTGTAATCGTCGTACATTTAGCGTTGTAGACCAATTATGGACAAATCAAGTTGTATTGACGCTTTAATTATTTGTAATTTTTGGTCGTTGTTGCATTTAACACAATTGTTATTTCTTTCGTTTATTTTTCTTTTGTCTATTGTTAATTATTTCATTGTTGTTGTTAATTTGTTGTTTATTGTCAAATTTAAAGGAAATTTGTGTGTGTTTCTATTTAAGTAATCAAGGCAATCTGTAATGTTTTTCAACAAGGTGGTCGTTAGTTTGCGATTTTTATTGACAGCTCAAAATTGTATTGTTGCACTCGTATCATACAGTGCATAAAAGGTTTTAAATTTTTGTAACGGATCTAAATACATCCAATAAATACAAATACAAGAGAGTCTTTCATTCGCATAGGAGAAAATTGTATTAGAAAAAATGTTTATGTCCCAGCATACCATTCTAGGAGTGAAAAAGGAGTCAGAAAAGAGTCCAACTAAGAAGCATTTTCGGAGCGCTCCGAAAAATGAGCCAGAAAAGAGTCCAACTAAGGAGCATTTTCGGAGCGAAAGAAAATTTGCTTGTTACTGTCCTGAGTCGGCACGCAGTATGACTCATAAATTCCATTTAATTATGTGTGTACCAAAGCGTTGTTGTCCTGTTATTTGTGGTTTGAATAAAAAAAAGAAAAAAAAAACATAGCTGTACCACACAAGAATGATAAAAACAAGATTACACAGAGCCCAAAAAACACCTCATAAAAGACTCTTTTCTGACATTATCTAAGAGCTCTTTAAGAGCCCAAAAAAACCCTCATAAAAGACTCTTTTCTGACATTATCTAAGAGCTCTTTCTGACGAACCATTTTCGAATGTAATGACCCTCTTTTCTGAAGGTTTTCGGAGCAATTATGATTGTTTTTTTTTGGGCTCATAAAGAGCGTTAACGCTCCGGAAAAGGTGTCAGAAAATACTCTTTTCGGACTCATATGGCTTGCTGGGGTATTTCCTACATTGATAGCAGGATGTATGTATGTAACGTATTGACTCCAAAACGGCTGAGCCGATTTTGATGAAATTTTCACAGTATGTTACTGTGACTCTGGAAGGAATAATATGCTATATGAAGTTTTGATTGTACAAACGGCGGTGGCACCGCCCATATAACCCAAAAATTTAAATCGCCATGTTTTGGGAATTTTTTGACCTACGGCAATGATATTTGGTACATATGGTATTGGAATGATGTACTTTTGCTACCAACAGATTTACCATACGATTTTAACCAATTTTTTCCTGTTCGGTTAGCGTTTGCGATGACTGTTAATAAAACTCAAGGTTAATATCTCGTGTATTTGTGTATGCTCCTGATGGACAAACTAAAAATATATGCAATAAATACATTAAAATTAAATGAAATGACAAATGTTTGTAAATATATAAATACGCTTTAAAAAATGCTTTAAAGCCGCTACAAAGCGTCACTAAATTGCCGGCGTCAAAAATATTGATTTAAGGTTTTTCGTTTTTTAATATACAAGATGTGGAGCTTGTATCAAAAATTTTTAAATAATTTATATCATTGTTATTAAATTATCAAAATGGGATAAAAAAAAATATTTAATTTATCACTTATGCAAATTCTTCTTACGGCCGGCTAATGTTAGCGCAGATTTAACCGTCGACAAATCTTTTCGCCTGGCATATACATTTGAAAACATGTGTTTGAACATAAGAAAATAGAGCGTGTTCTAATCGAAAAAATACATATGTATTTCCACATGTATTTTACACAAGCAAAGTTTTTAAGGTCACCAACTACATGTTTTTACTCCCATATGTAAAATTTGACAAATACAATGTAAAAAACACGTAGTGTATATGCACCTTCAGTAAAAATCGAGCAGACAAGTAAAAATGAAATATTTATGGAAGATGTGTGTGGCATTGGATGTTTCTACAGTGAAATCATTAAATTTGCCGATACAGTCTTTTGCCTATAAAATGTTGTCGCAGCGTTATCGCCACTTGCGAAATCTTCCCATAGAAAACTACAGTGATGTTGTATCGAAAATATTAATTAGATTAAATCATTTTGATTTAGGTGTTTCAAGCAAGATCCGTGAGCCAGCAGCTGTTTGTACAAAACTCGGATAGCTTATTTATGGTACTGTTGCCGGAAACAAAATCACAAGTCCTCTTATAGCTGAAACTGATAAACGGGCGTTAGATTTGTTAGACAAATTTACAAAACAGAAAACAAGTGGGCATTATGAAATTCCTTTCCTGAAATTTGATTTAATACATACTCGTATATATGCCAGATACATAGTTATCAAATGGCTTTTAAACGACTAATTCGCTTATGCTTGGTTTTCACTATGTCATTTTTATTGTCAAATTGTCCAAATTGTTGGCAATTGTATGTTTGCAATCATGATTGCAAACATAGATGACGCCATATGACAACCCGTTTTCATACAATTGCCAACAATTTGGTCAATTTGACAACAAAAATGACATAGTGAAAACGCGGCTTTAGAAAGAAAATTGCTGCAAAATGTTTTAAGGAAACGATCTTCAAGTATGTATCAAAATGCTATATTGGATATAATGATATTTGGAGCCACGTGTGCATTTCCTAATACATAAAAAATTTAAATGCAAGTAAATTTGAAAATGAGTTCCCTATTGCAGACGAAGCAGTAAAAGAATACCATTACGTGGACGACTTTCTCGATTCAGCTGACAGTACAGATGAAGCCATAGAACTTAAGTATATCAGAAGTTTCTTATGTTCATCATCAAGCAGGTTTTAATATTCGGAATTGAATTTCTAACAACAAAATAGTACTAAAATCTGTTCCGCAGACTGATTCGACTGGGCTTAAATGCCTTAATTTAAAAGAAGAGCTTTTGCAATATTCATTTAAAATAACTAAACTTGAGATTATATTCCACGCGTTGAGGTCTCCAAAATGGACACGTCTTGTACGAACTGCTGCTTATCTAATTCGGTTTATAAATAATTTTCCCATGATTAAAAAAAAAAAAAAAAACGAATTAACACAAGAGGAGTTACAGAAAGCTGAAAATATTTTATTTTATATATACGGGCTCAATCTGAAAAATATTCTTATGAAATTTCTTTATTAATTTTGAATCTGGCTGTACCTAAATCCAGCAATATTTACAACCAAAATCCGTATTTAAAGAATTTAATTTTGCGAGTTCATGGCAGAATTGATAACGCAGATATACCAATGGATTAAAAAAGACCGATTATTTTACATAGAGAAGGCTATATTACAAAACTTATTTTGATGCATTATTATATGAAATTTTACCACATAAATCATGAGACTGTAATCAATGAAATTAGAAAAAAGTTCTCTATTTCAAAGCTTCGCGCCACATATAAATCTGTATTTCTCTTCTCTAAAATGTGTAAAATTAAAAGGACTGTACCTTCAAATCCTCAAATGGCAAAATTGCTTCATGTGTCGCACCTTTAACATTTACTGGAATCGACTTTTTCGGACCCATAATGGTCAGTTTGTCATTTCGTGTGTAACATTGAGAAATATTCATCTCAGATTCAACAAAGATCCTTATGTAAATCAAAGTCCATTCTCCTTCTCTTGGTATGTCTGTGCAAAACACTCTCTTGTTTAAAATACACAACCAAAATCAACAAAGTTTCCAAAAAAAAAAAAAACTTTAAGCAGGTTGGTGTTGAAAATCAGTAAAGTCGGTCCACTAGAAACATAGTTATGAAACAAAATGTAAGACAACCTCCAAATAGATTTTTCGAAATTTTTTTTATTTTGTTTAAATATATTGCAGATAAAACCATGAAATTTTGCACAAGTTCATTATAACTATTATAAAAGTACAAACTTTGATGAAAATACTAAGAATCGGTACATGATTTCTCTTAGCCCTCATACAAATTTCATTCCAAAATATGGCACAAAAATCAAATCCACACAAAATTCGACCAAAATTGGTTTCATGTGAAAATAAATTACAAAACGATATTGTGTTTGGATAGGTTCAATTGGACGATATCCCCCTATAAGGCAAATCGAAAATCACTTTAATACTCATAAATCTCATATAATATTTGATTTCAGATCCAAATTGCATACAAAAGTTATATGTATGCATAAATCAAAGTACTATATTTTTTGACTATCGGTCCATATTTGACCATAGGGTGTTATATGGACAAGCTTGACCGACTATAATTTCTAACTTTGTTTTGTTATGTAAAATAAGAATTTTTCATAAAATACAAAACATTTTCCATAGATACTTACTAGAGTATTTAAAACAAGTAAGAGTGCTATATTCGGCTATGCCGAATCTTATATACCATGCACCTTTGTTGTGTATGCATGATTATATTATATACTTACATACATATATGTATATATTATATTGTTATGTTTTTACCTTTTAAAAACGGTGGTTTATTTCCTTTAAATAAAGCGGATTCTTTTTAATTCCAAAATAAAAGCGTCACGTACACAAACACAATTAAAAATGAACACACTGTCTTTTTACACACTTATATTACGGTTTAAGAACACACTTACAGTTTTCGAACACTTTGTTCGATCAACGCCATCTGTTGATGAACAATATTAATACATAAAGGTTTTTTGATGACATTTTCAGAGGTTGTCTCGGATTTTTGCTCATATATCCGTTATTTATGGACGAATTTTGCTGATTTGAAATAGAAAACTTCTCGAAAGCATGTCTGACAGAATTATTGCAGATTTGGATCCCGAAGATATCTGGCGACTTCAGAAAATTGATTTCAACAGACAGACAGACGGACATGGCTTAATAGACTCCGCTATCTATAAGGATCCAGAATATATATACTTTATAGGGTCGGAAAATTATATTGTGGAAATTACAAACGGAATGACAAACTTATATATACCGTTCTCATGAAGGTGAAGGGTATAAAAACGAGTTTTTTTACGAAACCCTTTTTTTCGGGTTATTAGATGTATTCAGGTTTTCAAGACGATGACAGAAAGAATACGAAGAAAAAACTGAAGAAATAGGAGGCAACATGTAAATAAAAATTGGAAAAATGATAATTACAGCAAATTTTGAACCACCAGTAACAATGGTTAAAAGATTGATGTTTGACTATTGCCTAGCAGGCACCGAAGTGGTGCAGAGGTTAGAATGCAAAGAATTCTGATGAGAGAATGTGGTGATTCTCGGAATATGTAAATTCAACCCAGGTTCAACCCCAGCTCAGCCAGAAAAATTATCAATAAAATTTTAATAGAGATTTCATGTTGTAAAACAATTCCTTCAGTAAAAATAATTTAATAAAAATTAAATTTAATGAACCCGAGCCCGACTAAATAAATATCAAAAATTTAAAGTTAACAGTTCGAAGAAAAAAAAAAATAAAAAAAAAATAATGTTATTAGAAATTTTTAATTTTTTTAACAACCGGTTTCAAATACGGTTTTAGCTGAAAGCTTTGGTTATAAAGTACAGTAGTTTCCGCTTAATTGACCCCCACTTTATTGATTTACCCGCTTAATTAATACAAAAAATCGCAATATACATTTCCATATAAAAACTATGTGAAGGTAAATGAATCGGATAAATGAATTTTCGGTTAATTGATCCAAAAGCTATGCATTTTCGGAAAATCAATTAAACGGAAATTACTGTAATACTTACATATCACCGCATTTAATTTTCCCTTTTTCAAATAAAACATTTGCATAAATTTCATATTTAATAATATTTTGTATTTTACTCTTTATTTTTATAGTTTTTTTTTTTTTTTTTAATAGACATAAAATTATGTACGTATGTATGTTTTATAATTTTATATGTATTTCTATGTACGAGTATGTATGCATGGATGTATTTTTCATTAAAACCTAAAAATAATCATAATAATTAATATTTAATAAATTTAATCAATATTTAATACGAATGCAGCATCATTCATTCAATTCAATTCAATCATTAATTAATTAATACAAATACAAAGACATCATCTACATACATGTATGTATAAACTATTAAATTGTAAAATAATGATTAATTATAATAATAAAAAATAAAATTAAAATATGGACATGCATTAAGAGATTTCTAAGTACATAGATACATATGTATGCACATACTTATTAAATAGTATTCAAATGCAAATTGTTATTTTTGTCTTCTGCATATAAATTTGAGAGCAAAGAACTAAATACATACATATGTATGCACATACATACATACGTTCACGTATAGTAGATGTTTTTCAATTTTTTGTATCAAATTGTATTTGAAAAGTTGGAATTTACGTTACAGACGACATTCATATTGCTGTTTTAATACAATAATTATTGCTTGTTTATGTTCAAATATGAATTTATTTTTGAATATTATTTTTGTTGTAATTGATTTGTTAATGTTTATTTAGTTAAATTGTGTTTTAATTTATATTTATAGCAACGGCTTTATGTTTAAGTACGAGCGTATTTATTTATTTCAATTTAAACAATTTTCATGGGAGACAAAAATTCGTTATTTGATAGATATTACATAATTATGTGTTTAATGTGACTTTGAGAACATTTATGGTTTGGATTTAAAAACTAGCAGGCCTTCTCCACTTGAGAAACAGCCTGTTTATTATATGTATTAATAATTACTATTTAATATTTAAAAAGTTATCTTCTATAGAAAATTGTAATTAATATTTTAAACAATTTCTTTTTCCTAAAATAAACTCTTAAAATACATAAAAAGTTAAAATTCTTTTCGGGTTTTCATTAATAAAAAAAAAACTAAAAATTAAAATCACAATTTTTAAGACTTGACAAATGTTAAATAATTTTGCTTTTTTGCTTTTCTTTTTCGTTTTCACATAAAAATGTTGAAAATGTAGACTTTAGTTTTAAAGTCTTTATTTCGTTTGAAAACAGACCTTAAATGAAATCTAATCTAATATAATTAAATCTTGTCGTATTTGTTTAAACCAATTTCAATTTCAGCTGACTTGACTCCAATATGAAATATTTGTTTGCGATAAATATTTAAATGGAATTTTTTTGATGTGTTTCGTTTTCAAGCCACAGTTTCGAGATTAAGTTTTAGAGAGACAGAGGGAGTTTTTTAAATTTACAAAAAAAAGGCACATTTTATTTATTGAAACAAAATAATTAAAGCTATTTTTCTTTTTGTTCTAAAAAACAATAAGAAATTTTGAACACAAATCGAATACAATATGTAGCTTTGTTCTATTGTTTTCTTTTTATTTGATTTTATTTGATTTATGCAAAATTTTTTAGCGTATTTTTATTTTTAAAATAATAAAATAGTTATTATCCCTGGTATTATAGAAATTCCAGATATGTTATTCAAGAAATCTGTAAAGAAAATGATAAGAAAATTATTAGAAATATATTTATTAAGATTATTTTTTAGATATATTGTTTAATTGAAGACTTTATTTGATTTGTGGTTATATACAGTGAGCGTCGAAATAAAGTCAACAAAACATATTATTAAAAGAAAAGCTTAATTATATAAATATAAATAATATTATATTAGAAAATTGTATTGTACATATTTCTATATATTGTTATTCAAGTAGAATTGAATCTAAAAAGCGTATACAAATTAATTTGATTTATTGTTAAAATAGTGGCATCATCCTTGTGCAAAAAAACTTCCGTCATTCCAAAAGAAGTGGCAATTCTTTCTATTTTTCTTTATTTAAAAATATAACGGTAATGTGCCGTTCAAAATAATTGCAAGTTTCATAGTTTATCATTAAAAGAAATTTAGTTGTGACGTTAAGTAGTGAACAATTTACAACTAAAGACAGACATCAATTGAGACTCGCAAAATCAAATTTTACTTACATAAAAAAGGCAAATTATTGCGTGAAATAGATAAAATCGTTGAAAGGCAGCACTGCACAATAAAAAAAAAATGATAGACAAGTATACCAAACACAAACACCAAATCGGCTTTTAAAAACTGAAGTAAGAGCTGTAGTAAGAGAATTAAGAGCAAACCCGACATCTAGTCGGCATCTAAAAATAGCTGAATATGTTACGAAAACTTATGGTGTTTTCTTTTCTGAAATAAAATGTTACATCTTTATTATGTACATTTTTATAATGTTTATCCCACATTCTAAAGATGTCGCATTTTTAACGCTCAGAATAGAACATAAAATCACAACAGTGTAACACTTTTTTTCAGATACAGCTGTTTTTGTTTTGTTCAAAAAGAAGAAGGAGATAACTCAAATGTAGAAATACACACATTTGGATTTTTTTCCATAATCATATCAAATATTTCATCATCATCAGATGATGAAGATGAATCCAATATTTTTTTAGCACATAAAAAAGTAATAATATTTTCCATTTTGTATATTTCTTTTTGTTTCTTAACACAAATACACACTCATAAACAAAACAAATGCCAGCTGTTTTATCGTGCGATTCTCCCCCTCTAAAAATACAGAGTGTGAAAGGTGCAACATTTTTGAAATTTATAGTGTGACATTTGTAGAAAAGAACACACTACACTTTAGCAGTGTTGACATTTTTTCAGAAAAGAACACAAAAGAATTAAAAAAACATTTTGCCAGAAAAGAAAACGCCATTATATAACAGATTATAATATCTTTGTAACGGGTGGTTAAATTTCAAGGGCCGATGTTGATTTTGAATAAAACACAAACTATTTAGGAAATTATTGTAATTTTATTTTATTATGATATATTGGTATTACTCAATTATGTATGGAACAAAATATCGGCCAAATGGGCGCCGCGACCACGGCGGCACACCTCCATCCGATGGTCCAAATTTTCGATGACCCTGAGGCATAATGGAGGTTCTATGCCGTTAATGTGCCGAATTATCTCATCCTTTAGCTCTTGAATTATTGCTGGCTTATCGACGTACACCTTTTCTTTCAAATAACCCCAAAGAAAAAAGTCCAACGGTGTCAAATCACATGATCTTGGCGGCCAATTGACATCGCCATTACGTGAGATAACACGGCCATTGAATTTGTTGCGCAAAAGAGCCATTGTTTCGTTAGCTGTTTGGCAAGTGGCACCATCCTGCTGAAACCACATATCGTCCACATCCATATCTTCCAATTCGGGCTATAAAAAGTTCGTTATCATCTCACGATAGCGAACACCATTCACAGTAACTGCCTGACCGGCCTCATTTTGGAAAAAATACGGCCCGATGATGCCGCCAGCCCATAAACCGCACCAAACAGTCACTCTTTGTGGCTGCATTGGTTTTTCGACAATCACTCTTGGATTCTCATTCGCCCAAATGCGGCAATTCTGTTTATTGACGAATCCACTGAGGTGAAAATGTGCCTCATCACTGAAGATGATTTTCTTCGAAAATTGATCATCCACTGTTGCCATTTCTTGTCACCATTCTGCCCATTCACGACGTTTGGAATGGTCAAGAGGCTTTAGTTATTGAGCCAATTGCACCTTGTAAGCGTGTAAATGCAAGTCTTTATGCATAATGTTCATCAACGACGAGCGTGAGAGGTGCAATTGTTGGGCACGACGACGAGTTGAGGTGGACGGCTCTTCAGCCACACTATCGCGAACAGCAGCAATATTTTCTGCAGTACGAGCTGTACGAGCATGCACTGGTATTCTCACATCTTCTATAGACCCGGTTTGCTCGAATTTTTCCACGATTTTTGCGATTGTACGCACATTTGGACGATCAAATTGACCAAAAAAATCACGATGTGCACGATATGCATTTTGATTTGAACGCCCATTTTCATAATAAGTCTGGATAACTTTAACACGTTGTTGGATTGTGTATCTCTCCATGGTTCAAATTGAGTAAGCCTGAAATAGAGAAATGTCAAATAAAATTCGGAAGAAAGCTTGGCGTTTAGGTGTGGTTGACATTCAACATCGGCCCTTACAATTTAACCACCCTTTATCATCGTGCAGAGCCACGTAATATCAAAGAGCAACCAAACCAAACGTTTGAATTTCGCAAAAAAATAAACGAGTTTAAAACTTTTTTGAATAACATTCTTTTCACCGATGAAAGTAAGTTTGAGATATTTGTAGTCAAAAATGCCCCCAAAAATATAGTGAACAAAGAACGAAGCCTGTAGTAATAAATATGTATGTTATCAAGACGGTAAAATATTGTGGCGGCTTAATAATGGTCTTAGGTAGTATGGCGGCATCAGGGGTCGGTAATCTTACATTTATAGAATCTACAATGAAAAAGGAAGACTATAGAATCATGCTCTCTTTCTTATATCAATAATCAAGCAATTTTTTTTTTTTTTTTTTTTTATAATACATTATATTTATTTATTGAATCTTCAGATATTGAAATGACAATAAGTTTTCGAATCTTAATACTAAAAGAAAATAATAAGTCCAGCCAGTGCTAGACAAAATATTATGATACTACAAAAAATTTACATCCACTGATCCAGTCATCTGTTTTGCGTTTGAGTTAAAGCAAGGGTATCCCTCCTTCTCAACCGAACATGGCCACTAAAGTTAAGGATGTCTCGTGCAAGTGGGTTTGGATGGTGTTCAAGTTTGCTGACATATTTTGAGGCGTATTTTGTAAATTCGACTTTCACCAAAGGAATGCCTAGATCTTTGTGAATTCGAGAATTTTTAACGTACCATGGAGCTGCAGTAATTATACGTAGAATTTTATTTTGACCCCTTTGAATTTTTTCAATGTTGGATGCTGAGGCAGTACCCCATAATTGAATTCCATAACACCAGATTGGCTTTAGAATTGCATTGTACAACAAAAGTTTGCAATCCAACTTTAATGTAGAATTTCTGCCGATTAGCCAATTAAGTTGCACTGCTTTTAATCTCATCTGTGTAAGTTTTGCGTCAATATGAGATTTCCAGGTTAAACGACGATCGAGGTGGATTCCGAGGTATTTGACTTCATTGTGTTGCGGAATAATTTGGTTATTTATTCTGAAGGACGAGCAAGTTTCTTTTCGCAATGTGAAAGTGATATGAATACATTTCTGTTCATTAACCCTGATTTTCCAAAGCTCTAGCCAATTCTCTAGTTTATAAACATAATTCTGCAAATTCTGTGATGCTACTTGGTGGTCCTTATGAACGCTAATAAAGACTGTATGCGAAAATTGACGTGTGGATTTTGGGGTCTGACGCCATGTCGGAGGCATAGATCAAATATAAAGTAGGACCCAGTATGCTACCCTGTGACACACCTGTTTCAATTGGCTGAGCGGGGCTTAAAAAATTGCCTTCTTTGATTTTAAATTTGCGACCGTATAAATAGCTTTCCATAAGTTTATGGGTGTTAGCAGGCAGAGTTAATTTTATTTTGTGCATTAAACATTCATGCCAAACTTTGTCGAACGCTTGGGACACATCAATGAAAAGGGCGGAACAGTATTTTTTGTCTTCAAACGACCCTCTTATCACATTTACCAATCTGTGTGTTTGTTCGATGGTGCTGTGTTTAGCTCTGAAGCCGAATTGATGATTAGGAATGCATTCAGTGTCGTTCAGAATTGGAATCAACTTAGTCATTAACAATTTTTAGAACAGTTTAGAAATTGTCGGCAGTAGGCTAATTGGCCTATATGACTCTACTTTGGTGTGATCCTTCCCTGACTTAGGAATCATAGTGATCATAGACACCTTCCAATCTGCAGGATAGTATTCTAGGCGTAAAATAGCGTTGAAGATAAAGAGGATAATTCTTCTAGCTACACGAGGTAACTCCACAAGCATTTTATTGCTGATTTTATCCATACCTGGAGCCTTTCTAAGGTTCAGAGTACCAATAGCGCTTTGGACATCACCAAAGTTTAGTCTTAGAGGTACAGGAGGTCTAATAACGAGTGGTGGCAAATCAGATACGTTATTTGAGTTGTTTTTAGTAAACACATTTCTTAAATGGTTTACAAATAAAGTCCCCTTCTCGGAATCATTTCTAGCCCAGTCACCAGTCGGATTTCGCAAAGGAGGTTTTCCTCTCACTGGTCTTTTTAAACCTTTTTGCCGCCCTCCATAACGAGTAGTCAGATTGTGGGGTACTATCAAGACCCTCCAAGTAGGATCTAAGTGAAGCCGTTCTTTGGGTTTCTAAGAAATGTCTTAGTATATCTCTGCATACCCGTAGCCTAGCTTTCAGTTCAGGAGACCTGTGAAGTTGCCACTCTCTTCTCATTCTTCTTTTTTCTGATAGGAGATGTTCGAGTTCAGATAAATAAGTTCCGTTTGTCCTATTTCTACATTCAACATGATAAGTGGAAGCGTGATGCACAGCTCGTCGAAGGTCCTCGGTAAAGTTGCCAATCGACTCATCGATATCGTCGGTAGTTCTCAACACAATATTTTCCGTGCAATGAGAACTTAAATACTTTTTGTATTTTATCCAGCTTACTCGGGTCTTAGTCATGTTTCTAAATGGGGAGCCACACACTTGAGGGAAATGCATTGAAATGATAGTAGGAGAGTGATCTGAGGACAAGTCTAATGAAGGATCCACTTGCATCCATTCTACAGGGATATTTTTCACTACTCCAAAGTCAATAACATCGGGAATCTTCCGTCGGTCCGTCGGCCAGTAGGTGGGATGTCCGCTTGAGAGTACATCTAAGCCCATTTGAGCAATGGTGTTGAAGAGTGCGCGACCCTTTGGGGTTACCAGACGTGAACCCCAAAATGTGTGTTTGGCGTTAAAGTCGCCAGCAACTAAAAATCTAGCTCCAAGGGAATTAAAGAAGTTATGGTATTGGTGTTCTTTTATTGAGAATCGAGGCGGAGAATAAATCGATGATAAAACAAATTTGTATTGACAGAATTCAATGCAAATGTTTGTTGCTTGGAGGTAATCCTCACTTATGTTATTCATTAGATAATGTTTTATTCTGTTCTTTATAAGAATTGCCGAACCTCCACAAGCTCTTCCGCGGGGATCTTTAGTATCGTACAACACGTAGCCAATAATTTTGAAGTACCCTGTCGACATCAAGTGAGTTTCAGCAATCATCATAACATCAATCTGCTTATCCATCAGGAAGTATTCCAGTTCGTGTTTATGTTGGCGGAGGCCGTTCGCGTTCCAAAAACAAATTTTTAAATAAATCATTTCTTTAAAATGGCTTGCAAGATAGTGGATTGCATTTTCAGCATTTCCTGCATCATGGATGTCATAGTGGTCGTAAAAGTGTTCATAGTTTGGACAAGTGTCTGCAAAGTAGTCTCTAGAGTGTTAATATTAGGCTCGTAATATTGTGATTTAGGTTCCTGCTCCAAACCTGGCATATTAGATTTAACCACGTTAGCGTAAGAAACTTGTCTAGAACTAGGCACGTTTTCATGACTAGTGGGCCGTAACAATTGAGGAAAATTGTTACTCGATGCAAAATTAGGCTGTTGAGGATGATCAGGTAATACTGACGTCTTGTTGGTCCTTATGCCTTTCAAATGAGTGTAAACTGGACAACCTCTATAATTTGCGGTATGATTACCTCCGCAGTTACTGCATTTTTTGATTTTTGAGTCAGTTTTCAACTTATCACATTGAGCAGTTGTATGTAGTTCCCCACACGCAACACAAACTGACGGCAATTTACAATACGCTTTGGTGTGACCAAATTCTTGACAATTAAGACACTGGACGGGTCCCTGACGCTTATGCGGTTCTTCCACGGTGATTCTCCGATGCAGAAGGTAAATCAGATTGTAGATTGTAGGGATGGGACTCGTTTTTCTTTAAGACGATATCTCCAGGTTCCAATTCCACCCTGAACATCGGCTGAGGAATCTTTTCACGGTTTCTAATATTCGTTATGCTCTTAATTTTGAAGCCATTTTCCATTAAACTAGTCTTTATCTCGGCAGGATCAGAACTACTTGGAGTCCTTTTGCGCTTTTCAGCTGGTAGGTATAGAAATCCCTACTCTCCCTCTCCAACTGGTTGGACACTTGAATTTTGGTTTCGCTGATATTTCCATGTTTAATTGAGGTTACGCTAAACATATTTTAACCTATTACCGAAACAATTCCTTGTACCAATTTACTGGAAGTGGGCTCTCTCAGATAAATTGGTGGGGGCTTAAACGTCTTTTTAGGAAGTTCTGGATCATCCGTCTGGAGGAGAGCAAACCTGTTTTGATCATTTGGATTGTCAATACTCACGGTCTTGGGAGCTTTTGAATTTGATGATATTTGAGCAGATGTCGGGCTCCTCTGTCGCTTAAGAACTGTGACGTATTTATCCATACCTACTTGTTTTCTAGGTTTGACTGCGCTTTTTGATGTAGAAGATGTTGATGTTTTATCATCTGATGAAATCACTATATTGGGCGAACAGGAACGGCGCCGTTCTACGGCTATTGTAGTGAGAAGATTCTCCACAGATTTTTTTAAGGATTCTTCCTCAGAGATCCATAAAGATTTTCTAGTCGAGCTAAGCTCTTTCTCAGAATTACATCTGAGAGGAACACTCATACAGTTTTTATGCGATTTTTAATGTTTTTTATTTTTATTTTTTTAATGTTTTTTATTTTTTTTTTTATCGTAGGTATTTTTACCTATTACGAATTATTTTTTTAACTTTTTTGTTTTATTTCGACCTATTACACTTTTTCACCTATTACGATTTTTTCACCGAAAATTCAGCCGCACTAAAAATAACACGTCCGAACAGTTCAACAACACTATGTGTAATCAAGCAATAACACAACAATCCGAAGTTAAATACCTCGATTGACGCCTTACATGGAAATCCCAAATAGATGCAAAGTTGACTCAAATGAAATTAATAAAAATTAATTGGCTCATTGGCAGAAACTCTAAGCTCAGTATAGATTGTAAACTCCTACTTTATAATTCATTCAAGACACCTATATAGTTATGGGGAACGTCCTCAGCTTCACAAGTACACCCAAACCAATTAGACCGCAACATAATTACCCCTATCGTGAATAAAAATTAATTCCACATGAAATTTGTTCCCTTTTCACACTTTTCCTATTAAAATTCAATGTTAAACAAAAAATAAAAGGGAACAAATTTCATGTGGAATTTTTATTCACGATAGGGGTGAATAATTAATATTAAATTAAATGGCTATATTCGACTAAGAAGTAGGGATCTGACAGCGGATCTGACGCAAAGACAAGAAGAAAGAAGCCAACTTAATACATCTAACTAGACAACAATGAATAAACAATTTTCGTCGCCCACTGGCTGGATGAAATAATTAAAATTCATTAGATATAAGATTTGAAATATGTACTTATTGTTAGTCTGTTATTAATGAAGATACAATAAATAAATAAAAAATTTAAGAAACAATGAGCCCCTAGTGTGCAGAACTAGCACAGAACTGGATTATCCAACAGGTCAATGATCCTAAGCATATCTACAAATTATGAAAGAGCAGTTCCTCAATCATTGACTAAACACTTTAGATCATCCTAAGCAGTCCCCAAACAATCTTCTATTAAAAGACTCAGAAAAAAACAATGTTTCGAAAACACCTAAACAAGCTGATTATGCTGTAAATAAAACAGTATGTGAATGGACACCAAGAAGAGCACTTCAAAGAATCGGATATGTGCCAGCAGTTAAAAGGAAAAAACCAGCTCTATTTGAGAAAAATATAAAAACGCGACTTGAGTTCTGCAAAAAGCATGAGCATTGGACTGTAAAAGATTGAAAACGAGTCATTTGGTTATACAAGACTAAAATTAACCGAAGGAATGCTTCTGGAGCAGATCTCACGAAACTATTCAAAGACATCATGTGAAACAATCAGTCAAACATGGCGGGAGGTACTTTGATGTTTTGGGGTTGTTTCACTTAGTGGCATTTAGGAGCGATTGTTAGAATATGGAAGAAGACTATCTTCATATTATCCGAACTCATTTATCTACCCAATTTTGTGGACCGCAGCGCATATCCTAAGAACGATAACAACAAGACAGAGACCCAAAAAAAAAAAACGCAAAAATTGTTTACAATTGGTTGTCTGGTCAAAAACTTTAGCTGATGAAACCCGGTAGGGAATTTGTGGTCTATATTGAAAAGACAATCGAGCGCCAACCAGTATAGGGGAGCTTTGGAACCGTGTTAAAGTCGAATGGAAAAATATTCCAAGTGAACTGGGTTTTGTTACGTTATCATTACTTTCAATGTTATATTGGAGGGTAAAGGGTAAAAATTTTACAAAACTGCATTCGTTATTTATAATTTTTGACCCATTAAGTAAAATCATATTAAACATACACTCGATTTTGCAAACCAGTGTATGTTTAATTTATTTTAAAGCATAAAATCTGGTACTTTTCCATTAAAATTGAATTATTTGTTTGTGTTCCTTTTTTCCTAATGTTTGTATGTTTGTCCTCTATAGACTCTAAAACTATCCAACCATATAACCATAATTTAAAAGGTTATAGTCCAAATGAAGTTTTCGGCTATATATATTTCAGGTGGGCGTGGCCACTCCCACATAAATTGAATAACATCATATATATTGACTATTGTGATAGCAAGAGTTTTGAAACATTGCAGTATCCCATATGTTACTGATTTGAATAATCAGGAAACAAAATGGGCGCGATCGGACCAGTGGGCGTGTCAGCTCCCATACAACGTAAATATTTAATATCATATATCTACAGATCTATAATATTCAGAGTCTTAGAAATTTGTGCACGTTGATTATATTATGAATAGTCATGGGAAAATTGAGCGGAATCATACCAGTGGGCGTGGCAGCTCCCATACAAAGTGAATATTTAGCTTATATACAAAATTAATATAAATCTACATATACATATATGTATATAAAAATGAATGTTTGTATGTATGTCCTTTATAGACTCCTAAACATGTGATGATCTTTGGCAAAGTTGTTGTGCATGAGACCGGGAGGCTTTCTGGGTTGGTCCGACCGCACCTACTCTAACACCCACTTTTTTAATTGATTAATTGCATGGGTTTTTACAGATTTACTTCATACAAATTATATCCACATCTTACTGAAGGCGAGGTAAAAATAAAAATTTTATGTGCCACGCCCACTTTCACGCCCCATCACAAAAAATTAATGTTTGTATGTATGTCCTTTATAGAATCGTAACTATGCAGTTGGTCATGTGATGATCTTCGGCAAAGTTATTGTGCATAAGTCCGGGAAGATTTCTCAGTTGGTATGACCACGCCTACTTTTTTAAATGTGTAATTGATTCTACTCAGATTTTAACATATTTACTTCATATCGAATACACATGTTACTCTAGGTGAGGTAAAAATTAAAATTCATACTCCACACCCCATCTATTGCAGGACAACGCCTGCCGCGAAGGCCAGACTGCCGATCTTACTAAAAATTTGACGGCATATAACTAAGAGAAAAATCAATAAAATTACTCAAAATGAATTGAATATTTGTGTAATGTCTTTATTTTAATTGGCTTTCAAACAATATTATACATTTTGAATTCAAAATTATTATGAAAACTGAAGAACTTTTTTGCTCACCACTTTCTAAAAACCAAAATTAATTTTTCAAATTCTTACCATTCGAATTCAAACGTTTGCAGTTCCAAGTGCGACTTGCTTTCGCAATTACTATCAAGAAAGCGCAAGAACAACCGTTGCAAGTGTGTGGATTAAATTTGGAGAATCCATGCTTCTTACATGGGCAGCTTTATGTGGCCTGTTCACACGTCGGAAAACATTCTGATTTATTCGTTTACGCACCGGAAGGAAAAACAATAAATATTGTGTACCCAACAGCACTTCAATAAAAGCTATAGGGCATTATTCGCATAAAAGCCGGCCACACTTGTGTGATTAATTTATTTTTAAACATAACTAAAGTTATTATTTTAATAAAATTCATCGATTTAAATAGCTAATTCGGTAGATAAGGAGACATGGTAGTTCAGAGACCGTCATTTGAACTTCTGGGATAAGATTTTTACTAACATGTTACTTGAACATACTTGAATGTGAAAAGTTATGTTGCGTTTGGTGAATACCTACATATGTATGTACAAGTCTTAACACCCAAAAGTAATCTATTTTCTCCAACATCAACAACAAACGATAGCAAATAAACGAAATTCGGCAAATTTCTTTATAACCATAACAATATTTGTATGAATGAAAAAAAGCTCTGTGGTGTATCTGTAAAATTCTTATGAAATTATGTTCATGGTACGAACTGCAAGTAATTTTATTTATTTATTTTCTGGCCTAAACTTAAGAAAAGTTAATTCAAGTTTAACTACAAAGACGTTAATATGTTAACAACTTTAACATTAATCTACTGCAGTTGAATTCTCTCTACGTCTACCTCTATTTGTGCCGTAGCACCATCATCATCACCATCACAATCACCATCATTTTCATTTAATGTTGCTGTCTTATTTTTCTTTCGTTTGGAGTTTTTCTGTTTTGCATTTGCAGAAACATTAAAATAAATGAGAAAAACTTAAACTGCAAATAACAAATAAAACATTTTAACTCATTTGCGTTTGACTTTTACATCGAAATGTAAGTAAAAATCGGGACACTAAGACACGATTCAATTTACTAAATTCAAATAAGAAAAATTGCTTTAGAAAAATTCAATATTCTATGTGCTGGATGTGACTGCATGCTACATTTGTCAATGACAGCAGAGAAATTGTTTAAGTTGTTGATGGTATATTATTATATTTTACAATATCGTCAACTAAAATAAGAAACTCCCACAAAGGGATGGGAACTGACAGCGAATAAGTTAACTGTATGGTTAGGATTCGGTTCTGCATACCATGCCCTGACAGATTACAGATCAACCTAAGCAAACTTTTTCTAAAGCTATGTACAAATGGTTGTAAGATCTTACAATATTGTCAGAATAATGTTCAGAACTTACAATTTTAGTCTTTCAACGTTGTCAGGAAAAACATTTTCAGTATATTGTAATATAAAAATATTGTTAGATCTCTAACAATCATGTGAACACATTTTTTGCCATTGTAAGATTGTTGTAAGATAATTGTCAAACACTTTTTATTGTCAGATTTGCAATGTGTACCCATCTGAGATTGTCAACATTGTCATTGTTCTATTTGCAACTCTGTGTGTATCAATATTATTTTAAAAAAGTGAAAGAAAATTGAAACAAAAGTCCTACATCAAAGAGGTAGAATCCGAGTGGTCACATGAAAGTATTATCAAACTTTTCAAGGAAATTGAGGAAGTTTATGGAAAAAACATTCCAAAAATATTTTTTATCAAGAGGTCGTAGATTCCATACAGTTCTTTTGCGAATTTCTAGTACATACATAAATATGCTGTTAAAACTGTTTCAATTATACATTTTTGTTCCATGACAATAGTAAACATTTTTAAAAACACACACAATTCTGGCAATGTCTGACAACAAATTTGACAATGTTTGTCATACAACAATCTGACAACCGTGTGTACTGAAAGTTTCTGTTATTTTGTGACAATTGCGTGTCAATGAAATTGTAAGGTTTTCTTACAGTCGTCAATTTACGTTTGGTAATAATTTTTTATTGTCAGTACATTACCAGCACATTTTCAGATTTGTCAACATTGTAAGATTTGATAACTGCCTGTAGATAGCATAAGCCAACTAATAATTGTCTTAAAGCAAACGAACACGTATAGTAAGACATATATAAATACAGTGATTTTCGGAAATGGAGCATGGTAAATTATGTTTGCTATTGAGTTATATCTGTTCTAATTACTAGACTGAGTTATACCTCAATTCAATATACTCACATCCAAGTATCCAGTCTTGAGTAAGTGGATACTTTAATCCCATTGAGTAGCCTGGTGTTTGTTGTTAAATTAGAGTTCAATCAACTTTACATATATGATTACATTTTTTCTACATATCGATTCATCCTGCATGATATTTAACATCTATAATATTAACAAATACAATAATAAACCTTCACTACAAATATTGCAATAACAATTGTCTGCGAATGGCTTTTCTTGTTAATTAAATTATCCTTGTAACCAGAAATATACATAAATAGATCACTTACCTCATTCATATGTACTACAGTTCCATATTTTCATTCCTTTCGAACACTTAAGAGGATTGATTGATTTTTATATTGAAATTTATATTGATTTTTTGTTTTATTTGTTTCTTAATGTTTTGTTAATGATGGCAACATTTAATAAAGTTAAAAGAATATTTGTAACTGCTACAACGACAACAATGATAACGATGACGACTATAATAAAGTGTATATACATATGTATGTATTTATGTATTTATCTACTTATCTATTTATGTATTGGTGTAAAATGTAGATGTATCTATGAGTTCCTTGTTGAAGGTGTGTGTAGGTGTTTAAGCATTTAAGAATCATTTCTGTTCTTTCAAAACATATAAGCCATTATCTCTTAGACTCTTAATGTCATCTTAGACTCTTCTTTTATGCCATCTTTGTCGCTCTTTAATAAGTTGGCTCTGTTATCGATACACAACTACAAATTGACTACAAATACAAAGTCGCCTGCTGACGATGATCGAAATGATGAATGTATAATTTCTTTTTGGATTTTTCTTTGGATGGCCTTAAATCCCAGACTAAATTCGATAGACTACGTGGTCGCGACAGACGTCGTGTTTTCTTTTCGGGCAATTTATTTGAATCGCCCGAGGTGCGACCACCACTGCGCGATGAGTCGAGTGTTCCCTCGCGCGGATTGTGATTGTGACTGTGTGAGGAAGTGTTGTGTAGCATTCCGTTTAAACCACCAGTGGTACTAGAACTTTTGCTTAACGGCAGTGGCATTGGATGATTGTTGCTGTTGCTGTTGATGTTAATATTATTGTTACTACATTTAAGTACTAGATCGGGTGGTGCCACAACGACTGGTTGTCCTTTGGGATTTGTTGAGATCGGCGGTGAAACTGAATTACTATCGGGTGTCAACTGAAGACTACTGAGACTTTTATATCTATAAAGGGAAATAAATAATGTGTAGAAATTGGGAAACATTAAAAGGTTTCTTTTACTAAACAATTTCAAATAACTAAAAGTTACTTTATTAAGTATATGTTGTACTATATTTTTTATAATATTATTTAAAAAAAAACTGAAAGATCTAAAGATCTAGTCAAAAGCACTTGTCTTTACGCTCATTGTTAAATTACGGCAAAACTAAATTTGACAACCTACTGACTATGTGTTGCTGACATTACAATAATATGAAAGGAGGTATTAGCAGGACTTTTAATGAACTAAAGACATATAATGGGGTTTTCAAAAGGGGCTTATTAGCATAATATAAAAGATTTGACATTTTACTTTAAATTTACTTGTTGAGTAATTGTTACAATGAAAATGAATATTCTGTGTAAGAATTGTAGATCTGTAAAATATACATTTTGTAAAATTCGATATTTTCGATGATTTTTTCGGTCAACAACAAATTTTGCTGCTAATTGGCCGCCCCGATCATGCGATTTAGCACCATTTGATTATTTTATTTGTATGACTACGTGAGAAATAGAGTGTATAGAAGGTAAAGAGTGCCAATCGAATCGATTATACACATAAATAATTAAAAATTAATCATTAAAATTTAATTAAAAATTCTAATAAAAGAATCGAAATCTGTGTGTCTGGTGTCCAATATGATTTTTCATTTATATTTACGAAATCTTACTATCTCCAATATAATTCAACCGATCAAGCTTTAAGATCACAGTATGTTGTATCTAAAGGTACGTTCACACTTGGCAAATATTTGCGGAAAAATACGTAACCACTGAATAAAATATTTTTAAACTTGTTTATTTATTAAAAAAAAAACCTTTTCTTATTTATGCCAAATCACAACAAATATTTAGTTTTAATTTATTTGAATGTCAAACAAATTTGTGCTAAAACAAGTGGTTACGCTTTTTTGAGTAAATATTTGCCAAATGTGACCGTACCCTAAGAAGCAAGTTTTTTAAAGATCTAAATGGTCTTAAACATGAACAAAAATCAATCTGTGCAAATAGAAAACAGTTTCGTTGTATCCGATTTTGTTGTCAATTGAATGTTAGCGTCTTATGGCCGAATTCTCGGTCATTAGTTAACCATTGGTAAACTAAAATACTAACTATCGTTTAACTATTACTTGTTGTTCTTATGGCAACTAAGCATTGCGAATAAAGAAACATTAGTTAAACCTTTGTCATTAGCTAACTAAAGACTGTGAATTCGGCCATTAATGGCCGAAACTTGATAACAATTTGTTTGTTTTAGACGTAATTCATATGCATGAACTGACTTTCTGTGATTACAACTGACTTTTGTTTACAACTATTGGCAAATGATTTGATTGCCACAACGAATCCGTTTGCTCTGCGTAGAGCTAGACTCTTATCACTGTGCGGCAGAGTCAAGATTCTTCCTATAGATAATTATGCGATTTCAGTACAAGTTCCGCAATACTATGTTCGAGCTGACTTTAGTCCAATACTTAATATACTCGTATGACCTTTTGTGCAAGGTCTCCAGTAAAATCATGTATTTGAGTTAAATCAACTGTCTTAAAGCTCGCTTAAATTTTAGCTAATTATCTAAGATAGAATTTCTCAGTTTCCTAACCATTTCAATTCTAAAATATGTTGCAAAAAGTATAACTAAATATGTGGGTGTAAACTACTAATATTTGCTACAAGATTCTACTTAAACACTAAACTACAGTTTTAATTAAGGTTAGAAAGTTAATGCAACTCACCTGATATGAAATAATGGTGACTGAGGCTCTAAGCCACAATCTTTGCTTAAAATGCCAGCACTTAAAGGTGCCACATTAGCATTAATGGGCGTATGATGATGATTACTTGGTGTCAAAACTCTGCCATTAGACGCTGCATTGCCGTGATGGTGGTGATGATGCGTATGATGATGAGCTGCCACAGCGGCAGCTACAGACGATGATGATACATTTACCACCGACGCTTGATGACTATGTTGATTTGGATGATGTGTCTGATGATGGCTGCTGTTGTGTTGTGGATGATGATTATGGTGATGATTATTGTGATGACTACCATTGGAACTGCTAGTGTTGGTTGTGTTGCCACTGCCAACAACACCTCCACTACTGCTACCAGCACTATGAGAATTTTTCAAATAAAGCTTTGGTAGCGTGGGACGATGGCGTTTCTCTGGTAATTTTTTACCCGGTATAGTTTCGATTGGTGGTGGCACTGGCTTAATATCCTCCTGGACATGTGAGTGTTGATAGTGATTGACTACAGCACCACTACCACCTCCTCCTCCGCCTCCTCCACTGGATGTAGGATGATTATGCGAGTGATTTTGATGGTGATGATGTTGGTTGTGATGTTGCAACTGTTGGCCAACGGCGGCTGGCAAATGATGTTGGTGATGATGATGGTGATGGTGTTGATGACTCTGATTACTACTGCTATTGTGACTGCTGTTGGTATTTGTATGTTTATTTGATTCCAGACTACTGTAGTTGTTATTGTTGTTGTTATTATTTGAGTTGTTGTTGTTGTTGTTGCTGCTGCTGCCACCGACACCATTGCCACTATTATTTAGACTGTTATTATTGCTACTAGAATTATTGTTGTTGTTATGGCTGCTTGAATTCTGATTAACCCGTATGAGACTACAATAGTTTCCACTGCTATCGGTGTATTGTGACTTAATTGTGGGCGTTTCACTGATGGGCTCAAATCGCGACAATGCTTTCGACAGTGGCGTCAAACCCCTCACATAATCATATATATGATCGATATCCTTGTATTCTTCGGATATTTCCGCAGGCGGTTGATTTTTATTATACGAATCACAGCTGGCGCTACGCTTGAGAATGTAACCGTTCTCCAAAAGACCATTGGCCACATACGCTACACCGGCTGCTGATGGCAACATCACCACGGGTAATTTATTATTACGACTACTAAATTTCGAGTCCTTTTTCTCTTTCTCCGACAGCTTAATATCTACTATTTGCAAACGATCTCGTGCATCGCTTAGCAGACGTTGAGCTTTCTCGAGAAATCGCGTGTACTCGATGAAATGTTCCAATTGATCCATATTTTTGGCTCGTTGCAATTTGATTTTAGCATTTAGGGGTACTGGCACCAAGTCATTATCTTTTTGCAATGGCAAAGCAAAAATACGATCAATTTCAACACAGCCTAAAAGACGCATTTCCGCTACAAACGGTTGTTTCAGACCCTTCGGTACACTACCATGAACTAATCTGAAAGTATAGAAACCGGAGTGATGTTAGTTAACAACGGGGTTTGTGTGATATTTTTAACTAAATAAAATTAAGGGTTAATATCCTTTCACTAAGGGATTTCAAATAAATCTTCAATTTTGAAACAAATAGCTTAATTTTAACAAAAAGTCGCTATTAAAAATGAAAAATTTGCGTTAATGTTTTGAATGAACATTATTGACCAACTATACCGGGTGACGCACGCCCACAAAGTAGACAACTGTGTCCATGTTCTGTAACTTTATCATGTCATGTCATATCCAACTCAAAATCAATGGGAAATTTCAGTGTTTAAAATTGCCAATCACAAATATCGTTGACGGCGAACAAAACTTACTAAAATCAGCCCAATCATGAATAAAAATTCCGTGGGAGTTTTTTCCCTTTTCCCATTTTTCCTATTCAAATTCAATGTTAAAAAAATAAAAAGGGAAAAAACTCCCGCGGAATTTTTATTGATGATTGGGCTGTATATATAAAATATAAACTGTTTTTGATTGAATCAGTTTCAACTTCAAAACTAAAATTCAGTTAAACCTATTGTATAGCCTACTATAGATCTATCTATATACTTATGTAGCTATTATTTATTTGGAAATTCCCCTACTGGACGACAGGGGCAAGGTATAGCGACAGTAGGCGAGATTTTGTTGAGTGTCTGATGCGGATGTGATGATATTAGAATAGAGTTTATAGTACATGATCTGGCAGGGGTCAATTGTTCTCTGGAAATTTTTTATTGCTAACGATAGTTGTGTATTTGGAGGTTTCATATTACTTTGGAATTAAATATTATTACATGATTAATTGATATTTGTTTGAATTATGTTAAATGTGTAAATAATTTTTAGTGTATTGTATAATTTAAATTGAAGATCTGTAAGTTTTATTTTAAGTACGAGATAGGAAGAGAGAGAGAGAGAGAGAGAACGTACCTCACAACAACTGGCATTCTTTTCAACAATAGATTCTTCACTGTATGAACTCCGCTTATACTATCCTCCTTAGCTATAGGGGAAAATTTCGCTTTGGTATCGAGTGGCAGATTAATGATCTCATCCTTGATATTTTTACACTGCAACACTTTGCCATTATCGTTCATGGTCGTAAGCATTTCACCCGCATGTATGGTGCGACTCATCTGGGGACAGCGAAATGTTTCACGCACCAAAACACGACAATTGCGACGTTTCGACAGCTCCAGAACTGTTTCGATGCAACGAGTCGAACGGCCATCTTCGCTCAGCAGCTCAAAATAGCCAGGATAGGTTTCGGGTATTAGAACCTTAGCACCGACATTTGTAGGCTTACGGCCCTCTTTCAACTTGATGGGTTGGGCGAGAATCTGGTATTTCTTGCCAGAACTGAGGAAGAGGGCCGTACTCTGCAGTGAAGGTGCTGAGAGTGTGGGTACGCCGAGATTCTGATGTTGACCCTTGACAATTTTGGCTACAGCCGGCAGCTTTTGTTTGGAAAAGTCACGCAAATAAACGGGTGGCGATGACGTCGAGTCCCCGAAGCGGGATGCGGCCAATATTATTTGGCCATCAGTAGCGGCCATGTCGCGATTAAAGAATGATAACAGTTTGTTTCGCGCAAAGTTAACATTAAATGTAAGTAAATTTCATGGATTTTGTGTGGGATCCAAATCACTAGAGCTGCCCTGTGTGTTTTTTGTGATCGATGATGAGTTTTCAATGTTGCCGTTTAAAATATCTGCAAAAGCGTTGCTGTGGGGGCCGGTAGGGTCCGAGGTGGAGGGCAAATAGTTCGATTGTTGGGGTTTTAAATGATTTGAGGTATTCGTTGACGGTGCAGTGATAGTTGATGTTGCTGAGGTTAGGAAACGTGAGGAAGTTTGAAGGGCGTAATTAAAATACTGCATTCGGTTTGAATCTCAATACTTTGTATGTCTCTTTTTTTGATGTTTGGATAATATTTCCACAATATTTGTTGGTATTTTTTAACTGTTGGCAAATTATCCTGCAATGAGAGAAAGATAGAGAGATGAGGATTGAGAGTTTAATAAATTGATAAAAATTTAATGATTTTTTAAATTGTGCGTAATGGCATGAAAAACATTTGTTGCAATTCCCTAGAAACTCGTCAATATATAATATGCATATGACAATAAATAAAGTTTTAAGTTCAAGTTTTCGAAACCCATACGTGCTTTCATAAAATAAGCTGTGACGTGAAAAACAAGCATTTTTTTGTTTTATTATAGTAAAATGTAAAGTGCAATAAATATTTTTTGTTTGTTAGACTATAATATTTGTTCTGTTAAATTACACCAATTTCTTTTTTAAGTTTCAGTTAGTTTTATTTTTATGGAGTTGTGAAAACAAAAAAAGGCTCTGCATAAAATAAGCTGTGAGCCACTGTATGTGCAGACGTCTGTAGCTCAAATAGTGTTTATATTATGCAGCAATCAAATCATTACTTCAACCACAATATAACTTCTTTGAAAACTTTTTACGTTTTCAAAGAAGCCTGTTCTTTACAAATTAACAATTCATACAAATTCCCCAAGTGAATAAGTCGTTGTCAGTGTCAATTTAGAATAAATGCAGTTTTGTCATCACAAAAAAACACCAACTAACTTAATGAGTCAAACCAAATGTCTACTAAATAAAATTTTAAGTATCCGGCTGTATTTAAAAGAATTTTAAATATAGTTGTTATTTTAAATTTATGATTTATTTTATTAATAAATATAATAGGGGAATATTTTCAAATGAATTTTTATGTGTAGATTAGCATTATTGCCGGCAATAATAAATTGACATCGATACTTTCTCTGATAATGCTTTTAAATCGTTTTGAAATGCATTGGATCTTATTGAGGAATCTATAATATGAGTCAAGAAGCATAAGGATAAATAAGTTTGTTGTAGACTGTAAAATGCATAGAAAACGGAAGTGCAATGGAAGCTTACTTCCAATGCTTTAAATTAATTTAAAGTTGATTACAACTGCTTTTTGTTGTTTTGAGTGATGACACAATTATTAAGAGAATAGAATTCACAAAATCATACAAAAAAAAAAAAAAAAAAACTGATATCGATCGATGTTTGGGTAAGAAATTATACTGATACTGATAATTGATAAAGGATCTGTTTGTCGATAATTTCAAAAAAGTATTTGAAAAAGAAAAACATTAAATGCATTAATTGAGTTACCATCTGTTGTGCCTCATTTTTAAGTAGCAGCGGCCCTACGTATTGGGAATGGAATTGAAAATATCTGTAACAAAAAGCTTATAGAAATTTATTACCTCCAGAACAAAAGTGTTCTCTTGGTATATTAGGTAGGAGAAAAGATCACATAAAAGTAGAATCATACAGACCAATTAGTCTATTATCAAATATATCAAAGCTACTATTTGCAACATAAGTAATGAACTTTTAAATGAAAATAGATAGATCCCGAATCATCAACTTTGCTTTAGAAGTGCCTCGATAGACTAGGCGATAGTGTGCCGGACTATCAGTCAGAGGGTTGCGGGTTTGATTCCCGCCAAAGACTCTGGGTGCAGACAAGCCAAAAAAGCTTCGCAGTTTATGTTTGTTTTATATAAAAAAAACAAAAAAAAAAAGATAACACGGCACTATCAAACAAACTCAAAGACTTAAAAATTTTGCAGCTGTAGTTTTTTCATTTCTTTATTTTATAAATACATGATTGTCGCTGTATGTTTGGAAATAATCATACAATTATAATATGATCATTGAGCCATAACATGATTATCAAGGTATTCAATAAAGCTTAAGTTGCATCTTATTATGCTACACATTACTTATATTATGGTTATTTACGAACCATAGTATTGTTCGACAACAACCATACATTTTTCCTTTGCTTGCGGGGAGAAATTTGTATTATTCTTCAAACATTTCAAATAAAATTCTAAATAATTTGGATTTTTTTTGCCTAATTCGAAAGCTTTCCAAATTTTACATATTACAATAAAACTATAAACAT
This sequence comes from Bellardia bayeri, assembly GCA_950370525.1. Lineage (NCBI taxonomy): Eukaryota > Metazoa > Arthropoda > Insecta > Diptera > Calliphoridae > Bellardia > Bellardia bayeri. Next base: position 44,207,981 of record OX493268.1, on the reverse strand, counting down.
AAAGATAAAGATAACTTGTTCTTTAGGATTATTTTGATGTGTGATTCTTGGAATTTTGAACAAACATGTTATGCTTCCGCGATTGTTTATAAGATTAATTGTTTTTAATAATATATAAATCAACATGTTTTAAATATGTAATAATAATTATTTTATTACAGACATTTTATATTTGCAAAGAATAAGAACACTTAATAGATAAATACATAAAGACGTGTTACGAGGCAAAGTATGAACTGGACTATGTTCTTATATTAGGGGGATCTCAGAAATATACATAGTACATGGTAAGTTTACTTCATTATAAAACACAACTTTCCAATTGATTGTTTGTTTTTCGATTCTAGCAACTAGAAGTTAGTTGGTATATGTAGATGAATTACTATTGAAACAACCAAATATTTATCTCTACTATACATGTAAAATCGTGTCCATGAAGATCAAATCAGTCGACTGACAACATCGATACTGTTTTCTATGTATAGGATTAGCAGTTGATGAGTTTTTAATTCATGAAAAATTGAGAACTTCAAATGGGATCAACTTAAATTTTAATTGGACAAATGGGTCCATACTAATGTGCATACATATACATACATATGTATGTGTATATGGTTACAATGATACTAGGCATATGGATAGTGAGTGGTGTTGTAAACAAAGGTAATATAATCATAAAATTTGTGGCAATATCAACGTGCTGAAGGAACTAACAAAAAATAAAATATAAAAGAATTAAACGACAAAACAGTATAAAAACGAAAATGCCTTAAAACTTTTATAAAACATTCAAGTTTATGTTGTAAGTTGTTGTTTTTTTTTTTTTTTGCCGAAGTTGGACTACAAAAGCGTTGATATTTAAACTCTTCTAAAATAGTGCTCTTGATCTTAGTATTGCCATCATCATTATCATCTGCATCATTATGAAAGTGTATCTCCACACAGAACACCAATACGAATACTTGAACATCACGTTCGTTCGATTTATTATGGTCACAAGGCAAATGATGGCAAATAAAAGTCATTTTATGCTTTTATACATTTTGTTTTGTTGCTTTATGCCACAAATAAATAGTAGAAACATCATCATAAAGATGTCCGTTCAAATATGTTTTGTACAGATGGATATAGTTTTGCCAGCGAAGGTCAAACTAGTGAAACCCTACTTTTGCGTGTAAAATATATTTAGTAAATAATATTGCATATAGAAAAAAAACATATTTCTTTTGCTTTCAATTTTACTACTGAAAATCGGAAATTCGGCCCAAAATAAGTGTAATAATAAACAAGAACTACCTATATTTTTACCAACATTTTAACACAAAAATATATTTGCTATATCTGTACTTGTTTACGACATTTAGAATTATTCGTTCAATCTTTAAACGATAATATTTTGGCAATTAAAACCTAATTTAAAGGCTTAAAAACACAAATTTGTCAGAGGAGAAAATATATGGTTATCATATATTTGCGTCAAATATACTGTGTTCTACACAGAAAAAAATAAAAATGAGTTTCAATTAAAATATTTGTGGAATCAATTAAAAATTTAATTGAAATCGGACCTGTAAACAAAATGATAGTATCAATTAAAAAAAAAAATGTGAGATTTAATTGAAAATATCAGAAAAAGTAATTGAATCAATTAAAATTTTAATTGAAAATTATTTTAAAATCAATTAAAGGTTTAATTGAAAAAAAACATGATTTTTTTTTCTGTGTGTATATACATACGTATAGTATAGTTTAACCACTTATTTGAACGATGCTAATTTATGGTTGTGCTACAATCATAATGTGATTATATCATCTTTAACCATATTATGGTTGAGCTGAAATATGGTTGTGCTGTTATGAAAATATGGCCGTTGAACCATAATATGTTTGATTATGTTATTATTATATTATGATTATCAATAAACAAATAATTATGGCAAAAACGAAGTTGTGGTTAGTTATACGAACCGTAATATAATTTGGCAACAACCATAAAATGCATTCATAATGTTCGAAGCTGGTCGTGAAATAAGCGGATGTGAGTTTTATGGTTCTAGTGTAATTATTTAAGATAGATTTCCAAATTGTAACACTAATAAATTGTATGATTATAAGAACAAAGTTAATTATATGATAATGTTTATACATTCCCATCTTGAGCTAAAGAAAGAGAATTTTATTTAAAGAATTTTCTCAATTTGTTAATACTCTTTAAATATTATTAAGGATATATAAGACAATAAAAACCAAAAATATGTCACTACATCTCATCAATCACAGCCATTTTATAGCATGACTGCATATTGATCAACAACATTATGGTCATTTTAATCTTATGAATATGATTGCTATAAATAAATACTTTTTTAAAACTACCATATATATATATGATTGCTGCAGTCGATAATATGGTTGACGCAATAAATAATTGCATGGGACATAATATTGATGAATAACTTGTAATCATGCTAAAAATATAGGTATCGTATGTGATCATTCAAACATTTGACACGAGTGTTAAAAAGCTAAATTTTAAACTCTTTGAAATTGGAACTTTGAAAATTGTATGTGTCTCGTTTTGCTTCAGATAGAAATGGGTAAACGTTATTCCAGTTAGAAGAAAATTTTTTTAAATTGACCTATATTTTAATTATAAACACTATAATGGGAACACTAAGCAATATGTTACTAGCGTTTTAACAAGCATAATATGCACATTCCTTTCTTTGCAGTTAAGTAGCTACATGTAAAGAGATCACATTTATCGGCTTACAATGCAAGATACAACAAACAACTAAACCAGCTAAAATATTTCTCCAAATTAAAAGATGAAGATCAACTCCTTCAACATCAGCATGATTGTAAATATTTTATGATGACAACATGCATTTTTATAGTTGTTTCTTTTGCTATATAGAAGAGGTCACTCACTCTTAAGTGGCCAGCACTATGTACATTTATATTGTAATACATATATCAATATAAAAGGATTTCTAAAGCTGTTCTCAAGGTACTGTCTCATATTCACACAAATGTACTCTAAAGATAAAAAGAAAGAACTGTTTGTCTATAGCCATATTTGACGAGAACATGAAATAATGGTTTTAGGTTAAATTCTTCCCATCATTAGTTAAACGTTATATTACATTCATAGTTGGAGCAGCATCTATTTCTACATAAATACACGTGTACTGGTGTACTTCAGCAACAATAACAACAACATTTTGAGTGGTTGCTGTAACACATATTTCTGTTGCTGTTGCTGTTGTTGTTGCATGTTGCTCCTAACTTATATGTTGTTGCTGCTGCTGTTGTTGAGGATAGTGATGCTGGTTATAAATTCAATACATACTCTTAACAAACAATATTTATGTACCTACGAGTATATGTATGTATGTATGAATGTATGTTTTTATGCATGTATTCGTTAATACTCATACTAGGGTATAAATATAAATAGTTATACCTGTATATCTGTATCTGTGTATTTGATATTTAAGTATTTAAAAAAAAAGTTCGTAGGTTTAAATGTTGTTGTTGCAGTATTTTTTCTAGCCTCAATTCATGAGGGCCTAAATGCTCCATTTTTTGTATTCATTTGCCGCAGTTGTTGTGTTAAAAACTAAACAAAGAATAAAAAAACGTTCAAATTGCCCCAGTATCCAGTTACCTTGTTATAGCCACTTAGTTTATTATTCCAATCTTATATTTTTTTTGGCTTTTGTTCTATTTTTTTCTACTTGGTTTTAAATTAATTATTTTCTCATTTGTTATATAAAATGAATTCATTTTCACTTTGTTCTTTCCCCATCAGACCAGACAGGACGGACTGAGTGAGGCTCGGCCACAGATTCATCTGTGTAACATCAGACTCTCCTCACTGCATTAGAAACATGGAATTGTTTAACTGCAATAATTTTCTTGTGAAAATTTCTTTTCGTATTTGTTTCCTTTTGTGGCAATTTTAGCAAAAGGAACTTTTTAGTTGTGGCAGATGTAAAGAACAAAAAAAAAAAATAAAAGAAAAATTAAAAAACTAAACTAAACGTAATTTCTCACGCTCTTGTGTTATTAGTCTTTACAAGCGACAATTGCTACTTGGGGATATTTTTCTTTATTCAGCTTAAAATCTATTACACTTTTTTTACTGTTGCTTTCTAGTTATATGTGCGGCAGGGGTGTGTATTTGCGGGGGGAGTCTTTAAAGAGTTTTTAAATGCAAATTTTTATTCTTGTATGTATGTTATAACACAGCTATAAGGATTCGAAAGTGATTCGAATACATACATCTAATATATAACAGGTTGAAACAAAAACGATTGGTCGTAACGCCAAATATATGCTTCAGGAATTGAAAATTAGTTCCGTTCTACAGCTATAGATAAGACTGTTATATATAGTATTTTTTTTTACAAAAAATATAACAGTATAACATAGAATTTGTATAGAAAATACTGTTGTATAAAATACTTTCTATAGAAAACATAGTTATCCCAAAAACTTCCTAAAGGAAATATTATTGTACAGAAGATTTTCTATAGAAAATACTGTTCTACAAAAGACTTTTCTTAGAAATTACAGTTATATAGAAAATACTTTCTATAGAAATACAATTATACAGAAAACTATGTGTAGGAAATTTCTATAGAAAATACTGTTATACGAAATACTTTCTTTAGAAAGTATTGAAGGCATTCTGTGGGAAATACTGTTGTTCCATAGACTATCTATAGGAAATACTGTTGTATAGAAGATTTTCTATAGAAAATACTGTTATACAAAAGACTTTTCATAGAAATTACAGTTATATAGAAAATACTCTTGTATTAAAGACATTCTCTGGGAATGTTCCAAAGACTTTCTATAGCAAATACAATTATACAGAAGTCTATCTATAGGATATACTGTTGTATAGAAGATTTTCTATAGAAAATACTGTTATACCAAAGACTTTCTATAGAAGATTTGCTGTAGAAAGTGTAGTTATACGGAAGATTTATTGTTTTAAAAAATATTTTGTATTGAAAATATGGTTTTAAACAATATTTTCTATGAACTCTTATACACACAATTTTCTACTGTCATTCTTATATCAAACAGCAAATAATTTTGAATCTATAGAAATGTGTAAATTTCTCTTTATACATAAAATACTCAAAATTATTACAGCGGTACTTTTGAATATGAAATAGTATCAAAATATGTCCATTAGTATCGTTTCATAGTTGTGAACTTAAAAAAGTATACGGCCTTAGTATTAAAAATCTAAATTATTATGTTATCAAATCGGATCCATTAATCTCAGCAAGTGAAAAAAATGTTACGTTATTAAATGAAAAATTTTGTAAATAGTTTCGGCTTAAGTTCTCAAATTCTTTATAGTACAAACACCTATTAAAGAGCAGATCAGTAAAACTAAACACAAATATCTTTAATAAAACTCCCATTAACGCAACTGTCATGCACCACACTGGTTTACTTTTGTTTTTTTTTGCTGAGACCAGAGGCTGTAGAATCTAAGACAATCATAAGTTATGCGAAAACGTGACATTTTCCAAGCTACTGGACAAAAATTGATGCTCTTTTTTTCTGTTATTTGTTTCCTTTATTTTTTTCCCCATTTTGCCAGTTTGCTACTACTTTCAAACACTTAGTAAAAAGCAGCTGATGGAGAAAAAATAATAATAAAACTTGCAGCAGAAAAACTTTGTTGCAGAGATAAAGTACTAGCTGGTACTTGTTAAATCACTTTGTATTTTTCAGGCTGTCGTTTTCATAGTTTTTCTTTTGCTTTTTCACTTGCAAAAATTTATCCTCGGATATTTGAGTTCATGTCATTTATTTGATGACACAATTTTATGTCTTTCGCCATTTGTTGTCATTTATGTGCTTCTTTTACGCTGTACCCATCTTCCAGCTATGTATTTCTGCTAGAATGTATGTACTCGTATGTATGTATGTATGTTGGCATGAGTAAAATACAAGGAACAAAAATATAAAAAGAAAAGAAGTGATTTAAACACAATTTCGATTTAATCGAAAATAGCTTAATTAATTTGTGACATTCTAAGCTGAAAAATACTCATACTACTCATGTATAAAGATAGGTGCATATGTATGTATGTATGTATGTTTACAATAAACAACTTAAATGTTGCAACATCAAGTCATAAGTACAAACACACACACACACACATACATTTATGCACATATACTCATAGATACATTTCATGATTGGTGTCTGTCGTTATTGCCGTGTTAGAAAAGTTTAAATTTAAAAATTTGCCAAAGCCAGAATATTGACTATGATAGCTAATGATGGTATAGATGGATGGATGGATGGATGGATGAGTGGCTGGCTAAATGGTTGTATGTATGAATGGTTAAATGGATGTATGGATGGATGATTGGATATTTGCTAACCAGCATAATTAAATATAGAATATATACATACACGTATGTATATGTGTATGATTCAGGGATGGAACAGTTAATACGATTGCATTGTTTTGATATTTATTTTACACCAGTGATTTTGAAACAATTTTCAGTATTTTGTGTAAAAAAGATAAAAAATTTGTGTTTAATAATTTTTTCCAATATAAAATCTTGTGTATAACAGTTTTTTCTATAGAAAATTTTGTGTATAACAGAATTTTCTATATACAATTTTGTGTATAACAGAATTCTCTATAGACAATTTTGTATATAATAGAATTTGTATACTTTCATCTCTGAAATGAATGTACATATGTATGTTGTATGTATAGGCATGTTCCTTAGATCGTATGAATGTGTAAATGTATTTCATCTCCGGCACAAAGTGACGCGGTAATCGTTATTTGTTTAATGTTAAAAAAGTTACAACAACAGCAGCAAATCTAGTAGACCCAGGTGAAGTTACTCCAAGTCTAGTACTCTGTATATTATTGGCATTGTTGTTGTTGTTTTTGTTGCTGTTATATTGCTGCTTATTAGCGTGGATTACTTTTTTGCTGTAGCTGCTACTGCCGACGCTATGACATGCTGGAAGTGAGTGCTTCTTTTTACCGAGTAGCAGGCAGACTGAATGCCTGCCTGACTGGCTTAAGTAGAAAGTGGCACGACATTTCTTGAGGATTTTCTTCATTTCATTTAGCATTTTATTTGTTGTATTTTATTAAGATATTTTCTAATTCATTTTTCACACTATTTCCCTTTTCATTTTGATGGTGTTCTAAACAAAATTTCAATTAAAATTTATTTAATATTAATATTATGTATTTCAATTAATTTTTAATATCATTCAATTAAATTACTGAATATTATTTTGTTAGAATTTAATTGAATTATAATTGTTTGTAGAACATATACGAATAAATAAAAGTTTACAAAGGCTGAAACGTAATACCACGTAATATGTCTAGATCACGCGAATGTAACCAGGCATTTATTGCAATGGTTTAGTTTCCTCATCAGGAGCAGACACATATACACGGGATATTAACCTTGAGTTTTGTTAACAGTCATCGCAAATGCTAACCAAACAGGAAAAAATTGTTTAAAATTGAATGGTAAATCTGGAATGTGTACCTTTATATTTTCCTGTTATAATGGTCTCTTCTACTAAATTATTTCTCAGTTTTTTTTTTACTGCAAGCCGAGTGCCATTGGCGATCGATATTACGCATATATGGCACTCCAATTTTAAGTTGTAGCACATGTGGTGGAAAGCCTGGCACATCGAGTGAATTTAAGAACTCAACAGGATAATAACGGCCTTAGGGGTTGCTTGATTGATTTGACGCATTTCAAAGTGATATCCATCTTCTCCATATGGAAAAATAATAGGATACTAAAGCGCGTCATATGAGCGATGCATTTCAGTGGGCGAAGCCATGCCCATTTGTCCACTTACATAGTCAAAAATTTATTATATCGTAAGAATATCCTATTGTGAAAATTTAATGACGATCGGCCCAGTAGTTAAGACTATATTACGATTTTTAATTTTCCTAAAAAGGGGCGTGGTTCCACCCACTTTTCCCCTGGTACGTATTCCTAATTATGCCAATACCATATGTACCACATATCATTGACGTAGGTCAAAAAATGCCCAAAATATGGCGATTTAAATTTTTGAGTTATATGGGCGGTGCCACCCCCGTTTGTACAAAATTTCATCAAAATCGGCTCAGCCGTTTTGGAGTCCATACGTTACATAGATACATACATACATACATTCATTTTTATATATATAGATTAATGTACATATATGTAAAGGTATTTCAGAAACATAAATTTCAAAAAAAAAAAAAAAAAATATTTTAACAAAATCGACATAAATTTCAATTAAAATATTCTAACTCAAATTGTTTGTTTTGTTTATTTTGCTTTGTCCACAAAATTCTTGTTGTATATAGTGCTTTGCTTTTTTACATTATTAACATACTAGAAAAAAATATTTTCTTTCTCTTTTTAAGAGAACTGCCTCATCATTGACTGATTGCAGCTCTTTTGAAACGTCAACATTGTCACCTCTGTATACTCTGTGGTTTAACTAACGGTGAGTATCCCCTGATGCAAAAGGACCTTTATCTATTGAAAATAGTACAGTACCAAAAAAACGCAAGCAATTACAACGACTGACAGAATTGGTGATATACAAGCTTCACGAAACGCAAACATGGCTCAAACGCAAGTACTACTAGGGACCTTTTTAAAATTAAAACGCTGCACTACGTAACCTCAGAACATGTAGAAGAAGCAGATCGAGGTATCTTTATCGACATATCCGTAATGTATACATGTACGAAATTAATTACAAGAAAAATGTCAAATGTTTAAACTTTTTGTCAACACATACAGAGAAGACAACTTATCTCCGTCTTTTGGCATTCAAAGGAATTTTCAGTGGAAATTTGATTTGTAAAAATCTAAAAGATAAAAATCTAAATATAAATAGCAGAAAAATGAACATGGTCCCATGAACATTTTTGGAAATGGTGTATTTATTAGTTTGTTTTCATACAAAAATGAAACTCATCTATTTGCTTACAATTACTTTAATGAAGAATGCAAATTATTAGGAATTTAATCAAGAATATTCGTATTTCAGTTTAATATTTTACTGCCACAGTCAATTCTACTTACTTCTTCTACTTACAACTGCATCATGCAGTGGCAATTATGAAATTTGGAAAGTTCTAAAAGACTGACGCCATCAGACAGCATTAATAAAATGCCAGTTAATGTTAGTTGATTGAAATCTAAAAAAGATTTAGCAAAGTTATTTGTGTCATACAATTAGTAAAAATGATTTAAAAGACTACGTACAGCTACAACAACAACAATAACAACAGCAACAATTGCAAATTGAAGAAGAAATTATATAAAAGTGTTTAACGAGTTTTGAGCATGTAATTTTTAAATGGTCGTAAATACTAATGCAACATACAACAACTAACAATTAAGATTGAGTTAAAAGTGGTACGAATCATGAGAAAAAGGCCTCGTCATCACGGTAGTTTTGTAGAGATAGAGATCATGATTTGAAATTATTTATTAAAGGCTACTGACATAAATATTTGATTTGTCTGGAAAATATTGTAAATACATATGTATGTATTTGTAAATTTATAAATTCCTTATGAAAATTTTCAATTTTCAATTATAAAGGGTGATTTTTAGCTATTATCTTTTTGGCAACACTGGTTTAAACAGCTGACGCACGTTTCGTAATTTGTTTCACTGTCAAACATCTTCAGTTTGGTCTATAATTTAACCATGAATCGTTTTACAAATGAACAACGCTTACAGATTGTTCAATCTACTATTGAACAATATTAAATTATTTGAAATTATTGAATTATTAAATTCTTTGAAAATTATTGAATTAATTGAAACTATTAAATTATTGAAATTAGTGAATTTTTGTGTGTTACCTTAATTTAATTGAAAATGTAATAATGAACCTAATAGATTACAATTAAGTAAATTGATAACATGTTGATAACAGTACGGTTGCAACATGTTAAGAATAATTTGAAAAAGAAAAATTGTAAATTTGCAAACAAAAGACTTTTGAATTCACTTCTTCCTAAGCACCCGAACTGGCAAGTTCAATACACTAAAATATTAAACCACATAATTGTAACTGAAAATCAGGTAACACACTCACACACAACTATTTACATATACATTAAAAATAATAAATGAAACCATTTAATTATCGAATTTAACCACTACAATTTTAACGCATTTTCTCGCAATCATAATTTTTAGTATGGTATCTATACCATTCTAAAGATTATTTAAAAAAAGGAAACGAATTTCTTAATCTCAAGAAATTCCAGCTTTTTTCACAGATTATTGAATTTTATTATGAAAATTCATGTTCGGTGCAGAAAGTGTATTTTGTCGGAAAATTGTGTTCAGCGACGAAGCTCATTTTTGGCTCAATGAGTGCGTAAATAAGTAGAATTGCCGATTTTGGAGCGAATATCAGCCAGAAACATTGCAAGAGCTACCAATGCATCCAGAAAAAAGTCACAGTTTGGTGCGGTTTATGGGCTGGTGGCATCATTGGACCGTCCTCCTTTAAATATGATGCGAATCGTAACGTAACTGTGAATGGTGAGCGCTAGCGTGAGATGATATCCAACTTTTTTTTGCCCAAAATGCAAGAGCTTGACTTGCATGACATGTGGTTTCAACAAGACGGTACCACATGCCACACAGCACGCGCAACAATGGACTTATTGAGAGGCGAGTTCGGTGAATATTTTATTTCACGTTCAGGACCGGTCAATTGGCCGCCTAGATCGTGCGATTTAACGCCTTTAAACTATTTTTTGTGGGGCTACGTTAAAGTTCATGTCTATACAGACAAGCCCGCTTCAATTGACGAATTGGAAGACAACATTGAAGCATTAATTCGTGAGATACCGGCCGAAATATTGGAAAGAGTATGCCAAAATTGGACTAAGCGGATGGACCATTTAAGGCGCAGTCAAGGTCAACATTTGCATGAAATAATCTTCAAAAATTAAATTATATGGACCGTACTATCGATTCAAATAAAGATTTCATGCATTTTTCTGAATTTTATGTGTTTTTTTTTTAAACTTTAAAAAATCACCCATTATTAATGTTAATATAAATTAATAATTAAAGCTTGCTTTAAATACGAAATAAAGGTTTCTGTAAAAAGTACATGATGCAAAGAAGTTTTTTATGCAAATGTGAATTTATTTTGTAAGCTGAGAGAAATAGCAAGCATTTTCTGATGACTTAAAAAGATCCACAATACGGGGGAATAAAGGGTTTTCTTTTCATTTTGTATCGTTTCATTTCTTTTCAAAATTATTAAGCACAAAATATTTGAAGAAGAAATATGATGAAAAGGATAAGAAACGATAAATGTCGTGCGATGCATTATTAATATAAATATTTATGTCTGTATGTACCACGTATTGCTGAGTAAATGTTTATTAGACAGGGCTCCACTTAAAATGATTTTTTGGGTTTTACTTTTCAGATATTTATTCGGATTTTTTTTTTACAATTATTTCGGAATGTTTAATCGAAAGTTACACAGCAAAAACTTGGTAATTTACTTTTCATTGTTTACTTAATACCATCTTAATTACCCAACAGTAGTTTGATAATGACTGATATATAATCTGTCATTATAAATTTCATTCAACCTTTGAATAAATCCAATCCAAAGTGATTTAAATATTTTCTATTTTTCCATAGAAAATAGCTGAAAAACTATTTCTTAAAAACACTTTCTTATAGGTAAATTTAATAGTATTAACTTATTTAAGTCCCTATTTGTAAGAGTTTGTGGTAAGCACTAGCTTTAATGACATCATCGTGTTCAGTAATGAGTTAAAATGCCAATGAATAAGTAGTGGAGAGCAATGATTAGTATTTTAAGTCCTTAAGCCTCAGTTAGCTGTAACGGAATGTAACTGCAACAGTAAGAAACAGCTGATGGATATTGTTATGCGTAAATTAATGCAAATGGTTATGGAGATGTAAAGGTAATGCAACACCGTAATGTATGAATCTCTAAGAAATAGAATTTCCTTACATTTTTACGTCATTACATAACATTCCGTTACAGTCGGCTAACTGAGGCTTTACTTTGTAAAGTAAATTTATAAATAATCAAAAATGTTCAATGTACAGACATACGACTAAAGGTCATGGAAATGTTTTTTATGAAACTAATGTTCAAATTTAATATGTAATGAAGGAAATCTAAATGCCGAATTATTCATTGTCCAACTTCGAGTTGGATAAATAATATTAAAACTACTAAAATCATTCAGTAATTTTAAATGTCTTGCTATACAAACATATGACAAAAAAGTGGTTACACTGAGTAAAATATATTTAAATTCTTTTATTTATTTCAAAAACTTGTTTTATTTAGGAAAAGTCACACAAACAAATTTAGTTTTATTTTATTTAATGCTGTTTGAGCTTACAAAACACTTGTAAGATCAATAGCGTCAAACAAATGTGTACTAAAAAATGTGGTTACCTTTTTTTAAGTAAATATTTGTCATGTGTGACCGTACCTTTACACTACTACTCAAATTTTGAGAAGTGTAATCATAAAACAAAATAAACATAAATTTTTGTGAAAAAATGTACAAATTTGCTCCATTAAAGAGGACCTCCCTAATGTACAACACTCATACACATATTTATAAACATATTGTTGTGTATGTGAGTACACAATCTAGAAGTGTTTCTGCGTGTGTGTTTGTGTAAATCTGATGTATTGCACATGTTGTTCATACGAAATGCAGAATGAAAGAAAAAATATGTAAAACGCATGAATATGTAGAAAAAGAAACTACACACCTTTTAATGTTAATGCAAAAACGTGGGTGAAGTGAGAAGTAACTAGAAAATTAAGTCAGAACTAGTTTTATCTTCTAACCAGACCAATATCGCAATATATGTATAAGAATTGAAATATTTGCATTCATACATACATTCATTGCGCAACAATGTAACTATTTTAGATTCATGATATTTCTAAATTTGGAAATTAGCTAAGGATCACAAGTGCTACCTGAGTATCGTCACTTCGCTTCACTTACTACCACAGTAACTTATCAATTGAAACACTGACATTAAATATTCATTATAGAGCTGGCATTAATATTCATTTGTTGCAGTTTTCGTTGCAAGGAGTGAATTTCAAACGTACGAAAGAATCGTCGTCGAGTCGTCAGACGCAAAAGCCTTTTCTCGAGTACTTGCTTGCATTTAGCATGATGTTCTTCGAACCAAAAAAAAAAAAAAATACTCTAGCAAAGACTGTGGCTGGTAATGATGTACAACTGTAAGATGTTGATGGTGGCAGTGTGGGTGTTTGTCTTTATTTTAACTTTGTACACATGGAAGAATATTGCAACAGAATAATCTGGTCTGTGTATGTTTTCTTTTTGACGAAGAAAAATTAAAAAAAAAAAAAAACTAGAGTTAAAAGTGAAAATGTTGATAAGGAGTTATACAATAAAAACAATAACAACAACAACAACAACAACAACAACAACGTATAGGGGTACGTACATATGCACATATGCATGTGTATAAATAAATACGTATTCATTTCATCATTAATCACGGTAAAAGAGGATTTGGCACACTATTCATGCAACATGATGTGTATGTTGTTTATTTTATTTTTTATATTTTCTCTACTGCCACAAACAAGAAAAAACAATGAAAAGCACAGAAATTCAAAAAACGAAAAGACCATACAACATAACACAACACACCAGATCTTAAGAGCCCCGAGTTTTTCCTTTTTGTTCTTTTTTTTGTGTTTTACATCTGGAGTGTAAATGTAAATGTGAGTATGTATATTTACATACTTATGTATTTATGTACTGTATATGTATGTATGAAATATAATACTTGTCTAAATACCTTTATGTTTATGCTAGTTTTATGTTTTTTCTTTTTTGCTGTTGTAGTTTTTGCAATATTCTTGCTCCTTTTTTTAGAATTTTTTTCACAAAACTCAGCAATTTATATTCAGCTAGAGTCCAACAAGCCAGCCAAATGTTAATGTTGAATATTTCAATGTTGTATTTTAGAATTGGTTTTCTTATAAGCTTTACTACAACAAGCTGGCAAACAAATACATAATAACAACTCGGATTGTGTAGTCGTTTAAAATCAGCCCACTAATGCTGTGAACGGATACTTTAATAGCGCTTTATTATCCAATATCTCACGTACCTATATTAATTAAATATGTACTCATGGAAATTTGGTAGTGAAGATTAACAAAATGGTTTTTTTTTTGGACAAAAATCCAGGCACACCAAGGAAGCTGGGGGCAAAACTTTCGTTTTTAGTGATTGGCTTTTTAAACATAGCTACCGATATTCTGCCAAAAAATTAATAAGTCAAACTATATTTGTACGATTGTTGAGCAATGGAAATATAAAATAGAAAGAAAATCATGTACAACTTCTTTGTAAAAAAATGTAAGTAGAAGAAACCAAGAACTATGTTTTTTTTTTTTTTAAAGAGAAGTACACTCAGGTAATTAATATGCCTATATATTAATTAATTAATTATGTTGCTTCCTTTGGAAAAGGGATAGGTAGAAGAAGAATAGGTGGTGAAAGTAGATAAAAGCTTTTCATATGTCAACACTATAATTGCGCGTTATGTTTATTAATAGTACAGGATTGCAGCGCCTCTGGTGGTGAGTAGGCGCATTGATCAAATCTTGATTTATAGCCATTTTGTTAATTATTTCTTCGGTGGCATTTAAATGCTATAGCACCGAAGGAGGGCGTTGTGATAAATATTAGTTATTAGAGGATAGAAAGAAAAACTAATAATTATCAGAAATTGATGTTGTTTTGAGTGGCAGTGGCTGGGAATCGAACCCAGGCCACAAATACCAGCTCATTGTTAATGATCAAACACGCTAATCAATTAAGCTACAGCACCCTGGTGTAATCTATGCATACTGAGTCATGCATACTCACTTTCACAAAATCCAAAAGTAAAATTTTTACTTACTGATCGGTAAAAATTTCAATTAGATATCGATATTAGTAAGATATTTATGTAGGTTGATGTATTTTTCGCAAGTCGTCCCTATATGGAAGCTAGGACCAATTATGAGCCGATCACCATAAAGTTGGTTACTATATTTTAATGACAAAATATGATGACAAAAATATTACCTTGAGTATAACACAATAGAAACGCAAAAATATTAATTAAGCCTTAAACTCACTTGGATTCACTCCAACCCAACCAACCAAATGAACCCAAACTTTAAAAACCATAAAAATTACATAAAAATTTGAATAGTTTTTTTTAGAATATGTTTCTACAATCCATAGAACAATTCTAGAGGAGGACGTCAGAAATTCGCCATTTTAGTTTTTAGAGTACTCTAAGCATTTGCTGCCTCTTACACCTCTTTTAGATAAAGTTTTGTACTGATTTAGCTTTTAATGGATTAGTATCCGAAAAACATGTCGACATAATAGAGAAATATGTATATGCACCCAAATAATTGAGCTGTAGTCAAAGTCAAAGAAATTTAAAGCGGAGTGGTAGCGGAGTCTAGACAATAAAACATATTAGCGATTTGGAATAAGAACAAAAATACGCATTTTAATACGAGGAAACTAATTTTAGTTTCTGCCTTTAGCTTCTTTTAGATATCAATGAATCGCTTTTATTGTTCTATAATTATTAAAACATTTATGCAACTGGATGCTTTATTTTTCAAAACTGTAAAATTTATTACAATATTAATGGAACGTACAAAGCTCTTTCCCACAGAGAAATATAATTTAATTAGACAATTCATAGGACTGACGCTACTTTTTCCAAAGGAAACTAAATTTTAGACTGCTAAAAGTGTCCAAAGATATATTGTTGAGAGAAATCATGCAGTTCTTTCGATTTTGAAGTCATGTTCATTCATAATTCGTTGGACATTTACGGAATTGATAAACGTAAACGGTACTTTAGTTGATAGTCACGAAAATAGAAATGTGAGGGTATTTTAGGAGTAATTGTTGCTTAGTAGCGGTAACCGTAGTAAACCTTGCAACATATATTTTGTGCACAGAATTATTTTAGGTTTTGATATTGTTAAAATCCTTAAAAACTACAAAATACTTGTGGTCATTTGCCTTAAAAATTTAAAATTTTGAAACAATTGAACTTTGACCTCTGCAGCAGCAGTGGTAATTTTATTTGATTGAGGTCATGTTTCTATGCATAATGTGAAAACAAAAACTAAATAAAAAATATGTATCTTCTGCATCATGTAGTTTTGCAGTGAAAAGTAATAAAAATTTTAAATTTTATTTTTTGAGAGCAGTCTAGTATTTTATTATTCCTTTAGCTGTACTAGCATTTTTTAGCTTTTCGTTTTTGTTAACTTATTATGTCGTTTTTGAGGCTTTTTCTACCTTCTCCCATACATAGTGAATACATTTTCATCTCTACAGATATTTTATTCACAACTTTATGTTGCTTTGGTTGATTTTTTCTGAAGTACACTCATGTCACCGTGACTAATGATGTCCACATCATGCAAGAACTTGAACATAAGTAAGTCTGCTTTAGATTTTGTTTGTTTTATTTATACTTTTCAGACATCATGCATACGAGTATGTATGATATTTATCAGTTCTTTAAAGTAGTTAAATCAATTCAGATTCAAAATAAGACTTTCATATGCCAGAAGTCATATTTAAATTATAATGCCAGAAGATTAATATAAAAAAATCATCTTTGTTTTATTCCATTTCAAATTTCTAACATTTAAAAAAAAAACACAGAGTTATGATTTTCAAAATAAATTTGGACAATTTGGAAGCGTTGTTCAGGTCAGTCAGTCAGTCTATTCATGTTGAAATGCCAAACCAAACTAAACATACATATATTACTTGACAACTGGCAAAATGGTGTTGCCAACTTAAAGTTCTATACATCTAAAAAAAAACACCATATATATGCTTAAAGTAACCATTCCTTTATCACTCATGTTCGTACATTTTGAACAATATACAATAGTTATCTGTAGAAAGAACATGACTTACACAAACTCTGCTCCTCACTATTTTTCTTAACCATTGCAAACTTTTGTTAATTTTTTATGCAAAATAGTCGCAACTCAAAGAGTATTAGTGTTGTAGGCTTCAAGTTGTAGCAGTTTGAACATTTAAAATGTGTATTTTTCAGTTAAACACTTTTCATGATAAACGTTTGTAAAATTTATTTAGACTTTTTTTGATTAACGCTTGAAACTTTTGAAAACTGAAAGGAAACATCGCACGAGCAGAGCATTATTAATTACTTTTTGAGGCACAAAGAATACTTTTAGCGTTGTACGAGTAGAGATGTTTTACATTAATTACATTTTGCGTACAATTCTACACTGTTTACAATTGTGGGCGGTGTTCCTTCTCTCGCTTACATGGTATTGAAAAGCTTATTTTAAAATTGAAATGTTGTTGTATTTAGCTGTACATGTTGAAAATTTACTTTCATATGAGTTTGGATGTGGTATGTTTCTTTAGACTACATAGGTATATACGTATGTGTGTATGTATATACACGTACATAGGTATATGTAAATATATTCGTTTGTATACAGGGTGCGTAAGCTTGCATATTGTGGGTATAGTTTGTTTGTTAAACCATTGGCAGTTGATGGAAACAGGCCGGGTCGTTCAGACGCAACTAATAGAAATTTCGCCATTAGAAAGATCTAGTTAACGTGTTAGTATCTAGAAACTACGCATATTGCAGTATCCCCGCTTGACAGATCATTTCAAAAGGTTTTTGTCCCAGTTAACTGTGGAAGAATTTTGGAAAAAACATTAAATTTCTAAGTGATTTAATAAAAATTTAATTTTTTTGCAGGACACGGGACGCGGTGCTTACGACCACAAACAAATTTAAAATTTTGGGGGTGGACAGAATCGAACGAATTTCATGATGATCGGTTCATATTTGATCTTAGATGAGGGCTAAGGTCAAAAAGTTCACTTTCGAAAATAATTTAAAAGCGCCAAACTGCTTATAAATATTGATATCAAGTTGAAATTCGACAAAAAGAATCCAATTTTATGCCGATCGGTCCATATTTGACCGTGGCATGTAGATTTCGGAAAACACTTTAAATGTGCATAAATCTTTTATAAACATCACTACTAAGATTCGCTTCAAATAACCCACATATATATATGAATTATCAGACCAAATTTTATTGTGATCGGCCCACAATAGGTCGTATCTCTTATATGAGGACTACTCCCGAAAAACTCAAAACATGCGTAATTATTTCATAAATATCGAAATCGAACCAAAATTTTACATAGATCAATTATAGGTATACAAAAAACATACTCTTGGATTTTGTTAAGGGGTATCCATAATTGGCTATCGCTTCTATATGAGATCCACTTCCAAGAACCGAGAACCAAAATAAGCCTAGCGTCGTTATTGATACAGAAATTAGTTTCAAGTATCAATAAATCACAGTGGTTCGCTTTGAATGTTTATGTAGATTAATGAGTTTTCGGGAGTAGTCCTCATAAGGGAAATATGACCTGTTACGAACCGATTATCATTAAATTTGGTACGAGAATTTAAATGTATATTTGGATTATTTTTATTGAATTTAAACTTGTTAGTGAAGTGGAAGTGGATTTTATATGGGGATTGCGATCAAATATGGACCTATAGTCATGAAATTAAGTATGGCAATCTTTATATATGTATGGACTATTTGTGTCGAATTAAAATTTGGTGCTGATGTTTATAAGAGATTTATGCAAATTGAAGTGATTTCCGGAAGTGGACTTTATATGGAGGCTACGATCAAATATAAACCGATTATCATAAAATGTATGTGTAAATGTAAATGGACTATTTGCGTTGAATCCCATGTTCCATAAAGTCATATTCCGGGCAGACATTTGTATGCGGGCTATGAAATTGCTACCACTTTCAACAGGACTTGTACTTTTGTATTAAAAATAAAGTGTATCTAGTAGCGAAAAATATATAAAAAATATCGAGGTAGTCTGAAATTTTGACCCATAACTCGGATCATACTGGTCCGATTTTGCCCATTTTCAGTTCATTATTTCTAATATTTCTAAGAATTTTTTTAGAGGCTCTATCGTGCTTTCAACAGATGGACAGACATGGCTAGATCGTTTTAGAACAGTGTTCCTCGCTAGTATTGTTCAGAATACGAAGATTTTCGGCTATTTACATGTACACAACACGATCGCAAACAATACTCACAAAAAGAGCGTACAAATATAAATATTTCATTCTAGTTTTTCCTTTTTCAGCTCATTTTTGTTGTTGTTTTCAGTACACTGAGAAGCATCGATCACATAAATGTATACATTACATACAAATGTATACAAAATAACAAACGAATTTTTAATTGAGGTTTATTTAAACATTACATGTTATTTCTTTCTCCTCTCTTTCTGCGGGACACTGTCTTAGAATATATTTATATACTTTTTGGTTCTACGACCTATATTTCGATGTGTTACAAACGGATTGAGAAACTTGAATGCTTCCCATCTTTTTGGTGGTAGGTATACAAATATTGTTCTGGTTGATAAGCTGTTTTGTTTATTAATCACTTATTTAAAGAAATAAATTAAAAACAAGTAAGAGTGCTATATTCGGCTATGCCGAATCTTATATACCCTTCACCTTTGTTGTGGATGCATAATTATATTATATACTTACATACATATATGTATATATTATATTGTTACGTTTTTACCTTTTAATAAAACCGGTGGTTTATTTCCTTTAAATAAACCGGATTCTTTTTAATTGCAAAATAAAAGCTTCAATTAGTTTGAAGAAAATATGTATAACGAGTCTTTATTTATTTAAATGTACACAAACACAATTGAAAATGAACACACTGTCTTTTTACACATTTATATTACGGTTTAAGAACACACTTAAAGTTTTCGAACACTTTGTTTGATCAGCGCCATCTGTTGATGAACAATATTATTACACTAAGTTTTTGTGATGAAATTTTCAGAGGTTGTCTCGGATTTTTGCTCATATATCCGTTTATTATGGACGGATTTTGCTGATTTTAAATAGCAAACTTCTCGAAAGCGTGTCTGACAGAATTATTGTAGATTTGGATTCTGAAGATATCTGTAGTATAATTGCCGTATTATCGATACTAGTATGATTTCTGGATTAAAATTTCTGAGCCATACAAAAGTTGGTTCGATATCGATATTTATTAGACATTTTTGTGGCTTTATTTGTTTTTCGGAAATGCTTCTTATATGGCAGCTATGACAAATTATGGGCCGATCTTCTTAATTTTTAGAACAGTGATTTTCATGCATATGAGGATATTTCACGTCGAATTTCAACATAATAACGGTATATTTAAGACATATTTTAGTATTAGCGTGGATTTCGGAAGTGGCCCTTATATGGGGGACATAGTCAAATATGGACCGATATTCTCAAAATCCTGCAGTTTGATTTAGGCATGTATGTAAATGATCCGTGTAAAATTTTGGATTGGTACCCTTTTTTATAAGAGATTTATGACTATTAAAGTGATTTTCGGAAGAGGGCTTTACTTGGGGCATGCGGTTAAAAATGGCCCCAAAATTACAAAATTTTGTGGAATGATTTTTGTATATATGTAAATGATATGTGTTTTGACTCGGTACTGATATTTATTCAATATATTTAGGGATAAATGGCTTTTTCGGATGCGGTCTTTATATGGAAGCTGTGACCAATTATGACCCCAATAAAATTTAATACAAAAATTTATTTACCTATAAGGATTATTTGTCAGTTTTATACGTATTTAAGTACATTTTGGAAGTGGACTTTATATGTGGTCTATGGTCTATTCGTTTTGCGATTTCTTTTTGCATGAAACTTATTCCTGCTGAATTTTGTCTTGATATTGCAATTTTATGGGCATTTATGTATAATTGAGCAATATTTCGGGAAGATTTTTGTATGGGAGCTATGAGAAATTATGGACCGATTCTTACTATTTTGCGCACACTTTCTTCTTTTATTATAGAAACAACGTGTACACACTTTCATGGTATAATCTGCAATATATTTCAAAATATTGCAATAAAATGGACAAAAAATATAAAATTTTTATGAAGGTTGTCTCACATATTGGTCCATAACTCTGGTTGGCCTAAACCTATTTTGCTGATTTTAAATAGCAAACTTTTCGAAAGCATGTCTCATAGAATTATTGAAGATTTGGATCCCGAAATTATCTGGGGACTTCAGAAAATTGATTTCAACACTCAGACAGACAGATAGACACACAAACAGACGGACATGGCTTAATAGACTCCGCTATCTATAAGGATTCAGAATATATATTCTTTATAGGGTCGGAAAATTATATTGTGGAAATTACAAACGGAATGACAAACTTATATATACCCTTCTCATGAAGGTGAAGGGTATAATAACGTTTTAGTTTTGTATGTGTGTTTGTAGGTTCTTTACTCAAACATTATTTTAAAATATTTTTATTAATAATTTTATGGAAAACGCAAATGTTTAGTATGGCCCATAAAAAGGTTCCCACAACAGGAAGTTAATAGCTTTCAAACAATAAGTCACATAAGCACAACAGAAACAAAACTCTACCAAAAATAGTCAAACACTTTATAAATTTTCGATTCGTATGCGACGAGCAGTTTGTGTGGGGCTTGCAGGCTTGTACTTATGTGTCCAACTATTGAATTGAGGTTAAATTCTAATGTTTGAACAAAGTAACTCTAAATAAAAAACATCAAAAAGGAAAAAACATTGGGAATAATACATTGTAAAAGGTCTGCCTAGTTGTCTATATGACTGTCTTTATTGTTAAATATATTCATAGTTGTAGTTCTCATCAGAGCTGTAAAAGCTTTCAATATCTATTGGATTTTCTGAAAGGACAGTTTTTGAGCTTAATAAAAAATTCACTACAAAACTGTATTTTATTAAAGCTAAAGCGCTTTATTCGGACTGGCTTGTGGAATATATGTATACACCTAATTCTGTTTTTACACGGCAAATTTTACATTTTTTTTTAACGATTTCATTCCATTTAGTACGATTAAAAATCTTTTGGGCTTAAATTTTTTTTGGTTAAATTAAATTTTTGCAAAGTATGCTCATATCACAAATTTAGTTGAATTCCCTTTTGGTGGATACAATCAAATGAAATATGACAAGTTCATACATTTTTTTGCATTACTTTTAAGCTTAGAATGCATATATGTGATTTAATATTATAAACCTGAATATTTGTTCTTAAAAAATCTTTTCACTAATTTCAATAGGTTTTAGAGATAAGGAACCAATCATCTATTTTGCATATAGTCAATGTCTTTTTTACACACAGCTTCCAAGAACCAATTGCCGCGTAAAAACAGGATGAGGTGTATAGTATTTTGTTTCATACAATATCTTCGAGAAAATGCTTTTTATTTCTTTAATAATTTTTATTTAATTTAAACAATTTTATTTTTCGAGATTAAGGTCAGTTTTTTATTTTTTATTTTTTCCGATATTTCGCTACACAATGTGTAATTTATTAATTTAATACGTGCAATGATTTTAGGCAGATATTTTTGTTATAAAACGGACTATTTTGAATAATAATGTATGAACTTAATAAACTGCCTTATGGTATCGAAACTGGTCGGTGAATACCAGATGGATGAAAGGACAAGAACTTCGGTTATGTAACTTGCATTTGAAGTCCACATTCACTAGTTAGTATATCTATCATTGTGTTTTTGCAAACTAAATGGTCTCCAAATGGACAATTAATAGGTATTAGGTTTATGGATCTGATAAATATACCCCGTCAAAGACTACACTGCATTTTTGTTAAAATGTCAGGCTGTCGCAATGGAAAGGTGGAGACGGCAAGACAGTCCCTAGGTGTGTGTTTGGCCCTGCCAGATCCAACGTTCTAAAAGCCGGGTATTCGTTTAAACATCATTTAAAACGTATAACAAAAATGAATTATGTTAAGTTTAATAGGCAGCCAGTTTTCTCCGAGAAAATGCTAAGTTGTCTCCTCTTTTTCTTAATCATTGCATCGGGTTCAAAAGTCACATAGAGAGCAATGAGTAATTGCCACCCACAATGAGGTTACTTAGGTCGAATTTAGATTTTTTAGAATTTTCTACACAGCTAAGTGAGTTCATTTACCTTTGCAATGTGATGAAAAATTTGTTACTTATCTAAAAAGAATACAAATAACAAAAGTAAACTTATTTAAATCTTAGGTAAACAATCGCATATGCGTCGGCTTTGCACCTACCATCACTGTCCCATGTTCAGGAACACATATAATGGCAACCGATAAATGACTCGCTATCACCTCTGGAAACACCTTACTTTCTTTGACAGTTTTCGATATCAGTAAATAAGTTTTTCCTGCCAATTTCCGTTTAGATTACCCTACTGTAATCCGGTATTCTGAGGAGCAGTCTTAAATTTAACCTTATCGCTTTAGGGATTCCGGATTATTTATGCAGATTTTAATTTAGCTAATTATCCAGTACTAATTACTACAAGATATTTGAGATTGTCATTAATGCTAATATCACTTTTTTGTCCACATCCCGGATCGCATATTCCAGTACTCTCGTGAGTATTTGTTTTTCCCGTGACTTTAAGCAGAGTTTTGATGTTAGCATTCCAGAGCAATGCGAAAAATACACCTCTTTGTAAAGTAATCCCAGCAATCTTTGAAAATGTTCGAGGCGCTTTGAGTAAAAGGGGTAGATAAGTTCTCCAGAAAAACTAGTAATTGTTTGCGGAAATTTAGCACAGCCATTAACCACTTATGGGGTCTAGTTCTGACTTAAATAATGGAACTGAGTTCAAAATTTGAATGTGAAAAAAAATAGATTCCCTTCAATGAATTAATTCTTTAACAAACTGTAACTAGGTATTTATAATTCATTGAGCATTCATTGAGGCTTATCAGGAGACAAAAGAAGACAATAAATGTCGTAGTATTTGTTGTTGTGATTGTGCATTCGATTAAAGTTTAATTTTAAAAGAAATAAAATAAAAAAAAAAACAATAAAAAAAGTTATTTGATTTTTTGTGTTTGTTCTTCTGTCTTATAAATAGTTAAAGTTTTTTTTTGTGTATGTGTGTGTAGCTGTTATGTGAGCCGTATCTATGTGAGTAGTATCTTTTTGTAGATTTAGTGATAAAGTAAGAGTGTGTGTGTGTGTTTGTTTGTTGGAGTTCTTTTGTTTTCAATTTCTTTTGCAAGTAACAGTTTGCTGTGTGACACTTGCCTTTTCTGTTTTAGCAGCATAAAACAATGAAACGAAAAAAAAAATCATGAAAGAATTTTAAATGAGTTAAAAAGTTTATATTTTTTTTATTATTGTTTATTTGTTGTTATTGTTAGCGGGCCTTTGGCCAAAACTGACAACGAAAGTTACAGACCATTATGTTGCGCTTCATTGAGGAATAGAATAAATATGTGCTCACACCAAACACTTGCACATACTCGTACTTAGATGGATTGTTAGAAAAAAACAGCATAAAAATAAAAAAGATTTGGTCATTATGTTCTCTATGGCCTGTTAAAGCAAGGGAAAACCCTTCTTCAACTCTTCATTCTTCCAAATTTGTGGCTGTTATTGCTGTGCCATAAAGACAATGGGAAAATTTTGTTTTATTTTAGACACATATTTCTTCTTTTTATTTTTTGGTTTTCTAATTTTTGTTTTCTTTTGGGTTGGGCAACTCCCAAAGTGGCAGGTCTGCGGTATGTATTTTTTTATTATTTTTATTTTTTGCAAACAAAGTTTTTGTTATAATTTTTTTGTTTGGTTGCAGTTTTTTGTTTTTCAAATTTAAAAATTGTTAACTTATTGACCTTAAAAAAGAAAATACCCAACAATAAGTGTGTCATATGACTTTAAATAAAAAAAATTTGAATTTGACTTTTTTATTTTTGTATATCGACATTAGAAACTTTTTGAAGTTTTTTTGCGGATGTTTGTTTAAGCATTGTCTCTGTGAAGAAAGTGAGTTAGAAATTCTGTTGCATTATTTATCTTTTTGATCTTGTTGCGATCACGTTTTGATTTGATTTCATTGTTTCGATAACAATTTTGTAGTTTGAGAATTTTTTTTTTTGTTTGGTAAAAATTTTGGGTTGTAATGAAATTTACATTTAAAATTTATTCTCTATTATCTGTGTTGAAAACATATTTGTTTTGAAATTTTATTTCTGGGAAGGGTATTTAGGCACATGTATGAACATAAATGACACCTTAATTTTAAACCATTTAAAAGAAATACACACAATTGTTTTGAATACTTGCGGCAATGTTTTTGAAATTACGTTTAGTGCATACAACTTTTTATACTGAATCAACAGACAGACAGACTCGTCTAATTACAACTGATGCACTGTCAGAAATGAAATTTGTAGAAATTACAATCATGATGTAAATACATTTCATGTTTTTACATAAAAATTTGCTGACAATCCCAGAATTTTACTTACACTTTGTTAGCTGGATAAAATCAGAACATTGTCAGGAGTAGTAAAAAGTCGATTATATTTCCATTCTATTGTAACTGATAATTTTGTCATGTATTTGATGACGGTGAAATAAAATCGAGACATCATAACGATAATAAGTGGGCTATTTATTTGTCATAATAATTCTTTACCATCAGCCTTTAAAAGGAACTGTTACAAATTAAAAATCCTAATTAATATAAAATAAATAAAAACAAGTAAGAAAGTATAGTCGGTCAAGCCCGACCATATAATACCCTACACCTCGTATATGTAAATATAAAAAAGTTTTTCAGAAATGGGCGTTTTATGGGAGATATCACCTATTGTGGACCAAAATTCAGTGTCATGATTTCTGTGAATATAAATATTATATGTGTTAAACTTTTTCACGATATAAATACTTTTAAAAGATTTATGGAAGTTAAAGTGAATTACGGAGAGAGTCTTATATGGGAGCTACGACTAATTATGGACCGATCATAATAAAATTGTACAGTATTGTTTATATAAATATTAGATATATTTGTGTTAAATATTATTTGGATACCGATATTTTTGAGAGAGTTATGCTCTTTAAAATGATTTTCGGAAGTGAGCCTTATATGGGAGCTACGACTAATTATGGACCGATCTGCACAAAATTTGTATATGTGATTTGGCTTCATTTACTACTCATTTGTTTTGCAATTTGTTTGGTTCCGATCATATAAACATTTATGATCGGTAAACCCCAATTTCAGGAGGACCTTTGTATGGGGGCCAGGTGAAATAATGGACCGATTGTCACCAGTTTCAATCCCATCCGTCCTTGGGCCGAAAAAATATCACGTACCAAATTTTATCGAAATATCTTCAAAATTGCGAACTGTATTCTGCGCACAAGCTTTACATGGACAGCCAGCCAGTCAGACGGACGGCCATCGTTAGATCGACTCAGAAAGTGATTCTGAGCCGATCCGTATACTTTAAGGTGGGTGTTGGACTAATATTTCTGGGCGTTACAAACATCAGCACAAATCCCTCCCCACTATGGTGGTGTAGGGTATAATAAAATATTTTAAATTAATAGAGACTTGTTTTCTTAATGAAAAATGGTTGAAATTTTTATATTAATTATTAGAGAAGAATTTTCTTATTATTTCGCCTTGTGGCATTAAATTAATAACTCAAAGAATACCATTGTAAAGTTATATTTTTCTAGACAATTGACATACTGGAATGCATTTTCTATCCTGCCAAGGGCGTCATCAGCAATGTTTATTGTCCAAGTATGCCAATTGTCTAGAAAATTAAATGAACTCAAGCCGAAATAATAAGAAAAATTTTCTCTAATAATATTTTAAATTAATTTAAAATGTTGATAATATTTGGAGTATTTAAATAATCAGTGTTAAAATAAAATAAAAAACATACAAACAATGAATTGTAGTTAATATTCAATAGAATATTAAAATATGTTATTTTCCAATCAAACCTTTTACATACATTTAAAAAAAATGTGAAAACTATAAAACCCTAAAATCTGTATTTTAAATTCTAAAGATACGTCTACAATAACCACATATCTTTTCAAATATTAATGCATATACACGTATGTAATCGATAATCACACATATCTAATCGATACAATTTGTGGTCAAATAGTTTCTGTTGAATATCATCTTCATCACTCTCTGAGTTTTATAATAAATGGTTTTATATTAAAATATACGAGTATAAATGTTTTTTACTGTCTAATTTATTTAAGTAAGTGAATTAGAAACAAATCTAAAATGTTATAAAACGTCATAAGGTCGTTCGTTTGTTCGTTCAATGATGTGTAAATAACAAAAACAAAATAATTTCTTCAAAAATGAGAAGAAAAGCAAACAAAACAATCGATATTAAAAAGACTAAAGCGCCAACAAATCGTCATTCAAGCAAACAAAAAAAAAATACAATAAAAAAAATAACGACTTTGTGATTAATTCAAACTGGTTGAATTCAGAAATATGAAAACACCCAATAGTTAAAAACTGGCGTCTAAAGCATCAATGAAACAAAAAAAAAAAAAAAAATTTAAAAAAAACAAACGAATTTGAAAACAAAAATAATTTGTGGACACAAACAAAAAAAAAACTAATAAATAATTTTGGAAATTTATTCATCATCTTTAAGAGGTGGGAGTTAATAGTTTATGTTGCAAATGAAATAAATATTTGTATGTCGATTGAAAGTTATTGATTAGAGACTGTTAATATAGTAAATTTTGTATGAATTATATCATATAATTCTTTAACAAATATTAATTGTTCAAATCGTCTGGTTGTTAGTAATACTGAAAAATCGTTTACCGTCCCGTTTTATAACAATTCCGTTGTCCTACAGACAATTTGACCCATTGGTCAATTGTCAATAGGTCAAATTGTACTTAACAGATTTTGGTGGCAATTTTTATGGGGACGTAGAAGAAAAAGACAGCATGGACTTGCAATTACCAATTTGAATAGAATACGTTTTGAACGAAATATGTACATACATATCGCACTCTAAATACAAAAGGGTCACAACTCAAAATACTAAAATTTTAAGTAGAGACAAAAAAACTGTTTATGTACAAGCAACACACGTAAAATAAAAATAGACACAAGTATATTTTTCCAATTAAAGAAGATAGTGATGTGAAAGAAATTTTTGCAGTAGTTAGAGATGTCTACTCTAAATTAATTTATGGAAAAAAGTCAGTTTTGGAAAATTTCGAGTTGTGACCCTTTTGTATTTAGGATGCGATATGTATATAATTTTAAATGTTGCTCTCAACCAGCCAAAATATTAAATATTTTATGAATGTACTGGTTTTTAACCTTTTATATCTTTTTATGTAAGTTTCTTTGATTTAATTTGAATTTTCCAAATTGTTCGCTGCACAATGGGGCCTATAGAGATGAAGTTTAACTATCAGGATATAGTCTTTGAGGATATGAATTAAAATTTAAATTAAAAATTTAAAATGAATTAAAATTCTTACATAGTTAGATATAAATTTACATCAGAGCTTAGAAATACATATACATATAGAGTTGCTAGTGCTTTTAGCTTTTGATTTATTTTAATTTTAATTATAAAAAATTTGTAAATAAAATAAAAAAAACAATATATATAGTTATTGACATTTAGAAATACTGACTATTTCAATACTGTGATGAAATTGGAGGCAAGTACTTATCACAAAAGCCTACAAATGCGGACTTAAAAAATAGTAAGAAAGTCATGAAAGTGTTTTATATGGCAGCTTTGACTAATTATGGACCGACCGTTTTAAAATTACATGTCAAGATTTCTGTATATATGAATCTTATTTGTGTTGAATTTTATTTGGATACCAACATTTTTGAATTTTTAAAGTGTGCTTAGGTTTTATATGCAACTATTTTGTGGCAACATTTGTTTGAATACGTTTATAAATCAAACATTTATAACCGATAAAGACCTATTTAGGGAAATTCTTTACAAATACTACCTGTACTTTGAGCACAAATTTAGATGGAGAGCCAGTTAGCCAGACAGACGGACATCATTAAATCGACTCAGAAATTAATTTTGCGTCGATCGCAATACTTTAAGGGTGTTAGACTAATATTTTTGGTCTTTACAAACATCAGCACAAATCCAATATATCTTCCCCGCTATGGAAATATTTTATACTAGATTTAATAGTAAAAATTAAATATATTAAATATTGTTTTTTGAACATTATTTTTTCTTAGGAAAAAAGGTATTAGTTCCACAGCAAGTTCTAGAACCTAAGTATATAGAGGGTATACGGCTTAATTATTTTTATATGAAATGGCCAGTTGTTCTGAATGGTTGCTAAAGAAGGGCTTTAGAGCTAGTACACGTTATTTATAATGGTTCTAGAACCAGTTCTTTAGTCAGTGATTTTCGTTTGAAATAGCCACGCTCGCAAATATTTATTTTAAACATGCTTAGCAACAGTTGTAGAACTAGCTCCTTCGGTCAGTGATTTGTTTGAATTTATCACGTTACGAACTAATTTTAAGAATTCAACATAGAAAACTTATATTTATCGCATTTATTTCTGAATTTATTCAACGAATGTTGCACAAAATTTTAAATATACCTAAAAGAGAAATCCATTTAAAATGTTTCTGAAAAAGATGGGCTACGATTTAAAACGTTAATTTGTTTTTTAAACACTTTATTTTTCAAAAAATAAAATTTTTTTAAAACCGTTCTAAAAAGTTGTTTTGAAACTAATAAGATTCAATACATTTAATTTGGAAACAATGTAGAAATATTGCCAAAGAACTAGTTGCCTTAAAATCCTATAGAAGTATATTTTAATCACAATAGCGTTCCGCAGAACTAGGTTTAACGATAATTGCGACATGACAAGTTCCACGGCTGTCATTAAAGAATCTGAACAACAACAAGTTCTAAAAGCGTTACATTAAAAAAAAATAATTTAAATGAAGAACAAATATTTTTTATCAACCTGGATTAGGTTTGAATAAAAAAAAATGTAATAATTCAAAGGTGCAATACACCTAATTCTGTTTTTACATGGTTTTGATTTAACACGGTTTGAAAATAAACAAATTTTAATTTTTTTTATACCAATTTTATTCCATTTAGCACGATTCAAAATCTTTTGGGCTTAAATTTCAGATCAGCAACCAATCACCTATTTTGCATACGATCAATGTCTTTTTTACATGGTTTTTTTAAACGAAGTGTCCTGAAACCAATTATCGTGTAAAAACAGAATTAGGTGTACATTTTATTATGAATTTTTCATTTATTCCGCTTCTGAAAACAGATCAAATTATATGTCAGCCATTACTAAACTATTTCTAAGTAATGAAGATTGTATGAAGTATCTAGTTATTTAGAAGTTATTTATTCAGCAATTGCAAGTTTTAACCAAGTTTTTCCTGGGATGGTAAGAGAAGTTTTAATAACCGCAATGTTTTTCAATATTATTGGGTTTGTTATATTTCTTATACGAGTATTTCCTTATAAAATGCAATTCCTATATACTCCAATAAATAAAATATACCTAGCAACATGTTTGCTAGTTTTAAAGAAAACCAATGCTTATTTTGTAAATGTTTAATCAACTAATAAGAAAATATTAGCTTGATTTTTCTAAAGCTTAAGTTTCTGAATTAAACTTTTGTCATAACAATTAAAAATAAGCCTTAGTGTTATAATAACATTTATAATTAAGTGAAAACAAGTGTATGCTTACACTTGCAAATAAGTTAAACGTTTTAATACTTCTTTCATTATTTTAATATAATTTTTTTTTAACTTACAAACTGTTACAAAATATTGCCTGCTTATTACACACACAAGTACTTTTCCTTTCAATGTCACACTTAATTTCGTTTTTTCTTACGAAACTTTAACAAAAAATTTCACCCAAATTTCTTGTTTTTTGTGTTGATTTTTCATTTTTGAAATTACTTTTATTACTTAACAGTGTGTGTGAATCATGTCTCTTGGCTTAAACATAAAAAAATATTTAGGCAAAATATTAATGAAATACTTACAAACAATAAATATATTCAGCACTTTAAAAATAATATAAATTTCGCTTTCATTTTTTGTATTTAACACGGCTGGACAAAAAACAAATAAAACATTTGTATATTTATGGAGATTTTTATTTTATTTGTTTAGCCACAAAAAATTAACACAATGAAACTGAGGAGCAGGCAGCTGTTTTAAATGCCGATAAAAA
The DNA here is from genome assembly GCA_950370525.1 of Bellardia bayeri. Taxonomy (NCBI): domain Eukaryota; kingdom Metazoa; phylum Arthropoda; class Insecta; order Diptera; family Calliphoridae; genus Bellardia; species Bellardia bayeri. The sequence continues at coordinate 44,176,611 of OX493268.1, read as the reverse complement.
GAATTTCTTAGCAACTGGAGTTAAAAGACAACAATAACAAGTAATTTGTTAATGATATGTTTTTTTTTTGTTTTTTTTTTATATATATTTGTTTTTAACACTTTGAAATTTAATAACGGTAAATTAATAATATTTCATAATATTCTGTAATTAATAGAAATTAAAAGAAAAAATTAAATCAAATTAAAAGAATTTATAATTTTTCTTCTTTTGATGTTTTTGCTTGTTGTTTTCTTGATTATAAATAATTGATATGTTAATCACTAATAGACTTTTAGCTGCTTTATAAATATTTCATACTTTCTTGTTTAGAAGGATTTAAACTTTCCAGCACTTGTTTGTTTTTTTAACTTTATTAAACTTTTTTTTTTAAAAAATAACTTTAAATCCTGTATGCATGTGTCTTAAGTCTTTTGTTTTATTTACTTAATTTTTTTGTATTATTCACTAAAAGAATTATTTTTAATATTTATTATTTTATTTTATTCTTTTTAATAACATTTGTTGCTTTATTAATATTATATTATAATAATGAATTGTGTGTTTTTGCTTCCGTTTTGTTTTTAATTTCTTTGGCAGTTTTTTCGTTTTCTACCGCAACCGCAATGACTGTTAAAAGACACATTAATAAAATGGATTCTGAGTGAAGACTGAACCTACAGAACCCGTACTGACATTAGTGTGGCTAACAAAACTTTTTTCCAACTTTTTTTTTTGTTGTTTTTATTGTTTCCTCTCTTTTAAGCGACGACAGCAACACAGTGACGACGACAACGACTACAAACACTAAAAAAATTTTTTAAGTTATTTTTTTTGTCTGTACGTTATTGCAGCCAAACGTTGAGGACGTGTATGGAAAAAGAATTAAATGAAAGAACATTGTATAATAAAAAAAAGGAAAAGCAGAAGATTTTTGTTGCTGTTGCTATTTTAATTTTATTAACGATTACGATGACGAAGAGAGAACCGTTTAAAAAAAATAAATATGAAAACAAAAACAAAATAATCGAAAAACCAGGCAACATGAAACATGTTAACAGTCGTCATACAGTCGAATAAATGTACGGAGTACGAATACGTTATTTAAACGATGTGTACTGAAAGAAACTAAAAATTATACACAAATTATAAATTTATTTTTGCCCATAGCTTAAGAATCAATGAAGCTTTAACTTCGCTCTATAGAAATAAACCACAGAGCCATGAAACAAACACACACGTACTGCAACCAGGGCTGCCAGATGAATTTCTGCATAAATCGTCAAAATCCCGATAAAAAAGAAAAAAATCATCATTTCGAATTTTAAAAATCCTCAAAAAGAAATTGGAAAAATAAAAAATCAATATTTCTAATAGTATTGCTAAATTTTTATTTAAACGAAAACATTAAAATTAAAGTTTATATGGTCTCTTGTACAATTCATATCAAAATACATAAATTTTAACTTCACAAAAAATATACCTTTAAACACAACTTGGGTAATATTTTAATAATATTTTAGTCCGCTTTCACACTTTTCAATTCTGACTCGTCAAGACAAGTATTTGTGGATGAGAAGGGAAAAGAGAACATAAGGGGCGCAAAATGTTCAAAAGAGAATTGAACAAAAACTGAAGAGTGTGAAACAAGACTGACTTTAGTGTATTTTATTAAGTTAGGTTCAATAACATTGTCAAAACAATTTAGTTTATTAAGTTTTAAATAATATTTTAAGTAAAGAGTCCAATTCATCCAATATATACAGTTACTTATTTTCAAAGAATTCCGTATTTTTGTTTTATTTAAATTTATTTGGCTGAATATTATTCGTTATATAATCGTCAAATCTGGCATCTATGAATGTTGTAAGAAAAAGAGAACCAACGAATTTAGGGAGAGTAAGAGAGCATTAGCAGCAGATTATACAGCAAAGCTGTTTAAGAATGTCAAGTGATGTCGTTTTCATTTCATTTCATTTTATTTATTACAGAGTGAATGAAAAAAAAACAACAATTTATACTAAACAACTATACAGAAACAATATTAATATTGATAGGATGTCAGTCAGTCAGATGCACGGATGGACGGATTGAGAGACAATATTAAAGCGCATGCTTAACATCTGCTGACGCCGCAGCAGCTTTCAGTGATAGAGATTTTACATTAACACTGTTAAACTTAACAGAGCATTATTAACTTAACCGAGTAAAACCAGTCTGTGTTAAGTGGTTTTGCTGCTACAAGATGCTGCACATTATATTATATTATATGTGTATTAATAATTAAACATTGTTTTATTAACGATAACAAGTATAAATTATAAGATATACTATTTATATTTATAGAACAAATTGGGTTTTGCTATAGTTGTTTTTTTTGTAAATTAAGCGTTTTTTAAATCTTGTAGAATAGCCAACAGTTGATTTCTGTGAATTATTGACGAATATTGTAGGAGTTACAAACGAAATAGCAAACTTATGTGTACATATACAAATACTTATAAATTTCCTTAAAATCGCAAATAAAAAATACCAATTTTCTGTCCGTTTTGGGATGAATGCCCCATATATAAAATATGCCAACACAATTTTTCTTTAAATGAAAATTAAAAAAATAAATTTATTACAAATTGAAATTACATCTTAATTTGACATGCTGAAAATGGATATTATGGAAAATGGATATTAATAAATATGAGTTTATTATTCAAGCTAAATATGTATGTCTTAATTTTTAGATAAATACCACAAACATTTTTGCAATTGCTTGAATTTATGCTCTTGATATATAGAATTAAAAAAACCAATTCACCAGTTTATAAATTCATGAATGATTGACTAAAGTCTTGTGATATTTTCCACAACATATGTAGATGCTCAAGTTAAATAAAAATATTTAACATTTATTTGATTTAACTAAGAACTTTTAAGAGTAAACGAATAAGAATTGAACAATGACATGATCTTGTTTAATTCAATAAATATTTGTGAAAAGAAAGATAGTATGCTTTTCTGAGATACTAAGTTTAAAGTTTTGCACCATTTATATTTTAGTCTGAACCACTATTAATTGTTGTGCTGTTAACTAGATTTGTTGTGAATTTTGCTTATATTTCTAAACTAAGTGTTTGATCTGAAAAGATAAAGCAAAAGTTTAATTTCAACATTGCTTTGGCTTTCTAAGCAGACTCATTCATCTAGTTTTGTTGTTAATAGTTTTAACAATAAGGTTAATGTGTTTATTACATACATTGCCGTTGTTGTTGTTGGTGTTGTTATATATATTATTTGTAGAAAAAAGTGAAATGATTTAATTTAATTTAGTTTAAGAAGTACAAGAATAAAAACAATAACAACAAGCAACCAACATCTTCAGATGTTTTCACACAGCTTTAACAAACATGAAAACCCTGCAAACTCTAGAAAACTTGTTAAATTGTCTACATTGTTTTTTTATTTCCTCCTGAAAAATTCTTAGTATGCATAAAAAATAGCAGAAAAAAAAGAAAACTGACTATTTTTAAACACTTTTTCTCACAGCATTTAATTTGATAAAAGTTATTGCTTTTTATATGTGAGAACCGTTTTTTCGCCGTTTTGTTTTTTTGCTTGCTCTTACTCTTGTAAGAGTATTATGATTTATTTTAATTAAATTCTTACCTTAATTTTATTTTCTTTTATTATTATTATTATTATTTTTAATTGTGTACCCGGTAGTCTAGGCGTGTTAACAGTGTATCTCTCTGTAAATATAGAAAGAAAAAAATGAAACAAAATTATAGTGTTATATAATTTATATGAAAAGTAGAGAAAGAAAGAGAGAAAAAAAAAATAAGGAATAATTTAAACTATATTAACGTTAAGTTTATATTTATTTGTTATTTCTTTTGTCTTAAATATATGTACATATATAAACATACATACATACATATATAGATATGTTTCTTACTTAAGTCTTTTGTTTAAAGCAAAAGTCATAAAAATCGTTGCGCTTTTGTTAGAATTTAATGTCAGTTAATAAAAATAAAAAAGAAGCCGCGATTTAAACTATTATTACAATATAAGATTAAAATTTTATGACTTCTTCAAAACGACGTTTTTATTGTTTATTTTATTTAGTGGAGATTGACATACATAAATATTAATAAAAATATACATTTTGAAGAGTTTTTAATTTCGAATTTATGTATTTATTTTTTATACTTAAAAATTTTTGTCTTTTATATTATTATTAATATTATTATTGAATCTTCTGTCCCAAGTCAAAGTCCAAGTTTACAAGAAATATGGTGGGTATATCCCAAATTTGGTCGCACTTACATTTTGCTGTATGTTCATGTGGATTTGTACCTAAATAATTTTGCTAGCCTAAAACAGAAACTGAGTAACTTTCTCCATCTTATTGGAGATATCAGTGCCGCAAAGAGACATTAATGCATAATCAGAATCTAACAGTGGCCTTAGATGTTTCAATATATCGAGTTCATTTCCTTTCAAATCCATTAGAATTGGGTAAAAAATCAGAATATGTGTTATCACATCGAGACATGAGATGTCTTTCTTTCACAACTTAAACTGGAACTGAGAGAATAAATTGAATTTAAAGTTCAATGACTAGATATTCATAGCGATGTTTTGCTTGTCATGACAAGTTCAGCTGAAACAGATAGGTAGAATTTATCAGTATATATGAAAGCTTTGCAACAATGACGCCCAAATGTTTTTAACAGCCACATACATGTGTTATTCTCTTTTTGAAAAAGTAATTTATATTGCCAGAATCTAAAACTAAGATTCAAACAAACCCAAGTTCAAAATAACTTACTAAAGACCGATTTACTATAACTGTACTCGTATAGATTTCTACGATTAAAACTTCACTAAGCCCATATAAAGATATTTACGACTGAAGCTTAATTATGACTGTATGACAAGTCCGCCGTAGACTTACGATAGAAGCTTAATCAAGACCATACGAAGAGCATGATTGAAGGTTAACTAAAGCAATATGTTTGAACATATTACTATTAAATATTAACCTACATCTGCAGCTCAACTTAGACTAGTCTATCGTCTACATGAAAACTTACAGAAAGCGAATCAGCATTAAATAACAAATCATTATTCACACGTTAGTTTGAATTTGAAAAAGTTAGTTTCTTAACTATTTTGCTTACTATTAAAACTGAAATAAAATAACAAGAGAAAATCTTTTATATTTTTTTTTACCACGAAGTAATTAAAATATTATCACAATGTCTATATTTATAATCATAAAACAAAATTTTAAATTAAATTATTTTTATATTAGTTGGTCGGCAAGTTGACAATCAGCTCATTTAGCAGTATTGCGTAGTGGTAGCTGCCAACCTTTTTTTTTTTTTTATGATTTTACGACAAGTGACCAATTAAGACGTGCGCTAAGAAAGCCTTACAACTGAACTCAAATCAACGACCAAAAGAAAACAAATAAGTGGCAATAAAAATTGTTTATTTTTTTTCTTTAACACTTTTAACCTACTTCCGTTGCGGAAAGCACGTAAATTAAACGGTTTTTATGCACATTTTTTTATGTTGAAGTTAAAATAATTTTCTTGGTAAATAATTATTTTTGTTTTTTTTTTCTAATAATAATTGAAAATAAAACTAGAAATTAAGAGAAGTTTTAGAGTGCATTTTATGATGATGAAGATATCATAAATGATGAACTTTTTGCTGAAATTCGGAATAGCTAAAGAGTGAGTTCAATAAAATTATGTTTAGTTTCATGATCAAATGATGATCTCATATAGGATATAGTTGATCAGATGATTTAGAGTAGTAATATCTAATTCTGAGTAGTTTTCATATATTTAATCAAAATTGAGTTAGGCACATTCGAGCTCTTGACTCGACTTCAATTTACAATCGATAATTATGAAATTTGTCAACAATTCCAACCATTTTAAACAAAATTTGTTTTTGGCCAACAAATTTATGCACAAAAGATAAACTAAAACTAAATGTCTTACAGACTTAACCTGATAAGCGAAGTGACATCGAAAACTGCCCATCATTTTTTTACAAAATTTAAGTCGTTACTGAGAGACCTTAAAGTAAATCACAGAAAATTCAAATTGAATGGGAAATGTTTATTATCATTTGAAAGAACATTCTTTGGCAATTTTTTTTTGAAGATTAATATCAGTTGAAATGTTGGCCGTTGCTACGTCGTAGATGCTCTATCCGTTGAGTCTAATTTTCGATGACTCGTTCGAGCATTTTGACTGGTAACTGGCAAATGATACGCGTGATGTTTTCCTCCAAGGACGGAATCGAAGCGGGTTTGTCGGCATACATTTTAGACTTTACATATTCCCACAAGAAAAAGTCTAATGGTGTGATATCACACAATCTTGGTGGCCAATCGACTGGCCCAAAACGTGAAGTTATATGCTCAACGAAGTGTTCTCTCATTATATGCATTGATTGATGCGATGAGTGGGAAGTGGTTTCGTCTTGCTGAAACCAAATATCGCCGAGATGACGAGCTTCAAAAAATGCGCCAAGTCGTAACATACGTCAGTCCGAGTTGCTGCGAACGACGCCGAATCGACTCTCCATGGTTTTCGTGTACACTCTCAGCTACGGCCGCTATATTTTCTTCACAGCGTGCTGGACGTGGTTTATTCGATCGAATATTATTCAATAATGAATGCTGGATCCCAAAATTGGTGATGGTGTTGCGAATAGTTCGCTCAGTAGGCCGATTATGTTGACCATAAGTTGAGCGAAGTGCACGAAACACATTCCTCACAGAACATGAATTTTCGTAATAAAGTTGAACGATTTATAAACGTTGTTCAGGCGTAACTCTTTCCACTATGAAATGCCAATTAATACTAAACAAAAATAACATGATAGCATGACACGACTCACTATTGAAAAACGTATCTCTACTTGAATCACCCTATATTATTAATTTATTATCAAATTTAAATATATTTGTTTGTGTAAATTTAACCAAATTGGTTTAACTCTCATTCTAAATACTCCATTGATAAGTTCTAATCATGTCTTAGTTAAGCTTCAATCATAGGTTTCTATATAATCAAACACATAAGTCATGATTTAGACTTTAGATCCATGTGACATCTAAAGTCTTAGTTAAACTATAGTAACTCTTTGTTATGTTAGTTTTTATATACGAGTAGTTTTAGTTAAACATAAATCATAGGTCTTACTTATGTTTCAAGAGCAGGTGTTTCTAAAGTACTCGTATTATAGTAGTTAATTCTAAAGCATTTGACTTAGTTAGACTTCGATTGTCAATATTTGTGTAGACTTTGTTAAGTTTCAATCGCAGGTCTCTAAACACTGTTAAGCTTCAATAATAGGCTTCTTATGGCCGAATTCTCGGTCATTAGTTAACCATTGGTAAAGTAAAATACTAACTATTGTTTAACTATTACTAGGTATTCTTATGGCAAACTAAGTATTGCGAATAAAGAATCATTAGTTAAGCCTTTGCCATTAGCTAACTAAATAAAGACTGTGAATTTAGCCATTAATACCGTATGTGCAAATAAAATTTATATTTTAATGGTCTGGTTAAGCTGCAATCAATGCAAACAGCGTCAATTTGCATTAAAATCTCACTAATGTGAATTAAGATTTTACCGTGGCAGACGACAGTTTTTGCATTTAATAAACAGCTGTTTGTTTGTAAACAACTGTTTAATTATGAAAAAGTTTGTTTGGCATTTGGTGAAAAATCAGTATTTATTTGAAGAAAAGCTGAAATTACTTTTGCTGAAACTGTTCCATAATGCAAAAATTGTTCATGCACTAGCAACCATCAACCTGAACGTGTTGCTACATACATGTGGGGACCCCAGTGAGACACTCTGAAATAAGAGAAAGGCAATTATGGAAATGTATTTTTATTATTTTTATTTTACAATTGTCTTCTTTTTCTTTTAGAATAGTAAACAGTTTGATAACATATGATTGATTTTGGACGATGTTGCCATATTGAAATAGCTAAATGCACTTTGATTTTGTGCATTTACGTCTAACCTAATGCGCATTAGGATGGGGATAATTCACGAGTTAATTTGAATTAAGACTGCTAATGCAAATTAACTCTGTCGTCTGTCTACGCTATTACTTCAGGTGCTATCAGACGGGATGTATTTTACATATGTACTGTCAAATTTTCCATCTGTAAAAGTTGTACACATCGTGTGATACATATGAAACTTTGCATGTGTTAAATACATGTGGAAATACATATGTAATTTTTTCGATTAGAACACGCTCTATTTTCCTGTGACAAACATAAACAAAACAGCTGGTTTGTTTTGTAACAAAATTGTTTGAAAAAATATATTGTAAAGAAAAATTAAAGAAAATGGATAATGAACATGGAAAAATAAGTATTTTTCGATTTTTAATAAATTAAATTATATTTATTATATTTATTGCAGTTAGATTGGCCAAAAGAAGCAATTCTTGAAATTTATACACGCTTTTGTTTACATTTATAGGTTATGTCATACGGAAAAACATAAGCAGGTGTGATAGCAAAAATTATGAATCGTATGTAAAATGAAAATTTTGACATACATCCGGAATTACATATGGGTAAGAAAAGTGACAGTACATATGTAGAATACATCCCGTCTGATATCATTAATCAGTATAAATCGATTTTAATATTTCTAGCTATAGAATACTCGTATATGCTTCAATCGTAGGTCTTTACACATGACGCCTTGCAAATTAATCGTCAGTGATTAAGTAATTAAATGGTATTCCTTAAGGTGGACATTGAACCATTTTAAACCAATTATAGAGCTAAATGGCAAATAATTCTAATCGTCGTAATGTTTTTTTTTAATCAAACTACAAAACTATTGATCCCTAAATTCCAACATGATTTGTTGCATTATCTGTGATATTAAGATTATTACATACATATATTTTCCCAGTCCTTACTGTTCGTTCATACGAGAAAAAACAAATGTTTAACTTAAGTTCTTCAATTATTTAAATATACTCTGCCATTTAATGTTCATTATATTGTATATTAAAGAATTTATTTATTTATTTTTTTTTTTAATTTTTTTCATTTCTTTATTTATTGCTGATGGCCATTTAAATATTACTTATTGTTTTTATTTTATTGTTTAACATTGAGGTGGTTGGTAGTTGTTGCTGATATTTGTTTTCCTTTGTATCTACAATATAATCACAGTATATTTGTAATTGAAATGTGTGTGATTTCATGCTCGTATAATGAAAATGAAAGGTTTGCATTAAAAACAAAGAAACAAAAAATATACAATATAAAAAATAATAAAGTTGAAATTGTCTGAAGAAGAGGATGATCATGATCATGAACATAATGATGATGATGATGATGATGATGATTCTAAATACTTTTAGTAAATTTGTATTTATGAGTAACACTCTAACAAAGCAATTGCAACTGAAGAAGGCTTTAAAAGTTCAACTGATGCTACTGCTGCCACAAGTCATTTCCAGCGTCAACATCACCACCGGCAGCAGCAGCAGCCGCAGATTTAATAGTAGTTGTGGCAACTGCAACAAAACCATCATCATCATTATTTGTTTGGTTACACTGGGTATGTTTTCGATTTTTATTTTCGTTTTACAAAGTTCAGGATTATTCTTCGTCTTTAACTTAAATTGCACAACTCATTGTTACTTTTTCTGGTGTTTGTTGGAGTCTTTGGTTCCTTCTGTAGATCTATTTACTTTACTTTATTTTATTTCGTTTCATTTGTTGGTCTGTTTGTTTGTTTGTTTGTTTGTTTTGTATGACATGCAAAATTCTATATTTGTACTTGTACTTGTACTTCTATTGTGTTGTGTTCGAAGGAGGCAGAAAAAAGGGTTTTTTTCTACATTTGATTTTCCCTTTTGCAATTGTTGTTATTCTTTCTCTGTTACCATTGTTAATTGAAGGGTTTTTTAGGTTTACTTCTTCGTTCACCTTTTGTAGCATTTGCAGATAAAGGATTTCTTTTATTTGTTTGTTTACTTTGCCTTCATTTTTTTGTTTAAGCAACCATCATTTCTAGCTGGCATTGTCTGCAAAGAAATATGGCAGATGAAACGAAAACTATTTTTAATATGGGCTGTTCCATGAGGCCACAATCGAATGGCTGTATTTATAAACACGCATTTATTTAATTGCCCCAGATACTTAGTGAAATTAGTAGGTTCTTTATAATAGCTTTGCTATGCCTAAGACTATTATTAAAACAAATTAAGTTTACCTGTTCTGAGTGCCATTGTCAATTATATAATAATTTTATTTTGTTACATTTCTAAAGTCACCATTATTTGTATGCATCAATGTGAGTTTTGTATGTTAAGTATGGTCTTTTTACACTATTTATAGCACAAAATTGTTTGACATTTGTTATTTTACAGAAGTATTTAGTAAGAGCAAATAGCATCAAATAAAATGAAACATAAATTCAATTGTAATCCTTAGTAAAATAAATTTTCCAAATAAACATGAAACGTGATTTTCGGATATCTTTCAACCAGCAGCGAGGAGATACGATCGAGGCAGAAAGTGATTCTAAGTCGATCACTATACTTTAAGGTTGTTATATTAATATTTGTGGACAGTACAAAAACTAGCCAAAAAAATAAACCAAAGAAAATATCATTTTGTAGTTTCTCTAAACATGGGTGCCCCGATAGACTAGGCGATAGTGTGCCGGACTATCAGTCAGAGGGTTGCGGGTTCGATTCCCGCCAAAGACTCTGGGTATTTTCTGCAGACAAGCCAAAAATGCATTTGCATGGTGGCTGGTCGAAATCATGAACCTATTCTTACCAATTTCAACAATACTTGTCTTTTTATAATATAAATTATCTGTGCAATATATTATAAAAACAAAATTTGGAAAAATATCGAGATTGTCATCAATTTTGTTCCACAACTCTGGTTCTACCAAATCTATTTTGTACATTTTCAATATCAAATATAACTGATAAACAAATAATATTTGGGGAATATTTCTTGCCCGTAAGTCCTTCATTCGAGTATCTATTATGTCTACAATAGATCCGTAATATATAAACTTTTGTGTTTCATAACTATAATTACATTTTATAATAAACAAACAAGAATACTCAAAAAAAAAAAACAAAAGTATAACTGTTATTAATTCTTATTGTGCAATTTGATTTTTGTGAAGACAGTATGACTTGATTTGGCGTTTCCAAACACCAAAATAAACTTTTCTGATTACACAAAATTACTAGATGAGGACTTAGTGCCATCTTTAGAAAATAGTAAAACAAAAACAATTTATTTTTCAACATGACAACGCACCTATACATGTAGAAAGTCTGCAATGAACTTGAGTGGCCAGCATGTTGTTGAGATCAGAACCCCATTGAAAATATTTCGGAAATTTTAAGTCATCAAATTTATGCTGAATACCGACAATATGAAAGCAAATATCAGCTTAAAAAAGCTATAAGAATAATACAGGTCTGATCAAATTTTTGAGTTGATTGAAAAAAGGAAGACTAACACATCATTAAAGTCTAAATTGTTTGTGTATATTAGTATTTCAAGTTATTTTATCTCCAGTGTATTTATAGTTATGAAACACTAATTCATTCCTTTGTACATTTTTGAGAGTTTTTTTTTTGTAAATAATATTTGTCTTTTTATTCTGTTTTACTTTTTTTTTTTATTATTAACTCCAAAAATTGAGACAAGTTTTATGCACAAATTTATAATTATGCAAAATATTGATATCCAAATAATATTTAACACAAATATGTTTCATATACTATATACACAAATCAGGCCAATTTTATGATGATCGGTCCACAATTAGTTATATCTCCCTTGCCATAAACCTTTTAAAAATGTTGGCATCGAAATAAAATTAAACACAAATAAATTGTAAATAAAGTTCAAACTCGGTATAACGAATCTTAAGGGGATTAGAAAAACACGTTATATCGAATAATTCGTTACAATGAGGTTCGTTATATCGAGGTGAAGTTGCACTTCTATTCGTTATAACGAGGTAATAAAAAATTATGTATGTATATTAATCATCATCTGCTTACCATGTTATAGCGCATGATTTCCGACAATAAATCAAAACACATTTGAAGAAAATCGCTGTATTTTGTAGTTTTAAAATTCAAAAATATTATTGTATTTAATTCAAAAATAGTTTACATTTATAAAATAATAAGTCTGAGCCAGTGATTAAATAGCTAGATTGCAACAACAACTGCTGCAACAAGCGTACAAGCTCTTGGCAACAATACATTTTTCTTCGAATATTTCAGCCGTTATGCTTGGTTTCCACTATGTCATTTTTGTTGGCAATTGTATGAAAACGGGTTGTTATAATTTAAAATGTATGTTTGCAATCATGATAGCAAACATAGATGACGCCATATGACAACCCGTTTTCATACAATTGCCAACAATTTGGACAATTTGACAACAAAAATGACATAGTGAAAACATAGTGAAAACGCGGCCTTAGTCTAATGCATGCTGCTGTCGACTACTTTCCTACCTTTTTTTTTAATTTTTAAAAAAACATGGAAGATATTTTCCAAAGCAAAGACAAAAAGTTTCTAGTTAGGCGTTTGTGTAAATTTGTTTTCTATTATTCGATCAAATTCGTATTTGGCCCAATTTAGATGATGAATTTTTTTACCTTTGAAAACATGTTCTAAAAATCTCCTAAATTTATACGGTGATTTGAATTAATGCGAAATTCTTCAGTCACATTTCAGTTTTAGCAAAATGTTCCGTGGAAGTAAGTGTCTTTAATTTCAAAAGTATTAATCGTTTACAAATAATGATAAATTTCCATATTTCAAACTAATTGAAATCGTTTCATGCAACAAAAATGTGTTTTAGTTAAAAATATTAATGAAAATCAACCGAGATGCATCAATTGTGCGTGTCTTGAAAATCCTTAAAGGATATAAAAATGATAAAACCTAATCATTGATTATATTTTCATACGCTGTTATAAAAAAAAAATCGTGGTAGTTTTGCATCAGGTCTGAAGGGAATATATATATATATATTACATACATACGTATGTACTTACATATACATATGTATCTTTTAATAATTTTCATTATTTTCAGTAATTGAAATATTTATATTTTCACTTTTTAAAAGCATTTGTTACTTTGACACAGATAATTAATATAACATAAACAAATAAATGAAAGTAAATGTAAAAAATCATTGAAAAAAGAAATCGTGCAGTTTTTCAACCCTCTTGCTTTTCAATCCCACCCACCGACAATAAATAAATTCATGAATTTTATTCATGTATTTATTTCCTCTTCTAAATTGGGCCTTTGTAAATGTTTTTGGAAGAAATTTTATAGAATTTTTAGCTTGAAAACCCCAAAAATTTCTAAATTATGTATATTTATCGCACAATAGATTCGTTTTCCAAAATAATTCAGAATATATTGCATCAAACAAAACATGATCTAAATTTTTGATTAGAGAAAATAGAAATTTTACTTAAATTAGTCTTTAGTTAGACGTATTTTTATGCAACAACAAAATTGAAACCTTTGTGAGAAATGGATAATTTGAATTAACTAAATTAATTTATTTAATTTTAATATATACAACAGTAGACAATATAAACAAATAGGATCGAAACCAAAAAATTGACATTGATTTAATTTTTGTATACTCGTATGTTAGAGGTCCCCCTCCAATGTCCAAAATGAAAAAAATTTAAAACCAAAAGCCTAACTCGACAATCAATTTGTTAATATTTCTGATTGTATCCCAAGATGACGAATTTAATAAAGTTTATTTTTAGAAATACATATATGAAGCATTTAAAAGCCCATACTCTTGTTTAATATATTTAAAATTTTAAAAATGAAATCTATTATGTTGACATTTCGTTTTCCCTTTTTGTTTTTTCTGCTTGTTGAAGTTCTCTTTTGCAGCAACAGGCAGGCCAACAAAAAACTATGAAAAATATTTTTTAAATTAATATCACTGTTTTCTAACACAATGCAACAAATATAAATCTACAAACGTTTTTGAAGTAAAAAAAAAAAACAGAAAAAAAAGAAAGAAACAATTTAAGAGAGTCAGAAATAAGTATATGGTTCCTTTTTAACCAAATGGCAAAACAAATGAATATTTTGGAACGCGTAGCATCACATCACGTTTCACGAATTCGCGGTAAACATGTACCAAAAAAACTGAATTGAAAAAAATATAAGAAAAACAGCCAACAAATCTTAAAGAAGAGTTTTTATTTTAAGCTGATTTCAAGCAACAAAACTGAACAACAGCAACAAAAATTACATTTAAGCACATTTTGGCCCCAAACATTGACAGAGTTTCGGCAAAAAAAACAAAAAAAAAAAAAAATTAAAAAATACAAAAAAAAAGACATTTAAAATCTCAGCGATTCTAAACAGATCTTCTTTGGTTTAAATAACAAAATAAAAAATCTATTTGGTTATGAACACTTTTAGTTTTTGGGCTTCTTTTGTTTGCTTTCGACTGACACAACAACCACAAAAAGTGTCCTTTCTGACTCTTGTCAGTGTTTTTGTGTCTGTATGTTGTGTGTGCTACTATTGTCTGTTTTACTGTTGTTGTTTGTTTTTGTTGTTAAGATTTTCACGACAATTCTATTCGGTTACTTGGTTAAAGTGTCTTCTTTTTCTAGATTTTATTTTTCGTTTTTTCCCCATTATTTTGTGATATTTTTGTCAGACAATGGTAATTGTGGTTAAATGTGGGATTTACATGACATTAAGAGAAGTAGAAGAAGATGAAGGAAAAAACAAACAAACAACATTTACTAACTTGCTTTCATACTTACATACAAAATGTTTGTTAAAAACTAAGTAAATGTCTTAAAGGCCTTTTTTTTTTTGTTTAAATTTTCATACTAAGATTTGTTAGTCTGTTTTTTGGGTGTGCTTAGGATGTTCTTGTCACTTATGTTGCAAAAAAGTAGAAAAAAGTAAAACAAAAGAGAGAGAAAGCCCTAAAAATGTTTACACCAAAGGAAAGTAAACGAAACTAAGGCTAATAGTTAACAATGACAGCAATAACAGCGTCAATAAGCAACAGCATCCAGGAAAATCTAAAACATTAACTGAAATCAAGTTTGTGTCTTGAGTTTTTAGTTATTGGTTTTGTTACAACACTGCCCGTTTATGCGAGGACTTTCAGAAAATTTATTTTGAAATTACTGAGTTTTAAATAATACATTAAGTACAGTGTGGCATGTATTGATTTGTTATTTGTGTGAATATAAAGGTTGAGTATAATATTATTTCTTTAATAAAGCAATTTTTCTTTTGAAATATTTTAATATTAAAAATGCAAAATTTTACGTAGCATTTTAATAATTATATTTACAATAACTAAAAAAGATTTTGTTTAGAAAAAATATTTTATTAGTTAGTACTCCAAATAAATAAAAATGTTGTATTTTCTAAAAGTTTACTTTTATGAAATATGTTTTATAAAAGGATACAAATTGTAATTGTATTCTGCATGTAGTATATCTCAGACGATTCGAATCTACCAAAAAATTTAAGTAAAAAAGTACCGGATTTTTCCATAATACTCACGTTCAAGTCGATTTGCAAACAGCACTCATGATATATGTATAAATATTATCTTCTTTTTCTACCACTTCAGCTTTTTATCGATTGACCTATTATTATTTCATCTTATGTCTTCTGAAAATATTTCAGTTGAAATGTTGGCTTGAACCGGAAAAATAGATATAGGAAAAATTCAATTGTTTTATAGCTGAGATAGAAACGTTTCATAAACTCTGATCAAATATATTTAAAATTGGCAAATATTAGAAAAATGGTATGAAATTCCTTAATCTAAGATCGATGATTTCAGTACAAAGGTTTTTTAATTCATAATAAATTTCTGTGGTTGTAATGAAAACAAAATTCATTAAATTTTCTTCGCAAAAATTACACTCTATAAAAGGAGCTAATTTTTTCTTATGCACGTAATTACAAAATCTTATCCTATTAAAGTCTTATGAAAAAAAAACTGCAAATTGCAGTTGTGGTTAGAAAAGCCCAATTGCAAGTTGTTACCTCTTCAACAATGACTTTGAGTATTTAAATAAAATAATGCTTACAGAAAGTTTTGCTGCCTCTTTTTAGACGTTGCCACTCTTCAATACATTTTTTTCAGAATTTTAAAGCTTCAATAGATTGGCATGGAATCCTGATTCGCCAGTAGTGGGCTATTGTCAGAGGAATGTCAAAATGGAACATTGCTGTAGTTCTTGACAATAAAAAGCGTTTACGATTTGGAATAAGTATGCAGTAAAGGTTATGTGCACCAAGGTAACCGGGTACCTTTGGCGTTTTCAGTCAAAGTTTTTTCATTGAAATTGATAACTTGTATACCTGAAACTTTTTGAGAACTACTAACTTTCAAATAATTTAGTTTTTTTGCAGCCGTACGCCTTGACTTTTTTTTTGTAATTTGCCTGAGAGACAAATTTACTTTTAACACCCTTTAATGCGCATCAAGGTACCCGGGTACCTGTACGTGTTTTATGTGAGACAGCGTCCATTGCAAGTATATTATTTGAAGTTGTTAGTAACTTGCGTTGCCTTAAGGCGTTAAGAAAAATTATATAAAATATCTCTTAACTACGCTCCAACAATGTATTTAGTACGAAAATGCTTTCTCATATATGTAGGTACCCAGGTACCTTGCAGCGCATTAGAAGGTGTTTTTTTTTGCCACACACATAAGGGTTAATCGAAATGCAACAAACAAAAACATGATGAAATAAGATGAAATTAATTTTTTCTTTTAGCTTTTCCTAAATATTAATAAGTGAGTATCAATTTCTGCGTTTGAATATTTTTATTACACAAACATTAAAATATTATGCAACCGCATTTTATGTGAGCAATGATGAGATATATTTAAAACAAAATATCTCTTCTGTAAAATTTACAAAATGTTTGCTCACTTAGCTATCGCAGTCATTTTGACAGTACATATATATTAAATTTCAGCCTTGTTTTTTGTTTAGTTGTTTAGTTGTGATTAAATTTTATAGCTTTTTATACACATGAAAATAACATAAACTTGAGAGTAATTGGTGTTAGTGATTAATTTTTGTTTATGAGATGTAAAAGATGTAAAAAAAATAAATAGCTAAATCTTTAATAGTTAATGAAACAAACTAAAAATAGTTACTGAAAAAAAACTCTCTTGAACAATTTGGTTGTTGTAAATAGCTTTTTTTGAATATAAGCTGTCGATATTATTTTGGTAATAACGAACATGAATAACTAAACAAATAAGCGTTTAATTGTACCATTTTTATTTCTTTTCACTCACTTTTATCGATCAGATAAAGCACATTTCATTAAACTTTCCATTATAAACCTCGTATAAATTCTAATTTCATTATTTTCCGCCCATTAATACAAATATCATTAACCAGAGTCTTTTAAATAAATGGTGAAATCTTTTTTCCCTTAGATTTGTTTTACATTATATTATTTTTTTCGTTTTCTGCTTTAGCCCAATGGGTCGTTAGGTACAAGTGTACAAAGTTTAAACTTCCTTGAAGATGATAAATTACTGTGGTATCTAGTCTAGCCCGCATAAAAGTGTAAAAATTTTCACTTCTTTTCTTTGCGAGAGAACACAAGACAATGACGAGTAAATATATCTGAGAGAAGTACACAAAAAAACTACATTCTTTGAAACAGGCTTTGGAAAGTGTTAACAGCAATTAATATTTGTTTTGGTAAGAGCATCTTACATAAATAAAAGCTTATGACAGTCTACGTGTCTGTCAGTGTGTCTATTTGCCTGCCTGTCTCTCTTTCTATACTTACGTGTATTTGTTAATGTTGTATTTGGCCTGAGGTTATTGACAGACCATCTTTCTTTTGTTTATGATCCTCATTTTTTATATTTGTTACAAAAACAGATACAAATTTGAAATGCAAAGTAGTACGTGTTGATGCTTTTGATGTTCTAAATTAAATTTTAGGTCTTAAAGATGAATTACAATTAGGTTTAAAAGTCTGTTTATTTTTAAAGATATGATAAAAAAATCATTGTTTTGCAATTGAAACTACATTTAATGTAATTTATTTATTTGTTGTTTGTATGCTAATAAGTTGCTTTTGTAGTTGAAAAACAAAAAAAAAAACAAAAAACAAATAAAAACTTGATTGAGTGTATGTGGGAAGCAGTATTAAACAAGCAAACTAATAATGACAAACAAAATCATTTATTTAGGGGAAAATCGGGTAGTTGTCTTAAGTCTTTCGTTTTAGTTAGTTTGTTATCATTTGACATCAAGTTTGTGTCTAAAGTCTTAAGTTTTAATAGTATAATATTATTCATTCTAAATTGTAACAAATATTTGTGTAAATTAAACTTGGCATCATCTTTAAAAGGTTATAATTAATTCTTTATGTCAAACGAAACTGCATGTTTGCTTAAAATCATCTCTTGTTTACGATCATATTGTTCTATATTTTTGAATTTTTTTATACAGTTTTTTCGTATAATTAATTACTTAAATGTGTTAAACATGTTCAGATCACATACAGTTTGACTATAAAAGCATTGTCAAAAGTAAACGAAAAGTAAAAAAGAGTGATGTTAAAAAGTAACATGTTCTATATACAATTATGCACAATACAATATTTTGTATACATTTATTTTTTTTTGGTAATTGTTTGCATTATTTACTCCACATTCATTCACACATGCAAAGATAAGAGCTACAGTAGTACGCAGCAGATACAACGAACACTCACACTCACTACCAAAACAGCCCCAGTTTTTGTCAAAAATACAAAAAAAAAAAAAAAAACGTATAAAGTTTGTTTATTTTTTTCTTTAAAAAAAAGTGTATTTACGTGAGTAATGATTTAATTTGATAAGTAGGTCAAACGGCTGTTACTGTTTTGAAAACCGAAATATAATTGATTCATGCTGTTTTTTTCTTTTTCAGTCTTGTTAAGTTTTGTTATTGTTGGTTTTGTTTGTTTCCTTCAATATGAGTCAGTTAGAATCATGTGTGATTAACTGTTAAATGCATGTTTAATAAATTAAAGACCATGATTTTACATGTCATATTTAGGTCTTTTGTAAAATGTATGGCTGTGTATTTATTTCCATTTTCATTTCCATTTACTAAATAACAATTCTTCTTATACTCATTGCTCCATATGCGTAAAAGTGTGTTAACAACAAATTTTGATTATAACCTACACCACAATAGTGGGAAGGGTATATTGGATTTGCGCTGATGTTTGTAATGCCCAGAAATATTGGTCCAACACCCACAGAATCACTTTCTGAGTTGATTTAACGATGTCCATGTAAAGCTTGTGCGCAGAGTACAGGTCGCAATTTTAAAGATATTTCGATAAAATTTGGTAGGTGATATTTTTTCGGCCCAAGGATGGATGGGATTGAAACTGGTGTAAATCGGTCCATTATTTCACCTGGCCCCAAACAAATGTCCTCCCGAAATAAGAGGTTTACCTGTCATAAATCTTTGAATTATGCAAGTATGCAAACAAATTTCACCACAAATGAGAAATAAATGAAGCTAAACACATCTACAAATTTCGTGGAGATCGGTCTATAATTAGTCGTAGCTCCCATATAAGCCCCACTTCCGAAAATCACTTAAAAGAGCATAAATCTCTTAAAAATGTTGTTATCCGAATAAAATTTAACAAAATTGAGTTTCTTATGTATAAATAGGATGACACCTAATTTTATAATAGTCAGTTCATAAATAGTCAAAACTCCCATATAAGACCCTCTCCGTAATTCACTTTAACCTCCATAAATCTTTTAAACGTATTTATATCGAGAGAAAGTTTAACACACATAATATATATATTCACGGAAGTCATGGCGCCAAATTTTTGGATAATCGGTCCATAATAAGTAATATCTTCCATATAGCGCCCATATCTGAAAAACTGTTTTATTGATATACTGGGTATAGTGTATTATACCCAGAAAGTATAGTCGGGCTTGACCGTCGGGCTTGACTACTTTCTTACTTGTTTTTATTTATAAACAAAGAAGTTTTAATTCCTTGTTTTGTAATCATTGCTATTAACTGCAGTGGCATTTCCGCAAAGAAATAAAGAAATGCAAACCAGAAAACCAATAATTCTGAAATCAAGCCACAGATTTTCAATTTACTTACAGATTTCTTATTAGCATGATATTTAGATTTTTTACACTTTCGAAATCTTATGATGCATTGCATCTATGTCAACTAATTCATATAAATAACTGTCTTTTATATCTATTTCTCCACATTTATCCTTAATAGAGATATGCAGGATAGTGTACGTACCACGGAAATGTATACTGATGACTTCAAAAAGGTCCAGTTAATTGTATTTGGTATTTTCAAATAGTAATTGGAATAGGAATTGTCTTCACGAGATCTTGTATAACCTAGGAATTGAAATATTTAGACATTTTATAGTATCTTAAATGTGGGTTCCTGGTCAGATTAGGGATGTTAATGACTGGTGAGCCTTTGTTTACCTTTCCTGGTATTGCTCTTGTAAAATTTAAGTCACTACAATTAGGTCGTGCAAGGAAACTGCCTGAAGTCAACTTGCCCAAATGTGGTACTGGAAGGTGAATATACATATTCGATTCTATGAGACAGTAATACGTAATACGTTTCAATGAGTACTGCATATTAAACTTGTCATAGTGTGAAAAAAGACAATGCCTCACCAATTTTTTCATACATTTCATTCCTTACCTGAAAGAGCTATCGTGGATTAATATCAGATTTCGCAAACTGTAGAGCAAACTTACCCTTTATAATTTTTTTATAGACCATTATTAAACTTTAAATCTAATAAGCCTTTTTCGTAAAATTTTGTGGAACTTTTTTTGGACAGTGATATCAAGATTTTCCATCTCTGCTAGGGAATATAATATTTATTGTTTTTGCTATATTCGGCACATATATAAATACTCATCGTAATAGTGGCATATTAGAGTATTCTATGAACATTACTATAACTACAATTGATGTTTGCTATTTGTTGTAAAGTTCCAAACAGTAACACTTCATTAATTATACCCTACACCACCATAGTGGGGATGGTATATTGGATTTGTGCTGATGTTTGTAACGCCCAGAAATATTGGTCCAACACCCACCTTAAAGTATACCGATCGACGCAGAATCGCTTTCTAAGTTGATTTAACGATGTCCGTCCGTCCGTCCGTCCGTCTGGCTGGCTGGCAATCTTGAAGATATTTCGATAAAATTTGGTACGTGATATTTTTTGGGCCCAAGGATGGATGGAATTGAAACTGGTGTAAATTGGTCCATTATTTCACCTGTCCCCAATACAAATGTCCTCCCGAAAAGTGGATTTACCGATCATAAATGTTTGAATTATGCAAGTATCCAAACAAATTTAATAACAAATCAGTGGTAAATGAAGCCAAATTACATCTACAAATTTTGTGCAAAACCGTTCCATAATTAGTCGTAGCTCACATAATAAATAATATTGAACCCAAATATATTTCATATATATACAACTATAACGGTGTAATATTATTGTGATCGGTCCATAAATAGTCGTAGCTCCCATATAAGGCCCACTTGTGAAAATCACTTTAAAGAGCATAATTCTCTCAAAAATTTTGGTATACAAATGATATTGAACCCAAATATATTTCATATATATACAACTATAGCGGTGTAATATTATTGTGATCGGTCCATAAATAGTCGTAGCTCCCATATAAGGCCCACTTGTGAAAATCTCTTTAACGGTCATAAATTTCTTAAAAATGTTGGTATCCAAATAAAATTTGACACAAATAAGTTTCTTATATACAGAATTAATGACACCTAAGTTTATAATGGACGGTCCATAATTAGACGAAACTCCCTCGCCGTAATTCAATTTAAGCTGTATAAATCTTTTAAAAGTATTTATATCGACATTAAGTTTAACACTTATAAATTTATATTCACAGACATCAGACACTAATTTTTTAGATTTTATTTTATTATTTTTTTTAATTTTTACTTTTTTTTAAAACACAAACTGCGAAGCTTTTTGGCTTGTCTGCAGAAAACTCCCAGAGTTTTTGGCGGGAATCGAACCCTCAACCCTCTGACTGATAGTCCGGCACACTATCGCCTAGTCGATCGGGGCATGATCGCTCCACAATAGTCTCAAAAACTGTTTTATACATATACTGGGTATAGGGTATTATATGGTCGGGCTTAACCGACTATACTTTCTTACTTGTATAAGAGAGAAGTTGTACATTAATATTTTGTTAGTGTTTCATAACTATAATTACTTTTTATGATAAACAAAGAAAAATACTTGAAAAACAAAAGAATCACTGTTATTTATTTTTATTATGGAAGTTTTCATTTGCTAAAAAAAATGCAGTAAAGTAAAATTTAATTTCATATAAAAAGTTAGGGCACGTTTTCAAGCAATTGCCAAAAAAAATAAACCTGTCACATGTTGCAATAAGAAATTTTGCAAATTAGAAATTAGTGCCATTTTCAGAAAATAGTAATGAAAAACAATATATTTTTCAACATGACAACGCACCTATACATGTAGAAAGTTGTCAAAAAAAGGAATGGTTTTCTTAATATTAATATTAATGATCAGAATCCCGTTGAGAATATTATGGGAATATTAAGTCATCAAATTTATGCCGAATACCGACAATATGAAAGCAAATATCACCTTTAAGAAGCTATTACAAATTATATCTGAATTTTTGAGTTGATTGAAAAAAAGGAAGACTAACACATCATTAAAGTTATTTTAACTCCAGTGTATTTATAGTTATGAAACACTAATTAATTTCTTTATACATTTTAAGAGGTAAAATAAAAAATAATGATTTATTTCTGTTAAATAATATTTCTTGTTTTGTTTGTTTCACATACGTGTTTTAGATTTTCTTTATTCTCATTTCTATTTATGTATTTTTAGTTATGCAACGCAGTGTATAAATTCATATTTAATTCAGAATATCAGTTGGATCCTTCGACTCTATTGATTTGATACTAAAAGTCAGAATTCACATGTAAAGACAAACCGACAGTATGATTTCACTTAACTAGAAACATTAGAAATCCATTAAAGTCCAAAGTGTTACTAGAAAAAGAATGTAAATTGTTTAATATTTAAACTCAAATATGGTCATGGAATAAATTTACTACCAACCACACAACGCCGTAAAGGGTATGACAAAAAAAAATATTATTTTGAAATTGTAAAAAATGGTCACTGGTAAGCACCGAGTGAATAGTTCATAATTAAATACTCGTATATATATTTTTCTCCTTGCACTTTATACATACATAAATACATTTTTAATGTTTCATTATCAACATATTTAAACGCGTAATCGTGTAGATACAAATGTTTTATAGATAGTTACAACAAGTGAAAGAAAGTGTGCGTGTGTTCTAAGGAATATAAAAGCGGCATAAGTTAAATAAAGCCTAAAAGTCACATAAACGCAACAAGTGCCTTATTGCCACATGGTTTCCTTAGAACTTTAGTTTCTTCAGACGACTATAAATGCAACGCCAAACAGCTCATAATGCCACATTGATACGTGTATGAAAAAAAAACGTTACATTAAATACCTTTGGGGTACAAATGCAGAGGAAAAATAACAGAAAAAAAAACTACAGCAATAACAATAGCAACAACCACAACCACAACAATAACTAAAACTTATTAATAATCAAAACGTGTGTAGAATTATAAAACATATCTGATAAAGAAGTTTGTGTTTTTCTTCTTTCCCAAATACAATTTAAAGGTATAAAATATTTTTGTTGTATTTTGAATGCATCAGCAATATTAAGAACCACAAACGTACAGACGTACTAACTATTGTATTTAGTACAATAAACCCACTATATCTACTACTGGTATACAGCGAGAACTGTGAAATAACAAAAACACTAAAATCGACATTTAATCAGTCTACATAATCTGAATTTTAATACAAACGGGTGTTTTTAGCTTTTAACGCATTATGAACGACCGATCGTCTTGGATTTATGTGGTGAATTTTGAAAGGTTTCCAACTTAAATCATTCATACTGAACGAACAATCGCTCATACACTTGCAGAAATATGAATATGAATTTCTGTGTGTTGTTTGTACGAGTATGTGAACAACACATTGGCCATAAAATCCATTAGATTGTAATCTTTATTGATCACTGTCAGTTTATGCAAACGTAAGCTGACAATAAAAATGTTTATGCCAATTGTAAACGAAATAAAAAAGATGTGTATGCAATACAACCGGATCTTGTGACACCCTAATCATTATCTGTGGATCATTATTACTAATAATCGTAAATGGTGAAACATTTTCTACATTTTCGATTTGGATTTTATTTTTTTGTTTTTACAAAAAATGAAGTAGTGGACCAGAGAGCATCTTTTTATGCTGCTAGAAAATATATGTCTTATATCTTATCCTAGATTTAGAATGAAAGAAATAAAGTTAGCTTGCGTCTCAATGACTGTGACGCATCAGGAGGTTGAAAAGCAAAATCCGATTATAAATATTCGTGTTCACAATCATACAGTTCCCGAGGCCTCTTAAAATATTAAATAAAAAGAAATGTTTATCTTTTAAAGATTCAAAAAATGTTGGTTATGAATTTTTGTGCACAAAAATTTGATCTTTAGAATCAAAAGAAAATTCAGCAAAACCAAGATGCACATTTCAAAATGTTTTTATTAGGGGTGGATATACAATCAAATGTTTTTTTTTCCTGAATATTTAAATACCATGTAAATCAATTACATATCTATCGAAATTATAAAGTTTTCTATTTAATTGCATAACCTTTTTATATTTTACTTTAAATGTGCTTATTTTAAAATTATATTGAAATAAAGCCAAGGACAATACTTAGAACCGGTTCCAAATTCAGTAGTTGTAGAATGACTTTGACAAGAACCACATCTGATTCTTTGTTAACATACATATAACTCTAGAGTCCGTTCTGTGGAACTATACTGCTATAGAAGCATTTTTTGTTGTTAAATATTTGAATCTTTTCATGTGTGTTATCATGAGACGTTAATAGCTTTTTGTGACCTCTGATTTGTAGGTAGGGAACAATATAACACCTTTTTTGGACTCTTATGACCAATGACTTAATTTAAGCTGAATATGTCCTCATTATTTATAATGGATTCTTTATTATTTGCACGTCTTATGACGGTTTTATAGCAATATGCAAACCCGTTAGTCGATGGACAGCAAGACGATCCCTTCGCGATATTGGTTATACATCTGCAGTAAAACAATTAAAACCTGCATTGTCGATTAAAAACGTTTTCACAGAGAGAGAGAGAGAGAGAGCACATAAATTGAACTGAAAACGTGTAATCTGATCAGATGAATCCATATTTAATCGTTTTCAGTCCGACGGTAAACAATATTATTGATGCCGATTAGCTCAGAGAATTCAATGACACCATGTTAAGGAAACAATAAGTCACAAAGAGAGATAAACGTCATTATATGAGGTTGCTCTATATATGGTGTCACTTCGGACCACTGCAACGAGTCGAAGTAATAATGAGACTATCTGTGTATTTTCCTAGCTCATCTATCCAATTTTGTAGATAAGCTGCATGGTTAGCTAAAGCACACTTCCAAAATCATAAAAGAACGTCTTAGCGATCAGAACTTTCTTTTGATGCAGTGGTCAGCAAAAATTCCCAACCTCTGGTCTATTGAGAAATTATGGTAATTCATGAAGAGACAATGGGAACAATACCGATCTACTCCAACCAATTTGCACGAGCTTTGGCTTAATAATAACCCCTAATAAAATACTTGAATTAAAACATATAAATTTAGGAATTAAATGTTTACAAAATAAAATAAATGCTTTTTAATTTTCTTTTAAACCGTTTGTCTAAAATAGAGAGAAACAAGTTAGAATGCTATATTCGGCTGTGCCGAATCTTTAATACCATTTACCTAATCGTAATAAGAAATACAGAAACTACACTGTTTATAGTGTTTTCTGTGTTTTCTATTCAGTCTAAGTGCAAATTTTATTAGTATTTTATATGTGACCCGGCCTATGAAAAGGTGGCTTATGACTCAAAAAAGAAATTGCGAGACACAGCTGTTAAAGATAAACAATGCAAAGGTTTCAACAAGGATAGCGACGAAGAAAACTACTTAATACTGCTAAATAAACAGCTTTTTTTTTGGTAAAATCGTTTTTGCAGCGTTCAATCCTGTTTTTAAATTTTTCAATTCCATTTATTATCTTGATTCTGGATTTCCAATAAAATTCTGTTTTTCTTTCATTTGTGCTCTACTTTCTCTACATTTTTAATATACTTCTAAGCAAGTTAGGACTTTCTAGTTTTCACCACGTGAAAGAGCGTCTTAAAAACTATCGAAACAAAAAAAAAAGGGGAAACATTTTTTTGAGTCATAAGCCACCTTTTCATAGGCAGGGTCACATATATTGTTTGAAAGACAATTTAACGACCAACATAATTTATGTTAAATATTTTAAAATTTTATCTAATTTTCAGCATTTATAATTGATGTAATTACCGATTCTTACCATAATTTTCAGAGTTTCTCTGATTTTCATAATAATCTTGAGTGTAATTTAATAATTTATAAAATTAAAGGACATTTTTCCATATTCAGCACAAGTTAAGAAACAGAGTATAAAAAAGGATACGATATATGGTGAGGCTGCTCTGTTTGAATTTGATCTCAATAATATTATTTACAAAAGATTTATTGGTGGCATAGTAGAAGTGGACTAGTTATGAACTGATAGCTTCTAAATCCAGTATCCACTAATATGGTTTTTACGTATTTTAGGCTTATTTTGGTTGAATTTCATCTTAATAACGTTATTGTCAAGAGTTGTATGGTTATTTAATATGCTCGGAAGTGGACTTAATTCGGGAGCTATTGCCGTATAACCAATATTAGAATGATTTATGGATTAAAATTACTGATTTATATAAAATTTGATTCGATATCGATAATTATTAGATATTTTTGTGGGTTTATTTGTTTTTCGGAAGTAGTTATTATATGGCAGCTATGATTATGGGCCGATCTTCTTAAATTTTGGAACAGTGATTTTTATGCATATGAGGATATTTCCCGTTGAATTTCAACATAAGAACGTAATAATAACAACATAATAATAAATTATTATTAGCGTGGATTTCGAAAGTGGACCTTATATGGGGGATACAGACAAATATAGACCGATAATTACAAAATCCAGCATCTTGATTTTGGCATGTATGTAAATGATCCGTGTAAAATTTAGATCGGTATCGTTATTTATAAGACATTTATAAGTATTAAAGTGATTTTCGGAAGTGGGGTTATATGAAGGATACGGTTAAAAATGGACCGAAATTCAAAAAATTTTGTGGGATTATTTTTGCATGTATGTAAATGATCTGTGAATAATCGGTATCGATATTTATACGATATATGTTTAAATAAATGGCTTTTTCGGATGCGGTCCTTGTATGGAAGCTCTGACCAATTATGACCACAATAAAATTTAATACAAAAATTTATTTACCTAAAAATAATCCTTGCCAATTTTATACGTATTTAAGTGAATTTTGGAAGTGGACTTTATATGGGGTCTATGGCCAGACATTGACCGAACTAAAAACAATTTCGTTTGCGATTTCTTTTTGCATGAAACTTATTTCTGCTGAATTTTGTCTTGATATTCCAATTTTATAGGCATGTAAGTATAATTGAGCAATATTTCGGGAAGATTTTTGTATGGGAGCTATGAGAAATCATGCACCTATTCTTACTATTTTCCTCAAGCTTTTTTCTTTTATCATAAAAACAACGTATACAAAATTTCATGGTATTATATGCAATATATTTAAAAAATAGCAAGAAAAATATTTAAAAATATAAATTTTTTATGAAGGTTGTCTTACATTTTGATCCATAACTCTTGTTCTAATATACCAATTTTGCTGATTTTCAATACCAAACTGCTCAGAAGAACTGTAATCGGTTTTTTGTAAACTTTGTGGATTTCGGTTGTGTCCTTTGGACGTGAGAGTGTTTTACGAGCTAACTAAAATTTTGAAATCAACTCCACAAAGTGGCGACACAACTTAAACAATGTTAATAGGACGCCAGATATATCAAAACGTTAAATGTTATATTGTTAAGAAAAATTAGCCAAAAATATCGCCAACTCATTTAAAAACCGCAAAAAATCGCCATGTCGCCAAACGGAAATTTATGTCGCCATAAGCCCTAAAAAATTGCCACGTTTGGCGAAAAATCGCCATAAATAAGAATTGCTTCGTGTAAATTGGGACTAAGCAATTCATTACGAAAAAGTCAATAAGAATTATCAATAAGCATTTCTCTGGAAAACTTTTTAATTATAATATTTAAACTTAAGATTTTTGAAGCTATGACTGCCTTATATTTTTTATTCAACAAAAACACACGGGGACTTTATACCCTACACCCACCTTACCGATCGGCTTAGAATCACTTTCTGAGTCGATTTTGCGCAGAGTATAGGTCGCAATTTTGAAGATATTTCGATATAATTTGGTACGTGATATTTTTTTGGCCCAAGCATGGATGTGATTGAAACTGGTGGAAATCAGTCCATTATTTCACCTGTCCTCCCGAAATTGGGGTTTACCTGTCATAAATCTTTGAATTATCAAAGTATGCAAACAAGTTTCACCACAAATGAGTAATAAATGAAGCTAAATCACATCTACAAATTTCGTGAAGATCGGTCCATAATTAGTAGTAGGCCCACTTCCAAAAATCACTTAAAAGAGCATAACTCTCTTAAAAATATTGGTATCCAAATAATATTGAACACAAATATGTTTCGTATATATACATATAATATGGTACAATTATTTGATGATCGGTCCATAATTAGTGATAGCTCCCATATAAGGCCCACCCCCGAAAATTACTTTAAAGATCATAAATTTCTGAAAAACTTTGGTATCTAAATAAAATTCAACACATATATTTTCATACATACAGAAATGATGACAACTAATTTTATAATGGTCGGTCTATAATTATTCGAAACTCCCATTCCACCAGCAAAATCTTACAGAAAAGAAATTATGAGTCAACATTATGCAATATTGTATTATGAAAACAAATGTTAAATACAAATCTAATTGTTAAATGTAGGGTAACTTTAAAAAATATCTATCTATATATAACTGTTACACTTAGTTATACAGATATTCGCATGTTAAAATATGTACGAGTATACATGACAATAAAACTTTAAAAAACTTCCTTTTGTCATTAAACACATAAACGTGAGTTTATTTATTTATTTATTTACTTAATTTGTCGATGGAAATTAATTCCTTACAGACAGTTTACAAAATATTGAACATATATTCATACATGTAACAAATAATTATGAGTTTAAGAAAACAATTATTAATTTTTTTATGACATTGGCAATTAACGAAAAATCAATAAATCTGTACAACTGGTAAAATTGATTACACATTCTTCTTAGGGGATCAGCGGCAGCATAATTGGCTCTATAAAATTTCACAAATAGAGGTGCAAAATTACGGGATAAACTTTGAGGAATGTTAAAAGAGATTTCATTGATTAGAAAACCAGAGCATATACCAGCATTAATAACATTCAGGATAAATGATATATTCAGCATAGTTCTACGACTGTTTAATGTAGCAAGCTTAATAAGAGCAAGTCTAGCGGTATATGGTGGTAAATTAAATGGGTTGAAATAGGAGTTTACGTAAGCAAAATATCAGGAATTGTTTTAGCACATATTCAATTGTATTGCTGTGAGTAATGCAAATCGGGTCCCATATTATTGAACCGTATTCCAGTATCGGTCGAACAAGTGAAGTATATAAAGTTTTTGCAATATATGGATCATTAAATTCTTTTGCCCATCGTTTAATAAAGCCTAGTGTACACGTAGAAATATGTGGAACGAAGCTCAGTTTAGGATCGATTAAAATGCCTAAGTCTAGAAAATTTTGAACCATTTCCACTTGGTAGTTTCTCAGAAAAAAATTTGTTGAAATTGGATTGTGCCCTGAAAGCGCATTACTTTACATTTCTTTAAGTTAAGTTCCATCAAGTTAAGCTTGCACCATTTATAAAAAGAATCCAATTCGGTTTGGAGACGTAAGTGATCAAAAGGTTGATTAAAGGACAAGAAAATTTTTACATCGTCTGCATGCATACATTAAAATATTAGAGAATTTAATTACTTTAGGCAAGTCGTTAATAAAAAGAGAAAATAACAGGGACCCAAGTTGACTCCCTCCAGAACAAATGTTAACTTTATATGAAGACATGTTATTAAAATGAACGGTTTGTGTTCTATCCGACAGATGAGATTGTATTCACTGTACGCTAAGACGTGTAAATGCCAATTTTTGCAGTTTCTGTACGAGAAGTAAATGACTTATTTTATCAAATGCTTAACTGAAATCCATATATATAACATCAGTTTGCATCCTTTGAATAAAGCCGCGATTAATGGCTGTAGAAGATTAATAGAAGCAGAGCAAGATTTTTGAAAGCCATGTTGAAATGTAGATACTAAATTTGATACTTGATAGTTTAAATGATCGGTTATTAATTTTTCAAAAAGTTTCGGTTTGCGATACCTCGATAATTTTCGACATCAGTTTTGCTGCCCGATTTAAATAATGGAACAATATATATGATCCCTTCCAGATGGCAATAACAATAGAAATATTGATTAATATATTACTGGGGATATTGTTAGGACCGGAAATATATGAGAACTTAAGATTTTTAATGCCATTTAGAACTATAGAAACATCAGGATACGGAAAGGATATAAATTGATTTTCATCTAATATACATATGGGTACTTGACTGTATCATCGTAATTTTTATTTGAGTAGGTGGTTGCAAAAAAAGTCCGCAAACATGTTACATATAACTTTAACATTGTCAGTCATTTTGTTGATACGACATTACAGCAGTTAAAAATACAAAATGAAAAAAAAAATAATAAAATTTGCAGTCATTCATCATTTAATTTGAAATGAAAAAAAAAACGAGATTTTGATTTTTTTTTAAATTCCATATTTATTTTCACAGTATGTTGCCTCTAGTATTTTATCTCATTTTATTTTATTACTTTTTTCTTTCATTTCAATATTCGTCATGTTCAATGTTGATTTATGGTTGAATAAACGGCTGGCAAGAATATTGTCTATGATTTCAATATAATGCTGCGAAAAGAAAAACGGCTAACAAAAAGTTTAAAGTTTACAGAAAAAAAGAAGAACAGAAAGAAGAGAATTTGCTCCAAGGCTTTCACAGGGGAAATATGTTGCCATGATGAGAACTATGACATTGAAATGCGTAAATTGTCCAATGTTTATAATAATAAAATTAGTTTGGTTTTTATGACCAACAAAATTAATTTTTCCGTGTCTACAATTATTTGCAACATATTAAAGGTTAAACATATAGAAATAAAAATAAAAGTTTAATTATTTTTGAGCTGGTTATTTTAAATTTGCTTAAAGAAGTATTTTTATGTGTTTTTTTTAATTTAATTTAAGAAGTAGTTGGCAGTTTAAACCTTGACAATTGAAAGAAGAAATAAAAATATTAATTTTATAATTGTTAAAAAATTCTTTACATATATGAACATATCTCACCCTGAATACAAAAGGGTCACAACTCGAAATACTAAAATTTTCAGGAGAGACAAAAAAACTGTTCATCGTGCACAAGCAACACACTTAACATAAAAATAGACATAAGTATATTTTTCCAATTAAAGAAGTTACACAGAAAAAAATAAAAATTAGTTTCAATTAAAATATTTGTGGAATCAATTAAACATTTAATTGAAATCGGACCTGTAAACAAAATGATAGTATCAATTAAAAAAAATGTGAGATTTAATTGAAAATATCAGAAAAAGTAATTGAATCAATTAAAATTTTAATTGAAAATTAATTTAAAATCAATTAAAGGTTTAATTGAAAAAAAACATGATTTTTTTTCTGTGTAGTGATGTGAAAGAAATTGTTGCAGTAGTTAGATATGTGTACTCTGAATTAATTTATGGAAAAAAGTCAGTTTTGGAAAATTTTAAGTTGTGACCCTTTTGTATTTAGGGTGCGATATGTATGTTGTGTCATGAGTTTGAAAATTCCTCTTAATTTAAATAAATAATGCACAAGGCCCATTTTATAAAACGAAACGTTTTCAAAAAAAAAAAAAATTATGAAAACTACTCGGAAAAATTCCACACAGGTTTTCAAAGCTTTATAGTTTCGTTTTTTAAAAGCTTTTGGACTTGATTAAAACAACATACAATTAAAAGCATAAAATTAATGCATGAATTTTGATAATAAAATATAATAATCTGCAAGCGTTGTTCGTTAGTAAGTCGATTCATGGTTAAATTATACAAAACTGAACATGTTTAATAGTAACATGTTAAAGAAAAACAGCTGAGCTGCCAAAAACAATCTTGCAAAAAAGAAGGTTTCTAAAAAAATCACCCTTTATAAAATAAGAGCAAAATGAGTGCGTACTTATTTGCTGCATTACTTTGCAAAAACGGATTACATTATGGATGAAATTATACTAGAACTAGTATTTACAATTTGACTTACAAAATTACATTACGTTCTCTACTGATAATGCAATAATTGCAGGACCTTCATCAATAATTCTAAACGAAGCTTATAGATATCTGTAACTAGCTCTTTCAGCAAATTAAATCTATAACCTCTTTATTATGTAACAAAAGGTGAGGGAGCTACGTATGCAAGAGGAAAATATTGCCTTAAGGCAATTCATACAAATCTAGTGAAAATACCAAAATAAATGCAACTCAAAGTATGAATTTTCATCGGAATCTCTATATATTTTACTCAATACCCAGTTCTTATCTAGATAATCGAGCTGTTAACATAACAACTTAGAGGATCTATGAATGGAGTAAGAACTATTGAGATATTACATGAATTTAAACCATATTATCAGTAGCTGCTAACTCACTGTGCTATTTCAATCGCTTCAATATTAAGGTGTTATTCTGTACTCGAAGCTATTTCTAAATTGAACCTGAATGGATATGATATAAGAGTATTAATAAACTAATTTGTGTGCCTTCTGTAATGAACAAGGGTTGACCTTTTTAATACACTAGATAAAGTTAGTCTATTCAGCGCGAGATATTGGAGATCTAGTTCATCGATTTTAATTGATTGCTTGCGTGCTATCTCGAAAACCAAACATGCTTCAGGGAACTAGGTCGATGTTCGGGAAAAAAGGCCACTTCTAATAAGCGCTTTCGTAGAACTAGTTTTAAAATTTCATTTATGAAATAACTAATTTCAGAGCCATTCCATTAGAACCTAATCCAAAGGTGACAAACTCAAACTCAAATCATTGATCGTAAGGCCGACTTTTCATATGTCAAAAATGCGCAATACTATGTTGCTCTGTGTTAAGTGAAAAAATTCGACAAATGAAGAATATTTTAACTTACCAAACAATTTAACTAATGGAAAACAATTATAAATCAAAGAGTTTACGAAAAAATATTAGAAACAAATTGTACAACAACATGTTCTATAAACAATTTAAGACTGAATAGATAATCAACAGTATGAAAAAAAAATACTAAAAAAAATACGTGAAATCATTTGCATAAAAACATCTTCGAATAAATACAGACATACATACTTAAATCTTGTTTAGTTTTGCATTAAAATATCAATGTGATATTTTCCATTCAATAGAGAACTGTTGCGTTTTAATGAAGTTTCACGTAATTCGCTTGCGATTTAAATATAAAGTGAACTTTTTCAAAGGAGAAAAATTGGCCTTGAACTTGACACGATGGAAACACCCAACAAGGTCATGGACCATTAAACAACAATAACAACAACAACGGCAGCAAAAAAAAAAAAACAATACAAAACATAATAATAAAAAAAAAAAAACAACTGAAACACATACAAAAATTCAAACACCAAAGCCAGACACTGAAAAACCAGCAGGAATAAAAGATAAAAATGGAAGCAAAAAAGAAAAAAAAACTTTGTATAAAAATTGTTTAAGAAAACAAAAAAAAAAAAAAAAACAAACAGAAAAAAAAGCAGTTGAACAATGATGTAACAACTTTGATTTAAATTACTTTTTGTTGTACTTGGTATCCCCAAGCCCAGTAGACAGACAGACCGACCGACCGACCGACCGACTAAGCCACACAAACAAAAACATTTCAAACTAATAAAACAAGTGAACCAACTAAAAAAACTAAAACAAAAACAACTAAATAAGTATAAAAGGCAATAACAAAAAACAATAGCAATATAATGTTTAATTCGTACATAATTTAATAAAACGCTTAAACGATTAGAAACATTAAAGGTAGCTTTAATACAATTTACAGAACAGATGAAAATGGAAACAAACACAGCAACTGCTGCTCCAGCATACAACTCCAAAGGTGCAATATGCCATGAAGTACCCTGACTCTGCAGTATTTGTTGCAAAAAAAGAGTAAAACGAAAAGAGTTTTAACCCAAAACTATTAGATACGGTTATCTGAAATTAAGAACAGCAACAAAAAATACTAAAAGAAAACTATACAAAAACACTCCAACAAAGTAGAGTCTGCTCTGCTCTGCTCTGTTCTGCTCCACACACTCCCGTCTGCAATTGAAGTTCACATCATTAGAGCAAAAAACAAAAAAAAAAAAAAAAAAAAAAACATTTCATTACATCAATCTGCACAACAAGTGCAGCCAGCAGTGAACAAAAATTACAACGTTTTCCATTAGGAACCAACCAAAAGTAAAATCTCAGGAAAGTTGTTTTCGAAGAAAATGAACGCTCCTTCTTTTCTGTTATAAAACTGATTTTGTTTATCTTTTAAATATTTTACACAACACAAATGCTTCCATCTGTTTTAAAGTTACAAAAAATTAAATCTACTAAAAAAAAGAACATGTAATAGGCGAAGGTTTCATGACACATAATCCACCAATGTTAAAGTGTGGCTAAAGAAAGACAGAGGCAGACTTTAATCCTCTTGCTGGACAGGTGCTTAGTGATGGTTTCGCCAAAGGAGCAACCATTCAAATAGACAAACTGACTCTGTATTCAAGCAATCAGTTTTGAAAACAATGCAAGTTAAAACAAGTAAATTGAAAATTTCAAACTTAATTTTCAAAAAACTGCATTTTGAATAAAAACTTTTCATTGTGATTTAAAGAGAAGATTTCACACTACAAAAACTTTATGTCGTATTAAAAGAAACCAAGATCATCGGAAATGCAAGAGCAATTGAGAAAGAAGCCTTTCCGTGCTGAACCTGTCACTCTTATTGCTGCACTATGCAGTCCTAGAGGCATGACTGGGCCATTTTCGCAAATTCGGTTAGAAATAAAATTATGGTAAATGGATCTCGCTATCGAGGGATGTTAGAAACTAAATTGTGGGCTATTATGAAAATAATACGAATATCGCTGTTATCGAATAATTTCATGAAATTTTCATGTTATTTGGTCGCCCTGATAAAGTGGCAAATATTTACTCAAAAAGCGTAACTACTTACTACTGTTTTAGCACAAATTGACATTGTTTACTCTTACAAGAGTTTTGCAAGATCAAACAGCATCAAATAAATTAAAACTAAATATTTTAAATATGTTTTATTTAGTGGCAAATATTTGCCATGTGTGGCCGTACCTTTACGATTACAGTTGAATCGTTTACAGCTTTAAATTTAAAATCAGTGACTTGACTAACGAACTAGACCAGCATTTCGTCAAATATCTGTCTAATATCACATTTAATTTATTTTTGTCAAACCTTATACTCTTTCCAATACAATACAAATTTGAATGATTTACATAAGTATACGAGGTCTGATAAAAAAATAACCGTTATTTTAAAATTTCGTGAGACTAAATAAATATATAAAAAAATGTTGGATTGTCAGTTAGTTTTTGACAGATAAAAATGTTAGTCGTGTTTTGGTGTGCTCTTCGATTTTTTACTATTCGAAAAAATGGATCAAAGAAACTGTATTAAGTTTTGTGTAAAAAAAATTAAATTAAATGCGCAAGGACATTTGAAATGTTGACTGTGGCGTTTGGCGAATCGACTATGAGCAGAACACAAGTTCAATTGTGGTATAACCGGTTTAAGGAAGGCATAAAATATGTCAATGATGATGCTCGTCCTGGTCGCCCGAGCACGTCAACAACCGATGAAAACATTGAAGCAGTGAAGAAAATGGATTTTGGATAATCGTCGAATCACTATCACAGAGGTTGCTGATGATGTTGGCATATCATTCGGCTTATGCCAAGCAATTCTTATGGATGTTTTAGGCATGAAACGTGCGGCAGCGAAGATTGTTCCAAAATTGCTAAATTTTGAGCAAAAACAACGTCGCATGAATATCGCTCAGGAGCTGTTGAACATCGTCAACGACGATCCAGATTTCCTCAAAAAAGTCATAACTGGTGACGAATCATGGGTGTATGGCTGTGACATTGAAACCAAAGCCCAATCATCCCAATGGAAACGTCCAGAAGAGCCAAGACCGAAAAAGTACGTCAAGTTCGGTCAAATGTGAATGTTCTGCTCACTGTTTTTTTCGACTGCAATGGCGTGGTGCATCATGAATTCTTGCCACAAAATTGTACGGTCAATAAGAAATACTACCTTGAAGTTAGGCGCCGTTTGCTCGAAGCAATTCTTCAGAAACGCACAGAATTGTGGAAAACCCAATCATGGATTTTGCACCATGATAACGCACCAGCTTACACATCGATGCTTATGCGTGAGTTTTTGGCCAAAAAACAAAACCGTTATCATGCTTCAACCACCGTATTCACCGGACTTGGCCCCCGCTGACTTTTTCCTCTTCCAAAAACTGAAGACACCGATGAAAGGAAAGCGTTTTGGTACGATTGGGGAGATAAAAGAAAAATCGAAACAGAAGCTGTTGGCGCGTTTCAGAAGTGTTTCGAGGATTAAAAAAAACGCTAGCATAAGTGTATTATATCTGTGGGGTGTTACTTTGAAGGGGACAAGATAGTCATTGATGAATAAATAAATACTTTTTAAGAAAAATTAAAAATAACGGTTATTTTTGATCAGAACTCGTATATAAATTTCCTATTTTATTTTTTTTTTTTAAAACAAAGTTCTAATTGAAAAATTACCTAAACTCATATTACACTTATATTAGTCCAAGTCCACCTTAATCTTGTTTCCCCCACCCAAGAATAAGCCAGCAAAACGCTGGTAAGTAGAAAGCAAGCTTGCAGGACTTTAGATGAATCCAATCCATAAGAGTACATCCAAGTGACTAAAGTCTCTGTTTGAGAGGTTTGATACAATCTTTTCCTTGAAATTTTTTCGGTGTTCACTAGGATGCCAAACGGGACTGGATTTTCAAATCCTGGGATCCCGAGATTTTTTGGGATTTTCGGAACTTTGGAATTTTTGTTTCTTATTAAAAGAAATTGGTTTATTAATAATAAAAACTATTTATTTCAATGTTTGAAAACAAACATTTTCTGTTCTCATAAATTTAAATTTACTTTTATAATTAAATTTCATGAAGCCAATATTGTATTTTATAAACCATTTAGTAACATTACATTGAAAATTAAAATTATTACATGTTTCAGGTACAATCATTATTTCATTGTTTTCGCAATCAATGTTTTTAATTAATTTCTAATAATAAATATTTCTATTCCTTTAAGAAATTCACTGTTCAATTTTGGATTTTTTTTTTCAGAAAATTTAAAAGTTTTGAGTTTGTGAAACCATAAATTAGGGTCATCATCCCTGATAAATCATCACTCTAATTTCTGGTTTCACCAGTTCATCGCTTAATATGTAATCACTTTTTGATATCTCTTTGACAGTATTGTCAACTTGGTGCGTTTCGCACCATTTTTGGTGCTTTTTTAAATTTTTTGTGCGAAAAATTCCTTAGTTGGTGCGCTTTTTTTAATTTCGGTGCGTTTTTTAATTTTTAATAAAAAGTAAAATAAAAATTATTTTATCAAAAGAAAGGTCGAAAAAATCAAAATTTAATTTAATTTAATATGATGAAATCTTTATTTTTACTAATTTCTAATTGCAGTTTTTTAATAATTCATTATCATATTGCTAAAGGTGAAACATTTTAAACAAAAATTATTAAAAAAAAACTACCAAATATGTACTGAAATCAGCCCTATTTTACCAATAATTTACTTCAGTTCCAAATAGCATATTGTGAGTTAAATTTTGAGTGGTTAAAAGCTTATTTTTTGTACTATTAATCGTTGCTCTCTTTTTAAAAAGTTTTATATAGAATTTATTAAATTAAAAAAAAATCTAATTCAGTAAACATTTCGAATAATAAAGATATTCTAAACTTGATGCGTTTTTTTAAATGGCGCGATTTCTTTCTTCTACATTTTGGTGCGTTTTGAAATTTCAAAGTTGACAACGCTGCTCTTTGAACTTAAATAAAAGTGCAACATCGGCATACATTCATATCACTGTGGCAAACGCCTTCACTATTACTTTAACCGGATTTAAAATGACAACTATGATAACAAAAAGATTTCTTTTTCTCACCTTCATTTCTTCAACATACTATTTATTGTACATTGCTGCCAGAAAATGAATTTCAAAATATGCTAAAACTTGAAAAACTAAAGGTGTTTTCTTTTCTGAAATAAACTGTTACACCTTTACTCCACATTTTAAAGATGTCGCAATTTTAATGGTCAGAATAGAACATAAAATCACAACAGTGTAACACTTTTTTTTTCATGTACAGCTGTTTTTGTTTTTTTGTTAAAAAAGAAGAAGCAGATAGCTCCCTGGTAAGATTGCTTGAAATAAGACAATGAATATCTCTCAAAAAGACCAATGGCATATTCCCGACTAATACGCAAATTCTTCTTAAACTATAAAAATTATATATATAAACATACATTACATATGTATATAAGAAGTAGGAGATATTGTCCCATGAAATTTGACATACATCAACTTCAGAGTATTCATTAATTACATTCTCTACAAATCCTTTCATTCGCGGTTGTGGATTTCTTTCCCTAATGATATCAAATATTTCATCATCATTAGATGATGAAGATGAATCCAACAAGTCATCCAAAATTTTTTCAGCACATAAAAAAGTAGTAATATTTTCCATTTTGTATATTTTTTTTTGTTATACACATTCATAAACAAAACAAATGTCAGCTGTTTTATCGTGCGATTCTCCCCCTCTAAAAATACAGAGTGTGAAAGGTGCAACATTTTTTAAATTTATTGTGTGACATTTATAGAAAAGAACACACTACACTTTAGCAGTGTTGAAATTTTTTCACAAAAAAACACAAAAAAATTAAAAATGGTGCGAAATGCGAAAAACGTGTAACATTTTTGACAGAAAAGAAAACGCTATAAGTGCGAAAATGTTCAACAGAAGAAAAAAAAGTGCAAAATATTTTCAATGTAACAATTCAATGTTTATTTCAAATGTTACAAATATAAATTATAGGTTTTTCAAATTTTGTCCATAACAATTGTGATTGAAATCGAAAACGAATCAGTTTTACATTTTACATTTTAATGCATTTATAATGTAATTTTTAATATTTTTGTTTTAAGATTCTCCTTAGTAGCCCAATATCTTTATATTTTATGTGATAAAAGTTTTTCAATACAGAAATATTACGAAAAAATGTCTGAAGTAAGGCCGCGTGTTCACTATGTAATTTTTGTTGTCAAATTGTCCAAATTGTTGGCAATTGTATGAAATCGGGTTGTCATATGGCGTCATCTATGTTTGCAATCATGATTGCAAACATACAATTGCCAACAATTTGGACAATTTGACAATAAAAATGACATAGTGAAAACCAAGCATAACTCAAAAATGATGATGAACTATTTGTTTTTTAAAACATTTGACTTCTTCTCGATAAGTATTAAACTAATCATTGGATCACTCAAAGCTGAAGCTGGTGCATAATTAAACAATCATTAAAGAGAGTATAATGCAAAGAACAAAAGAAGAAAAAACAAGATCTTACAGTTGAAACTGTAAATACATATTTGTTTCGTTTTGTTTTCATTTTTATTCAGCTTATCTAGTAATTTGAGGTGGATGTGACAAGTTTTATAAAACTAAAACAATTTAATTTTAATTTAATTTAAACAATTTACATATTTTTAAGAAAAATAAAAAATAATAATACAAATAAAAATTTAATATGTATTTGAATAACTTTTAATTTTAAATATTTTTTTAACCTAATCATTAGTTAATTAGTTTATAGCTAACCTATAGTGCCCCTTAATTTATGTGCCACAAGTTAACTCATAATGAGCTAGCTTGTAATTAGCTGAAACTTATGCAGAGTGAGTGAGTACTGACTCATTCTGATGACAACGCGTGGAAAAACTGAATAGCGTTTTACAGGGTTTAATATTTAGTAAAACATTTTTTCCAACTGACTATTAACTGCGCAATAAATATGTACCACTTTCATATTTCTAAATATATATAATACTAAATATATACCAACGAAATATAAGCGATAGCTTCATGGTAGAAATATTTCTAGTAGTAATTCTAAAAATATTTTGCCTTACAAAATATTTCTAGTAGCAACCAGAACACAAAATTAAAATTTTTCATTTGCAATATATTTACTACTACAGGGTGGGCCAACTTGGACTGACTGATTTGAAATGCTTATAACTTTTGCATTTTTAATTTTTTTTAATTTTTTTTTTTTGCAGATAATACAGAATTTTATAAAATTTCATAATGTCATCATACTCAGTGGAAGAACGTGTAAAAATTGTTGAATTTTATTATGCTTCCGGACGATCAATTGTTACAACACAAAGAAAATACCGTCAGCATTTTAATACTGCAGAGGCTCC
The DNA here is from genome assembly GCA_950370525.1 of Bellardia bayeri. Classification (NCBI taxonomy): domain Eukaryota; kingdom Metazoa; phylum Arthropoda; class Insecta; order Diptera; family Calliphoridae; genus Bellardia; species Bellardia bayeri. The sequence goes on along the minus strand of OX493268.1, from coordinate 44,135,486 downwards.
CAGTGTAAACATGATAAGAAGCTTAATGACCCGTTTTGAGAATTTGGGTTCAGTGGGTAATGAACCACGAAAAAATGTTGTTCGTCCTGTTCGCACTGAACAAGCTATAGAAGCTGTACGAGAAAGTGTTCACACGGATGCAACTGTGTCTACTCGTCGACGAGCTACTCAATTGAACATCTTCAGAACATCGCTACGACGTATTCTAAAAGTTGATCTGAAGATGTTTCCATATAAAATTCAATTGGCCCAAGAATTATTGCCGAGGGATGCACCACAACGGCTACAATATGCCAATAGATTGATTTTGCTAGCTACAGAAAAAACACAAAAGTTATAAGCAGTTCAAATCAGTCAGTCAAACTTGGCCCACCCTGTAGAACACACGCATACTTTTTACAGTTTACTAACTTGAAAAACCACTAACAGCCAGCAATATGCGAAATCGAAAAAAACAAACTAAACAACTATGGCACAAGAAATATAAAAACTGGCAAACAAACGAAGTTAAAATATGTAAAAAATGAAATTGTCCGCAGTTGAAAATGTTAAAAACGAAAATGTGCATATAAAAGATTTCTTCGCCGCGCATAAATAAACTATTTTCGTCGCATATGTGGAATATTTACGCCGCATATATGCAATGTGCAGAAAACTGGGAAAAAAAAACTAGAAATAAGAAAAGGTTCATACATACAGTATACGTTGATTTGTGTGTATAAAATAATAATTTGTATTAAATTGTGTGTTATTAAGATAAGGAATTAAAGTAGATGAAAATATAAGGTGCCTTTTCAAGCTAATGATTTATTTTTTGTAAATTTATGATTTATGATTTTTAATAACGAGTCTCATTAATTATTGATTTTATTAAATATATATTTATTTATTTATTGAGTCTTCAAATGCATTGTGCTATTTGTAATAGGAATTCAGAAAATTTTAAAATATAGATGTAACTAAGAAATTAAAAAGTTGTGGGTGTACGTATGTAATTATGCGGTATGAATGTAATAATAACAACAAAAACAAGAATGGTATAGAAAGAATGGCAATTCATTAACATTTATGAGGACATTTATTTTAAAAATTAAGAAAAAATGTAACAATAAAACATTAAGTTGCTGGAAACGAAATTTTCGAATGAGAAAATTTTACTTTTAGACACATTATGTGCATATGTATGTACAGGTTATGTTTTTAAAGAAAGACAACAACAACTCAGAAGAAGTTTTCAATAATAACATGCATTCATATAGATTTGCAAACATACATATGTACGTTGTTTGAACTTGTTTGTTTGTTCTGAATGAAATGAAGAATTGCACGTGATAGTACAAATGATCGACTTGTGTTCATAAAAAATTGTGTGTTTCTTAATTCGAATTCTAATATTTGTAACAGGTAAACAAAAAAAAAAACAAATAAGTAGCAGAGAAAAAAAATGTGCAGCGAAAAATCTAATGTGCAATATAGAAATGAAACAAAGGCTTGAGTAAAAAAGACAACAAACGGATTAATTGCAAGATAGAAAATGCAACAACAATAAGTTATGAATACAACAGCATAATTATGAAATAAAATTGTAATATGTGTGCATGCAACAACAACTGCAAAATGGAAAATCCATAACAACAAAATATGAACACAACTACGCACAGGCTGAGCAACTCCTTTAACGAAAAGATACAAATATATAAGACAAAGATGATCGTGTAGGCTATTGTAGATGGAGAAAAATTTGGTACATAATGATTTACGTATGTAAATATTTAAGCAAAATCTAACAACAATTCATGCAAAAACAAAATAAATGAAGGGACAACAAATGAGATCTGCTCCTGGAGCACATACATAAATGAAAGAAAGGGGAAAAAATAAAGTAAAGAATGATCTAGAATCTAGGCAAATTAAATTATTTGTTACTGTTTGTTCAAAAAATTCAAAAGTCACAAGTGTGGCACATAAATTAAGGGGCACTATAGGTTAGCTATAAACTAATTAACTAATGATTAGGTTAAAAAAATATTTAAAATTAAAAGTTATTCAAATTCATATTAAATTTTTATTTGTATTATTATTTTTTATTTTTCTTAAAAATATGTAAATTGTTTTAAATTGTTAAATTAAATTGTTTTAGTTTTATAAAACTTGTCACATCCACCTCAAATTACTAGATAAGCTGAATAAAAATGAAAACAAAACGAAACAAATATGTATTTACAGTTTCAACTGTTATGATCATGAATAAAAAAAAAGTAAGAACTTGTTTTTTCTTCTTTTGTTCTTTGCATTATACTCTCTTTAATGATTGTTTAATTATGCACCAGCTTCAGCTTTGAGTGATCCAATGATTAGTTTAATACTTATCGAGAAGAAGTCAAATGTTTTAAGCGTCAGTTTGCCGACTGTAAAGCTATGTGTCCACGATCGTCAGATATTACAATGTTGTCAGAAAAATGTGCAGAAATTGTCTAGCAACCGTGTAAACTTAAAATTTTTGTCTTCAAACGTTGTAAGAAAAAGCATTTTCAGTACATTGGAAAACAAATATTGTCACACATCTAACAATCGTGTAAACACACAATTTTGGCATTGTCAGTGTTTTAAGACAATTGTCAAATACTTTTCATTGTCATATGTGCAAAGTTTATGCATCTGCCAATGGCAGCATTGTCATAGAAGTTATTTTTAAATGCAACTCTGTATATACATAAATAAACAAGCAAGTGGGTATTAATAAAATTTTTCAAAAAAGTGAAAAAAAATTAAAGAATTAAATTAAAGAAAATAAAAAATGGATAGCGACATATTTCTTGATGAATCCTCTTTAATAGAGTGCAGATAAAATGGTTCCAATTGCTCTTTTTTGTTCCATGACAATATTTAAAATTTTTAAACACATACACAGAGCTGCAAAACGAATTTGACAATGCCACACAACAATATGACAACCGTGTGAACTGACAATTTCGGTTGACAGCTAAATTCATTGTGTGACAATTGTTTGCGAATGAAATTGTTAGTTTTCTTACAGTCATGTAAACTGACAATTTACCTTTTGCTAAAAAATTTCAATGTCAGTACATTGCTATCACATTGGTAGATATGACAACGTTGTAATATCTGACGATCGTGGACACATAGCCCAGCAAACCATATGAGTCCGAAAAGAGTCTTTTCTGACACTTTTTTCGGAGTGTTAACACTCTTTATGAGCCCAAAAAACAATCATAATTGCTCCGAAAACCTTCAGAAAAGAGGGTCATTACGTTCGAAAATGGTCCGTCAGAAAGAGCTCTTAGATAATGTCAGAAAAGAGTCTTTTATGAGGGTTTTTTTTGGGCTCTTAAAGAGCTCTTAGATAATGTCAGAAAAGAGTCTTTTATGAGGTTTTTTTTTGGCTCTGTGTAATTTTGTTTTTATCATTCTTGTGTGTTACAGCTATGTTTTTTTTTTGTTCAAAGCACAAATAACAGGACAACAACGCTTTGCTACACATATAATTAAGTGGAATTTCTGAGTCATACTGCGTGCCGACTCAGGACAGTAACAATTTCGCTCCGAAAATGCTCTTTAGTTGGACTCTTTTCTGACTCCTTTTTTCGGAGCGCTCCGAAAATACTCTTTTGTTGGACTCTTTTCTGACTCCTTTTTCGGAGCGCTCCTAGAATGGTATGCTGGGAATTAATCAATTGAAATTAATTTCTAGAATTGATTTATAATTGTAGAATTTTAATTAGTTGGATTTTCTAAAGAAATTAAAAGCATTATGCAAATTGTAATACGAGGAAAGTGGTAAAAGTCTGTTTAACTTCATGGTAAATTCTAAAGGAGAAAAGAAAGTTTAATTAATTGTATACAATATGTTATCGCTGGCAATTAATCCGTATATTATACATAACCTCTACAGTGTAACAAAAAGATAAGAGAGCAATAAAATAAAGGGAATGTCATTTTGACAGTTAAAAATCTGCTAACTTTATTTCGTATTGTAATTGAAGTCGTTTTTGCACATTTGTGTTTAAATAGTTTAAATGACTAAAATATGCATCAGTTGTCGTATGTGGTGGAACTTTTTTTTATAAATTAATGTCTGCATTTAAATGTATGACTTCCAAATGATTTATTAACAAAAAGTAAAAAAAACAACACACACAGTAGACACCATAAACAAAACAAAATAAAACAGACCAAAACCTCATCAGTGAATCTATTGTTAAGTTTTATTTTATGGTTTTAGTCATTTAGTTGCTGTATTTTGTTCACTTTTTTTTTGTCCACAACATAAAATTGCTAAAATTATTGTCATTGTGTCTGGCTGAATGTAGTCGAGTATTCGCACTTACATGAATAGCAAGCAAATGACTGGTTAGACGATTGAATAAATGAATAAATGACCACCGATTGTCTGAATGTTCGATTACACTGGATCGGCAAAAGAGTGTGAAGGTACATGACATTAAGACAATTAAATAAAATGACATAAGCAGAAATCGCTCTGTACGTAAGTGAAGTTTTCTTCAACAAGTTTCAAAAAGTGTCCAATAAAATATGTACATTAGGGTGGCCCCAAAATAAAGTTGCGGATGTTACCGACTAATATGAAAATTTGATTCATTCATCGTAGTTTTACTTTTCTCAATTTTTTTTGTCCTGGGATCAATATTTGGTGAGCTGGATCAAAGGATAAAAAGGTCCTTTTTAGAGGTTTTTTGATTTTTTTCACATTTCTTCTAAAGGAACTATATGTAAATTTAGTATCATTTGAAAGGTATTTGAGAGGCGCATCAAAAATTAAAACATTTTTTTTTAATTCAAAAATTTTCAAAAATTCAGACAAAATTTTATTTTTTTTATTTTTTCATAGAATTTACTTAAATAAATAGTTGAAATTTCTTCATTGTAGACATCATGGAATTTAACCCAAATGGTTTTTTCCATATTTTAGCTTATAAAATTTATGTTATATTAATACACATTACATTAACGAATTAATTTAACAGAGATTATCAGATTGGAAAGAATTTAGGTTTAAAAAAATAATTAATAAAAATTTAAATAGATAGAATATAAAAAAACGGGAAACCCCGTTTGGGTTAAATTGCATGATGTTTTAATCAAGAAATTTCAACTATTTATTTAAGCAAATTCTATGAAAAAATAAAAAAAAATAAAATTTTGTCTGAATTTTTGAAAATTTTTGAATTTAAAAATTTTTTTTTTAATTTTTGATAACCCATTGAATGCGACTCTTAAATAACTTTCAAATGATACTAAATTTACATATAGTTCCTTTGGAATAAATGTGAAAAAAAATCAAAAAACCTCTAAAAAGGACCTTTTTATCTTTTGATCCAGCTCACCAAATATTGACCCCAGGACAAAAAAATTGAGAAACGTAGTCTTAAAATGAATCAAATTTTCATATTAGTCGGGAACATCGATACCTTATTTCTTCTCCATATAAACGGGGCCACCCTAATGTACATACTTACATACATATAAAAACGAACGTGATAATGATGTTTATAAGGTGTTTATATACAATTCTATTGTATCGTGTTCAAATTCACCATTTTAAATGACTTAATCAAAGATATTGAACAAAAAAATCAATTAAATAATTTTTAAATTGAAAAATTGACAAAAATATTAATTTAATTATTGTGATTGTGTATTTTTTTGTTTTTTTTTTTTTTTGCTATGGAGGGGGATTTTGTTTGCCGATGTAGGCGTAAGTGTCAAATATTTCTTTCATTGTAGGTTCTTTCGAGCTTGACAACAAACAAATATTTATGTGTATTTAATGTTTTATTAGTTTTTTTTAATTCTTTTTTTATAATTAAAGATTATTAAACAAATTAATTAAATAATAAGTCACGCCTTAATTCATTTGAGTGATAAATATCATGATTAACTGCATTTATTGAAAAATGTGAAATAAAGGAACTAAATCAATAAATATTTGACATTTTGAAATTAATATTAATAGTTGTTTAAATGTTTATGAACATATTTAATTTATATTTTATTGGATGTTTGATTACACCATCTTCAAAACTTAAAATTTTATTTTAATGAACGCTTTTTACCATATTACTATTTGCCAGGAAAGTGGGCTGGGAGCAAAGCCAACCAGAGCAGGTTGGACCTTGAATACATAATTGAGAACCACTGTTCTATAAAAGCATACTTTCTATATGATTTTGTTATATTACTAGATGATATTTTTTCACTATTCTGACTATATTTTCGCAGAATCCTTAGTGAAGTGTTCGGTAAACAGCATGAAATTATACAGTTGACCACACGATAACAAAACCAACTTTCGAATCAGGGTTTTTTACAAATAGACTAGAAGAATGTCATGTAGATATTCACTGACGATCAATTTTACACGATAAAGTCTGATGTGTTATTTTTTTGAACCAACTGAATCTGAGACTGTCCCTTCGGCTACCAGATTGCGGTAGGGATATAGAAAGTAATAACCGATATGACGCCCTTGTGAATGCCGGCATTATCATATATTCGAATGAATTCAGACGTGATATTGTCATTTCAATCTTAAAGCATAAACAGCAGATTTCACACAAATTTCACAAAATTGCTAAGGAAAGATTGGAAAAAATCCCACTTGCAAAGAAACCAGACAAATCTAGAACCCATCAAAAGAAACTCTAAGGGTTCTTTACTATGTTTACTAGCACAAAGGATAAGAATGAGAAGAAGCTGTAATGACGTGGACGAAGTATAGCCAACAGAATACTTTCTTGATCACTTACCGGCATTTGGCATCTGAAACGCAGAAGTCTTGGACAATATATACCTAGCAAGAGGTGATTTTGGTAAGATCCTGCTGAAGGATGGCGGCCAAGCAATATATAGTATAAGTGCTACTGATCGCACCTGAATCATCCAAGTGAGCTACGTTCCAGACGACTGCCATTTAAAATTAACTTAACCTACAATAATAAAATTAAATCAATATCTCTCGTAATATACGAGTATGTAATAAAGCGTGATCCATTTCGAGGTTCCTTACTTAAAAAAAAAACACAGAAAATTAAAATTGAATGGGAAATGTTTATTATCATTTGAAAGAACATTCTTTGGCAATTAGTTTTTGAAGATTATTATCATTTGAAATGTTGGCCGTTGCTACGTCGCAGATGCTCTATCCGTTGAGTCTAATTTTCGATGACTCGTTCGAGCATTTTGACTGGTAACTGGCGAATGATACGCGTGATGTTTTCCTCCAAGGAAGGAATCGAAACGGGTTTGTCGGCATACATTTTAGACTTTACATATTCCCACAAGAAAAAGTCTAATGGTGTGATATCACACAATCTTGGTGGCCAATCGACTGGCCCAAAACGTGAAGTTATATGCTCAACGAAGTGTTCTCTCAATATATGCATTGATTGATGCGATGAGTGGGAAGTGGCTTCGTCTTGCTGAAACCAAATATCGCCGAGATCACGAGCTTCAAAAAATGCGCCAAGTCGTAACATACGTCAGTCCGAGTTGCTGCGAACGACGCCGAATCGACTCTCCACGGTTTTCGTGTACACTCTCAGCTACGGCCGCTATATTTTCTTCACAGCGTGCTGGACGTGGTTTATTCGGTCGAATATTATCCAATAATGAATGCTGGGTCTCAAAATTGGTGATGGTGTTGCGAATAGTTCGCTCAGTAGGCCGATTATGTTGACCATAAGCGAGCGAAGTGCACGAAACACATTCCTCACAGAACATGAATTTTTGTAATAAAGTTGAACGATTTATAAACGTTGTTCAGGCGTAAGTCTTTCCATTATGAAATGCCAAATAATACTAAACAAAAATAAAATGACAACATGACACGACTCATGATATGTCAAAAAAAAAGGCTAATAAAAAAAGCATCTCTACTTGAATCACCCTATAGTACCTGTGATATGAACTTTAAAGGTTACAAAGAAACTGGAATTTTTCGCAATAATTTGGTTAATAGTCGGTTTTAATAAAGAAACATCTGACTATTGTTACTTAATCAATAGGCAAAATGTTTAAAATGATTCAAATGTGAAATTTGTAATATTTGTGATTTTTCTTATGAATATTTTTTTTTTAGTTTTTGCCGGATTTGGAAGAAATTTTTAGAAAAATATGCCCAAAAGTCTATATTTTTGTAATAATAATTTAACATTTGATGACTTGAGGTCAAAATAAGCTTAATTTTTTTAAAAACTCTTCGATGCATAACAGCGAAAACGGCTTAACTAAATTCGCGTTTGAGTACAAATCGGAAATTGTTTCTTCTCTTTTACTGTTAGGGTTCGACTATCTGATTGAAATGTTAAAAATGACAAATAGAAAATTAATCATTTTAGGCAATTGTTGCTAAAATTTAATTTACATTCATATTTTTGCTTTCAATCTCTTAAAGTTTTCAACCAATAAATATATAAAATTTCGCATATTGAAAGACATGCCCCTACTCCTAATGAAATGTTAGATTTAACAAATAATTAGAAAGTACATATTGTTTTATAAACTTTTAATAAAATAAAACAAAGAACATGAATAAGATCTTTAAATTTCAAATCTCACATCTTATTAGTTTTTTTCTATAACAATTACAGACGTGCGGATTTTAAAATACGAATATATATTGTTTACAAAGTTTCACTTTTATTTGCCATATTGTTGATAAAAAAAAATCGTAAACAATCTCTTATTGGCAACTTGTTGCGCCACATTTTTATTTTCTTTTTGCCATAAAATTCAACGATGACCGTCTGTCTGTCTGTGCGAGAGAGCTTCACCGTAAAAGTGCAAAAAATATTTTATTTTAAATAAAAAAAATGATTTTTTCTTCATGTTTTTGATGCAATTTTTCTGTATTTATTTTTTTTTATTTTTGCAATAAAACAATTTCGAAAAAGTACAATACTTTAAATACACTGTTATTTTTGTTTTGTAATGAAAGGGAAATTGAGTTTATGACACAATGTTTTTAATTATTTGCAGGAATTGTACAAATTGAGTGAGAAGTTTTACCATTTCTTATAAAAAACGGGGGTTGTGAGATAATTTTGAATAAATTTTTTGTTTATGTATTTGTATTTTGATATGTGCCGTGTTTATATATCGGAATTTATTATTTATTAACTAATGATGCGAAAAGGCATTCAAGCCTAGTGAAATATTTGTCTAAAGTTTCAGTAACATCCACAGAAACTGACACATAACTGATAATGTGCTTTGTTTTTCAGAAGTTTGTACCAGTTCTAGGCCCAACATGATATATGCTGGACCTAGGAGTGGTTTGCTGGCTTCTTCTAGACACAGTCTAAGAAGTCAAGGAACTAACCCATTGAGACTTTTTCTTATTAATCAGGGGGGAAATTGTTTTCGAATCGAATTTATTTCGACAGTGCAAAATTTTTTAATGAATACATACACACACACACATATATACATACACATACATACATTCATTCATATCTAATAATGTATGTATGTGTTTTTCTAGACTCAAAAGAAGTTTTAGGCTCACAAAGGAATCATGGATAAAATTCTTTTTTGATATTTTTGACATAAAAGTAATACAATTATTAATATTATGATATTTTTTAAAGTAAGTAAGAAATTTATTACTTACATTCTCTTTTTTATACCCTCCACCACCATAAGTGGTGAATGAGGATAAGTTTGTCATTCCGTGTGTTAAACTGAGAAATACTCATCTGAGACCCAACAAAGTATATATATTCTCGCTCCTTACGAAATTCTAAGTCGATTGAGATATGTCTGTCTGTCTGTCTGTGTAAAACACTCTCACTCCAAAGCACACAACCGAAATCAACACATTTAAAAAAAAATATATTTACAATTCTCCTATGCAGTTTGGTATTAAAATTCAGCAAAGTCGGTATAGTAGAACAAGAGTTATGGATCAAAATGTAACACAACCTCCATAAAAAAATTTATATTTTTAAAATTGTTCTTGCTATTTTTTAAATATATTGGAGATAATACCATGAAAAGAAAAAGAAAAAAGCTTGAGGAAAATAGTAAGAATAGGTCCATGATTTCTCATAGCTCCCACACAAAAATCTTCCCGAAATATTGCTAGCAATACAAAATTCAGCAGGACTAAGTTTCATGCAAATAGAAATCGCAAAACGATTTTCTTTTCAGTTCAGTCCATATTTGATTATAGACCCCATATAAAGTTCACTTCCAAAATTCACTTAATTACGTATAAAACTGGTATAAATACGGTTAAATAAATTGTTGTATGGTGGTCGTCCCATAATTGGTCTTAGCTCCCATACAAGGACCACATCCGAAAAAGCCATTTATGTTTATACATATATATCGTATAAATACCGGTACCGATTCAAAACTTTGAACAGATCATTTACATATATACAAAAATCATCCCATAAAATTTTGTGAATTTCGGTCTATTTTTAACCGTATGCCCCCAGAAAATCATTTCAATATTCATAGATCTCTTATAAATAAGGGTTCAAATCCAAAATATTACACGGATCATTTATGTATGCCAAAATCAAACTGCTGGATTTTGAGAATATCGGTCCATATTTGACAATATCCCCCATATAAAGTCCACTTTCGAAATCTACGAAATCTATAAAGTCCACTTTCGAAATCTACGTAATTATGTTGAAATTCGAGGTGAAATATTCCCATATGCATGAAAATAACTGTTCCAAAATTTAAGAAGATCGGCCCATAATTTGTCATAGCTGCCATATAAGAACCATTTCCAAAAAACAAATAAACCCACAAAAATGTCTAATAAATATCGATATCGAACCAACTTTTATACAGATTAGTAATTTTAATCCACAAATCATTCTAATATTGGTTATACGGCAATTATGCTGCTGGATTCTGTAGCTGTCAGTCAATAATTGGCTCCCAAATTAAGTCCACTTCCGAGCATACTAAACAACCATACAACTCTTGTAAATAACAAACCAAAATAAGCCTCAAATACGTAAAAACCACATTAGTGGATACTGGATTTAGAAACTATCAGTCCATAACTAGTTCACTTCTACTATGCCACCCATAAATCTTTTGTAAATAATATTATTGAGATCAAATTCAAACAGAGAATCCTCACCATATATCGTATCCTTTTTTATACTCTGTTTCTTAACTTGTTGCGAATATGGAAAAATGTCCTTTAATTTTATAAATTATTAAATTACACTCAAGATTATTATGAAAATCAGAGAAACTCTGTAAATTATGAAAAGAATCGGTATAAATATAAATGGTGAACATTAGATAAAATTTTAAAATATTTAACATAAATTATGTTGGTCGTTAAATTGTCTTTCCAACAATATATAAAATTCTAATAAAATTTGCACTTAGACTGAATAGAAAATACAGAATTAAGATATATTAGTCCTATGACCAGTGTAGTTTCTCTATTTCTTATTACGTTTAGGTGGAGGGTATTAAAGATTCGGCATAGCCGAATATAGCATTCCAACTTGTTTTTTTCTTCTGTTTGCTAAAAAAAACTTTATTTCGAATTCTTCTTTGCTTACGAGTAAAAACTCGCAAGGTTGCGTTCGAATGCATTCGAATACGAGAATTATCCCCCAGATTAAAATAAGTGCACATTATTTGTCTCCAAATTTGTTTTAATTTCATTGATTATTTGTCAATTTTTTGCCATAATTGATCATGTTAGGATTTTAGGAATATCTTTCCTTTTCACAGATCCATTGTATTTAAAATAAAAACTGTGTACATGTATCCTTACTGAAAACTATTTTATTTTTCGAACTAATTTAAAATATTTCTTTTCTCTCTATTGTCACAAGTTTCACAACTCACACTCGCCTAACATTACTGCTTTCGTCAAGCCTTGAACATGCCTGCACTTGATAATTACATTTTACAATATATGTTGACAATTTTCTCACTACAATTGATTTTATCTGCCAGAATGACAGTTTTCTATATATTGTAATATTTCATCGCACGATCTTCGCACTCAACAATCCAGACAAAATTATACCATCAAATAGTTTACATACAAAATGATTGCCGATAATTGTAGGATTAAACAACTACACACCACTTTCCGCTATACATATTTCCTTTATGTTTTGTGTAAATAATTTCAATTTCAATTTCAATCAATAAATCAATAATAATCTTTAGAAACAAACAAAACGTTCATATCGTAAATCTCTTACAAATCTGGGTTGAGTCAATTCGATTGACTGTAATTTTTCTTACGCTACAATTCGCATCCAGCAATATTTTAGTTTTATTATCTACTGTCAACTGTGTATTGTGTATGTATGTATGTATGTATATATGTATCTACGAGTATGTAAATCAAAGTTGTGTAATGTGAAATCGCAAAATTTAAATCCATTACCGTTTTGATTTCTTTTAATGTTTATTTGTTTGTTTGGTTTCGCCTGATTTTATGCAGAAAAACGTTTTAACGTTTTACACGCCTACACTGAAACTAAACACTCTCAACGTCATCAACGTCGTCACAACAATCATCGTCATCATCATCATCATCATCATCATCATCATCACATTTAAAACAAGACAATTTACAAACAAAAAATCAGCAATTGAATTGAATGCATTTTAATACGACTATGAAACAAATATCACAGACAAATATTTCCACACAATTTTAGTGGAAACAGGTAAAGACGACATGTCAATATAACATGTCGCTTGCTGATGGGCGAAAATGTATTTAGCAGGAATAAAAAAACTATATGACAGTAATTTACTTTGAGTTAAAGAAAATCTGAAATGCGCAAAAGAAAAGAAGTAGAACGTATATTTGGGCAAGCCAGGCCACATGATACTCTACCTTAGGTGCGGTATATATGTATTAATGTATGTAAGTATATATGTAAGTGATGCAAGTAAAATAAGATTTCGGTAGAGTGCCTTATATGGGATATACATATTGCTCACTTGCGTTCCTTGCTTTATATAATATTTGGTAGAGCAATTAAAATTAATATGAAATTTATTTCACTGAAAAAATATACCTCTAAATGTTACTGCGGGCAAATTAATTAATTTCGGAAGTGGTCTTTATGTTGGGTATTGAATAGGGATGCTAATCCCGAAATTCCGATCCCGAAAAATACAGGGATTTGTTTTAAAATTCACAAGATTAATAAATCTCGAAAACTAGTAATTTATAAAGTCATCAAAAAAAAAATAAAATTTTAAAAAGTATGTCGAAGGCAGGTGCATGAATTAAAATTATTTTAGAATTACCAAACTTGAACGCACTGTTTGATGTGTCTACGATTTTTGGAATATGGAAATTCCTGTAGAAAAAGTTTTAATTGATTTGACACTTCATTGCATGATTTTGTCTTTATTGGGTGATGTAGCTTAATTGGTTAACGCATTTGATCATTAAGCATGAGTTGGTATTTGTAGCCCGGGTTCGATTCCCAGCCGCTGCCACTCAAACAACATCAGTTTCTGATAATTATTAGTTTTCTATCATAACTTATATTTATCACAGCGCCCTCCTTCGCTGGTATAGCATTGAAACGCCACCGAAGTAAAATAATTAAATAAAGGCTACAAAATCAAGCTTTAACATTAATGCGCCTACTCACCACCAGAGGCGCTGAAATTCTGCACTAAAAACAAACATAATGCTCAATGGCAGAGTTGTGATATAAAAAAGCTTTATTCTTTCACCACCTTTACTTTTCCAACCTATCCCCTTTCCAAAGAAAGTAACGCAATTATATATAGGCATATTAATTGCCTGAGTGTTACTTCTCTTAAAAAAAAAAGTCAAGGTGATATTAAAAACATCTTGGTAAATATTTCTAGTATGAATTTAGCAACAAACATTATGTTGGAAATTTCCAACATCATGCAATGTTAGATCAAAAATATCTTAATACTAAATATAATTAAAAGAATGCATTCAATGTTATGATGGAAATTTTCACCATTATGCAAAGAAGGGTGAAAACCTTAAGAGATGAAGAGTTTGTTTTACTTAAACAAGTAGTTGCCATTTTAAATCTGGTTAAAGTAACAGACAAAGCTCTTAGTCGCAGTAATATGAATCTCTGCTAATGTTTTATTTATGCTCAAAGACATATCAAAAAGTGATCTGTTGAAATCTCTCGTTAAAAGAAACCAAAAAAAAGGATGAAAACCCAAAATCAAAGAGTAAATTTGATAATGAGATAGAAATGTTTGTTATGAGAAATTAATTAAAAAGGTTGCTTGCGAAACAAATCTCACCATCTCTTTACTAGACAATCCTTAATATGTTTAAAAAATTTTACATATATGTTACACTTTTTACCCATTTCCACTATAAAAAAGGAAAAAAGTGTAACATTTTTACCAGAAAAGAAAACGCCATAAGTGTATTAATATTGTTACGAACAAATTCATCAACAGATGGCGGGTTTATCGACATAATTATGCATAATATAATTATGCATCCAGAAAAAAGGTGAAGGGTATATAAGATTCGGCATAGCCGAATATAGCACTCTTACTTGGTTTTGTTTTAAAAAAGCCCGGCATTCGAGATTTCGGGATTAGCATCTTTAATTTCAATATAATGTTATTATGTTTTTTTTAATTGTTTATAAACTTTTAAGCAAATTAAAATATTTATTTTCAGACATATTTATATTTAACATAAGTAACTTTTTTGAAATAAATTGTTATTATTTATAAACCAATTAGTTTTAATATGTAACAAAAATCCCAAAAATCCCGCAATCCCGGGATTTTAAAAACCAGTCCTGTGTGGCATCCCTAGTATTTAACAAACTATAACATGATATTTATTTAATTCTGGCTCGGTTAATTTTTATTTTATTTTAATTTTATAGAGTCAAAATACACTGTACTGTAAATTAGATATTTTTCAGAAAGTGGTTCGAATCAGAAAGTTATATCCATTCGTTATACCTTGGTGGGTAAAGGATACGTTTTTCAGGTGGTGTAGCGTATAAAAAAACACATTTAAACACTTCAAAATGACATTATATACACACAGTCATATAAACAAATATGATTACGGTAATTTTTAGGATCATATTTTATAATTACGGTAATTTTTATGATCATGTTGATGATGTTGGTATTTGTTATAATTTGTTATACGAAATTAGTTTTGTACTATAATAATTTTATTACTTTGTTTTGGATTTTAATGTTGAAATATAACTGTCACATTTCATTCGGATATAATGGCAGTTTCCTAGATTCATAAATTATACATAGAAGGAAATGCACAAAAATAGACCTTTAAAAGATCCTAAACAAACAAATTAGTTACATGAAATCATATTTATTTATTTAATATCTTCTCTTTCAGACGATAATAAAATTTTGACGAGTTTTAACCGCAAATTGGGATTTTCATTGCTTAAAAGAAAACACGAAAACCAATGTACATATATTCTTCTGTTTATGGTTTTTTCTTATTTCAGTTCAAAAGTTCAAAATTTAGAACTAAAAAATTATTACCTACATATGTATATGTATGTACATACGAGTATATTGTATGATAATTAAACTTCAAATTGAATTATTATTGCTAAAAAAAAAAAATCCAATTTTTTCTTGTTTCTATATATAATAATATTTATTAAACTCGACCAAAATCCATTTTCAATTTTCGGTTTTCATTTTTTTAAAAGTGAAACCATTAAATTGTTTGTTATCAATTGGCTCTCTCCGGAAAGCAATCTTTAACAGAGTATCAATAATTATGTTTACTTCATTTTTATATCCAGGGAATATAATTATGAAGTGTCGTGCTGTTTAAATGGTTTTAGAAAATTTCATCATTACTATGTCTCTATGGAAATACAGCATACCAGAAAGATGAAAGTGGCTGAAAATGAAAATGATTGTGTAAAAGGGATTTGGGTCTCCACTTTCTAAGTAACAGAGTACATGATTGGCGACGATATTATTCAATATAGGAGTTGAATAATTGTCTAAATGACTGAATATATGCCCCTCATGGGGTGTTCTTCCTCTACAGGAAATTAGCAGGCTTCTCGTTTTATTCTATAATATCAATTCATTTAACGTTTTGAAGAAAGTGAGTTATTTGGTATCATTATTACATGTTGCGGTCATATTTTAGCATCTCACAGCTGAATTTCTTTAATAATGATATTATGCTTGCAATTCACTTACTTTATCGCATGATATACACATGAATGAACTAGTTCAATTGAACAATTCAGTCAAATAAACAGTGTGAAGTTGTTCTGCCTTCTTGTTCTTTATATTCTATTATTTTTATTCAGTTGATATTACTCTATATGTTTGAAAATTATCTTAAAAAAATCACGTTTATAATATCAATTGTAAAACAATTTTATTTCCAAAAGTAGTAGTTTTTATATATTACATTTGTTCACTATCTACAAAAACAATCACAGGAACTTGTTCATTTAAAAAATTCTATATAAATCTGACAAAAACTGAAGAAAAGGGAAAAAAACAACTATGAATAGAAATTAATAAACAAATGATAATTACAGCAAAAACTTCGAACTACCAGAACTAACACTGGTTAAAGGATTGATGTTTGTCTGTTGGCTGACCGGCACCGCAGTGGTGCAGGTGGTAGAACGCAAAGAATTCTGATGAGAGAAAGTGAGATTTCTCGAAACATATGTAAATTCAACAACCCAGGTTCGAATCCTAGTCAAGAAAAATTATCAAAAAATTTTTAATAATAAATTTTTCAAGTTGTAATTCCTAACTTCAGTAAAAATAATTTAATGAAAATTAAATTTAATGAACTCGAGCCTAACTAAAATTTATCAAGAAATCTGACAAAAATCTTAAGCAAAAGTGCAATTGCTGCAATTATATCGAAATGTACATTTAATGTTCTTTCGATTTTTATCAAACTTTTTTCCATGATCACATTATAAGAAGATCTTTTGTTAATGGAATGTCATAGTGAAATTAGATCATGTTCTTGATATGCAGTATGTTTGTTGTCCGTAGAAAAAACACATTTGACAAGCGTAAAAAAATTTCATTGATTCTTCCTACTTTTTTAACCAACTATTAGGTGTATAACTTAAAAATGTGGTATTTTTTTCTATTGAAAATATTCTGATGGGGTTGTGGGAATAGAGTCGATTTTAACGCATGTAAACTTCAATGTTTATGTTAACACCCTCGACAGATCATGTTGCTTCTTCTGTTTTTATGGGCGGTGTAAATATTAAGGAATCAGGCGCTCTTGATGTTCTAGGCATTATAATCCAGTGTGATATCCGCTGGACCAAACACATTTTTCAAATGTCAAAAGAAGCGTTAAAGAGCCTTGGTTTATTTAAAACGGTGTAGGAAATACTTTACTGCATCTAATCTTCTTACTATTTACATAACCTATATTCGACCTAAAATGGCATACAAGTCTATTTTGGAGTTACTCGACCGCGTATAGGAGAGATCGAAGATGCTTATCCGTGACAGTGGGGTAACAAACTCTATTGATTCACTGGAGCATCGGCTGAATTACGTTCTTGAGTCAGGGCTCATTCATTCGTGATCGCCTAGACAGTGGATCGCACAACAAATTACAGGGAAAATTCGTTCTTTAGTCGTTCTTTCCAGAAGTATTCCCTGTCACTTTCAATACAGGAAAATCAAATCAAATGTTTACAAACACTATTGCCTCTATTCTCCTTGCCATAACCTATTTTCCTAGTGACAACACAATGCATTACATGAGTAGGGGTCGTTTTCTCGGTGCTGCTCCAAGCCAAAAAAGTTCAATTTCGGTTTTCTTGTTCTGCAGTGAAGCGTATCTCAGAGAGAGTGTTTTGCATTTATCAAAACAAATAGTAGTCAGATGAGACAAGGTCTATTCTATATGGCGGGTGAGGCGAAACTTTGCAACCACTTCTTTCTAAATGGTTTTACAGGTCATGATGAAATATTACGCTAATAATCAGTTGCATTAGGTACAGGTTTCCTGTAACGGTCTAGCCAGATTTTAGCAGCTTATTATAGTTACGGCTCTTTTTCAGCCACCAAATCTAGATCGTTACTTTAGCGCCATGGATATTTGGCCCGTATGATGGGTTAAAAAATGATTTTCTTTTATATGGGGTTTAAGCAGCATTTTGGATATGCAAAAACGTTTTCAAGTTTCTCAGCCTCAATTTATATGGTAAACAATTTTCCTGTTTCTGGATGAATCTGGTCGCATACTTTTTGAAATTCCTTCATTAGTAACTCTCAACAATATTGCAAGCTCATGTTGAGTTTGACAACAATCTGCAACAAGCTCCATTTCTTGATCTTAAATATTTTTTGATTTCAAAAAGGCAATAATCAGTATCCTAGGGCAGATTTTATAGAATGAGGTATATTCCGTTTTTGTAGCTAATGTTTGTGTGTGAAAGTAAATCTTATTATGTTGCATGTAGCAAAAATATTAAAAAAATTTCTCAAACTAGATAAATATAAAACTTGAATATCTTCTGTCTCTTGACACCATTGCATACTTTGTGGCTTTGGTGGCGGTCATTGGCTTCTGTGTCAAAATCGCGCACAGAAAAAATATCGCCACAATTTGGGCTTTTTTATATTATTCTTTCGCTACTACAGTGGAATGCACTCTAATTGCCCATTGAATCGCATCAATCTTTACGGTGAACATTAATTTTTAGTCGTACTGTAAGTGTTTGCAATGACTCCTTGCAAAGTCTTTTCTGTCACGATATACAAAAATAATTGTTTTAACAAATGTTCATTAATTTTCAATTTTATAATCTATGTATATTCTATAACCTTTCGTAGTAACGACACAATACAGTGCATGAGTAGGGTTTCATATCTGAGTGCTGGCTCAATAAATAATAAAACATCGACCTGCTTAAAATATGCAATAAATGTCTAATTCAGACATAAGAAAAAATCTATAAAATCTTTAGTTTAATCTTTAAAACTTAAAAATAAAAAATAACGATTAAGTTCCTTTAGTTTCAGTGGATTTATCAAATAGTAATTAACACAAATTATTTGAACAAACTTTTAAATTAAAAAGACATTTTTTTAAATTACAGGGGTTTTAAATGTGATCATAAATTACCAATAATAAAATGATCAAGATTGTCGATAATGATCGACAATCACAAAAAAGGGTCCTCCCTTTCAGCACATCTCTCAACTTGGTGGCTGACTTCTGATGACAATTAAACAGTCAGTACATTTCTTTACAATCAATATAAGTACGTATTTATTTAAATACGAATATTTTTAAAAATTAACATTTTGTTGTTGTTGCTTACGCTCGATCAATCTTTTGATCAGCATGTGTATGACTATGATTTTAATTATTTACGATTTTTATAAATGTTTGTTTTGTTTTGAATTTTTCTTAATAAGTACGTGCTATAAAACAAAATTGTTTATAACTTAAACTTTTTACGTTGCAACTGTTTGTACTGTATTGTAAAAACTAATTAAAATTTGTTGGTTTTTTATTATTTGTAATAATTATAATATTTAAATTTCAAGTCGTGTTACAATGATTAACAATTCATATTTTTACTACAATAAGGCATTATTTGTATCTAACTAATGTAAGTAGTTAGATATTGACGCTTGAAATACATATTATCAATTTTCATAAAAATAATAATTTACAGTGAGACATACCTACATAAGTGCTAAAGGGCAGCGGATTTTATTAGATCAAAAAAAAAAACATACAAAAATAATGAAATCAAATAAATCTTTAGATTATTGACCAAATGTGCTAAACGTTCCTATTACAGTTATTTTGCTTTTTATATTGAATCTATACTTAGACTTCAAATTATTTAAGAATAACTGCTCAATACTTATCACTGTACAAGAAGCACTTCTGGTGTGTAATATTAGAAATACAAAATATTATGGAAATATACTAAACTTAAGGCTCATACAACATGTATTTAATTTTTATAATTTAAGAAAAACACATACTCGTACAATAGATTAGACAAGTTAAAAGAAACAACAGCAGACGACAGACAGCAACAGTTAAAACACGACAAATGAAAATTATTAAACACCCAAAGGTGTCCGACCTGGCCCTCCAATGTTGCATGTAAAATTTCAAACACACACATACTCGTAAATGTTGAACAGAAAAGAAAGAAAGAAAGAAAAAAAGAAATATAAGAAAAGAAGCAAGTCTATGTGGCCAAAGGAAACCACACTGAATTTCAATGGTGGCAACATGAAACTTACCAATGGAAGAAAGACTTTCTTGGTTACAGCACACAAAGACCTACCGTTAGTTATTAACATGTACATATGCAGTATATTTTGTAGTTAGCTGTTGTGTTTATTATTTTTGTTGTAACAAAATAAAAAATATAATTTTGTGTGTAAATTATTAAACAACCCATCAAAATAAACTACAAACAATCTACCTGCTGCCAACAACATGATTCTCAACAATAATTTCAACGAATTAAACAAACCATTTGAATCAGTTAGTACGGGATATGATAGTTAAGGCCAACTGTTAGTTAGTTAGTTAGTTAGTTAGTTCTATAGACACCAACAGTACGAGCTTAAGTTGTTAGTAGTTATGTTTGTATTTAGATACTCAAAACTTAATTGCTTAAAAACTATAATTAAAAGATGATTCTTAGGGTATTTTAGTATAAAACATAAATCATGCTGTTTTTATGATCAATGAAATAAAAATTTGAAAAATCTTAGAAAACTGTTTGTATTTCAACGACAGATATCAAGAATGAAAAAACTCTCTGGGCGTATTTATTGAGCTAAATTCTTCTATAGTTTAAATACTTTTTTTTTAGACAGACATTTAGTTGCTAATAAGCCAAATATTTTTGGTTGTTAAAAAAGTAGTTAATATTAAACTTAAAAAAAAAAAAAAATTAAAACTGGTAGCTATAACTAATTATAGACTGATCATCATACAATTATGTGGCATGATATTACACTTATTTGTATAGAATTTTAATTGGATGCCAGCATTTTTAAACACTTATGCTCGTCAAAGTGATTTCAGGAAGGCGCCATTATTGAACGATCCATACAAATTTTTTAGATATTTTATATATAATTTATTAATCAATATAAAGTATGACCGAAAAAGTCCTGTTAAGTGGATCGAATACAACCAATTTCAATCGAAAAAATCACATACATATGTACTAAATTTAATCGAAAAGTCTTAAAATTTTCTATCGTCAGCCAGAAGGACGGATATCGTTAACTTGGCTAAGGCCGCGTTTTCAATATGTTTTCACTAGGTAATTTTTGTTGTCAAATTGTCCAAATTGTTGGCAATTTTATGACAACGGATTGTCATATGGCGTCATCTATGTTTGTAATCATGATTCATTCTGAACAAAATATTTGTTTGGACAAAGTTTTTTTCATATGAAGTTTGACGTCTCTCTTTTTAAGAGAGTAGAAATATTCATATGAAAAAAACTTTGTCCGAACAAATATTTCGTTGAGAACGAATTTGTGAATGCACCTTTAAGTTTGGTTTGCTATGGATCAAGTAATAATATTCGAAATGAGTTTTTAGTAATACTAAGCAGCAGAGTGGTAGATCTATATTTTAAGATAAAGAATCAAATAAAGTTTGTTTTGTATACAAAAAATTAGCTGGTTTTACCACAGTTTTTATACCCTACACCCCCATAGTGGGAAGGGTATATTGGATTTGTACTGATGTTTGTAACGCCCAGAAATATTGGTCCAACACCCACCTTAAAGTATACCGATCGACTCAGAATCACTTTCTGGGTCGATTTAACGATGTCCGTCCGTCTGACTGGCTGTCTATGTAAAGCTTAAGCGCAGAGTACAGGTCACAATTTTGAAGATATTTTGATAAAATTTGGTTTCGGCCCAAGGATGGATGGGATTAAAACTGGTGGAAATCGGTCTATTATTTCACCTGGCCGCCATACAAATATCCTCCCGAAAAAAAAACGTACAAATAGTTAGAAGGAAATTGTTATAGTTGAACTGTAATAATAATAATAAGAATACACACACATTTGTAAAAACAAAAGTAAATTTCGTTCTAACTCATAACATGTAATAAGATATATTATAATTCCTAAACTCTATTTCTCAGTAAATGGTGAGTTAAATAGATGATGTTTACAAGTAGATCTTGGACAATAAACATTGCTGATGAAGCCCTTGGCAGGGCAGAAAATGCATTTCAGTGTGCCATTTGTCTAGAAAAATATAGTTTTCACAATGGTATTCTTCGAGTTATTAATTATAAAAATGAACTCAAACCAAATTAAAAGAAATTTTCTCTAATATATAAATATGAAAAAAGTTCGAAATAATATTCTCTATAAATTTTCAAAATTTTTTAATTTAAAATTTTTTTTTTTAACCTATTGAATGTGCCTCTCAAAGACCTTTCATATGATACCAAATTTACGTATAGTTCCTTTAGAAGAAATGTGAAAAAAATCAAAAAACCTCTAAAAAGGACAAAAAATTGAGAAACGTAATCTTAAAATGAAACAAATTTTCATATTAGTCGGACAACTTTTGAGAACCTTATTTTTTCTCCATACAAACGGGGCCACCCTTATGTACATACATATGTATGTAGGTAGATATGTATGTGTGTATTTGAATGCAGTTTGAATAATTTTCATATACGTAAATATTCGTAATTAAAATGCCAAGAGGCGCCACAAGTTGTGATGGATTACAATTTCATGTTTATGTAGAATAAGTTGTACTTAAAAAAATACCAATAATTCATTTAACTCAAAAATGAAGAAGACAAATTGCTTCAAATGCCTATCAAACAAATCATATTTAATAAATAAATGTTTGCTAAAATATTTTGCAGTAGCTGCATTGCTATTTCTTTTTGGTTAAAACAAATTAATAATTATAGACAGTTTCAGTTGATTTTTGCTATGTAATAAATATAAATCATGGGTGTTACCTTGAATTGTATGCAATTTCAAAACTATGAAACAAAGTAGTGCAAAAACTAATTTAATTTCATGGGTGTAGTTCAAAATCTATACGAATATAAAATCTAGTAAGACCTTATTCAATTTAGATCGAAAGACAACAATTATGAAAAAAAAAACAGAAAAAATTATTTCAATCAAATATGTAATATACTGTGAAAACTACAAAAACAAAATCACAATTGGTGGTAACATTAAATTTGAATACAGACAAAAAATCCATATACATACATACATACATGGATAGTGATAAACAATTTATAATATTTTTCAAATACGTACATATACATACATACATACATACTAGTGTATGAAGTATATTGAAGTTAGTTGATAGTAAGTTGTCGTTAGTTATTTCCATTGCTCTTGTTGTTGTTGTTGCTGTAGTTTCAAAGTACAAAGTATCATGCAAATATTGCCACTGTCAATGCTGCCAAATTGCAACTGCATGACAAATTTGTTGGCTGGTATAAACAAAGAAATGACGAATTTAACGAATAGAAAAACTAAAACCAAAACTCATGTACACACTTCTTACAACTTTTTACTGCCACTTTATGCTTGTAAGCTGACTTGTGTTCGTTTGTACTTGTGCTTGGTAATAGATTTTAATTTGTTGGCTTTACAAAATAAATTTTATTGCTAACTACTACTACTATCGCATTTTGGTTTCTGTTTCTTTTGGCCAAGTTTATTTTTGCATGCATACCGTTATAATTTTTGCATTAAAAGAAATTATATTTTACAACTTTGAGGGGAAACTCAACTACATATAGGAAAGGAATTACTTATAAAACGATTTTTTTTTCAAATTATTGTAAACAATTACTTTTGTTTGTTTAATTTTTGCTAAATGCAAATAGGGGTTTTCAAAAGTAAATATTTTTAGTTTTGTCACAACTTCAACTTCTTTAGAATTTTTGCAGGCAAGATGAATTATTTCTAATAATATTGAATAGAATTCCTACTTCGTTGTGTACATAATATCCTAAATCCTAAAATTAATTAATTATTTCTGGGTCTACTGCCATTTATTGTGACCACCGATAAAGAATATATATATATATACCACCGATATGGCGTTCATTAACGAGATCCGTTCATCTTATTTATACTCTTTGATGAGGGTATATATATATAAAAGTTTGTCATTACGTAATTATAAATGTAACTTGATCAATAGTTGAAATAATTTGCGGTTCTCAAAAGTTGTCCGAATATCCTAATATCGATTGCCATCAACTTTGCATTAATATATCAGATATATGTTAAATAATGTTAATACTGAGAATCAGAAAAGTCGCTCTCTAAATTACTTATGCTTGGTTTTCACTATGTCATGACATAGTGAAAACATAGTGAAAACGCGGCCTTAGCTATGACCAAATCGAGCTCGATTTTTTTTTACATATTTGCAATCTCGCTGGAAGAATATGTTTACTATGTTTTCTGGTTGTTATGATGCGTAATATTTCTCACAAGATCTTATGATTTGATTAAAGTTTTGAATGCATATGTGAATAAGCCAAAAATATATATATCCCTGATTTGAGTTTCGATTTACTTTTTTGATACGTTTGGAATTGCTTTATAAATACGGCTTCTTGCGAGAAGCAAATACAAAAAGATATCTATGTGATACTTGTGTATCTAATGGAGACAATAGTGACATAGATTGCGACAGTAATGGCCGAATTCACAGTCTTTAGTTAGCTAATGACAAAGGCTTAACTCTTGTGGAAAATGCTACCAGCTAAAACGATTTTTTACGATAAAGCAATTAGTACCAGGGCTGTCAGATACGGTGATTTTTCGCCAAACGGTTATTAGATCTTACAACGTTGTAAGAAAAATGTCCAGAAAATGTCTAACAACCGTGTGAACTTAAAATTTTTGTCTTCCAACGTTGTAAGAAAGAGCATTGAAAATTTACATTTTGCTAACAATTTTTCAATGTCAGTACATTGCTAGCACATTGTTAGATCTGACAATATTATATGATCTGACAACCGTCTGTACAAAGCTAAAATTGTGTCGATATTTTTGTTTAGTGAATTCCACATTTAAATTCAACAAACAATTCAAGTAACATTGACTGTTGATCTGTTGATTTAAAATCATCTATCGATTTAGCCGATTCTTTTCATTCATTGGATGCAATTGATTGTGGAGCTGAGTTTGAAACTGAATTAAAAAAAATAGATATTGAAATGGACCAAGTAAACACTTTAAAACAAAATTGTTTTATACATACATATATCTCAAGAGACTTTTAAAAGAAATGTTTAATCAAATGTCGAAAATATGAGACTTTTTAAAGTATATGGAGAATTTTCAATATTACAATGTGAAAATCCATTGACACAGGCTAAATTTTCATTGATACAAAACTTGTTAAAACTTTTTCAAGATCCAAAAGTGTCTTGAGGCGATTATGAACTTCAGTGGTCAAAATTGGCTTATACTGATTGGAAGGATTATTTTAAAGTAGAAATGCCAACAAACTCACTAGACTTCTGGCCCAACGTTTCAACTACAGCGATGCAGCAGAACATTTCATTTTAAAGAGTTTGCTTTGGCCGTTCTTAATATGTTGATCATTACGCGTGGAAAGGGCAACTAGCGTGGAAGGGTTTTTTCAATTCTGAATTGTACTTAAAATCGTTTGCGCAATAAAATTCAATATAAACTTATATGATGCTTTACTTAGAATTATTAACGATGTATATTAATGTTAATCAAATTTGTTGCAACTCATTTGTGCCTACACAAAATATGTTAAAAAGATTTAATGCTAATATAATGTACAATGAGGTTTACGACCTTATAAATATATGTGTGTAATTAGAAGTACATACATATGTTCAGACATACATAGAATATCATATCTAAATTAATATCAATTTTATGTTACTAAACTGATAAAAAGTAAAAACTAATTTTATTCATAACTAGCTAAAACCCGGTGTGCTTCGCCACTCGTATCGTAATGAAATAAAAAGTTTAAAGTTCAACAAATATACCGTATTTGCCGAACGATAAGACGCACCCTGATTTTAGGTCAAATTTTCAGAGTAAAAAGGTGCGTCTTATCGTCCGGCAAATACGGTATTTATTAAATTATTAAAACCTACAGTTTTCCTTTTAAATTAAATCTTATTACATTATCTTATTATGATTTACAATATACAAACAAACAAACACACATTCACTTTTATATATAGATAAGGGTTCCAAATATATACAAATTTTAACATTTACTTAATATTGTTGCTAGTCAGCGCATTGGTGTCCTAAATATTAATATTGCTTAGCTTTCCCTATATATAATTTGTCATCATATCTATGGGAGGTGCCACGCTCACTATTGATAATCCGCCCATTCTTGTCCTAAATAATAATATTGATGGTAGAATAACCGTACCATATATCTTATTGTATACCATATATTTGATTTTTTTAATTATCATCATATGTGAGGTGCCACGCCCCCTGTCGCTATTACTCCCATTTCTTCCGCAAAAATTTAAACAAACAATGGAATTGCTCATGCAAAATTTGAGTACTATAGCTATTATAGTTTCCTAAGTACTTGAATTTTGTAAGTTTGTCATTCCGTTTATAATTTCCACAATATAATTTTCCGACCCTATAAAGAATATATATTCTGGATCCTTATAGATAGCAGAGTCGATTAAGCCATGTCCGTCTGTCTATCTGTCTGGATATTGAAATCAGTTTTTTGAAGTCCCCAGATATCTTCGGGCTCCAAATCTTCAATAATTCTGTCAGACATGCTTTCGAGAAGTTTGCTATTTGAAATCAGTAAAATCGAATTAGGTCTACCAGAGTTATGGACCAATATGTGAGACAACCTCCATAAAAATTTTATGTTTTTTGTCCATTTTATTGCAATATTTTGAAATATATTGCAGATAATACCATGCAATTTTGTATGCTTTGTTTTATGATAAAAGAAAATATATGAATCGGTCCACGACTTCTCATAGCCCCCATACAAAAATCTTCCCGAAATATTGCTCAATTATACATAAATGCCTATAAAATTGGATTATCAAGACAAAATTCAGCAAAAATAAGTTTTATGCAAGATTATTATGAATAAGTCAAGATTATTATGAGCATCAGACAAACTCTGTAAATTATGGTAAGAATTGCATCCACAACAAAGGTGAAGGGTATATAAGATTCGGCATAGCCGAGTATAGCACTCTTACTTGTTAAAATTAACTTTGTATGGGAGGTACCACGCCCACTTAAAATTTCAAAAACTAAATAGCCTATAACTCCTTCCAGACATACAGAAATATACTGTGACAATTTCAAGCAAACCGGTTCAGCCGTTTAGCCGTCTATATAGTAGATCCCAAACTAATAATAATAAACATACATACATACAGACACACAATCACTTTTATATACATATATAGATCTTCTTAAAAGGAAAATAAAATGTTAATTTTAAAAATTTGACTCTGGCGACATTTTTTACGATTTTGGCGACGTAGGTGAAAAAAATCTGACATCCCTGACTAGTACTCCAAGAAGAAAGTTATTGAAGGATAGAGTAAGCAATTTTACTTTGCGCTAATGCAACTGGACTAAATAAAATGTATCTTCTCTTCTCGTTTCGTTACATAGTGTTACATACAAATTATCTTTATTCAAATAAATCATATATAGAATCGAAATCTTTATATTAGTAATGTCTTAAGTCATCTTCACAATTAGTAAAAACTACAAACTATGTCAAACCGCTTTAAACTTATTACAGAAAATAAATCTCAATATAAGAAATTTTTCGATTTAATGAAAGACCTGACATATCGTTCGTTATACTTGATTTTGCCTGTACTTTGAAATAAAACATTTGTGATTTTGAGCCCCTGTTCATGTTAAATTTAAAAACAGCAACAACAAATGTTTGTTGTAATTGCCCCAAACAAATAAAAGTTTTATCACGATTTATTTATGATTAGGATAAACATGTGTATATAATATTGCAGTTAAAATTGTTTAGTTAATGCAAAACTTTGTTAGTTGTTGAATAAATATTTACTGCTTTCAAATGATTGTTTTAAATTTGAATTTTGGTTTGAATGGATTTCAGTAAATAAAAAATTGTTCTTTTGATAATTCCTTTTTAAAACTATTATATCGAATATTCAAAGGCAGTCTGTAGTAACATGTTAAATAACTGGATTTGTGTGTAATCCAAAGTTAATTGATTTAAACTGATTATTATATTAACGGTATCCTTAAACATTAAATTGATTCAAGTATTTGCAAATTGTTCTCTCTAAAACTGTTCATACTTCCTTTAGTTTCCTTAAGCTTAATACTCCTTAATTTTGATTTCGATAAATTCTTTTTATACCATTTGTATTAAATTTTGATTTCTTGGAATTTGTTTGAAAGAAAAGTAGATAATCGAAATGTTCCAAAATTAAAATTCTTGTTTACGGAAGTGATTTAAATGAAGCAAAATAAATTTAACGATTTTCTTTAGTTCTTTTTGGTATTTTTTTTTTGTTGTTTTCTTTTATTTTATTAATGCTTCGCAACACAAGATAATGGTCGTTTCACAGAGCTCAATATTTTCTTTAGCTGAAAATCAAAAAAGTACAAAATAAACCCTAAAGATTTTTTTACACGTACAATAAAAAGGTTCTTTGGTACAAAAAAACAGAAAAAAAATATTTAAGAGTGCAATAAGTGATCAAAATTGTAGTCGTATGCAAAACTAAACTAAAGAAAACAACAAACGAAAATTTATAAAAGAGCAAAAACCGTGAAGATTTAGATGATGATGATGACGTAGACGTAGACGATGATGGGCAGAGTACCTAGCAGACAGAGAGAGAGAGAGAGAGAGGATGATGATGATGATGGTAATGGCAACGTTTTTGAAAACGGCTATAAACTATTGCCACTTATATAACTTTATCGTTTTCTTAACTAAAGTATGTGCACTATGGGTCACACATGCCACCATTTGTAGCCTGTTGTTAGATTTGGCCCATTTTGGTAAATTTTTGTTTTGTTTTTGCTTTGGCTATGAAATGGTTCAACATATCAACTTAAAACGTTTGCTATTGGGCTATTTTTATATTTTATTACCCCTGAACATTTTTTAACCACAAATAATGAAATGGAACTTAGAAAAATAAAAAATTACTAATCTTGGGTTTAGGACCATTTTAGTCCGTTTTTTTTTTATTTTATATGAAGGTAATTTAAAAATCGTCGATTTTTCATTGTTTTAACAAAGTAAACAAAACAAGTCACTAACAAGACACTGAATATGAACTGACGCTTCCGAGACAAACTGGTTGCATCATTTATATATTTCGAGTTTCGAATTCTACCCATTGTTAAATGAAATTTTAACCAAAAATCCCATCCAGACGGTGAAGACATTTCAAGATGGATTGCTCAGAATCAAAATAAGTAAAATAAAGAAAAAGCGATTTTTAAAAGTTAATTTTTTGATGCTTCTTTTTTCATTCGAGTCTTTTACGTTGGCAATGTCGATGAAAAGTTGAAGTAGTTTTTCAAATATGAAAATGAACGAAGAAAAAAACAAAGTAACTGAAGTTATACGTATGTTGTACGTGGATGGTAAAAGAAGTGTTATTTTCTGCTGATATTTTGTTCTTTTATTGTTGCAGTGGAAAATTAAACGTCAATTACAGATATTGAAAAGAATTGAAACTTTATTTTCTATTTCAAGTTTTGAAGCAACTTTTCTCCATGATTGGGACAGATGGTGCGGTTCATTTCATGGTTTTATGGATATCTTGACTCTATTCATACTAAGAGGGTTTACTGACAGATCAAAAAGGAATTGAGTGGCTGCAGTGGCTTGTTATGGCATCAGGCCATCATTCCGATATGGAACGTCCAAAATACATGTAAAGTTTATTTATATAATCGATGTTTAAGAAGACAATGTCAAAAAAATTAAAATCGATTTAGATGAACATGTCTTAATACGATTTCATTCTTTAGCACTTTAATGTTTATTATTACAGTTTTAAAGTTCATGGTGCCAAAATTTGACCATCTGCATATGATGAACTTTGATAGAACCTTTATCACTAGGAAAATATATAAAGGAGAAAATTAAAATATTTGACAACGAGACATTAGTTTTCTTTGATCACACATAGACTAGCTGCACAGGTTCGGAAATATTCTCTAAAGAACTTGGTTTTTCAATGAATATCTCTGTCGTACCAGAGATCGACGTTATAAATTCGATCGATTAGGAGATCTAAATTTTTGAGAACAGTCAGTAGTAATCAGGACCTTTCATTCGTATTTGATGATGGTGAACTAGATTATCCATCCTGCTAAGGAAATTGAGTGTCAAACTGGAATACAAGTGTGAACTTAA
The DNA here is from genome assembly GCA_950370525.1 of Bellardia bayeri. NCBI lineage: Eukaryota > Metazoa > Arthropoda > Insecta > Diptera > Calliphoridae > Bellardia > Bellardia bayeri. The sequence goes on along the minus strand of OX493268.1, from coordinate 44,105,006 downwards.
AGAATTATTGAGTGACGGACAATCAGTGTATATTTAATTTTTAGACACTAAATTTATAAATGTATATGCGAATTCCTTGTTTTTAACTATAATAAACTTTCGCAGTTAAGGCGTTTAGAGAGAGAAATGGAGATAGAACGTATAGCTTGTCGAAAGCGGACAGAACAATACTAAAGACATCAGCCATTTAATAGTAATAAATTCTTGAACGTTTAAGCCTTTTAAGCGGAAGGATAAAATAATTTAAAATAAAACAATCGCAATCAGGAAGGCAAAGTAAAATGTGTAATATATGTGCTGATGTTTGTAACGCCCAGAAATATTGGTCCAACACCCACCTTAAAGTATACCGATCGACTCAGAATAACATTTAGAATCACTTTCTGTCTCGATATAACCATGTTTGTCCGTCCGTCTGGCTGGCTGGCTGTCGTAAAGCTTGTGCGCAGAGTGCAGGTCGCAATTCTGAAGATATTTCGATAAAATTTGGTACGTGATATTTTTTCGTCCCAAGGACGGATGAGATTGAAACTGGTGGAAATCGGTCCATTATTTCACCTAACCGCCATACATATATCCTCCCGAAATTAGGGTTTACCGATCATAAATGTTTGAATTAGGCAAGTATCCAAACAAATGTCACCACAATAGAGTAGTAAATGAAGCTAAATCACATCTACAAATTTCGTGAAGATCGGTCCATAATTAGTCGTAGCTTTAACGATCGTAAAATTCTTAAAAATGTTGGTATCCAAATAAAATTTGACACTAATAAGTTTCTTATATTCAGAAATAATGACACCTAATTTTATAATGATTGGTCCATAATTAAAAGTATTTATATCAAGATAAAGTTTAACACATATAATATCTATATTCACAGAAATCATGACACTAAATTTTGCTTCAAAATATGTGATATATCCCATATAACGCCCATTCCTGAAAAATGTTTTATACATATACTGGGTGTAGGGTAGGGATTGACCGACTTTAGTTTCTTACTTGTTTTTAAATCCAGATGTCTCTGAGATAACTAATAACTGATTGATCTGTCTAGAATTCATCATCGACTTTAGTTTCTTACTTGTTTTTAAATCCAGATGTCTCTGAGATAACTGATACCTGATTGATCTGTCTAGAATTCATCAGAAGGAGGATGTGTTGTAGCCGCGAATTAAATACAAAATATGTTCTGCAATAATTTATCTCTTTAATGGTTAGGGCGCGTTTTCTATGTTTGCAATCATGAATGCAAACATAGATGACGCCATATGACGCCATATGTTTGCATTCATGATTGCAAACATAGATGACGCCATATGACAACCCGTTTTCATACAATTGCCAACAACTTGGACAATTTGACAACAAAAATGACATAGTGAAAACCAAGCATTATTCAGAGTAATTTTAATTAATTTACTGATACTTATCTATTTAAATTTAAAAATTTTGAAATAGAGAGCTACTTCTCATTGTTGTTGTCATATGTAGTTCTATTTCCGAAAGTTCGTCTTTGTGCGAGTGAAATTCGGATCATGTTCTCAAAGTTTCGACAAAGTTCAATAGTATGTACTTCATTTTCTAAGAATGAATTCTTTGAGCTCTCTGTTGCTAGCAGATGAATGTTTAGATCGCATTTATTTTTCCTCTTTTATATCTATGTGTTGTTGTTGATGTTTTTTCTTCCGTTTTGTTCAAGTGAGTGTGTGTGTGATTTGTTTGCAAACAAAAGTTGAAGGTGTATATGCCAATGAACTCTTTTAGTTCAACTTCAGTTAAAAAGGTAAATAATACACTACGTACTCATGGTACGTGTGTATCTCTAATGCGATTCTACTAGCGCACTAATACAACAATAAGAATGAATACATATACATACGAGTACGTACTTGCTTAAACGTTTATATGATGTGTATTTGTAAGAATTAGAAGAAGTATCTTTGCTTTCGCAAAATCCCAGTGTGTTGATGATTTTTTTAAGGTAACGTAAAATAGTGTTGTTTGCTGTTGGTTGGTGTTGTTGGTCTTACTGCTGCTAATATTATTATTGTTGTTGTTGTTCTTTGAGCTTTAGTTGTTATTTTTGTTGTTGCTGGCTTTACGAAAAGAAAGAATAAAGAATCATTTTCAGAAACACGTTAAAGACAAACTACATCAAATTGTGCTGGTGTATGTTGATGTATGTGTTTGAGGTATTGTGTGCTTGATATGTTCCCAGTTCTTTGTCTTTTGCTTCTTTTTTTTTCTTCAGTTCCAATTTAATTGATTGATTTTTTTCGTAGCTTCATTGTCGTTCTACTGCTGATATTCTGCATTGCAGAGGTTTGTTTTAGAGTAGAGTTATAATATTATTCTTTCTTTGTGTGTGTGTTTTTTTTCATTTTGGTTTTGCTCCATTTTGCTTATAAGCGAAATTACATTGGGTTTTTGTTTTTGGTTTTCTTTGATACCCAACCCTCTTCTTTTTTCTCAAGAAATTCATTAGCAATTTTAATTAAACGTACGAATGAATATGTTGTACTTGGTGTTTGAATTGCGAGTTAAAAAAAAAAACGCAAATGCTGCACAGTGGTATGACTACGTCAATTTTAAGTAAAAATACTTATTAACTGCAGAAAATCTTAACCAATCTCTGATAACAACACTGCTTGCCGCAAAGTACACAGAGGCGACAGAAGCGCAAAGATAGTGCAGTTTTTTTCTTGTCTCTTTCTTTGGAACCTGCCTTTTTGTTTTCTTTATGTTACTATTTTTCTGCAATAAAATTAATTTTTGGCACAGAGTATTTTTGTATTGTTTGATACAACCATAAAAAAATGCATTTATATCATCTAACGAATGCATACCACAAAGTATGTATAACAGTTATTAAAATACAATTTAGTTAGTTATTAAAATTACAAACATGTAAACAAAATTTCAATTCAAATATTCTAACTCAAATTGTTTTGTTTATTTTGTTTTGTCCACAAAATTCTTGTTGTATATAGTGCTTTGCTTTTTCACATTACAAATTTACTACCAGAAAATATTTTCTTTCTCTTTTTAATATACCTGCCTTTTTAGCTGATTGTAGCGATTTTGAAACGCCAAAATTGTCGCCTCTGTGTTCTCTGTACTGCTTGCTGTCTCTTAAAGGACCTATAAAATCGAAGAAATTTAAAGATGGTGATATTAATTCTTAACTAAATATGTAAGTCCAAAATATTTTACATGCACATGTATCTAAGTCCAAAATATTTGCTCTCAGCATTTTGTTTTTACTAGACCATTGTGCTGTATTACTAATGTGCATGCCTGTTTGTGCATAACTATGTATGTATGTGTATCTATACCTGGCACAAATTATTCACAGACTTGGATAAATTTCATTTCACTTCCATTATTTCTTATCAAGTATTTTACATAATTATTTACACAAAGCGGAAGTTAAAGCTTGTTTTCTTCTGACATTTACAAATAATTCTTATGTTTTTCTTTTTCGTTATTTTCTCCATAAAAAATTGTCAAAGTTTTTTAATTAATTTTCAGGTTACTACATATAAAATTAATAAAAACAAACTCCTGTTTAAACACGATTGTAACCTGGGTAATTTGTACAATAATTTTTCTTTAGAATATGGTTAAAACTATTTAAGTAAAATGACACAAAATATCAGTTACTTCCGGTTTAAAGCAAATGATTCAGAAACTAATTTCAGTTATTAACATTAGCATTGGTATAAGAAATTAATTAATTTATAAAACACAAATATTATTTTAAATTTAACAACTTTTCAATGGCATGTCGTAAACGGAACATTTTTGCGTGTTAAAAAATAAACAAAATATTTATTATTGAATTATTTTGTTGTTTTCAAATAATACCCGTTGCCGTTGTAATTATATCATGAGAAACATTGAACGTACGGTAACGTTTCCAAATCTATTAATCGTGTTTTCTTTTCTGAAATAAAATGTTACACCTTTATTATGTACATTTTTATAAAATGCGACATCTTTAAAATGTGGGGTAAATTTTAAAGATGTCGCATTTTTAATGGTGAAAATAGAACATATAATCACAACAGTGTAACACTTTTTTTTCATGTACAGCTGTTTTTGTTTTTTTTTTTTTTTGTTAAAAAAGAAGAAGCAGATAGCTCCCTGTTAAGATCGCTTGAAATAAGACAATGAATATCTCTCAAAAAGACCAATGGCACCTTCCCGACTAATACGCAAATTCTTCTTAAACTATAAAAATTATATATATAAACATACATATACAAGAAGGAGATATTGTCCTATGAAATTTGACATACATCAACTTCAGAGTATTCATTAATTACATTCTCTACAAACCTTTCACTCGCGGTTGTGGATATCTTTCCATAATGATATCAAATATTTCATCATCATTAGATGATGAAGATGAATCCAACAAGTCATACAAAATCTTTTTCAGCACATAAAAAAGTAGTAATATTTTCCATTTTGTATATTTTGTTTTGTTTCTTAGCACAAATACACATTAATAAACAAAACAAATGTCAGCTGTTTTATCGTGCGATTCTCCCTCTCTAAAAGTACAGAGTGTGAAAGGTGCAACAATTTTTAAGTTAATAGTGTGTTTTATACTACATTTTAGCAGTGTTGAGATTTTTTTCAGAAAAGAACACAAAAAAACCAAAAAAGGTGCGAAATGGGAAAAACGTGTAACATTTTTGCCAGAAAAGAAAACGTCATAAATGTTTCGTTTATACTGCAGTTAGATCAAATACAAAGTGCAATATAAAAATCACTATATGATAATAAAATCCAATAAAACTTTAGTAAATATATTTCTTTTCAATTCAGAAAATACGATAAATTTTAACGTAAATTGTGGCTAGTGGCCACAATGTTTGGCGAAAACCATTTGTTTCGTTGTTTGCTCTAATGTGTTTATTTTTTTTGTCAGGTTTAAGCGATTAAATATTTGAAAAATATTAGCATATTATCGTATTTTCACTGCAACACATTCATTCATTTCATCCATTTTATTAGAAATCAGTATTTTGATTGAAAAATAAAACTGAATAATACTTCAGCGGAATAATATAGAATACTGACTAAGGATCATTCATTTAAGTTCAGCTGTGGATATTGGTGAACAGTTTTGGCATTTAATTTAAAACAAGTAAGAGTTTATATTAGGCTGTGCCGAATCTTATATACCCACCACCTACTATGGGACCAACTTCATAAAATATTGTACCTTTCTTATTGTAGTTTATTTTACCTTTTTTATTATTAAGATTTTAGTAATTATTTTAGCTTAAGGTATTTTTTTTATAAAAAATTTAAATTTTATTTCAATATTTTGCTACGTCTTTGTGTAGCTTTTTCAGAAAAAAAATTTTTAATTTTAAAAAAATAAAAATAAAATAAAAAAATTAAATTAAAATTAAAAATTTTACCGTAATTTTATATTTATTTTAGGTTTGATTTAGTTGAATTTCATCTCAGTAACGACATTTATAAGAATTTTATGCATATTCCGGTTAAAATCAATCATTTATATTTTTGCATCGTGTAACATAAAGAGATTTACTTTAACTTTATATGTAGTTTGTTATTGTCAATTGTCAACTCTGTAGCTCTTCTCGGAAGTGGAGCTTTCACAAAAGTCAATAGTATAATTTTTTCATGCTTATAACTAATCTGTATAAAATGAGTTTTCGGGAGTAGTCCTCATAAGGGAACTATGACCTATTACGGGCCGATCGTCATGAAATTCTGTACGATGATTTATATGTATGATTTATATGTATATGCGAATTACTCTTGTTGAATTTCAACGTAATAATGATTTTTCAATTTGAACTTTATATGACGACTAGAGTCAAATATGGAGCGATCATCATTAAATTGCGTGCGAATATTTCTATATATGTATGGACTATTTGTGTCAAATTTAAACTTGCTGCTAAGCATAAGAGATTTCTGCTTATTTAAGTTATTTCCGGAAGTGAACTTTATATGGGGGCTATGGTCAAAATGTGGACCGATTCATCATGAAATTTACTACGACAATTTAGATGTATATACGGTTTACTTGTGTTAAATTTCGACTTATTAGCGATTTTATAATTCGTAGTCAAGTCATTTCCAGAAGTGGACTTTATATGGGGGCTATGGTCAAAATATGGACCGATGCATCATTAAAATTTAGTACGAAAATTTAGATATGTCTACCGATTACTCGTGTTAAATTTCGAATTGTTAGTCATTTTTATAATTCGTATTTAAGTCATTTCCGGAAGTGGGGGCTATGGTCAAAATATGTACCGATGCATCATGAAATTTATTTGATTTTTTTAAGATAATGAAAATCCTAAAATCTATCCATCGATTGAAATTTAAAAGTTTCGTTTTATTGGATATTTGGTTGAATAATAGATTCGGTTATGAAAAAAAAAATTAAGTTGAACTATAATGCTTTTCATAATCTTAAAAAAATCAAAAAATTCACTGGTGGTTACACACTTTTGAAGCTGTGTGTATCTACCGATTACTTCTGTTAAATTTCGACTTGTTAGTGATTTTTATAAAAAATTTATGCGCATTTCAGTGATTTTCGGATATGGCCGATGGTATGTGTCTATGGTCAAAATATGGACCGATGCAAACAAAATATCGTTTTGAGATTTAACTTTGCATGAATTTTGTATGAATACGACTTTTCTATAGATATTTATGTACCATAAAGCCATATTACGAGAAGACATTTATATGGTGGCTATGAGAAATCGTGGACCAATTCTTACAATTTTCTACAGGACTTGTCGTTCTATAATAAAAATTAAGTGTGCAGAATTTAATGGTATTATCTGTATTATGTTTGAAGAAAATAGCAAAAAATATATGAAAAATATCGAGGTAGTCTTAAACTTTGATCTATAACTCGGATCCTACTGTACCGATTTTGGCCATTTTCAATACCAAATACTTTTTTTCGAAGGTATGTCGTGATTTCACAACAGACGGGCGGATATAGTTAAATCGTCTTAGAATCTTATAAGGACCCAGAATATGTAGACTTTTTGGCTCTACGACCATTATTTCGATGTGTTATAAACGGAGTGACAAACGCAATTTACCATCCTTTTGGTGGTGGGTATAAAAATGATGTAGGGTGCAAAAAGTATTAGTATGACAACTAATTATTAGTTAATTGCATTTTAAAAATTTGTAATGTGTTTACCTTTTTTTTTCAACAGACTAAAACCTTGACCAAAATTCTCCTAAAGTTGGCTTGCGTGCAATTTACATCAACATCTACAGCAATAAATATTTGAAATACAATTTTAATTTAGTTAAAACATACAAAATGAATAAATCACAACAACCATACACCTCAATCGATACTATAATTATAACAACTTTATTATATTGTATTTGATATACCAGTACATATGTATATCTTTATAATCGTACACATGTGTTTTCACTTGGCCGTATTGTGCACACATGTACAAGTATAATGTCTAAGTTTGTTGTGACCTACGCAAAAATGAACATATTTGAAATAATTTTGTATTAATAAATCATTAAAAAAATTATTGGTATTAAGTCTTAATTTTATTGATACATATTAAAGTTATAAAAGACATTCAAATGTTGCTGTTGCAAATAAGTTTGGTAACCATTATAGGCTTTTTGTTTTTTTTTGTTCTTAACACGATCGTTTTTATGAATTAATTGCACTATGGCTCACAATTTTATTTTTAAATCTGTAAACTTGTTTAAAATGCAATTTCGATTTCAATATTGACAACTTGATTGGCAAATAATTAATCAGAACTAATTAATCAGAACTGGCATGTTCTGTCTGTTTTAAATGAAGTTATATAAATTTAGTTGCTATAAAATGAAAGACGAATTACATTTTCATCATGAAACTTAGCATGCGATCCAAGTACGGACCTGCAGAAATAAATTTCGATCGAAAATTTTTAAAGTGAAAAAATAAAAATGAAATTGTAGCCTACAGATTTCCGTATGACAACGAAAGTCAATTACAAAACGAATATCGCGCTTCTCAGTTGCTATGAATTTTTCTTAAGCAAAAACATTCAGATAGAATTTGTTCTTTGATTGATGGTGTGCGCGAAGTGACGTAAAACACTTTAGGAAAGTGCTTTATTTGCATGTCTGATTAGGTTAAAAGAAGCACTTATTGTCAGCAGAAAGTAGTCCTCCAAACCGGGAACACCTCATACAAAAATCATGCATTCCATCAGCAGGTTTGAAGCGATTTGAGGTATGAGTTCATACATAAAACCTGCTCCTTTTGGAGCACATATTTTACTGGGCTATTTCAGACATACAGTAGTGTATTTCAGACATAGCTTAGTACTTTCTTGACTTTCTAGATACTTTTCGATGGCTCCAGATATCTGGAGTATCCAAATCTTATATAAATACTGTGAGCTAGGAAAATATATGTACCCAAAATCCTTTCTAAGAAGAAAAGAAGTAAAATAAAATCTACCCTTCTATAAATGTCTTTCTGAGTGCAAGTTTCCAAGCGCCACAAAACACATATTGTCTAATATTTAGAATTTTTTAATAACATGAAAATTTAGATTGTGCTCAACTATAATTGTGTGCAATTTTTTTTGAAGATCGCCAAAAAATCTGTTACCGGTGATAAATTACTTTTTTACTGATTCTTTGAGAAGTTATACATCGTATGTTTTGTTGATAATATATATAGCAAGCCCTCACTTGTCACAAATCCACCAATATAAAGCTTTTTTTTTGTATTTCAATGGCTTTGGGTTTTAAAACAAGTTCATTTATTAGAATCTGTTTCTTTCTATCTGGAGATACTCACCATTCTTTAGAGATTTAAGAATTTCCTAGCCATGGAGCTTGATATAAATGTCAATGTTATAAATTTCCCCATTGTTAAATGTAAATCTTTTAAACGATTGTTATATTACAAGGAATAACGTTGTGAACGCAGTGAAGATAACGATAAATTATATAAAAGATTTGATTCAGTTGAATATGAGAATATTGTCATTTCCGAAAATTACTTCAAAGGAGTTAAATACAGTGGGTGGCCAAATTATTAGTTACACTAGTTTTTCTTATTGATTAAGATTCAACCGCTTTTAATACGTATATAAATTTGTTTCTTGTACCAGATGTTTTCGTATTTTAATTCTGGTAATACTGTTAAATATTTTGTGCAGTGTCAACAATGATTGGTAACATTAGAGTGCAGTTGTAGATCATTCTGCTCTGAAGTGTGAAATATGCAATTTTGAGGTTATACTGTTATACAAACAAAATCTTATAGAGGCATTGATTAAAGTCTGGCATCACGATGAAGAACTAAAAGAAAATGCATTCAGAGCATGCCAAAAAGGGTGCAAGCTGTACTTGATGCCAAAGAAGGTTCTACAAAATATTAAGATTTTTTTTCAAACAATTTGTTTTCCTCAAATATATGTTTTTGAAACAAAAGAATTTATTTTTAATTGAAATAGAAACACTTAATTTACCTAAAAGAACAAATAAAATGATAAATATTATAATTTTTAAGGAGTTTCCTTCAGGTTAATTTGGTCAAATGTTTGTTTCCAAACAGGGGTCTCGTTCTAAATAATAGCTTTGATGTTTTTTTTTATCATTGGATATTAATTTTTATTATTAATTAGTTACTAAAATACTAAAAAACGGGACATCACGAACAGAATTTTGGTATAAATAATCAAATAATTAATAAAAATATAATATACAATAAACGACCACAAAACTTAAGTCAAGTTTAACTTAAAGCTAATATCACACAGTAAATAAAATAAAAAATAAAAATCGAACAAGTTTTTATTTACGTTTGGAAATAAACATTTGACCAAATTAGCCTGAAGGAAACTCCTTAAAAATTATAATAATTATAAACATTGGTCACAAAAACAAATTAATTAAAATGATAAATTTTCACTATTTTAAAATGTTAAACGGCTTCAAACTAAACAATTTTGCACGTGTAACTAATAATTTGGCCACCCACTGTAAAACGCAAACTATCAAATGTTATTAGAGTCAGACCATTGAAGTTAGCCATACACTTCAAGTTTCTCATTGAGAATATTTTCATGAAGTGATTTCAAAGATTTTTTTAAATTTAAAAATGCAAACACTTTGTTGAAATAATGAATAATTTTGATGAATTCTGCTGAAATCACAACTGGGACTTTCAAAAGCTGTAGTTTCGTCTAATGCGTGATGAAATTTTAGACTCTGTGACTGACACATAATGTTTTCTAGGAAATGGAAAGAAAACTTATAAATTTAAGGTCATCAAAAATATTTGATTTATCAAAATATAATTATAAAGTTTTAAAGTTTCTGCTAAAACATGTAATTATTTTAAACAAAAATCATATTAATTACGCCCTTAAAAATAATGTTTACTTATAAAAATGATTATGTTAATTTAACAACATATTAATTATTTCATAAAAAAAAAAAAAAAACATTAACTCAAATAATGTAAGAATGCATGTTTAATTATTATTAGTAATATTATGTCATTTATCGAAAATCTATTGTTTTCGCTTTTTATTAACAACGGAACAGCAAATCAACTAAATAATAAAAAGTTAATGATGTTTAACTAATTGTCTTCTGAAATATAATAAATTTCTATAAACATTCAGTTACAAACAAACATACTATGTAGATATGGACGAGAAGATTTATAATGAAAATGCTAAAAATACATTCAAATCATTGAGTTTAGTTGTCTATAATCGTATGTTCGACAAGGGTTTTCAGAAAGATGGCTTTGAACATGTGCAAAGCAACAAAAAACAAAGTGAAAAATTAAAAAAAAAAAAAAACAATGTCCAAGTGTTACAACCTTGTAACTTGACATTGTATGACAGCAATTAAAATTTGTAAATTGTTAGTAGAAACACATATCTACCAATAATAAATAAAGAAAACCTAAAGATGTTTTTTTTTCAATACTTTTTTTTTAATCACTTATAATTACATGACTCTTGCGAAATTAAGCACGTGTTAAATTAATAATATTTATTGTAAATTTTTTTTATTGTCACATGTATTATTTAATTTTAGAGGTTCTTCAATTGATACTTACATATATTTGTATGATCACATTAAACATCAATTCATTTAATTAATCAACTACATATTAGTGTTTCTTTGTTTTTTTTTTTTTTAACAATTATGTGTGCTTTCTTGTTGTTGTCTCTAAATACTTCATATCTATAAATAAATATTTAAATAATAAAAAATGAAGGAAAGAAATTGATTAAAAAAGCAAATATTTATTTAAACAACCATTCATTTCATTCTTCCAGCATCCAATGATCAGTAATAGCCGATCGTACTTGGCAAATATTTATTTAAATGTTTTTTGTGGATCTTCGGTTGTGCCGAATCTTAAATACCCTCCACCTAAATATAATGAGAATTACAAAAACTACGCTGTTGTTAGGACCAGAATGTCATTATTCTGTATTTCTTATTGAGTCTTAGCGCAAATTTTATTAGTATTATATTACTAGCTGACCGCCCCGGCTTCGCTCGGTATTTACTAATGTTTTGTATTTCATATAGGTATTTCATAGAAAGGAGACTTTGGTGTTAGTTCTTCAAGTTTCTTCAAAGAAAAATGAGAAGTTAAAAGGAGGCAATATATTAAAAACATAAAATTTTCGACTTTTACCCGGAACTTTTTTTCTTTACAAACCATCTCCTGAGAATTTCGAATCGAATAAAAAAAAATCAGCCAAATTGCTGCAGCCGTTCTCACGTGATGCCATTACATATATGGACCATTTCATTTTTATATATATAGATAGATTTGACATACAAGTTTACCCTCAATTTAATTTCTTTCAAATGCTTTTTTAAATTTTATACAATTTTAACCATTTATAATTGATGTAATTACCAATTCTTACCATTATTTACAGAGTTTGTCTGTTTATTATAACAATCTTATATGTAATGTAACAATTTATGAAATTAAAAATATGTTCAACATTTTCCTATATTCCCCAGGTCAAGGAAGAGAGTACAAAAAATGGTAAAATTATAAGGTGAGGCCCACATCATCTCAATAACAATATTTACTAAAGTTTATAGATGTTATAGTGGAAGTGGACCAATTATGGACTGATATCTTTAAAGTCCAGTATCCAGTAATGTGATTTTTATATATTTCAGGATTATTTTAGTTGAATTTCATCACAATAACGTAGTAGTTTAGAAAAGTTTAATGGTTATTATAATAACCATATGGACTGAAAACTACAAAATTCATTAGTATAATTGCCGTATTATAACAAATTTTGGTTAGATATCTGTATTTATTAGACATTTTGTTGGGTTTACTTGTTTTTCAAAGTTGGTGCTTATATGGCAGCTATGACCAATTATAGACCGAATTTCATAAAATTTGACATATAGAATTTTATATATACATATATGAGGATATATCATATCGAATTTCAACAAAATACTGGCCTATTTACGGCAGATATGAGAATTTAAGCAATTTTCGTAAGGATATGGTCAAATATGGATCTAAATTCACAAAATCCAACAGTTTGCATTTATGTTCCATTTAGCTATACATTGGGAATAAATTTGTATGGGGGCTATGAGAAATCATGGACCGATTCTTACTCATCATAGTTTGTCCTTTTATCATAAAAATTCCTTGTGTATTTAAACAAATTAGCAAAAAATATGTGAAAAATATAATTTTTTTGGAGGTTGAATCAGATTTTGCGTAATAGCTCCGGTTCTACTAATTTGCAATATCAAACTGTAATTATGTAAGGATCAAGAATATATATACTTTATTGGGTCTCAGGTGAATATTACTCTATGTTAAACACGCAATGACAAACTTATATATATATGTATGTATGTATGTACCCTCATTCTCCACTTGTGGTGGAGGAGGGTGTAATAGGACTTGTATTTAAAAAAAAACAATGATTATGATTGACTACTTGCAACTCTTAAGGAAAAAAATATTTGGCTGATAACGAACGCCAGGGCCATTCGTTATATCTGTATCTATTATGACGATGGAAGTCGGAAACCCTCGTTTATATATTTCTTTTTTGCATAAATTAATTTTGGAAAATATGTATTATTAGATTTTTCATTCTCCCTTTTTGAATATTAATTATTATCTTATTTATAGTACAAAAATGAATTTGTAAGTTTGCTATGATCATTTGAAAATATGATTTTTTTTATACGTCTACGACTACGAGTAACTCGACACAGCGTTTCCGTGGTTGTCCCGCAGATTCGTGTGTGTCTGGTGGCTTCACTGGGCCGCAGGATAGGTGGTGTGTGTGTAGGGCAGTTTGCAAATTCCGTGGTTGTCCCGCAGGTTTACAATCTAGTGCTACACCAACATCACAAGCCTAGCGTAGTAGTGTGCCCGTGGTTGTCCCGCAGGTATACGACTACGAACGACCCAGCGCAGCGAGCCCGTGGTTGTTCCGCATATTCGTGGCTTCACTGGGAATTAGTGAGCGCATACCGTAATAGACCTACCACTGTTGGCTGAGTCAAGCAGGCCAACCGTACGGCCATCGTTTGTTCGTGGAAACCATAAACGCCGTTATAGTAGTCCCGTAATGACATACGTTAATAAAGGCGTGTTTCAAAACAAAAATACTAACGTTGTGTTTTCTTTCTTGACGAGGTCTCGAATAAATAATAAATTTGTTGCGAGTGAACCCTGGGTAATCGACGAGTTATACCCCAGAAAAAAGGTTCGTTACACTATTTTTTGAATAAGTTTTTAATGATGTTGTATTAGCAGTCATGTCTAAAATTATCGATCTTTTGTAATTTTATCTAAAGATAATTCAACGATTTAATCATATTTATATTAAGATAAATTACAGACAACACTTTCCATGTAGGTTTAATTTTCATTGTTCGAAATACGTTAGCGCAAAGTAAAATTGTTACTATGAATATCTTTTTATAACTTTCTCCCACTCTAGCGTGAACAAATCTTTAATATGCTAGAATTTTCTAAAAGAGACCAGTTTCTACAATATTAAGAATATCATCAGGTGTTAGTTGTGCTCAACTATAAAATTTTGCTTTTTCTAAGGACTTTTTTGAATATATATAACCAGTCATTACTTGCAACAACTCCACCATTTGTATGTCTATGGCATTGTGTTTTAAAGAAATTAACTGAAATATGTATTTTCATCTGATTGTGATATCAATGATAAAAAACCATCAGAAGATACACACCAATCTTTGGAGCCATTTTTGATATCTTGATGTTACAGTGTTAACCATTGATATAACGACATAACGTTGCTGAACGTTATATCGGACTTTCACTAAAGTGAGATTCGTTATACCAGACATTTACTGTATTTATTTTAAAAGAAAAATACATTTTGTTTTTGGCGAAAAACTATGTATTCATTGTTTTTAATTTTTGGTGTAAGGAAATCGCGATGAAATTCATGGTTAATTGATCATATCCAATTCATTTATGGAGCAATGCTGATTTTTAATACTAAAAATTTCGACCATGTATTTTATATATTGGTACAAGAAATATGCGTCCGACAGATATCTGGGGTCTTTGGAATTATGATTTTACACAAAATACAGACAGATGATAACTGTAATGTAACTTCGCTATCTAAATATAAGACTATGGATTGTATATACAAAATATTGTAGAAATTACAAATGGAATGACAAACTTACAAGATCTCTCTAGGACTGGAGCAAATAATAACAGATATTTTAAGAAAATCCCAATGGATATGTATCCTAAAAGAAGTTTATAAAAAATGTTTATTCTAACTACAATAAATATTTTTTTGTATAAAATTAGTTTTAATTGTATGATTGTACAAATATATATTTAGTATGATGACTTTATGATTAACTGATGTTGGCTACATCATCATTAACAACATCTTCATCTATAATTTTATTTTTTTGCACAAACTTTTGCCTTTTTAGTTTAATTAAGCAGAGAAGTTGGCGATGCTGCTGACTGACTGACTGACTCAATATGAGCAAATGCTTAATAATCTTTTTAAATTAATGTTTATTTAGCAAAGATGAGATTCCTTAACTTTTTCTTTATCTTATTCTTTAATAATTGTTTGTTTGTACTTAGATGGATAGACATACTTATGTACTCGTATGTGTACATCTTTTTAGTACTGCCTGTCTAAATATTAGTCTGTGTAGTTATAAAATACATAAAGTCGTATATTGTAGTTGCTGAAGTTGGATGTTAATGATGATTTTTGTTTGCACTTTCCTGTGTTTCTTATTTTAAAACTGTTGTTCTGTTGTTGTCTGCTGTCAAAGTCAAGGTCAAAACCATTGTAAACTTTTCTAATACCAATTTATCTTGTCTCAGCTTTTGTGATTCTTCAAATGTTTTGCTTTTTGTTTTTGTCAAAAATTACTTCTTTCTTTTTTTGTTGGTTGCTCTTTAATTAATATGTTTAATTATACCCTACACCACCATAGTGGGGAGGGTATATTGGATTTGTGTTGATGTTTGTAACACCCAAAAATATTGGTCCAACACCCACCTTAAAGTATACTGATCGGCTCAGAATCACTTTCTGAGTCGATTTAACGATGTCCGTCCGTCCGCCCGTCTAGCTGGTTGGCTGTCCATGTAAAGCTTGTGCGCAGAGTACAGGTCGCAATTTTCGATAAAATTTACTTCGTGATATTTTTTTCGGCCCAAAGATGGATGAGATTGAAACTGGTGGAAATCGGTCCATTATTTCACCTGGCCTCCATACAAATGTCCTCCCGAAATTGGGGTTTACTGATCATAAATGTTTGAATTATGCAAGTATCCAAACAAATTTCATCATAAATGAGTGGTAAATAAAGCCAAAACACATCTAAAAATTTTGTGCAGATTGGTACATAATTACTCGTAGCTCCCATATAAGGCCCACTTCCGAAAATCGCTTTAAAGAGCATAACGCACTCAAAACTGTTGGTATCCAAATAATATTTAACGCAAATATATTTCCTATAAATACAAATAATACGGTACAATTTTATTATGATCGGTCCATAAATAGTCGAAACTCCCATATGCGACCCTCTCCGTAATTCGCTTTAAGCTCCATAAATAAAAGTATTTATATCGAGATAAGGTTTAACACATATAATACTTATATTCACAGACATCATGACACTAAATTTTTAGATGATCGGTCCACAGTAGGTTATATCTCCCATATAACGCCCATTTCTGAAAAACAGTTTTATTTATCTACTGGGTGTAGGGTATTATATGGTCGTGTTTGTTCTGCAAATAACACCATACTTCTTTGAAGATTGTTAATAATGCTAATTATTAAGCGAATGAATGTAAACAAGCTTTCAATTGTTTGAGCTCATTAATTTAATACATAAATAAATAAAATATAGCCAAGTAGGTATGTATATGTATGTGAAATAGACTTAGAGAGTATTTAAAATCGTAACCAAAGCCTGGTTCACCAAATGTATCATTTCTAAAAGTTCGACCGTGTACGGTGTACGCCAATGGTTTAAGGAAAGATAATTTAGCATGCAGCAATGTTTCCTGCAAAAAGTTAGGTAATAGATACGGTCATAAATTGATAGAAGTAGCTAGACTTTTATGCATGAGGCCGAAATTTACGAGTTACATCAGAGTTTGGTGTAAATCTAAAGTAGTAGTCGCAAAGACCTGCAGGCTCTCAACAAACAGTACGTATTAAAAAATGCCACATTTAATTGGAGACGAATTGTCATGAGATGGAGCAGATAAATACCACCTGCGAGAGTGATGATTCTGATCTTGGATTTGTATATAGAAATATAAGGGACAAATTCAAAGTAAATACACTTTAGAACCGTTCAGAAACATCCCGTATAGAATGAATTGATACTGTATGTAGGTATTATTGCCAAAGAGAATACGACTTACTTTCTCTGATGGTGTTTTAAATCTCAAGAGTTGGAATACCTCAAATGCCGGAATTGTCATGGGTATGAACAATAAGCACTACAATGGAGGCTTACTAAAATATCTTTCTCTTAGGCTGACTATGACTATTGTCTTGTACATATTACTCAATGTCGTTCCTTCTCAATATAATACAAAAAGCAGATATTAGATAAAATATTTATGTATAAAAATTCTGGATACTAACAGTCTAATTCATAAAAACTTATCAAGGGTTTATAACAGGCTTATAAAGCAAATATCCATACAAAATTTGCTTTATCAGGCTGTTATAAACCTTTGATAAATTTTATGAATAAGGGGGTTAAAGTTTGCCTTTATTCGGGTTTTTAAATGTTTTGAAATTATTTTTTTTATATAATATAAACAATATAATTTATAATTAAAAATATAATATAATTTGTATGTATTGGTTACAGGTATTGTCAACAAATTTGAAGTAAGTACTTAAAAATAAATTAACCCAGTTATTTCGACAGTGTCTAATGTAAAATGAAAAAAAATGTAGTGAAAAAAAACACTTACTAATTAGTAGTTTTGAAATTCAAGTCTGATGTTAACAAATTGTGTTCGTAGTTGGAAAATATTATTAAATTTACACGCACTTAAACACAAAACATACCTGCAAAGAAAGAAAAAAAAAATAACAATTAATTTTAGGAAATATTATAAAGTTGAAAGTTAAATAGCGTTTCCTTAATAGGCTTAGTTAATTAAAAAATTATGAGAATTTGTGTGTCTATAATTGCAGAGGTTCCCAACTAAGGTTAGTGTTAATAGGGACCAATTAATTTCAGAAATTTACTCTATAGCTTAAGTCTTTGGGGTCTTAAATCATTAGAGAAGAAGAATGCCAGCGCCAATAGCAGCCTTGAAAAGCAACATGTTAAAACATGTTAATAAAGAGATACCAATTTAATAACTAAATTTTTTTAAAGTAATATAAAAATATATTATCATGGTGAAGGTTATAAAAAGCTTTTAAAAACTCTTTAAAATTTATGTTCATTTCGGAAACTGCAATAAAAAACATTAAATAATATTTCAACAAACTGTTTTGCTTCCCTGTTTGTGGGAAAAACTGTGTGACATACTAAACACCTCTAACCGAAAAAAAAATTCAAAAAAGCCCTAAACGCCAACAAAATCAAAAAATCAAAAATTAAAATGGCATGACTGCATTAGTATGAATAAAATCACACAAAATAACGCCTACAAATTACTAACTGACACGTAAAGAAGGTAAATAATGTTTTTTTTTATGCACAGAAACAAATAAAGTTGACTTCACTTAAATTTTTATAAAATACACAAATTTTAAAAGAAAAAAAAGTAAATGATGCATAAGCATCATTACTATTTTAGACACAAAAAAGCAACATGTCTCTCATAACAAATTGAGTATGAATGAACACATTAAATAAATGCCGGTGTTGTGGCCATCAAAGTGAAAATTAAAGTTATGTGTAAGTAAGATTAGTTATTCAGTTACAGTAGAGAGCAAAAGTCTTAAAATTAATAATTGAAAAAGTTTATTAGGTTTTATTATACCCTACATCACCATAGTGGGGAGGGTATATTGTATTTGTGCTGATGTTTGTAACGTCTTCAAGTATGTATACTGATCGACTCAGAATCACTTTTTGAGTCGATTTAATTTTTAAAGATATTTCCATAAAATTTGGTACATGACATTTTTTAGGTCCAAGGACGGTTGGGATTGAAACTGGTGAAAATTGGACTATTTTTTCACATGGCCCCCATACAAATGTCCTCTCGAAATAGGGTTTTATGCAAGTATGAGTAATTCACTTCAATCTCCATAAATATTTTAAAAGCATTTATATCGAGATAAAGTGTAACATATATAATATTTGTATTCAAAGAAGTCATGTCACTAAATTTTTGGGTCGATCCATAATAGCACCCATTTCAGAAAAAGTGTTTTACAAATATACTGGGTGTAGGCTATCATATGGTCCGGTTTAACCGACTTTACTTTTTTGATTGTTTTTTTTTATAATTTAACACCTTTTTCCAGAATCTTAAGTATTTTTTTTATACCCACCACCAAGAAGATGGGGCTTTTTTCGGTGACGGTATAATATTGAATATTTAAATTCAAAGTGAAAGTGCTGAGCAATAAAAAATCTAAATAGTTAGAAAGACAATCGTGCACAAATCCCTTAAAATACTGACATTGTTCGGTTTAATGGTTGCGAAAAAACTGACGGTTTCACAAAGTACTGTAAATGTTATTATACGAATCAATACGATATAAACAAAACTTAATCATTAAGCATAGTACCCTGTTCAACATTTCAAGTGGAATGCTGTCAAAATACATGTTAAAAAAATTCACATGAAATTTTCATGAAAAAATGTTGCAGAAGTAGTACTCTGTGCATTTTGTGAAAAACATGTGAAATGTATCTGGCAACATTATTTTTTCACAGCGAAATAATTAAAGTAGCAATTGTTTCACGTGGAATTTTTATCCAAAAGCTCTTCTGTCGCAACAACAATATCTATTACTTGTTTTTCTGCTGCACAAGCGGCTAGTAATATTTGTTTATTCATTTTTATTTAAAGATTTCGATTCAACACAGATTTTTAATATTTTAACTTTTATTTATTTTCGATTTAAATTCACAAAAAAGCAAAACATATGTGTTTTGTTTACATAAGTAAAACAATGTGGCGTACTTTCAATTAAAAAAAACGTCAAATTATTTTAATTCGCGCGATAGGCAACATTGGCTATACGTCAAATTTTCCGTATGAAATAATTAATGTTGCTCAACATTTTTCCCAAATTTGAACAGAGTACTAGGATTTAGTCGTAAATAAAAAGAAAGCAAAAATTGTACTAAGAGAAAATTGCACCCAATGCATATCTAACATTTAAACATTTAATTCAGATAGGAATGTCTTTAAATTGGCCATTTTTGCGAATAGGATTACTCTATTTCAAAAACTTTCATTCGACTGAGTTTACGTTTGTCAAATACGATATGACTGATTTTGACAATAATCTATTCAGAGTTGAAAACTGTAAAACCTAATTTTTAAATGAAAATGTGTACGTTTACGTTCGACTTGATGTTTTCTGTCATCGTTTACACAAAAGTTGGGTTAACAAAACTTAAATCAGATTTATTTCTCTTAAAAAGCAATTGACGCTACAAGGTTTTGCACTGTCAACTGATTTTCGAAAGTAAAACTTGATGGAGGTCGCTAGACTTATAATGATCTGAGAACATAAGTATGTACCGGATCGTTGTAAAACTTTAAAATATTTATTCGAAATTAATACTTCTATAGATTTATGAGTCTTAGAGTATTTGTGAGAAATATGTGAGAAAATAATAAAATTATTTTTGTACAGTAATAATAATAATATTGTAAATATGTTTGTTTAAATTATTCTCAAAAAAACGTCTTATATAATTCATGAATTGTTCGTCGAAAATAAGCGGCATGATTTAAGAAAATTCAAGTTTTTAATTTTTTTAATTTGCTTATAATACTTTTGCATTACTCATTTTGCTCATCACTGTACAATGGTAACACAAAAACACACCCAGGCGGTAGATGACAATATAAATTCGGTAATTCATTGTACGAATTCTGACTGACTGATTGTATTTTACCAGAAATAAAAGAATAATAAAGAAACCCGTTAACTGTAATAAGACTTAATAATGTGTTAACACATCCGAACAGTCAAATGACAAAATTATATCTTTTTTCATTGTTGTTTTTTGAAGCTTTTTCGAGTGTGTTTATCAGTGAATTCAGTAAGTGACATTAACCTAGAAGCTGAATAAATGACAGCACAACATACATGTAGCTAATCATACTTTTACTCATACAGTCAGTCATTTATTCCGTCCACCACTACTGTTCTGCGCTACGTCTAAATTATCGTTGGAGTTATAGGTAATTCCCTTATGTCTGTGAGTTTGTATTTAATAGAATTCCGCAATAAAATATTTATTTAAACCATGAACAAATCAGATTCAACAATAAAACGAACATTATTTTCGTAGCACAAAATTATTATAAAAACAAGTAAGAAAATATAGTCGTATGTATATGTAAATATAAAACAGTTTTTCAGAAATGGGCGTTATATGGGAGATATCACCTATTTTGGACCGAAATTCAGTGTCATGATTTCTGTGAATATAAATAATGTGTTGAACTTTGTTTCGATATAAATACATTTAAAAGAGTTATGGAAGTTAAAGTGAATTACGGAGAGGGTCTTATATGGGAGTTTCGACGAATTATGGACCGACCATTATAAAATTAGGTGTCATCATTTCTGTTATTATTTGTGTCGAATTTTATTTGATTACCAACATTTTTAAGAAATTTATACTCTTTTAAGTGATTTTCGGAAGTGGGCCTTATATGGGAGCTACGACTAATTATGGACCGATCATCGTTAAATTATACCATATTATATGTATATGTACGAGACATATTTGTGTTCAATAATATTTGGATAACAACATTTTCAAGAGAGTTATGCTCTTTTAAGTGATTTTCGGAAGTGGTCCTTATATGGGAGCTACGACTAGTTATGGACCGATCATCATTAAATTATACCATATTATATGTATATGTACGAGACATATTTGTGTTCAATATTATTTGGATAACAACATTTTCAAGAGAGTTATGCTCTTTTAAGTGATTTTCGGAAGTGGTCCTTATATGGGAGCTACGACTAATTATAGACCGATATTCACGAAATTTGTAGATATGCTTTAGCTTCATTTACTACTCATCTGTAGTAAATTTTGTTTGGATACTTGCATAATTCAAAGATTTAACCCCAATTTCGGGAGGACATTTGTATGGGGGCTAGGTGAAATAATGGACCGATTTCCAGCAGTTTCAATCCCATCCATCCTTGGGCCGAAAAAATATCTCGTACCAAATTTTATCGAAATATCTTTAAAATTGCGACCTGTACTCCGCGCACAAGCTTTACATGGACAGCCAGCCAGCCAGACGGACGGACGGACGGACGGACATCGTTAAATCGACTGAGAAAGTGATTCTACGTCGATCGGTATACTTTAAGGTGGGTGTTGGACCAATATTTCAGGGCGATACAAACATCAGCACAAATCCAATATACCCTCTGTAGGGTATAATAAACAATAAAATATTTTTACTTAAACAACCAAACAATGTTTTATTTTGCTGCTCGTAATAATGATGATCTGATCTGGTTATAATAATTACACAAATACACAACCAAATGGTCAATCTATATATATAAAATAGGATGTTTGTATGTATGTATGTATGTATCGTATGGACTCCAAAACGGCTGGGCCGATTTTGATGAAATTTTTAGCGAATCTTCAGAATATACATACATATATTTTTTTTTTGCTTTTTTTATTTTATTGAAAGCCGTTGTCATGGGTTTCAAAACGAGATATCAAACTCTAAAATCGGTTATGTAGTTCCGAAGATATTTACATCATTCGATAACACAAGATATATTTTAATCTATCTTCTGTATATATATATATAAATGAATGTATGTATGTAACATATGGACTCGAAAATGGCTAAGTCGACTGTACTGACTCTGGAAGGAATAATGCAAACGGGGGTGGCACCGCCCATATAACCCAAAAATTTAAATCGAAATATACATATGGTATTGGCGTAATTAGGAATACGTATCAGGAGAAAAGTGGATGGGACTACCCCCCTTTTTAGGAAAATTAAAAATCGTATTATAATATTAACTACGACCGATCGTCATTAAATTTTCACACATACTATTTCTTACGAAATAATAAATTCTTGACTATGTAAGTGGACAAAGGGGTATAGCCTCGCCCACTGAAATGCTTCGCTCATATAACGCGCTTCAGTATCCGAAGCACACCGGGTTTAGCTAGTTTACCATAAAAATCATACAAAATTCGAAAAACTTTGTGCCAATTGATCTTCGGTGCAGTACGCTATATAAACTATGTATGTGTTATGACGTAAATCGTTCAAATTTCCTCCAGTTGACACGCGTCCATGAACATTTTCTGGACTTAAGCTGGACATAGAGGTATAAAATTCCTCAGATAGCAAATTGCTTAACATCTGCATTGCAGATTAAAAATGTTCGTTCATACATTGTTTTTGGTTTTAGTAAAAAACTTGATTTTTTCCAAATTCTGATGTCAAAAGAATATTCTGACTTTCAGAAATAATCCTTATGTGACTGACAAGATATACATCGTACTTGAGAGCTTCCAACTTTTGATATTTTATTGTATTTAAACGTTTGTAATATTTCAAATTCTGTTGCAAAATGGATTATTTTTCATAAGATTTGTATGAAGGAGGTACCCGGGTACCTTATCGTACAAAACATGATGTTTTTTTGTCCATCACATAAGGGATAATATTGAGTAGACTACATATAAGAATATATGTCTTTAAAACTTGGACCAATAACAGCTCGCTACTGCTATTATTCCAATACAATCCATTTCACTATATATTCTTATAGCTTCCTAAATGTTGTTACAGTTCTTAAGTTAAGTTGACGTATGATTTCAATCATGAATATTATTCTTACATGTATACATGCATACATACATACATATGCATATATAAATAATTTATACCTACTTTAAAAGAAATAACAATTCTTACAGTTACCTACAAAATAGTTTTTTAAAAATGCAAAATATTCCTTTATGTCATTCACCCCCTACTTTAACTTTTTATTTTGTGACAAAACTTTCTCTTGCCATCAAAACTAAAATTTAATTTTAAGAGTGTCATTTTTTGTTTCAAATAATTTAATGCGTTTTTGCAAAAACTTTTCTTGTTCAAAAGCACACTTAAGCAACCGTGTTAAGTTTATACCTATGAGTGTTTTTTTTTTGCTGGAAAAAGTTCCCTTTTCATATATTTCCCTTAACCGGATAACATTTTATTAAGATTAATTACAAATTATTTCATAGTACGCAATATTTATTATGTAAAATATATATCTTTTCTACAATTTAAATGTAAGTGATTGTAAATTTAACTTCAAACCGCAGAAACTTCTCCCAGTAAAATTATACTAGTTCAACATTTGTCATAGTAACGTGCTCCGACAAATAAAAAATCGCATTGTCGCGCTATTAACAAAAATTGTATTCCATTCTTAGTTTTTCCTTATTTAACTAATCCGATTATAATTGCTTACTCTTGACGATTTTGTCACTCTACTTATCACATAAATAGTGACTAATTCTAATTAATCCAGTATGTAATGCCTTTATTAAAATGAAATATTCAGGCATATCACAGAATTCGATCGGAATGTTTTCAATTCCGTATTCGCAAATCGATCGGTTTTACTTTGCGTTCTCTAGATTTCGATCGATTTTGTTTATTCCCAAAAAATTTTTAAATCTCGATTTTTAACTTAAATATGGTAACGTTGTGTAATAAAAAGTATAACAAATGCGAACAGAAAGAGCGCTAACACAGAAATTTTAAATGAAAGTGAACAAAATTTTTCAAAAATGCCCGGAATTTAAATTGTTGTTGAAAATCTACGAAGAAGACATTTAAGAGATACTCTATCATATTCTAGTGCTGCGTAAATATTTTTAATTTTTGTAATTTTTTGACAAAAGATTTCTTCTTGCTGTCACCAACTTTGAAATTTTTAACATTTTATTTAAATACCAATGAGATAATTAAAACAACAATGAAATAATAAAATTAATTATTTAATTGTTATTATAAATTAGTAGTATGAGTTTTTTTTAGTATAAAATCATAAAAAATAACAATTCCACTTTAGAAATCTAAAGTGGTTTCATTCCGAAAAAAAAATTCGGTTTTCCTTTTCTAAAGACTCAATTTACGGAATCAAACCCACTTTCGATCGGAATTAAGTTCTGTGACATGGCTGATTATGTGCTTTAGATGCAAAGGCAATATTATTTCTTAATCAAAACATTTTCCAATGCTAAATAAAAAAAATATAATTACACGCATTTCATGCTAAATAATGTGAAAATAAATGACAAACCTTAATATTTAATATTCTAATTAAGGATATTTTTGTGATTTTATTTTTATATCATCCTGTCGTACTTTATAAGCCAACAAAATTAAATATTTGTTGGACATAAGAATTCATTTTGTTAGTAGCACGCAATATTCCAAAAAAAAAGAGAAAAGGATTTTTTTTAATATTTTAAATAACAAAACACACATTTTTAAAGGAGTGTAGAAGCCAACAACGCTTTATTTTAATTATACAAGATTACATTTCAGAGGGAGTTAAGACAGGGGGAGGGGAGGGTGAAAGAAGTTTTGAGACTCAAATCAGTAAGTGAAACATAATTTTAAATAATAAAAGCAATGTTGGATACAGGACACCTCATAGTTTTCAAAAAAGACACAGTGCACAGTGGAAAGTGAGAGAAATTATCAAAATGTTTATAAACTGACTCTTTTGGTTGAAGTTCATCTCAATAACTTTATATAGAGACGTATGGTTGGTTGTTTTACCCGGAAGTAGACTGAAGACGGGAGCAATTGCCAATTATTGACTACAAAATCCAATAGCATACTCGTAATTGCCGTATAACTGATATTATTTCTGGATTAATATAATCTGTATAAAAGTTGGTTTGATATCGATGGGTTAAATTGTTTTTCAGAAATGGACCTTATATGGCAGCTTTGACAAATCAAGGGCCGATCTTCTTAAATTTCGAAAAAAGAATTCTATGCATATGTGGAGATCTTACGACGGATTTCAACATAATAATGGTATATTTATGATTCATATTAGTATTAAATTGAATTTCGATTTAAACATGGGCCGAACTAAACAAAATTTCGATTTGCGATTTCTCATTACCTGAATTTTATTTTTGATGAATTTTATATTGATGTTCCAATATTATAGGCTTTTATTTATCATTGAATCATATTTCGGGAAGATATTTGTATTGCGGCTATGAGAAATCATAGACCGATTCTTATTATTTTCATCACAATTGCTCCTTTTTTCATAGAAATGTCGTCTACGAAATTTTATGGCGTTTTCAATAAAAAAAAAATATCAAATTTTGATGCAGGTTGTCTTAAATTTTGGTCCATAACTCTGGTTCTGGTTCTGGTATCTGGCTGACAAAATACAAAACACTTTTCTGGGAATTTTGTGAAGTTTACTTATGTAGTTTTGATGTAAGAGTGTTTTACATGGAGAGACAGACGGGTATAGCTCATTTGATTTAGAATTTAATAACCATGAATAATATATAAAGTATATAATTAGGTCTCAGATGAATATCATTAAAGTTTCACACGGAATGACGCACGTAATTCACCACTTATGGTGGTGAAGGGTATACAAATTATGTGTACAGGATGATATGACTGACCACCTCATTTTTATCAGTGGATAACAAATCTGTTTCAAAATAGAATGAATTAATTTCTGTTCAATCTTATGAACAGTATTAAAATGTCCAAAACAGAACATATGATTGTGGATTAGATTCGTGATCGCTCCTAGGACATTGCCGTGTATGTGTTCCTTTGTTAGAACTTAAAATTTTATGATAGTTTCCCTTCCCTTAGGAATTTTTAAAAAATTAGGCAATACTTGAAAATGTAAAGGTGGTGAAAGTAGAAGGAAGCTTTTTATATCACAACTCTGCAATTGCGCATTATGTTTGTTTTTAGTGCAGAATTGCAGCGCCTCTGGTGGTGAGTAGACGCATTCATGTTAAAGCTTGATTTTATAGCCTTTAATTATTTTACTTCGGCGGCGTTTGAATGCTATACCACCGCAGGAGGGCGTTGTGATAAATCTTAGTTATGATAGATAGAAGAAAACTAATAAGAAACTGATGTTGTCTGAATGACAGCGACTGGGAATCAAACCCGGGCTACAAATACCAACTTCTGCTTAATGATCAAATCCGCTATACAATTAAGCTACAGCACCCTCAGTTTCTTTCCGTGAGCTACCACAAAGTGCCCAAGTGGTGTTAAACATCGCCATATTGAAGTGGCCAGTCTCTTTTACAAAAAGTTTTACGACTATCTAGAATCAGTCCCTACCACCGATGAACCAATGACGCGACCAGTTCTCTTCCACCTGGCGTATTTATTGACTCATTGTAATCCACACTATTTAGTTAATTTTGATATTAATTATTGTCTATATACATACATACATACATATATTTGAAGGTTTGTTTATTTTTCACAATAGTAAAAAACAAAATATCAAAATTGTTATGTTCCCATTCAAATAAACAAGTAATAAAATATGCAATTTCAATAAAATTCAATATTGACTAATCATGGACTGTGCATTGAATTGGGTCCAGGTGTGCACGTAATTTTCATGTTTCCTAATTTTTTCTGTCTTAAAATCAATGGCAACATATTTACATGAAAACAAATATTTAGGGTTAATACATACATTGCTTAATAATAATTTTATTTTACGTGTACATATATTTTTTGTAAAAACAAATTGTTTTAAGCACCACAGAAAATATTTAAAAATGACACTATTTGTTAAAAAAAAGAACCGAAACTACAAATCACTGCACACATGGTGCAAAAGTTCAATTACTTATGACTCAGGTTCAAGTTGTTTAAAATAAATGAAAAAAATATTGCAATTTTATTTTAAACATATTTAAAATAATGCCGAGCATTTATATTACTTTGAATATTGCTGCAAAGTAATTGCACTAATAAATGCATTTAGTGCATAAGGAATTTAATTGTTAACAAAAAATTATAGGAAATAAAAATATGTTTAAAAACAAAACAACAATAAATTTATTTATACCAGGTGAAAGATATTTCCGCATTCAAATTGATTTATGACTTCTTTTAATTATTTTGTTATCATGTAAAGGAGTCTTATATTCAGAAAATGTCTGAACTTTGATCAAAATTGTTTATGTCTTGTACTTTATGAGTAGAATTCTTATGGAACAAAAAACAGGAAAGAAAACCTTGCTGCATTTCCATAACCTCAGAGACCTATTATCCTTTTGGCAATAATTGTAGCATACAGTAATGCATGCGTAATTAAATCAAACTTTTCTTGTACGACTCGAGATCAAAGTTATCTGCAGGATTACCATAAACTTGGCTTTTCTAATGTCAACTTTAGATATTTATTGATTATTGTTTTGTTTGTGGTTTTTATATTACAAGCTAAAAAATTATTTGGCTCTTTTATGCAAATGTTCATTTTATTACATTCACGCAATATTGTCGTAAATATGTATTAAACACAAGTAATACCCTGCAGTTTAAAGTGTAGTAATTGCTACATTCCTACTTATACCACAACTAGTTTGCTTTAACTCTACTGGTATCCCTTAAAGTGTATGATCTTTATATGGCAAAATTCACAGTCTTTAGTTAGCGGATGGCAAAGGTTAAACTAATGATTCTTTATTCGCAATGCTTCGTTTGCCATAAGAATACCAAGTAATAGTTAAACAATAGTTAGTATTTTAGTTTACCAATGATTAACTAATGACCGAGAATTCGGCAAATAGACTTTTAGCTCTTCAACTTTTTTAAGCAGCAATTGTCAAATGGTTGCCTCTTCATTTCTGTTCGCAAACAAAAACGTTAATTAATCATTCACAAGAAAATCAAACACAATGCTTTAAATTATATTCCAAAAATAATATTTAGATGACTAGTGAGGAATATCTGTTCCTAGTAAGTAAAAGTAATTAAAATTTTTTTGTACAGTTTTGGCTCCATACTCATCGTTATTATTCATTCTATGTACGTATATACTTTCAACAAATTTAACATTGTTTCAAGGACTGCAGGGTATTTACATACATTCGAGTAACTATGCACCTACTTGTGTATTATTATTTTTGGCAATATTTGAAAAAGAAAAACATTTCCTTGTTTTACTTGCCGAGAAAATAAAAAAAAAAAACAAAAATAAAATTGTCATATTTATGTATGGTAAATGTCACTGTACAAACATACTTACATGCATATAAAAACATACATTGTTTACACATGTGTGGTACACAATGTAATCGTACTATATTAAATAGCACACGTTCATATACTTACACATAAACTGAATTCTTTGTTGTTTGAATAACTAAATACCAAACCTTGCAGTCTTGAATAACAAGTAACAAGATAAAATTCGTATTATATGTGTACATTGTACAACTGTAGTAAGTAGTTTTTGAATTGCCAGTAGTGTAAATATACATACATACATGAATACATATGTATGTACATATTTATTTATCCATATGTTACGTTAGCAAACAAATAAAACTCATATTTTTCGGTATTTTTCTGTGTTTATGCATATTTTGCTTTAAGTTTATTTTCTTTTTTATACGTCAATATAATTTTCCAACCCACTTAAAAAATTCTTATCTTCAAAAATTATTGAGGAAATTCGTAATACAGAGACAAATATTGAGCATGACTTTAATATGTATTTTTATATAAAATGTTGTTAAAAATAACAACAAAAAAATAAAATTAAATATTTAAATAATTGAAATTAATTGTCCTACATACACAGATAAATGCATATTAAGGACAATTCTGTAATATTAATTAAGACTAGTTGATGCAATTGATATATGTATGTATATGGGTCAATTTAAAAAAAACGCAATTTTTGTGTCCCCGCACTTTACACTACTATTTTAGGTAAAAAAAAACAAAAACAAAAAAAAACAAAAATATCAGAGTGATCAGCGAGGAATATGTAACAAAAAAAAAAACGTAATTCTCAAATTTGTATGTTTGTTTTTTTGTTTATTCAGAATGGTGTTTTGTTTCTCCCTCTGACTGCTTCCATACAAAAGCATGTGTCCCCCATGTAAATATGCAATATTTAATAAAAGTTTTCGAATTTCTTTCTTGTGTTTTGATTTGTTTTAGTCGTCAAAACTTAATTAGTGCGAATTTGGCGTTGCAAAGAAAGGTTGTTCTTACAATTTGCATTGAGCGTCACTTTTTTATAAATGAAGTAAAATTACTAGTTTTCAATTTCAAGTTTAAATAAAGTAACTAACGTAAGGAAAGTACAAACTTTAATTATTACAAAAGTGAAAAAGCGAAAAAAAAAATTTATTAACAAATTGTGCATTTGCGTAGTTTTGTGAACACCTTGGTAAGGGCGTCACGCTAATTTTTTTAAAAATGAAAATATTAAATGTAAAACATTGAAGTTGACAATCACTGTTTACATGGTTTCAACTCATTTTTTTATAATTTGTGAATTTGAGAAATAAATTGCCTACGAAAAAAAAAACAAAATAGGCAAATATTTCATGAGCATCACTTTTAAAACATATAGCTTCATAGCTTAAAATGCTTAATTTTGATTTTATTTTTTAATTTTCAAGAGTAAAATAACAAAAATAACGGCGGCTGAAAGAGCAAGAAAATATCGAGAGAAAATAAAGTTCGATAAAGCGCGTAATGACGAATATAAAAGAAAGAAGAAAGATAGGTATAATCGTTGTATATTTGAGTTTAATTTTTATTGTTACTGACTGATTCTGTTTTTTCCACAAACTTAATTCGAAAGTGGTAAAAAATTAATGAGAATGAAAAAAAAACAAAGCCGGTTGTCATTTCATGAAGTTTATACAGATTCAGAATTCGAATGAAAATTTATAAATTAAATTAAGTTAAGTTATTGTTTTGTGTCAAATATTTACATATTTGTATAAGTTTCTTCAAGAATTACTTCCTTTTTTTCCATTTTTGTTAAAGTCATTAAAGAATATGTACATGTTTAGTTTTGTAGGAAAATTTTTGTTTTTTGAAGAATTTTTGTTTTTTTTTGTATTTACTTTTTGTAAAAGAATAAACTTTTGTCGTTAAACTTTAAATTTGGCATTATTTCTTGTTTACGTGCACCAAAATCTCTTGATCGTCACAAAATATCTTGAGCATCACAATTAGTTTTGTTTTCCTTAAAACGCTTATAATTGCAGTTTTTTTTAGTACATTGCTACAAGCCTATTACTTTGCGAGTATCCTCTAAGTTAATTTTTTTTTTAACAAGAATTTACATATTTTCATCTTAAAACTTTAGAATAACTAGTCACTTAAAAAAAAAATTAAAAATCAAGTTGAATCGTGATTTTTTGTTTATAATCGAAAAGATGATTTTCGCAAAAGTCAATCTTGAGAAACAAAAGAACATCGTAGTAAGCTTGAATTTGAAATATTTTTGCATTTTTAGCGATTTTTTTATACATATTTGGTGTGTGTGTGTGTCGCTAAAAGTACCGCCGGATTCTTCATCAATTTCTACATAAATTGGCCACTTTTACAGGCGAATTAAAAAAAACTTTAAAAATAAGCAAAACAAAACACGTTGTGTACGTTTTTGTTTGAAATTGACCCATATAATTATTATTTGTTATAATAATTTTTCTTTTATGCATATTTTTACCCTTTAAAATTCGAAAAAGGTAAAAAGTCAAATTTGAAAATCAAGTTACACCATAATAATAGTTCTGGTCAATAACCCACAACTATGACTATTATTATAAGCAATTTTGTATGTTTTTGAAATAAGAGAACGTTTGCAATTTCTCTTGACGCAATGTTTAATTTTATACACTACACCACCAGGAAGTTCGTAACGCGGGTATTGTGGAAATGTCTATTACCACTGTAATAAGGCCAAGGACACAGTGTACCAGAACCGATTGCACCAACCTTCCAACAGTGCCTAAACAATTCCAGCATTCCAGCCTAAGGATTAACCACTGAGGCAAGTTGTTGGTAAAACAAATTGATGAATCCAGCTGCTGCACTCTTAATGACGATGCCTCAACAAGTGGTATTTAGATATACATACATACATACATACGCGATTAGATTACTCGAAGAAGAGGAACTTGAAGAACATTGATAAAGTTGCAATTAAGTCTTTAGATCACAACATCTTAGACATTGACACTGAGAAAGACATGGTCTCCTGTTGGAATATCACCAGTATCTGAGTGTCCTCCAGTTGTTCTTAGAGTTTACTTACAAACTTTCAAAGTCCCTAGTATTATTATGGTATTCCCCAGTCTGGGAGTCCATGTAAACCAAGTTCTTAAAGTGCTGTTCACAATTTTAAAGACTACTTTTCTGATGGCATAACTGCTTGTTAATTAGTGCTAAAAGTGTTACATACATATGTATGTATATACACTGACTTGGCTTTTGGGCTAGATAAAAAATAAGCTCTTTTTAGGTTATAATACTTTATTCCCGCACTGATATATAATTTCATTGTTTAATTTCAAATGATTTTATAACATACTACTTGATTTTCTTTACATCCACTGCAGGTCACTAGTACAAAATCATAATTCCTGTCTACCCACATTTATTTATAGAAGACAGACAGATTTTATTATTAAAAGTTTTCTTCAACTGGGGAAATAATTTTGCGTAGTTAAGACGTTCTCGCATTCTAAAGCACGTAAGCTTTTTCACATGTAAAATACATCAACCAACGAATTTGAGGAAAAATACCCAATTCCCAGAAGTAACAAAGTCAACCCAAGCAACGAATCAAACAAAAAAAAAAAAATAAGACTATTGAAATTCAATGTGAAACATTGGAAAAAAATTAAGAGAAATAAATTTTTTACATTTATTCTCGTATAAAATGTGATCAAAGATGTCAAAGATCTCTGGGTCAGTAGAATTTTTGTTCACACAAAATAAAAACGAAAACCGCAGACAAGACAAATGAACATTTTTTTTTTTGTTTAAAAGATTTCAGACTTTTTTCCAACATCTTTCTACAGCTTTCAATTTTCGATGCTTTTTTGGGTGTGTTACAAAAATAATAAAAACAAGTTAGACTGTTATATTCGGCTGTGCCGAATCTTTAATACCCTCCACCTAAACGTAATAAGAAATACATAAACTACACTGGCATTTCCTTATTCGACGTTTTCTATTCAGTTTTAGAGCAAAATTTAATTATTATTTTATATATTGTTGGTCGTTAAATTGACCAACACAATTTATGCTAAATATTTTGAAATTTTATCTAATTTTTACCATTTATCAGCCATGTCACAGAATTTAATTCTGTTCGGAAGTGAAATTAATTCCGTATTTTTCTTCTATAGAAAAAGTAAAACGAATTTCAACATAATAACGGTATATTTAAGATACATATTTGTAATAACGCGGATTTCGGAAGTGGACTTTATATGGGGGACATAGTGAAATATGGAGCGATATTCTCAAAATCCAGTAGTTCGATTTTGGCATATATGTAAATGATCCGTGTAACATTTGGATCGGTATCGTTATTTATAAGAGATCTATAAGTATTGAAGTGATTTTCGGAAGACATATGGGGGATACGGTTAAAAATGGACCGAAATTCACAAAATTTTGTGGGATGATTTTTGTAGATATGTAAATGATCTGTTCAAAGTTTTGAATCGGTACCGGTATTTATAAGATAAATGACTTTTTTGGATGTGGTCCTTGTATGGGAACTAAGACCAATTATGGGACGACCACCATATAACAATTTATTTAACCGTATTTATACCAGTTTTATACGTAATTAAGTGAATTTTGGAAGTGGACTTTATATGGGGTCTATAACCAAATATGGACTGAAC
The DNA here is from genome assembly GCA_950370525.1 of Bellardia bayeri. NCBI lineage: Eukaryota > Metazoa > Arthropoda > Insecta > Diptera > Calliphoridae > Bellardia > Bellardia bayeri. The sequence goes on along the minus strand of OX493268.1, from coordinate 44,071,253 downwards.
TGAAAAGAAAATCGTTTTGCGATTTCTATTTGCATAAAACTTAGTCCTGCTGAATTTTGTATTGCTAGCAATATTTCGGGAAGATTTTTGTGTGGGAGCTATGAGAAATCATGGACCTATTCTTACTATTTTCCTCAAGCTTTTTTCTTTTTCTTTTCATGGTATTATCTCCAATATATTTAAAAAATAGCAAGAACAATTTTAAAAATATAATTTTTTTTATGGAGGTTGTGTTACATTTTGATCCACAACTCTTGTTCTACTATACCGATTTTGCTGATTTTCAATACCAAACTGCTTAGGAGAACGGGTGTTTGTAAACTTTGTTGATTTCGGTTGTGTCCTTTGGACGTGAGAGTGTTTTACACAGACAGACAGACAGGCGGACAGACAGATGGACATGGCTCAATCGACTTAGAATTTCGTAAGGACCAAGAACATATATACTTTGTTGGATCTCAGATGAGTATTTCTCAGTGTTACATACGAAATAACAAACTTATATATACCGTCGTTCACCATTTGTGGTGGTGGAGGGTATAAAAATAAACGTAAAGAAACATACTTGTAACATACTCACTCATGTATTGAGAAGAAACATGACGATGTTGGATGTTGACAGCAGATGAGGTTCTTCATCACAAAACAATGCCATGAATACACGAATACACCAGAGAAACAACAACAGCAATAGTAATAATAATAATAAACTGACCACAATAATTATTTGGACAGAATACCGACAAGAGAAGCCAACAACAACAATCAACGCACAGAGAAAACCCCACAGAAGACAGAAATAATTTTGGAATAAAACACCAACACCAACATCAATTTCAAATACATATTACATATCTGTTGGATTTTGGATTGCATGTTAAAAATTATCCGTGAGATTTTTATTTAGGTTTTCATTTCATTGTAACTGTAAAACACTCATACTCACTCATTCACGTATGTATACACGTTCACATGACAAATTCTTTAATTAAATTTATAATTATTTTAAATAACACACAATTTAATGCCACACAAAAGAACTGTATTTGGCTAAAACGATTCATGATACTATTCATCCGCTTTAATACTGGTATGTATAATAATCTAATTTAAATATGTAGTGTTATACACGAATTTTGACACTTTCATTAAAATGTTTAATTTAACTTTCTTTTTCATAAGTATGACATGTTTTCTTCCCTTCCGCAGACAGTATTCAGAAGCCACAAAATTTAGGTTAATATGCCTATTTATTACAAAAATGTATTTTTGTTGTTCTTAAATACGTTTTCACATAAATATATGTACATATGTATAACATTTCAAAAACCAGCAACAGATGTGGGCGAAAGTTATCGGGGCATATACAGAAATGATATCTAAGTTGAAACTTTTTTAAGTATCAACTTAAGTTATTCTTAGTTGATAACTTTCAGCACAAAAAGTTACAACTTAATTATGGGTAAAGCTGGAAATAAATGTCAACTAACAAATACATTTAAAGAACAGCTGATTGATTTTATTTCTTATCGTCGATGATGTTAACATATTTGGCCACCAATTCTTTAAATGTAGTTTTTTCACCTGGCGACCAATTTGATTGAGTCTCTCTAAAATACACAAAGCAATAAATACATATTTTTTTCTAACAATAATAAAAAACTTGCCTTACTTTCTTTGCTAATTGTGTCCATTTTGACCAAAAACAAAATCACAAAATCGTCAACAAAAACATACTAAATGCAGTGTTGAATTTCTTTTAACAGCTGAAAGCAGTTGCTAAGTTAGTTATGATTTGTGAATAATATCTTTAACTATTTGTGAACTATTTTTGGGCCCAAGGACGGTTGGGATTGAAATTGGCTGAAATCGGTACATTACTTCACCTAGCCCACATACAAATGTCCTTCCGATATAGAGATTTAGCAGTCATAATTCTATGCAGATCGATCCATAATTAACCACTTTCTAAAATCACATCTTCAAATTCAACACAAATAATTTTCATATATACAGAAATAATAATACCTGATTTTATAATGGACGGTCCATATTAAATCATTTTAACGTGTATAAATCTTTCAAAAGTGTTTATGTCGAGATCAAATTTAACACACTAAATATTTATATGTGCAGAAGACATGCCGCTTAACGTTTGGATGATTGGCCCATAATAGATCATTGCTACCATATAGCGGCCATGGTCTTCGTCACTGTTAGCATGGTCACGCTTCCAGGACGTCTAGCAATCCAAAATCCAGTGTTGCCAGAAAATGAATTTCAAAATATACTAAAACTTGAAAAACTAAGTGCTAAAATGTTCTACAGAAGAAAAAAAAAAGTGCTAAATTTGTTCAATGTAACAATACAATTTTTATTTCAAATGTTACAAATATATGTAAATTATATTTTTTTCTAATTTTGTTCATAACAATTGTTGACTTGTTTTAATAGATTACATTTCATATATTAATTCAAAAATTTCCGTGTTCCTTTATTTACCACACCGAAAAAAATTTAGTTGAAATATTAATAAATGTTATTTTTTACTTCTCCAAAAGTATTTTTTTGAGTAAAATAGTAAAAATTTGTTCGAGAAAAAAAATTTTTATCAAACAAACTATGTTAAAAAGCATTTAGCATAATTTTTAAAAAATTCAAAACATTTTCGAGAAGCAAAATGCTAAACCTAGCACTGAAAGTGCTAAAATGTCAACACTGCCACATCTGATACAAAACGAAGATAAGAATGTTGAAATATTTGTTCATGCAATAGTCCTGCTAAAACTTCTATCTAAACTTCTCATCGCATCTTCGCAAGTGATCTGATATACGGATTATGGCGACAGGTCTCAACGTTGATAACGTATGCACATACTCATACACGAATGACGTAAAACTTAAAATTGGCAACTTATTCGTTGAGGTCAGACTGTCAACCATCGAACATGCTTGGCCGTCATCTTTTTGATATCAATTACACATGATTTATATGACATTACAAGCGTTTGATAGATTTTTCCTAGTGGGCTGGGATCAATTAAAGACTTAGCCCCTTATTCAAAAACGATTATTAAATTTAACAAACGTTTATTAAGACAGATTTTCATATAAAAATTTGCTTAATAAACGTTTGTTAAATTTAATAATCGTTTTTGAATAAGGGGGTTATCCTTTTAGAATTTCATTAAGTGTTTTTGCTGAAATCTATATCTGAAATTTTACAGCTGACTTTTTGTCCGAATGCTTAAAATTTTGATATTCTGCAATATCGAACCACACTGGGAGTAAGTACATACATAGTGGCTATTAGATTCGATAGCGGTGTAAAATTGCATTCATTGGAAATTTATGAGAATAATAATTCATGTTAATTCAAAACGAGGCCGTAAAATTGTATAATTAGCTTTTTGGGTCGAATTCATATGAAATGAACTTATTCAGCGCACAAATCTCTACTTAAGTATAATATAATGCCTTGTGGAAATATTTAAAAAGTTTCACTTTTTCACAAAGATAAACTGAAAGGCAAAGTTTTATGGGCTACAGCTAAAACTACACACATATGTATGTGTGTATGTATATATGTATGTATGTATAAAATAAATAAAGAATTTTTTTTTCACTTTTATTTCGACTGCAGTTGGGTGTCAATTTCAAATTATTGTATTTATTTTATTGGGTCAATCATGACATAATTTTTGGCATTACACCACATGTTGGCTGGCTGGCTGGCTGGCTGTTTGCAGTTATTTTTTTTTCATGTTTGTTGCACTTAAAAAATGAGAATGAATTGCACATGCAAATGAACAAAAATTATGTGTTGATTACCACACATTTTTGTATGATACATACGTACATTTTCATGCACTCATATAAGTACATGCAACGTGTATTTACATCTCTTGTACAAAATGTTGACATGAAATAATATTTACAGATACATAAACTGTAAGTAAAAGTCATAAATCTGCGTTTTTTTTTTAGACAACATACATTTACTTATATTGAGAGTGAAATATTTATAAGTGATAAATAACTTTTACTGCATTTGTCCAGTTGGCTGAAATGTTATAATGTTTTTTGTTGTTTATTTTCTTTTAACAAATTATTATCTGACAGTTTTATGATCACTTTGGCAGGAATGTTTACTTGAGAAACCGATAATTTCTGGTGGCTTTTTATACGTTTGTTTTCATGATCCCATTTACTAGGGTTTTTGGAGATGTTGAATGTTTCTTAAAATAAAACAAAATTGATTTCATTGTTATCAGCGCCATCTGCAGTCCTTAATTTAACTTCATGGCCTCTTGTCATAATTTGAAAGTTTATGTGTAATAGAGTTTAGTAACAAAAAATGCAAAACAAAGCAATTTTTAGACAATGTTTTTGTGTCTTTTTATCGGCGTTGTTCAAATAATATTTTATTATTTTTTATTTTTTAACTTTATCTCATTTCAAACCGAAAATAATAATTTTGGTGCTGCTGTTCAAAAGGTGTCAAAGTTATTTAACAATGTTTTTTCGGCTTTTTGTTGAGTTTCCATTGAAAGTGAAATTAAAGCGTGTTGCTTGGAATTACTCGTACACAAGAATACTCGTACTCTTATAAGTTAGTTGCTTGAACAATTGGTTCACTGAGTCAAAGTTACGAAATACAATTTGAAATTTAATACTGTGCATTTTGCATACAGTTTGAATGTTGGGTGAGTAATAGAAAATTTTATTTTATTTTGGTTTTATTTATTTGGAAATTCTTATTTCTGGGAGGTAACAACTCAATGTAAAGTCTTGAGGGAATTAAGGCCGTACAGTGAGAGAATTTCAAAAAAGTAGAAAAGGAACTAAAGCGTTCATTTATAGAGCACATGAACCGATTTAAATAAAACTTATCAGGTTACACAAGATGCATAGTCGAGTTTGAGTTTTGAGCAGGGATCTTATAGACTAAGGTTTGTGGGATCACAAGGACTCAAATTTTGAACAACTCGGGTGTAACTAATTATGTACTGATCATTTTAAAATCAGACGGCATGACTTCTGTAATGGGCCTTTCGGCAGTGCATCGTATATGTTCACAATTTTCTGCCCATATTTGTTGCATTTTATTTACAATATATGCCCAGAGTTTCGGAAGCCTTATATGGTAACTATGGTGGCAATTATATTCCATAGAAGTGATTTCTGTGCGTGGTCCTTATATAGTAGCTTGGCCAATTATAGATCGAACCGCACAACACTTTTAAATTTGATTTTTATACCCTACACCACAATAGTGGGGAGGGTATATTGGATTTGTAACGCCCACAAATATTGGTCCAACACCCACCTTAAAGTATACCGATCGACGCAGAATCATTTTCTGAGTCGATCTAATGACGTCCGTCTGGCTGGTTGGCTGTCCATGTAAAGCTTGTGCGCAGAGTACAGGTCGCAATTTTGAAGATATTTCGATAAAATTTGGTACGTGATATTTTTTCTGCCCAAGGACGGATGGAATTGAAACTGGTGGCAATCGGTCCATTATTTCACCTGGCCCCCATACAAAAGTCCTCCCGAAATTGGGGTTTACCGTTCATAAATGTTTGAATTATGAAAGGAACCAAACAAATTGCATCACAAATGAGTGGTAAATGAAGCCAAATCACATATACAAATTTTGTGCAGATCGGTCCATAATTAGTCGTAGCTCCCATATAAGGCTCAATTCCCAAAATCACTTTAAAGAGCATAAATGTTGGTATCCAAATAATATTTAACACAAATATATGTCATATGTATACAAAGAATACAGTACAATTTTATTATGATCGGTCCATAATTAGTCGTAACTCCCATATAAGACCCTCCCCGTAATCAGCTTTAACCTCCATAAATCTTTTAAAAGTATTTATATCGAGATATAGTTTAACATACACAATATTTATATTCACAGAAATCATGACACTAAATTTTTGGATGATCAGACCGATAATAGGTCATATCTCCCATATAGCGCAAATTTCTGAAAAACTGTTGTATACATATACTGGGTGTAGGGTATTATATGCTCGGGCTGGACCGACTATACTTTCTTACTTGTTTTTTATAGAAAACTTTCTGGAGAGAATTTTTTGTGGATTCCTACATAAAACAGATATTTACGACCGATATAATGAAATATGAAATAATTTAATAGGTTATGAAGCCGAAAAGAAAGGAATGTAAAACAAATCGTGTGTACGTTGCTAAATTTGTACAAGTCTAAAGGATTTAAAATCTCACAAAATTTAGCTTTCAAAATAGATAAAAATTGCATGAATCTGAAAATCTCAGAATAAGAAAAAATCATGGAATTTTTGAAGCCTATCGCTGTAATATTTTATATTGTTTTGCAGATATTTACACAATTTGTAGAGAAAACAGAGAACAAAATATGACAGTTTATTTTAGGAAACAATGTGGTCATATTTCGAGGTCAATAACTTTCCCAGCATTTACTCCAACCTAATGTCAATTTCAAGTCACATTTGAATCAACATAATTTGATTGATGGCTTAAAGTTTAAAGCTTATATGTCTTGAGGCAAACTGTTGTACGTTTTGTTCAAATAAATTCTCTGCATAATAATTATTTCCACTAATTATACAAATTACATTAGAATTCAATGTAAATTAAACATTTGTATTTTTTTGTATTAAACTAAAAAGAAAAATCTATAAAAAATAATGAAATTGTAGCACACAGCAACTTAATTATAGAATTGCTTACAAAGAGTTAATTCTATATTGTGTAACACCTATATACATACATATGTAAATCTGTCTGCGTATATGTTTATTATTTCATTTCTTGTATTGTATAATTTAACTGACTGACAGACATACCGACGATCAAATTAATAACAAAGTTACCACACCCTTTTCCTTTTTTTCTTTTTTTTTTTTTGTGTTATTCTTTTATTGTTATTAAAAAAATTCAAATTTGTTTGATACAATGTTGCTGTTGCTGGCATAAAAATTGTTGAATAGATAGAAAAAAAAAAATAATCCTAAAACATTACAATGCAACGCAATTTAACATTGTGGTGACATTAAAGTTTTAAAGCACAAACTTATGATTAATGCCGCCATGCAGTCAGTAACTTTGTAACAATGTACTGCCATCAAAAGCAACAGCATGACAATATTTGTTCATTGCATAAGATATATTTACCCAGCATACCATTCTAAAAGCGCTTCGAAAAAGGAGTCAGAAAAAAGTCCAACTAAAAAGCATTTTCGGAGCGAAAGAAAAATTTGCTTAAAAAATAATTTTTTTCCATTTTTATATATTTTATTTAAATGAATTCCATTTTTTTTACTGTTAATGCAATTTATTTAATTTTTTCAATTTCTAATTTAGTTTATTTGAAAATGAATTCCCTTTTTGTTTAAGTAAAAGCAATTAAAAAAAATAATGAATGAACTTTTAATTTTTTGGATTTAAAATTGCAATGACTCTTTTTTGACATGATGTAAGAGCCCAAAAAAACCCTCATAAAAGACTCTTTTCTGACATTATCTAAGAGATTTTTTGATGGACCATTTTCAAATATAATGACCCTCTTTTCTAAAGGTTTTCAGAGCAATAATGATTGTTTTTTGGACTCTTTTCGGACTCATATGGGTTGCTGGGTAGTCACACTAAAAAAATCGAATATGTACAATATGTGTGTGTGTGTGTGTGTTAAAACATTAACTTTATATACTGGTGTTTTGTAATATTTCTTTATAAACACAATCAAGGACATAAAATTTAAAAATAAAAAAAAACTTTGTTTAATAAAAGGTGCAATTTTTAACAATGAACTTAAGAGTTTTGCTTAAATAGAGTAAAAATACAGCAAATAATGTTTTAGTTTTTAACAGACATAAAGTTTAAATTCTGCTTTAGGCTGACTATGTCTAATATATGAAAATCATAACTGTGTAATATACATACACATATATTAGGGTGGTTGTCTTTTTTTGGGGTAATTTTGGGAAGTGCGAATCAGATCATTTTACACATTATACAATAGACCAACTCAGATAGTATTCACCAGAACCGCATTTGTATGGAAACATGAAAAAATTAAATTTATAACTTAATTGTAACAGATACTTATTCCATTATATTTCAAAAATTTCCAAGTTGTAATTTTCGAGGCTAGATTTACATTATATAATCTTAGCCTTTTGTTTTAGATTTATAAAAGTTCTAATATGATTTTTTGTCTAACTAAGACAGCGTTTATCCACCACTATCTACTGCAAAAAGTAATTTTCAAACAGCAATTACAAATAAGATTATTTTTTGGCAATAGTTTGTCCACTTATTTCATAATTTTGTATATTTTCAGTAGTATCTCAAAACAAGTAAGAAAGTATTCACCAACAATGTCGTATGGGCGGTGTAAATATTAAGGAATCAGACGCTCTTGACGTTCTAGGCATGAGAATCCAGTGTGATGTCCGCTGGACCAAACACATTTTTCAAGTGCCTTGGTTTTTTAAAACGGTGTAGAAAATACTTCATTCCATCTGATCTTCTTACTATTTACACGTAGTTTTTTAAGTAATACACGTTCTTCAGTCAGGGCTCATCCATTTGTGGTCGACTGGACAGTGGATCGCACAACACACTACAGGGAAAATTCATTCTTTAGCCATACTGTCCGTATGTGTGAACAAACTACCAGCAGAAGTATTCCCTGCCACTTTAAATATAGGAAAATTCAAGTCAAATGTTCACAAACACTCTATCCTCCCTCCTATAACATATTTTCCTAATTCCAACATAATGCATTGCATAAGTAGGGGTTGTCCCCTGAGCGCTGGTTCAAGAAAAAAAAATGTTTTCTGTGCATATAAAAGTGATTTGTGTTAATTACATCACAAAATCAATGCTTCTGCAACATTAAAGCATGTTAAAGTAATTTTCGGAAGTGGCTTTGATCTTGGGCCGAAAAATATTTTTATAGAAATATCTTTAAAATTAAGACTTCTAATTTGCACATAAAGTTCACATGCACAGCCAGCTACCCAGACGGACGGATGTCGTTAGTTCTCAGGCGGAATACTTTAATGATATATTAGACAAATTCTTTACGGCCCTAGAAACATAAAAACAGCCCCATAGAGCATAACCAAAATTTTTTAGATATATATGCAAAAGTTTTCAATCAGGAAAATTAACCATTTAAATACAGCAGTGAAATGCAAATTATTGGATATTTGTATACTAATTCCTTAAACAAGTAGTTACTACCTTAATATGTATGTTAAGATTTACCATGAAAAGAAATATTCAAATTGGTACCCAACAATTCCAAATAAATGAGAATAAAAAAATAAGAAGAAACAAAAATTATAATCAAACTGTGACAATATCAACACCAGACACTTTAAATACAAAATAAAATAAAAATCGATGCATATTGTTCTGGAGCATGTACTCGACTCAGTCGTATGTTTAAGTGTAAATCTCATATTGATTTATAAGCATTTACACGGTATTATCAAGCAACTCAGATAAATTTACTGATATTTTAGTGCTAGAACGATTTTGCTTTTTTATATTATTTTTCATTTCAGCGTACAACGAGTTGTATGTTAAATGTGTGTGTGTGTGTGTGTGTGGAATAGACTGCATCTTGTAGATAAGAAAAATGAAAAGAAAAATATACTTGAATTTATTCAAATTGTGTCAATTATGCCGACAGGCAACAGCAGCCAAGTTGTCGTATTTTTCCAGTTCTCTATGCTCTTACCGTATGCTGTTGTTGCTGTTGCAGCAGCAGTTGTTAAGCAAAATATCTTGTGTGTCGATGACAAACTGCTAGAACATGTTACCAAATGTCTTGTCACAATGTTATATTCACAACTTGTATATGTAAACAAAGACACAACTACATAGATAAGGCAGAGTTTCAAATTAAAGAATTTGTTTTGTGTTACATACCACACAATATTGCACTTTTTATATTTTGAATAAAAATGAAACAATAAATTCTTTTAAAGCTGTGTATTCTCACACCACTAAACACTTTTCTATACCATGATTTCTTTAGTATGTTGCAGTTATTTTTATTTGTGTAGCTGTTGTTATTCGATTTTTTATTTTTTATAAATTTTACAAATACTTGCGGTCAAGTTTTCTTTAATTTTTCATTTCAATATTGCGCTTTTTCGTTTTTTTTTTTGCCGGTATTATCAAATACACGCTTGTGTCTGAAGTCTTTCGTTTTGATATATAGGGTTTTCTAATAGCTACTTGACAACTCTGAATTTAAATTGTGAACGCACTATTTCACTGATCATCTAATTGTTGCTTTCTTTTTTTTCAGTAAACTTAACATTTTCGTTATGGTAAAGTACACGAAGGAACAACGTTTGGAAATTATAAAAATGTACTACCGAAATTCGGAGTCGGTGACCGCAACTTTAAGAGCGTTAACTCCAATTTTCGGTCGTAATTATCGCCCTAGTAGACAAGCAATAACAAGTTTAGTGCAAAAATTTGAGTCTACATATTCATTGTGTGATGCTGTCGTGCCAGTGAGACAACGGCCTGGTCGAAGTTCCGAAAATATCGCTGCCGTTCAGGCGTCCGTAGCAAACGATTCAAATCAGTCGATTCCGCGGCGTTCTCAAGAACTGGGCATCCCCAAGACCACTTTATGGCGAATTTTGCGTAAGGATCTGGGTTTACACCCATACAAGATTAAGCTGACTCAAGAATTGAAGCCGATGGACCATTTGAGTCGACGTACGTTCTCCGATTGGGCTCTGGAGAAGATGCACCAAGATGATGAATTTCATCGCAAAATCATCTTCAGTGACGAAGCTCATTTTTGGCTCAATGGGTTCGTCAATAAGCAAAATATGCGTTATTGGTCTGCTGAAAATCCACATGTGCTTCACGAATCACCACTTCATCCACAAAAAATTACTGTTTGGTGCGCTTTGCATGCCGGCGGCGTCATTGGGCCATATTTTTTCGTCGACAATAACGATCGTCACGTTACTGTGAATGGCGATCGTTATCGCGCAATGATTAGCGATTATTTTTGGCCCGAATTGGAACACATGGACTTGGATGACATGTGGTTTCAACAAGACGGTGCCACAAGCCACACAGCACACGTTACAATCGATTTACTGAAGAGTAAGTTTGAGTTGTCAAGTCCTTATTGGAAAACCCTATACTTGCAACTTTAACTGGTTGGTATTTTTTTTTAGATTTTTAGCTCAATGTGATTTTGACAACGACTGCGCGTATCTCAACTTGTTTCGTTTGCCATTTCTGTCTGTCTATTTGTCCGCATGTTTGTCCGTCTCCTTGGCTGGTTGGTTGTAATATTATTTTGTTTTTGTTTTTCCGTCATTTTCATTATTAATGCCTTAAGCTTTAGTTAAACTAGATTAATTGCATTTATAGACTCTCTATCATTAGTTTATTTTCAACCAGCAAATGTTGGTTTATGAATGAGAGTGTGTGCGTGCTTAAAGATAGATAAATATGAATATATAGTACGAGTACAGAAACATATTTCCACGACACGAATCTTATAAATTTTGACTCATGTTAGGTTAATGTCAACAATTGCCTAAAGGATGTTAACATTGATTTGTAAAATGCTGATATTTTTAAGTGGCTATAGCAACAATCACAATAACAACATCAACAACATTAAAAATATTATCTAGAAGAAAATGTTGCCATTATTTATTCCGTTTCTGATCGATTTAGCAAATGTACGACAATTTTAATGAGTTGCAATCAAACCGCGAATGAATGCAATAAATAAAAGATCGTATTTTCAAAATTATTTATTATTCAATTAGTACGATTGTTTTAGTTGGATTATGGACAGTTGTATCGCATGAGTCAGGTTTAATTAAACTGCGGTACAAAACAGAGAACTTCTTATACACTCACAAATTGATTTATTGTAAGTCATGGGCTTCTTTCTAAGTATTTCTTATTTATTTCTTTCTTAAGTATTGGAGTATCAAATGTTTTCTTTTATCAAAAAGCTAGATTACAAAGAAAATATTTTGAAAAAGCTGAACTGTATTAGATTCAATGATACAGAATAATTTTCTTTTAATTTTTACAAAAGAAAATATTAAATTTCAAAATTTGAGTTCAGATATTATTAAGTGAAGCGTCCTCATTGCCAATATGTACTTTTGTTTGTTGTATATATCAGAGTACTTCATCCTTTCTGATAATCCAGGTATATATTCAATATATCTGATTTATAAAATTTCTAATATATCTTCAAAAATTTAAGTTATTTTGTTAAATATAGTATTAGAGTTACACTAGAGGACACTAAGATTGTAAAACTCTCTAAGTTTTAAGGTGATTTAATATATCAAACTGAAATAATTAGGCTGACATTTATCGTACAATGTGTTATGAAAATGCAAAATATAGGAACTTTCCATTTACATAATAATTTAAAACTGTGTAATGCATCATATTTATATTTATATGATTTCATGCATTATACTTACATATATGCTTGCAATTACAGCTTCCAGTGGCGCAAGTACCCTTTTCATCGCACAGCACATTTCAAACTACTTTCTTTATTAACATGACCAAAAGATAATTTTTTTTTAAATTAAACAATATTAAGCAGGAATATAACAAACAAAAAAACCATAAAATTTGTATATAATCATATGAAGCACACTTCAAAACAATAATTCATATTTATGATGTGTAAAATATGGATTTGTATTTATTTATTTTTTGGGTTTGGTTTATTTCCCAGCAAAAAGTTCACTTGAATTCTTAATTTTGATGACTTCCAGAATTCATTATTTCATAACTTTACTGCACTTTTTGTATTACTAATTACTAATATATTAAAGAATTACTTATATATATCTGAAAAAGATCATAATTATAAGATCCAAAAAATATACTTCAAGTAAATCGATTTAAATAAGTTTCCTTAACATTTTTTAAGCTTGTTTATTTATTCTACAACGTTTTGTCGAAATCAGTCTATAACTACATATTTGTATAATACTTTTAAGTATAAAAATAAGTTAGTAATTTTTTGGTTAAAAGTGGCAAAATTTCAACAAATTACTTTTGAGACATCGCGAACAAAAATAATTACTTTTTCTAGTGGATTTGTAAGTAGTCTGGTCGACAATTTCCTATTAATTTTTAGTTTAATTTGTAGGAGAAGTTTTTGCTGGGTTATAGCCTAAAGTGTTTTATTTTTTTAATACAATTTTCTTCTACAACTGTTATTTTTTTTTTGGCGTTTTCGTTTATTATTTATTGTATTTTTTGCATGATATGAAAAACAAATTTCATATAAATAATACAAAGATTAAATTGAGGAGATGTTATAAAATAAAAGCAATCAAACATAGATTGTTACATGTACAGAGTACATGAATCAATAAAAAAATTTAATTGGAGAATATTGATTTTCATTTTAATTAAACATTAACAATTTAATTCAATATACAAAAATACCCATCAATAAGGGCTGCTAATGAATGAATACAGTCGTAGTCAAATTTTATTATAACAAGAAATATATAAGTTTGAAGCAACTTAAAATTCAATTTAAGGTTTAATGTTTTCTTATTTAAAAAAAATGTTTTAAATTCAATTGATTTTGTGGGAAGAAAAAATAAGTTGCTGAGATAAACAATTAAAACTTAGTATACAGTTAAGATAATACCCTATTTTATATTACAAAAATCCAAAAATTAAATGTTAATATTTTGTTGGTCATCCAATCAGCTTAATTACAGTCTTCAGTAGCCTTTTCATAGAATTTAAAAGAGGTTCTATTGCATCTCTAGTAACCTTGCCCCACTCTTCCGTCAAAGATGTTCGGAGTTCTTTTATGTTCCTGTCTAAAATTTCTCACAGGTGCTATATGGGTTTAAGGTCTGGAGATTACGGAGGTAAATTTTATTCCTTAGGCACGTTGTACAACAGCCACTCCTTGGCAATTGACGGTGTGTTTTGGGTCGTTGTCTTGCTGAAAGACCCATGACGTTTCAAGACCTAAATTTTCAGCATTTACTTTCAAATTGTACTTTAAAATTTATAAGTAGTTTCAGCTAATCATTGTACTTTCAATGAATACAATATTAATTGGGCCGGTAGCTGATACATAATCCCAAACCATCAAGGTACCCACTGCCATGTTTTACTGTAGCACTAAGTTTCTGTGATTTTCTTGATTTTGACCCAAAAAGCTCAAGTTTACTCTTATCGCTAAATATTAGATCATTAAAGAAAGATTGCGGAGAGGTTAGGTAAGCTTTCGCAAAGTCTTTACGAAATATACGATTGTTTTCTATGCACTCTTCCATCAAGTCCATGGTTATTGAGCAGTCTTCTAATTGTCGATGCGCTTAATGGGTCACTGCGTATTTTAAAAAGGTCTTTGGAGTATTCTTTACCTTTCTGATTATTTTGCGCACCACATTATTAATTAGAGAGCGTGGTCGATCAGTATGTTTTGCAGCTTTACTTCTTTCAATAAATTTTTGCACAGCTGGCCGCTTTTATTCACAATTTTCGCAATAACTGCGAGAGATTTTCCGTTGCTTCGATGCAACACTATTATATCTCAAGCCTCCTCTTTGCCACATGCCATTCGGTTCTTTAAATAATTTTCTCACTCTGTACTTACAAAAGTATTACTAATTTTATTTATAATTGCATTACAAAAAGTTTTTAATGTACGATCTACTCATAAGGGCACTTATTTTATTTTATTTATTTTAACTTCCTTTATACTCAATATTGACTGCTTTTTTAGGAGCATTTTCTCTTTTGTTAGATATTTGTTAGATATCTGTTTAATAAAAGTTAGCCTATCCGAAACATGTTTATATAAATAAATTTTAAAAAATATAGACTTCTTTCACAGAAATTATTGTTCGCTGTATAATAAATTTGAATCATCACTTAAAAGTTACTAAGTATAGCAAACGGGATTTATCTGTCATAAAATAATTCATATTACTTTCGGAAAATTGAGGCAGAAGTAAACGTGGATTCACCCATTCGTTCTAAACAAAATATTTGTTCGGACAAAGTTTTTTTCATATGAAGTTTGACGTCTATCTTTTTGAGAGAGAGAGACTCAGCTTGAATTGGTTTAATTTGATATTTTGTCTGGTCAAAAATGAATTCAGTTGACAATGGGTTACATTTTTTCATACAAATAATAATGCCTTATGTATTTCTATAGACATCAGCAAAAGCAACTTTCTTTTTTCATTCCTTTTGAATGAAAATAAATCAATGGCCGCAGTATTACCACTTGTAAAATTAGTAGACTTTGTTTACATATGGCAGGTTTGAATTTCCAGATAAATCGTTCTCTCAGTAAAAAAGTTATTCGACCGACAACATTTTTGTTCCGAACAAATGGGTGAATCCACCTTAAGTGTAAGCTAAGTAAGCTAAAATATATGTGGCCGAATTTTATGTGAGTAAACTGTATATTAAATAACTTATATCCAAAGATCCAAAAATAAAATAATTCCTTTCCTTTAATAGCCCTTGTAGTTTCAAATATTACATATCTGTGAATGTAAAAGTTGCTAATCTTATAATAGAATTAAATTACTTGTAATTTCAAAGTAATAATCGGTGTTATACAAACAATATGTATGGGTGGTTTCATTAGGACGGTAACATTTTAAAATATTTTGCATATACATACATATGTAAAAGACTCCAGTATATTTAAATATATAACATTCAAAACTACATATTAGGAAAACTTGAGTTATTTTCAAGAGATTGTAAAAATAGCTACTAGAATATCTGTAATAATCAAGTGGTTATTTTAGGGTGTTCGTACATGACAATTTTATAATTCTCTTTGTTCATGAGCCACCCTAATGTACGATGTATTATTAGGCGTTGTAATATTTTCGCCTTGAGCTTTTATTAATATTACACTTTTTTTTTTTTGGAAATAAAATAAATGTACAACAAGCAAAATAATAACAAACGAAAAACCCAAGAAAGGTTGGTAAATACATTAGTGTTTTTTACGGAACATACACATATTAATAAAGTAAATTATTAGTGTATTGTACATATGTATATGTAAATATGTTATATATAAATGCATACGTATGTATATCCAGTCATGTTCATATAGGTTATTGTATTTTTTTCATTTAAGTTGTAAAACGTTTCATGTTGTAGCTATATTTTTAATTAACACTTGAAACGCTCCCTTTAAGGAGCAACATTGATTGTGTTAAATAAAATAGAAACAAAAATAAGTTAATTAGCAACATGAAATGGCAAAAACGTGTGAAAGAAATTGCCAATATGTTTGGAATTCCCATTTTCACAGATGTTAATTAAACTTTCGATTTTTGTGTTACAGTTTGAATAAGATAAATATATATTTAAGTTTGCTAAGATCGGAAACAAGGAAATTTGTATAGATATAATGCTAAAACTGGTTAAGCTTTACGAACGGCTTTAAAAAGCTAAAACTGACTTGGCGATGATTTGTATATTCATTAATTTTGAATGATAAAGGGTGTTTATGCCTATATCAGGATATCCGTTTATATACATACTTTAAAGGATAATACATCATTCTGCTATGCGTCCATTAACATGGAGATTAAACATGAAATAGTGTAACAGACAATTCTAGATGAGTCGGATTACTAATTCATCAGAAGATTATCTTATGACCAGTTATTAACTTGATATTTAAATACGAAATTAGTTAATTTTTCCTTAAACTTAAGTTGTATTTAAATACGGTTTCATTTTTTCAGTCTCAAATTAAGTTTGGTATTTAATTATGATAAAAGTATGGTAGCACTATTAAATATCAAAAAATATAAACAACTTCTTCATTTAACAGCTGATTTCATATTTAGTTCACAAATTGTTGTCAACTAAATGGACAAAAGCTGCATCATTCATATCCTCTTCATCTAAATTCATTGTTTTAGTTGATATTGATAATAATAAGCACAATGTTTTTATTCACGGCGAGTTTATTTATTGAATATTTTTATCAAAAAGTAATAAAAACTTCAATGCGCAATTTTCATAATTTGCAGAACTGTCAAAATCATATGGTAGTATGAACTCTTAAGTTGTATTTAAATGGACGCTAGTCAGTGATTTAAGTTGTATTTAAATATGATCTATAAAAATGAATTTGGTATCTAAACAGAAGTTAAGTTTAAACACACTTTAATTTTTAAGTTAAAAACTGGCCATTATTCTGTGTTATAGAACTATATTTGTTCGACATCGTTTTTTCAGTAGTCTTTCTGAATTTTTTTTCGTATATACGTATATACTATTTTCTTTGTTTTCGTAAAGTATTTTCTTTTCATGAACTCAAAAGCATCAACATGCTAAGCTTATATTTAAAGCCCATAAGCCCATGTTTGGAAATGAAAATAACATAATGTAACCAAGGTCTCAGTTTTCTTAATTTCTCTTATAAATAAATTACGAAAAAATAAAAATATACATTCAAACATTCAAACATTAATTGACCTACATACCTGCATACTTCATTAAACATTTGTATTTATTCATTTCCTCTTAAAAGAGTGAAATTATAACCTAAAGGTTCACTTCACAAAGATTTCAAGATTAAGTGCTAAAGAAGTACAACTGCTTCATTTAATTGTCTTTCCTAAGCATTTAATTATCGTTTTATTGAAATCTAATTTTCTTTTCTTATTTCTTGTCTTGAGCACACATTTCATTCTTACTTTTTTCAATTTCTTTTCAGTTTATTTATTTTTTTTTTGTGCTATGTGCCAACGTACGAGAGTACTCGACGTCGTACAGTAGTTTCTGTTTAATCTTTATTAATCATCTTTGACATAATTTCCTCTATTTTTGTGGTATTGTTTCTTTGTTTTATTTTCTTGGAATAAGTATCACGTTTTTGTACTTAAGTTGACATTTATGTGCGTCAGAGAGGAAAAAAAAAACTAAAGGACATTTTGATATGTACGTTCTATAATGCTGTAATAGACATTGACGTATGTATACACTTAATAATTTTGTTAAAATTTTTATTTAGAAAGCTTAAATAAATGCTGCAAAAAAGGACTATGTCCTATTAGATTTATTTATAAGATTTCAACCCATCATAGTTGCTATTATAATTTCTCCTTACTCTTACATTTGCTTGTCTGTCAGCTGTACATACTCGCATTTAAAAACTGCTGATTATGATCTTCCCGCAAACTCTATAGACTTCTGCTCTAATTCATTTTGCATTCAAATTAAAAAAAAAAAAAACTTTCAAACTTCAAATATGTGAATGTTTAATTTCTGACAGATTACCTATAGCCCCCGCCAACTGCATACGATACGAGTGTAATGCAAAGATTTCTGCAGAGTGTTTTATTCCTGTGTTTAGATTCTCTTTGCGTATAAATCACTTTCTGCAATCTGCTGACCTCAATATTGAATTATTTTTTTTTTGTCAAAACAAATCGTCGTTAAACATCCGATAATAGTGTCAAGTTGCATTACAAAGAAAGTGTTCATAAATCAATATAAAAATAAAAAATACTTGAAATAATAATAATAATAATGAAAACAAAAGCAACAACAACAATGTATATGTGATCTATCTTGGCTAACAATACATTTATACCAACTTCACACATAAGCTTATATTCCTACAAACTTATTTATTTAAGTTTTTTTTTTATGAAAGTAAGAATATGTTACACACATTGCAGAACAGTGTTTCCCAATTTTTATTTTTTTTTGATAATACTTATTTTTGTGCATTGACTCTGGAAAAAGATCATATTTTTCAAAGACTGTAAGTGTCCAAAATTATTTCACTCTCCTCCAAAAAAGTTAAGGCTGTACTGTTAAATATATTGAGTACGAGTCAAATTAAGAAACTTAGATTAAGGTTAAACAATCTTAACCCTATTTGAATGGTACCTCTTAATTTAGTTTTTTTTTTTATAGAGAATGGAAAATGACGAAATCATTAATCTACATCTCTTGATAGATAGTCTCTGGAAGTTTTAATTTCTTACAAAAGATTATAGATCCCAATGGACTTTTATAAAAAATGGAGTTACTCGACAGCGTACAGGAGAGGGCGAAGATGCTTATCGGTGACAGTAGGGTATCCAACTGTATTGATTCATTGGAGCATCGTCGTAATGTGGGTTGTATTTCACTGTTCTATCGGTACTATAATGGAATGTATTCTGCTGAAATCATGGAACTTGTTCCTGAAACACGTAGTTTTTTACGTAATACACGTTCTTCAGTCAGGGCTCATCCATTTGTGGTCGACTGGACAGTGGATCGCACAACACACTACAGGAAAAATTCATTCTTTAGCCGTACTGTCCGTATGTGGAACAAACTACCAGCAGAACTATTCCCTGCCACTTTCAATATAGGAAAATACAAGTCAAATGTTCACAAACACTACTCCCTCCATCCTCCATCCCATAATCTATTTTCCTAGTTCTAACACAATGCATTGCATAAGTAGGGGTCATTGCTGGTCCAAGAAAAAAAAATATTGTCTGTATAATAATTTTCAAAAGTGGGCAGCATTTAGTTTTTGTTCTTCTCAATTTCTAGAAAAACTAGTTATTAGGGTATCCAAATCATTTGATTTTTTTTGTTCTAATAAAACGAATAATTCGATTACACATTTAAAATTAATCGAATTATTCGTTATACAAGTTTTTTGTCTTAATATAGAAATTAGAATTGTCTAAAGCCTTACAAATAAATATGTTCTTTGTTTATTTTAAGGTTATCTTAATGTAACTTAAATATCAGTTTCTTCCACTTATTCAACACCACATTCACCACCACCTTAGGTTAGATTCGATTAAAAAATAATTACACTGGTTTAATCAGAAACCAGTGGTTTAATCAGAAACCAGTGGTTTAATCAGAAACCAGTGTATACTGAAACCAAAGTGATACATTATGATTCCATTTCCATTATTTAGTATGTTTTCAATTCATGTTCAATTCGATGTATTGATATGTTTTAGTAATATCCTCCTTCTTCCAATATTTGACATTTGATTCATCCCATATTATACAATACAATAATAAACTATATGCTTCGAGATATATTTCAAATTCTCTCAGTATTTTTTTCTAAATATCAGATCTCGTTAATGAATTGCCATAACATTTATATATTTGTATAGGGTGTTCTTTTAGGTGTATAGAACTTTAAGTTGGCAACACTTGTTTAACTGGCAGCCATTTTGTCAGCTGTCAGGTGATTTACGTTTAGTTTGGTTTGGCATTTCAACGTGAATTGATTAGCGTCTGAACAACGCTTCCAAATTCCGCAAATTTATTTTGAAAATCCTAGTTCTCTGTTTTTTTTAGATGTATAGAACTTTGAAACGAAATATTCAAAAGATAATCTTCTGGCATTATAATTTAAATATGACTTCCATCTATAGCCGCCCGATTACTTCGGAAGTAGTCTAATGTGGAGGTCCAATTTTCGATGACTCTTTCCAACATGTGTGGCTGTATATCTGCAATAACGCGACGAATGTTTCCTTCCAAGTAGTCAATCGTTTCGGGCTTATTATGGCTGCAACAAGACGGTGCTACATGTCACACAGCTCGTTCTATAATTGATTTATCAAAGAAAAGTTTTGGTAACCGCATAGTTTCACGTTTCGGAACCGTGATTTGGCCTCCAAGATCTATTGACTAATTTCTGTGGGGATATGTCAAGTCACTAGTGTACGCTGATAAGCACGAAACGATTAAAACTTGGAGGACAACATTTGCCGCCTTATTGAAAGACTTTAGTTAATTTTCGTTCATAATAACAATTTTTAATATTATTTCATATTGTATTTTTTCACAAAACGAATTTTCAAAATAATTCGGTTTATATACCTGATTACTTGTTTTTAAACCATGTCTTATTTTGTAAACAAAATTAAAATGTAAAAATGTTAAACAATGACGTTTTTAATTACAAAATTATGACAAATCTTAAACAAAAATCATAAAATAAGATAAATATATTTATGCGTTTTATTCAACTATTCGCCATAAAATAAATCGAATTATTTGTTGTTCGAAAATGGTCATTTTGAAATTCTGCCAGTAATTCTTCGTAAGAAATTATTCCATTATTCAAACAATCCCTACTAAAAATTATAAACCTCTTTTAACGTGTGCACTTCTATATATCAGAAAGTCTTTATATGTATATTTGAAATAAAATCTATCGGAAACAATAATTTGCGCAAAGCCATTTTTTGGAACATTATTTTCTATTCTTTTTAACTGCAACTTTTACCCAATTTTTAAAAAATCTCAGAAATCTTAGAAGAATTAAAGCAAAGGGTATAATATTCGCCATTGACGAGTACAGCAATCTGACTTGCTTTAGCAATTGTGAATAGATTGTTTTAGAGCAGTTCCTATTCCTTTAACCTTAGACAATTTGAATGAGGTCGAAGACACAATACGTCACTTTGTCACTTTAAATTTCACTATAATTTCACAGTTTACTTAACTGAACACGATATTATTGATAAAAGTATTTATATTATATAAGCCAGTATATTTTATGTATATTTGAAACAATTGAAAAATATTGAAATATGTAGTTTCAATATTGGAAGCTTTATAGAGCTTTGATGCAGTTTATTTGAGAATCGCTGAAGTAGTAGTTTATCTACATCATGTAGCAAGAATAACAAAAAAAAAAAAAGAAAAACGTTACAAGGCTTTTGAAAACCAAAGAAATTTACCAGCTACTGTTGCAGCCAACTACATATAAGACTACCCAGCAAACATTTTCCTTTAAATTTTAATTCGAAAATGAAGGACAGAAAACATAACGAAATTTTTATGAAACGTCGACTATATATCATAATTTTTTGTCTGAAGTATTTCGAAAAAAATTTCAGATTTGTTTTCGCAGAATAAACAATTCGTAAAAAAAATTCCGAATATGTTTTATGTTATGTGTGCTCATTACTCAGCAATTTATTGTTAAAACAAAAGTTTGCTAATAAAAACTTAAAAACAAATTTAAATATTTAAACAATCAAGGTTATTTTAAATATTCCAACTCTAAGGCCCCTATTATGAGCTGAATTCGACAATCGATATTCGCTGGCTATCGCATATCGATTTTCGAATGTAAACTTTGTATTATGAGTTAGCATCACTGTCGAAAATTTCGTTGTTCAACGAATTTTTTATCGAATACAAATTTGCTGTCGACGCTGTATAAAACTGTGCAAAATTTATTTAAAATGTAAGAATTTGTTTTTTTTTGGTTTTGGTCAACCAAATACTACTTGTAAATTACTTTTGTTAACATCCTGCAGGTTGTAAGTAGAAAACAACAATTGTAGAAGCTCGTTTCTCTCATGGAAGAAGATCTATTCTACTATTGGCAAAATGTATTTGCTCTAGAGTTCAGGCAGCCAAAAAATGGGAGGGCATTACACAGAAGCTTAATTATTCATCAGACAAATTATTAAACCATAATTACGTGGTGGTCATTTCAAATTTAATTTATTTTTATTTAAGAATTTGTAAACAAATATGGCGCCAGCTGATAGAAATGTATTATTGTGAGGAACCCAAAAATAGTGATTTTCACAATAGCGTTTTTCCATCGAATGTGCGCCATAATACCAAATGAAAATTCGTTCGATAAACATTTTCGACCACAGTCGAAAATCGAATTTTGCTCATAATAGGCACCTGAATCTAGTTGGTCGTAGTTTAATTTGCGTGGCTCTTCAAAAACAGCAGCTTTAGGACAATTATCGATTTTTAAGTAGCAGAAGTTTTAGAATAATTTTGGCTGCAATCATGAAGATTTAGCGCAGTTGTAAGTATTTTCTTTCTATAATTTTTTAAACATTGGTAGTTCTTTTAAAAGTACCAGTTTTGGATTTAGCGTCGCTTTTGTAAAAGTGTCAGTTTAGGACAATCCTGACTCTTGTAGAAAAATATGCTTGTATTTTTTGAGGTTTTCGGAAAGTTGAACTGGACAAACAGACATACATCACTAAACAGAAATTAAAGAAAATTTTTCACAATTACAAAAAACAATCTGTCATAATTATAAGTGTTTTGATCGACATTTTTTCGTTAATATTAATAGTTTATATAGTTTCCTATATGCATGACATTATTTGAAACAAATTTTCCTAATTCATAATATAGTACCTGCATCGGAAAGAGAAAATGTTCACTGGGTTTAATACTTCTAAACAAGCAGCAGCGACAAAGACAAAGTACATTAATAATAAAAATGCACTTAATGTAGACACTACAACATTCAGTTTTCAATTTAAAATTATTTGTTCATTCAAACAGACACAATGAAAATATGCTCATGTAGCTAATTTTTTATTTAATAGATTTGGGCTAAAGAATACGAGCACAAGGCAAAAAATAAAAAGACAAAACATTTTATTTTAAGCAAAGAATATGAATAATAAAAGAATAAAGATGCAATCGTATTAACTGAAGTGTTTTGCATAAAAGTTAAAAATTGTATGACAAGATGCCAGACTGAACAGCATGAGTTTATGATAAAAATCAAAATCGATTTGTTTTTTTTCTCGTGAATTAACTTTTAAGTTGCATTCTGCTCAAGGAGTGCCAAACCAAAGAACGAAAAAAGTCAAGGTTTATAATGCTGCACGTAGATACACAAATAAGCTGATCGATTTATCCTCACACTGATATAGACACACTAAGTATTGTGAGGATAAACTGAAAAAATATGATGCATTTTTATTTTGTTGATTGTCTCCAAGATATCTCGGTAGCATTTCAAATTGAAGAATCTCAGTTTGTGTGTCTTCTGTAAAACAATAACAAATTAGAGTGCAATATTCGGCTGTGCCGAATCTTAAATACCCTCCACCTAAATATAATGAGAATTACAAAAACTACGCTGTTATTAGGACGATATTCTCGTTATGCAGTATTTATAATTCAGTTTTAGTGCAAATTTTATTAGCATTTTATATATTATTTGATAGACCAGTTTACTCAAAATTTAATTTATTTCAAATGTTTTTAAATTTTATTTAATTTCAACCATTTATAATTTATCTAATTACCAATTCGTATCTAGTATCCAGTAATGTGATTTCTATGCATGACAGGCTTATTTAGGTAGAATTTCATCTCAATAACGTAGTTTACAAAGGTTTAGTGGTTGTTATAATGACATTCGGAAGTTTATTTGGGAGCTATTGCCAAATATGGACTGACAAATACAAAATATATAGCAGACCGATATTAGTATGATTTCTGGATCCAGCAATTTGATTTTGGCATATACATACATGATCTGTTAAAATTTTTGGAACAGTACCGTCATTTTTAACAGATTTTTGATGACTTTCGGAAGGGGACTTTTTATTGGAGCAATTGTTAAACATGGACCGAATTAATCAAAATTTTGTATCATGATTTAATTTCATATGAAATTTATTTATGCTGAATTTTGTACTGAAATTGTCATTTTAAAAGCATTGGGTACCATTCGGATAAAAATTTGTATGGGGGCTGTGAGAAATCATGGACCAATTCTTACTATTTTCATTATCGTTTGTTCTTTTATTATAAAAATTGCATGCGTAAAATGGCATGAGTTTATCTACAAAATATTTAAACAAATTATCAAAAAATATGTAACAAATATCATCCTTTTGGAGGGTGTCTCAGATTATGATTCATAACTCCAATTCTACTACTATTACTGAATTACTGAATTTCATTACCAAGCTGTTTAGGAGAATTATAGATATTTTTTTTTTAAATTTCCTGATTTTGGTTACGTATTTTAGACGTGAGTGTTTTTTACACAGACAGACAGACAAACAGACTGACAGACGGACACAGCTCAATCGACTTAGCAGTCCATAAGGATCAAGAATATATATACTTTGTTAAGTCTCAGATGAATGTTTCTGAGTATTACACATGGAATAACTAACTGATACATACCACAAATTTAGTGCAATAACTTATGTAAGATTTATGGAGTTTAAATTGATTACGGAGAGGGTCTTATATCTTATATAATATATGTTATATTATGACGGACTGTATTTAAATTATATGAAACTTATTTGTGTTGATTTTTATATGGATACCAACATTTTTAAGAGATTCGTGGTCGTTTAAGTTATTTTCAGAAGTTTGCCTCATTTGGGAGCTATCATATGGGAGTTAAATCGACTCAAGAAGTCGATCGGTAACTTTAAGATTAGTCTTAGACCAATATTAATGGGCGCAAAGTCTAATATACCCTTCCACTATGGTGGTGTAGGGTATAAATAGTAGATTATTGTATCAAAATAAAACGCAAGTAAAAGTTATAAAGATAAATACGATATAGATTTGTCCGTCCTTCTGTCCCTCTGTTGAAAGCACGATAGAGTTTCGAAAAGAAGATATAGAACAATAAAATTTCAACAAACATTCTTTGATCCAATATTGTTTGGTATTGAAAATTGAAAAAATAGAATCAATAGGTCCTACAAGAAAGCTGTATCCAAAGAAAGATATTCTGGAAGTTTCATGCAAAGTGAAATCCTAAAACGGTATTTTGTTTGCCTCGGTCTATATTTGACCATAGCCCCATATAAAGTCCATTTCCGAAAATCACTTTATATGTTGTTTGTTTTTGTGAATATAAATATAAATACTTTTAAAAGATTTATGAAGGTTAAAATTGATTACGGGGAGGGTCTTATATGGGAGTTTCGACTAATTACGGGCCGACCATTATAAAAATAGGTGTCATCATTTCTGTATATTATATGTGTCGAATTTTATTTGATTACCAACATTCTTAAGAAATTTATGATCGTGATTTTCGGAAGTGGGCCATTTATGGGAGCTACGACTATTTATGGACCGATCTGCACAAAATTTGTAGATGTGATTTGGCTTCATTTAGCAATCATTTATGACTAAATTTGTTTGTTTTTGGGCTGAAAAAATATCACGTACCAATTTTTATGGAAATATGTATGTTCAAAATTTCGACTTGTGGTCTGTGCACAAGCTTTACGTGGACAGCGATTGATATACTTTAACTAATATTAATGGGCGTTACAAACATCAGCTGAAATCCAATATACCCTCCACACTATGTATGGCGGTATAGGGTATAATAAAAATCAACTGACTGTGAAGTTGAACACCTTCAAACAAACGAGCAGTTAATTTATAACAATTGAATGTATAACGGCATTTTTTCTACATACTTAAAAAATACTACATATGTACTAAAAATATATTCACGATTAGCAAACTCCTTAAAGGAGTGAATTCTTTTTAGAATTTGCCTGAAATCATGAAAACAAGTAACCTTAGACATACATAGCTTTATTTCATCATAAGCAACATATTGATAAAATAATATTTTATCATTAATAGTTACATAAACACAATTTTAATTTACAATTAAACTGAGAATACTAATCATTAACTGCTCTGCAATTCTTATACATACATTCATTTCAAAAAGTGTCATAATAATGAGTGTTATTAGTTGAAATAGAAATAGAAATCAACAAAACAAAATGAACAACAACAAATTGCAGTGGATTAAAAATAGAAAGGTTTAAAAGCAGTCCGAAATAATTTGAAATGGCCCAGCAACATAAATACCCCGAACGATAAAAAAAAACAAAGACAAAATGTTCTATTGTGGGCGTTATTCTGTGTGTGTTTTGATTGTTTGCAAAATTTAAATGATTAATGTGATCATATTATGAGTAAAGCATTAAAGTTTATTAACTTTAATTCTTTTTTAATTTAACCGATATTAATGAAAAATATGCAAAACACTTTTATTGTTGTTATAAAATTTAAGCTGTAAATTTATGTTAATTGAGTCTTAAGTGCTGAATAAATTGGGAAAATGGATGAGTGATTAATGTTTATTTATGTAGTATATAGGTAATATACATATACGAGGTCTGTTCAAAAAATAACCGTTATTTTCAAATTTCGTGAGTTACGTATGTGCGATTTTCGCAATTTTTTTTTCTGTTATGTTGGTACACAGGTCTGTTATATATGTTAGTAATATCAGCCATTGTCAGTTTGTTTTTAACAGATAAAAAGGTAAGTCGTGTTTTTGTGTGCTCTTCGATTATTTACTATTCTAAAAAATGTATCGAAGAAATTAAATGCCCAAGGACATTTGAAATGTTGACTATGGCGTTTGGCGAGTCTACTATGAGCAGAACACAAGTTCAATTGTGGTATAACCGGTTTGAGGAAGGTAGAGAAGATGTCAATAACGATGCTCGTCCTGGTCGCCCGAGCACGTCAACAACCGATGAAAACCTTGAAGCACTGACGAAAATGACTTTGGATAATCGTCGAATCACTATCAGAAAGGTTGCTGATGATGTTGGCATATAATTCGCCTCATGCCAAGCAATTCTTACTGATGTTTTAGGCATGAAACGTGCGGCAGCGAAGATTGTTCCAAAATTGCTAAATTTGGAGCAAAAACAACGTCGCATGAACATCGCTCAGGAGCTGTTGAACATCGTCAACGATGATCCAGATTTCCTCAAAAATGTCATAACTGGTGACGAATCATTGGTGTATGGCTGTGACATTGAAACCAAAGCCCAATGAACCCAATGGAAACGTCCAGAAGAGCCAAGACCAAAAAAAGCACGTCAAGTTCGGTCAAATGTTAAGGTTTGGCTCACTGTTTTCTTCGACTGCAATGGCGTGGTGCATCATGAATTCTTGCCACAAGGCCGTACGGTCAATAAGGAATACTACCTTGAAGTTATGTGCCGTTTGCGCGAAGCAA
This sequence comes from Bellardia bayeri, assembly GCA_950370525.1. Classification (NCBI taxonomy): domain Eukaryota; kingdom Metazoa; phylum Arthropoda; class Insecta; order Diptera; family Calliphoridae; genus Bellardia; species Bellardia bayeri. Next base: position 44,043,370 of record OX493268.1, on the reverse strand, counting down.
TTTGTCAGAAACGCCCAGACTTGTGGAAAAAGCAATCATGGATTTTGCACCATGATAACGCACCAGCTCACACATCCATGCTTTTGAGTGAGTTTTTGGCCAAAAACGGACTTGGCCCCCGCTGACTTTTTCCTCTTCCCAAAACTGACGACACCGATGAAAGGAAAGCATTTTGCTACGATTGAGGAGATAAAAGAAAAATCGAAACAGTTGGTGATACCAAAAAGCGCGTTTCAGTAGTGTTTCGAGGATTGGATAAAACGCTGGCATAAGTGTATATTATCTGAGGGGGATTACTTTGAAGGTGACAAGATAGTTGAATAAATAAATGAATAAATAAATTCTTATTGAAATAATTTAAAATAACGGTTATTTTTTGATCAGATCTCGTATGTATGTACATTTTGCTAACGAAGAAAAAAAACTTGGTAAATTTGTCTTCTGCCATATTTTTGGATTAAATAATTTTTCATACCACGAGTATAATATCGAATTGGTGTTAGTGAAAACTTCGATGATGATATAAACCTATAAGATAACCAGCAATTGAATTGCTAATCCCATCATCTTATAGATCAATAGCCTACTAACCTTGTTTGTCCAAACTATTTGAGAAAGTGTTAAAATCTTGTGGACTAAGAAAATATTGTCCGGCTATAATTATTATATATACCACTTCATATATACTTCTGATTTGCCAGTTTAACAATATCTAAATTTAGGGACAAACTATTTCAGTCGTTTTAAAGCGGTAGAATACGAGTTAACAAACTTAAAAATAAACACATTACGTTTCACTTAGAAGAGGATACTGACTGGCCACATGTTACACTTAACATCGTGATCATTTCCAATACTTTGGATAGACATACCTTAAGACTAAATTCTTCAATAACATTGTTCGTAACCAATTTGTAGGTACATATCGAATCCAATTATGGGAAACGGAAAGTAATATTATTGTTAATCGTATACAGTGATCTCAATCCAAACAACAGGCTATATGTATATGAAATGAGTATATCCATAAAGAAGTACTATTAGTTTGTGATCTATTTGCAGAGAAACATTAAGTATATCTTTTAAATTCAACAATAAATTTAGCATATTTAGCTCCTTTGAACAAAATGAAAAAAATGCATTTTTTTTATTAAAGCTGGTTTTAGACGGTATGTATTTTGCAGTGTACTTGTCGGTTGTACGATACATACTATGAGCCTCAAAAGTGAGTAAACACAACAAATTATTTGATTTTTTTAAGATAATGAAAATCCTAAAAAATATCCATCGATTGAAATTTAAAAGATTTGTTTTGTTGGATATTTGGTTGAATAATAGATTCAGTTATGAAAAAAATTTAAGAACTATAATGCTTTTCATAATCTTAAAAACATCAAAAAATTCACTGGTGCTTACACACATTAATGAAGCTGTGTGTATGTAATTGTGCATGTCTTTCAAAATTGCCAATTTACAGACAGTTTATAATTTTTGCTTTTACACGCCGGTTTTTAGTTTCATGACCGGGAGTTTTGTGTTCTTGCAAATAAAGTATAAAATAATGGATTCAGAAAATGAAAATGAAATAATTGTTACTTGCAGCATTATTGGAATAGCACCTTTTATAAAATATAAAAATAAAAAAATTAATCAAGAAAAGTTAAAGAGAAATCGAGCCATATGGTGACAAAAATGGTTGCTGAGAAGAGATAGTGGACTTGTCTTCGCTTCAATGGTTATGGACGAGCTGCGCTTGGAAGATGCGAAAGCGTTCCAAAATTTTTCACGGATGAATTATAAGACGTTTTGTGAGTTGATTAAAAAAATATCCTTGATTATTTCAAGACAAAATACTAACATGCATGAAGCGATACAAATTTTTTTTAAATATAAATTTGCTGAAATCACAAACACTATGTTCTTGGCGCCATAAACAATTGACTTGCAAAACAGCTGGTTGCAGGTGCTTTGTCAGATGAAAATAGAACATTCTCTAATTACAAATTTTACATTTACTAATTACAAATTTTACATTGCAGGATGGCATTTGCAAAAACATTTTTCTTTTGCTTTTACACGACGTCTGTGCATTTTGCAGTAGAAAATTTGACAAGCACACTGCAAAATACATACCGTCTAAAACTACCTTAATTTATAAAATAAAGGTTTGATATTCAGGCATGTGATGTAAATCGAAAACGAAAACGATTGAGTTTTAGAATTAAATTTTTTTTCGTAATATTTCTGTATTGAAAAACTTTTATCACATAAAATATAAAGATATTGGGCTACTAAAGAGAATCTTAAAAAAAAAATTTTAAATTAGATTAGAAATGCATTAAAATGTACTTCCAAAATTCATTCGATTTCGTTTTCGATTTCCATCACATGTCTGATTGTCTATTTCATAAAAAGGAGATCAAGTACGTGACATGTTTTTAGACGTTTTATTTCATCGCCATCATTTATAAGGTAAATGGCTGAATAGTTGCTCAGTCTATTAAGATATATGTGAATGGATTTATTGTCAAAAGTGGTGAATAAGTTATTCTTTAAAATGCATTTTTACAGTTCCTTTCCTATTAAGTTTGCTAAACGTCTGGATGCCCACCATGGATGATGTTTAGCATTAAAATCTCCGTCAACGATGAATTTTGGGCCGATTGCATAAAATAAATTATCGTATTCCTGACATTTATACCTTGTTGGAAAGATATTGACAAAATAATTATACTATTTAACTTTGATTCCATTATGATTATAGATATGGTTCTTCAAATGGGTTTAAATTGTATATTTATTTGAGGATTTAATTAAAATAGCAGCTACTGCATGAGCCCTTTTGTTCGGATGAAACACAGCTATTTATTTTGAAATAAGATTTAATTATGAAGTAAGTCTCTGATATTAAAAATATATCTATATGTTTACTTCTTAAATATACTTCAGTTTCGTTTATATGATTTAAAAGTTCGTTGGCATTTCATATTCCTATTCTAAAATTTATTTGCATAATTTGGTCTTTATAACTGTCATCATATTCACGAGATATTCCATGATGTTTGTCAATTTCTCTAATTGGGATATATAATAAGAATCAGGATATTAAACAGCTTTAAAATATGCCAAATTGTTGCTGAAATTCGAATTTGCCTTCAGGGTCGTTATGCAATAAGATTTTGATACATTTTACATTCTTACTGCCGTATTTATAAAAAATAAAGTAGGCTTGAAGTGTGTTTCTAGACAAAATTTTCGTAAAGTACATTTGAAGTCTACTTTAATTTTTTATGATTGTTAAACAATGAATACAAGAGGTTTGGTACACTCGGAAGTAGCATAATCCATGCCACATTTAATTCATTTGTGTGGCTTTTTGCAATACGATTTCGTGTTCCCAAATTGTAGGCAATGATGACATTGCACCAAATCATTTGTTCTTGGCGTTAACTCAATTTTAACTAATGCATTATTTATTTGTTTTATATCATATACGCTTTTATTATTTGGATTGGAATCTAAGTCAACAAAAAAACATGGTCAATGGTTTTTTTATAATGCACATTTAGAACAGTTCTGACTTGATGATCCTGTAATATTCATGCAGCTTTTATGTCTTCCATTGTTGTATGATGAAGAACTTTTATTATATTAGTGAAAGATGTGTTTTGAAAAAGTCATGAGAAAACGAAGAATGACATTTTAAATTGGTCGAATAATTCGATTAATACCATCACTTGCATAAATTGTATAAATATGCTTATCATTTATTTCAATGCAATCTTCAATATCATCCTTAATATAATGTTTGTCAGTCTTTTGCACCCATATACCCTTGTCCATCAAAATTTAGTTCAAAATCTGTCAATTTGATCTTTTTTAATTTATAACTTCTGGCAGTAACATTCATATATGTATTTGTAAATGAAATTATTTAAAAATAAAATTATAAGGGAGTAGTGCAAGACATTGCATATTTATTTTAAATTAATAAAAATTTGTAAACTTGTAATTGTTTTATTCTTTTATTCAAAAAATGGCAACTTTTAAATTATTCGTAAATTGTTCAATGATTTCTCATTTTGTAAAAGTATTGACTAGAATCTATATTAAATATAAGTTTCATGTAATTTGAGAAATATACATAGACTATCTAATTAACTGCCGTATTTATAAAAAATTAAAGTAGACTTCAAGTGTACTTTAAGAAAATTTTGTATGAAAATTTTGTCTTAAAGCACACTTCAAGCCTACTTTATTTTTTATAAATACGGCAGTAACCCCCTTATTCAAAAACGTTTATTAAGACAGATTTGCATATAAGAATTTGCTTAATAAACGTTTGTTAAATTTAATATTCGTTTTTGAATAAGGGGGTAAGTCTTTAAATCAAATTTCGTTTTATAATAGTTGTCATAGCAAATCGGGGACATTTTCTTAAAAAATGTCAGGTTCTTTAGATTTTCAACTATTGGATCTATTGTGATTCTAGCGCCATCTGATACGTCTCTGTCTTTAACTTATAGGCAAGCCCATACTGGGCGTAGTCCATTCCTTAATTTTCTTTGATATCATGCCAAAAAAAATGTTTATTTTACGTATATTCACACGCACAAGTACTTTAGAATAATAATAATAATCAAATGCATAATAATCCATTGGCCAACATTCATTTGATGCACCACAAATTCAACAACAATGAATGACAACAGCAACAGCCACAACATTAAATATCCTAGTGGCATAATTTTTCTTTGTTTTGTTTTATATTAAAATGACGCATTGCATTTTAATACAAAAATGTATAAAATTTTACATAAAAGAAAAACATTCCCAAATGGATTTTTATGCAATTGTAAGTGGTAGACGAGCATTTATTTGTTTGTTTGCTTTTGCCGTCGTGTGGCATGTGGCATAAAGTATGAATAACTTTTTATTTATCATGTTCAAATAAGTGGTCACAACGAATACTGGTACGGACATGTTGGACTGTTTTACCGTTGTTTTACCCATAAACCCATAAATAATATTGTGTACATCATCAAGCAAACAGGCAAGAGTCCCCATCATAATGATCTAACTGAAATTTATTTATATTTTGTGTCTTTGTGCCGAAAATTTTCAAAGATTAAAAATAAAAATAACAATAGCACGAGTACGAGTATTTCAAAGATATCGTAATGCAATAATACATTGTATGTTTAGGTTTTTTTTTTGGTTTGTCAAACAGTGTGCCAGTAGGTATGACAATGATCATGATGATGTCAAAAAGTGTTTTTTTTTAATTTTATGAAAAAAGGTTTTTTTCAGTTAAAATAAAAAAATATACTTATATTTACTTGTAGTCATACAAGTGGTAGTACATGCAATACAAATCCATTCGTTGGGTTATCGCTATTCAATGTCATCTCGTCACATCACCTGGGGATTTTTATTTGAATTGTTTGTTGTTTTTGGTAGTTTTTTGTATTATCTACCATACGATGTATGCAGTACATGGATAGAGTCATATTATGTTGCCAGTGTTACCATTTTAGTGTTTTTGCGGATAGATTTAGCCTTTTTATTTACGTTTTCGCCTTGAAATTTATGTTTTAGCTTCTGACTTTTTATTTTTAAAACAGCATTTTAAATGTTTTTTTTTTTGTTTTAGGTTAAGAATTAGTTTACGTAAAATTATATCTGCTTTCATATAAATTTTTACAATATTTCATATATTGAGACAAAATAAAAAAAAATAATAATAAAATATCTGAAAAATAGTACGTCAAAAGTGGAATATGTTTTTATGAAACTATAATAGAATAATTGAGGTAAAGATTATCAACAAGTATGGAAAATTTACCTTTTTTCCATTGATAATTCATTAAACATAATAAAACATTGGAAATGAAATAATAGAATTGGACATACGTAGACTCTGGGTTGAGGTATGATAATTTAAAGACGCTCTGCAAGAATATTCATTTACTGAGTTACTACATTTAATATTTAGCATCTTCGTACTGCCTTTTAGCAATGCAGAGATTATTTAGTACCTACTATTAAAATTGTTAAAAAAAAAGAATCAAATTAAAGTTAAAATACTCAAATATTCGATGATCTTTAAAAATACTACAGCAATGTTACCACGATTTTAAACTTTCTGATGATCTAATAAACTTCCTATACATTCGTCATATTTAAGCAAATTCTAGTTGCGATTCTTTTAAGGATGAGCAAATTATTATACCAATGTTATAGTTATATGTAGATGCTTGAAAAATTAAAAAAATATTTATAGGTACAATAATAATTCTTAAAAAATAGGTTTTTTGGGTGGATCTTATTTCATTCTTAAACATCTAAAACCAATCAATAGGAAAATGTTAAGCTTATCGGATGGCGATATTTCATGTCAGAAACCAATTAAATTATTTAAAAAAAATTATTAAATTAGTTAAACAACTAACTTTTTTGACATCTTAGAAATAAGCTTAAATTCTTTTAAAGATTAATTAAAAAAAAAACAATATTTATGAAGAAATCAGAAAAATTATATTGTTTTCTATTTCATAACTATCGCGTTATTAGATTAACATTCAATTTTAAGTGAATAACTTATATAGGATGTTCTTTTAAATGTATAGAACTTTGAAGTGGAATGAAACAAAGCTGATTTTTTTTTAAATTGACATGAAATTTACTTTATTCGAAAAATAAACTTTAGGCATTATAATTTAAATATGACTTCTATCATATGACCGCCACGACTGCCTCGGACGTAGTCTAATCCGAAGGCGTTATAGCGGTCACCATTGCCTGTAACGTTCTGGCCAGCTGCGCCTTTTTAGCTGTATCGTTAAACAAAATTTGCTTATGAAAATCGGGATCAACGCAATCTTATTTTGGGCCCATTCACCGTATTTTCAAAATAATTTTGCACAATTTGGAAGCATTGTTCAGGCGTTAGTCTATTAAAGTTGAAATATCAAACCAAACTAAACTGCTGACAAAATGGCCACCAGTTAAAAAAGTGTTGCCAACTTCTATACATTTAAAAAAAACACCCTCTAGATACTAAAGAAAAAATTAGGCCCAACAGATGAAAATATAAACTTGGATTCATATATATTATTTTTATGCACATAAATATATGTACATACATACATATTTACACTACTGTAACGCTATTACTCGTATATGTTTTAAAATTTTTAGTTTTATTAGTTTACGTTTCCTTTAATTTGAGAAATCAGAAAATTAAAATTGCGTTGACATTTTTTATTTATTTTTAAAGGAATTTAACTTTTTCTAGCCTTTTTTAAAGCCCATTTAGCTTCTTTTTTTCCAGCTCCTGGCAACACTGTTGAGTACATGAACATTTAAACATTTTGGGTTTAACACTTTTTAAAGAGTGAATAAAAAAGATTTTATTTCCTTAAACCATAAATGATTAAACTAGTGTCTTTTTAGGTATTTAATTTGTATATAAGTACATACATATCGACAGCTCAATTCCAAAACATGCTAAGTCGAAAAAGTGAGTTTTGAAAGAAAAACTCATAAAGTTTACAGGCTATATCTAAAAAACCATATGATGTAGAACTTTGTTGTTTATAACTATTGATTGGACTAGCCAATCACAACCAAAATTTGACAGAATTTAAGTTGAAAAAATCTAAATTCAAAAACGCAAAAAAATTAAAAACATGCTAAGTCGACATAGCATGGTTTGGAATTGAACTGTCGATATGTAAAGTATACATTGTGTACCTATGTATGTATATCTGTATAACTATAATAAAATTGGTTTTAAAATTTAAAACTAAACATCATTTAGAAATCACCCTTTATGCCAATATATATATGTATGAATTTGTAAGTGTGTTGCTTATAATACGTGTCACCGGCACTATCCACTTGTGGAAAGTAGTTGCAATGGTGGCAACAGCAGCAGTAGTTGATAATGGTTTAGTCATGTTGCTGATACTTTCCTTGTATTGTCAACAACATCAATATCATCATCAACATAATGATGGTCTTTGTCGCCATCAGATTTGAAAAATGCAGTTAAAATCTACAAATCATACATTTTTTTGTTTGATTTTTAACAAGACTTTTTACTTTATGCCAAAAACTAAAAAAAAAAATTAAAACTCACACAAAAAGAAATCCAAAAAAGCATTTACGTATTTACCGCATTACGGTGTTTTATGCTAAAAACAAGAAAAAAAAAATAAAAATAAAAGGAAATACTTTTATTGTTTCTGTTGTTGCTGTAGTTCTTTGAATTTCAGTTTTGTAATCCATCTGCAGTTGTAGTTGTAGTAGTCCTCCGATGTATTTCGGTTAGTACACTTTGTAAATACAATGTGTATGTACTACGTTTGTGACTCTATATTGTTCTTTTTTTTCGTTTCGTTTCAACATATTCTTTGTTTTCTTTTGCACTTTGTCAGAGAATTTCTGATTATTTCATACTGTTCGAGCATAAACAAAATTCCCCCCTGAGTGCAATATGTTTTAGCTTTTTTTTTTTTAAATTTGGTTGTTTTTGTCCATGTTTGTGTGTGTGTGATCTTTCTTAGGGATTTGAACAAACTGTTAAATAAATCGTGAAATATGTTTCATACATACATACCTATAAAAACTTAAACATAGTGGTTTTTACTTTGTTGAATTTCTAAAATAAATTCTATCTTGGCATTTGAATGCTTTTCATTGTTGTGTGAAATATTTAAAACGGTGTTGGCAGCTACAGCAGCATCACAGTAGTGACCTAGAGTTTATGTTAAAAGATGTTTCATTTGCAATACCAACAGGAAATATGTTGCAGTTCTCTCAGAATTCAAAATTCTTCAGCATATGACAAATTATTTATAATTATATAATAATTTATAATTATATTTAATATATAACCACAATCAGAGAGAAATATATCTTGATTTAATCCCTTAACATAGAACTAATTGCCACAACATTTGACATAATTACTAGCTACATTAATATGATTGTAGCAGTCATATGAACGATAAATGTAACATATAATTGCGGCAAATCTCATCAAATCTTATATTGTTAAATAACAATAGGTCTACGGTGACCATCGTCTTGGTTTTTCTCTGAATGAGAAGAATCTTTCATTAGTTATTATGGTATTAGTCATGGACTAAAATAATGCATTTGCATTATTTATTGCAAAATGGAGTTTTTTTTTTATTAACACAATTAAATAGCAAAGAATTTATTATTTACCAGTGGTTACGTTGCTTAGGTGCTATTAAGGCCAAAAAAGGATCTGTGATAGCTATCAGACAAACTTGTTCTTATATCAAAAAAATGTGATAAACTCGATTATTATTGATATGTTTAAAATAATTACGTTACTACATAACATACATACGTACGAGGTCTGAACAAAAAATGACCGTTATTTTAAAATTTCGTGGGTTACGTATGTTCGATTTTTGCATTTTTTTCTGTTATGTTGGTACACATGTCTGTTATATATGTTGGTAATATCAGCCATTTTGGATTGTCAGTTTGTCTTTGACTCTTCGATTTTTTACTTTTCGAAAAAATGGATCAAAGAAACTGCATTAAGTTTTGTGTAAAAATTAAATTAAATGCACAAGGACATTTGAAATGTTGACTGTGGCATTTGGCGAGTCTACTAGGAGCAGAACACAAGTTCAATTGTGGTACAACCGGTTTGAGGAAGGCCGAGAAGATGTCAATAACGATGCTCGTCCTAGTCGCCCGACCACGTCAACAACCGATGAAAACATTGAAGCAGTGACGAAAATGATTTTGGATAATCGTCGAATCACTATCAGAGAGGTTGCTGATGATGTTTCCATATCATTCGGCTCATGCCAAGCAATTCTTACGGATGTTTTAGGCATGAAATGTGTGGTAGCGAAGATTGTTTCAAAATTGCTAAATTTTGGGCAAAAACAACGTCGCATGAACATCGCTCAGGAGCTGTTGAACATCGTCAAACATCTTCCAGATTTCCTCAAAAATATCATAACTGGTGACGAATCATTGGTGTATGGCTGTGACATTGAAACCAAAGCCCAATGAACCCAATGGAAACGTCCAGAAGAGCCAAGACCAAAAAAAGCACGTCAAGTTCGGTCAAATGTTAAGGTTTTGCTCACTGTTTTCTTCGACTGCAATGGCGTAGTGCATCATGAATTCTTGCCACATGGTCGTACGGTCAATAAGGAATACTACCTTGAAGTTATGCGCCGTTTGCGCGAAACAATTCGTCAGAAACGCCCAGACTTGTGAAAAAAGCAATCATGGTTTTTGCACCATGATAACGCACCAGCTCACACATCCATGCTTGTGAGTGAGTTTTTGGCCAAAAAATAAAACCGTTATCATGCCTCAACCATCGTATTTGCCGGACTTGGTCCCCACTGACTTTTTCCTCTTCCTAAAACTGAAGAAACCAATAAAAGGTAAACGTTTTGCTACGATTGAGGAGATAAAAGAGAAATCGAAACTGGAGCTGTTGGTGATACCAAAAAGAGCGTTTCAGTAGTGTTTCGAGAATTGGAAAAAACGCTGGCATAAGTGTATTATATCTGAGGGGGATTACTTTGAAGGAGATAAGTTAGTTATTATAAACAAATAAATACTTTTTGAAAAAATTTTAAATTACGGTAATTTTTTGATTAGACCTCGTATATAAAAACAGAAAAAAGTCTATCAGGTATGTCACATAATTCGATCGGAATGTATTCAAATCCGTATTTGTAACGTTGTGGAACCAAAACAAAAACCGTATAATTTTGTAAAAAGTATAACAAAAGCGAACAAAAAGAGCACTAAAAAAAATGTTAAATAAAAATGAACAACATTTTTAAAAATGGCCGAAATTTCAATTTTTGCTTTTTTAAATAAAGAAAGATATCAAAACGCAGTTGAAAAGCTACGAAGAAGAAATTTAAGAGATCCTCTATTATATTCTAGTACTGGGTAAATATTTTTAATTTTTGTAATTTTTACACAAACGATTTCTTCTTGCTGTCACCAACTTTGAAATTCTTAACATTTTATTTAAATATCAATGAGATAATTAAAAAAAAACAATGAAATAATAAAGTTAATTATTTAATTGGCATTAAAAACTATCTAAAGTGGTTTCCTTCCGAAGAAAAAATTCATTTTTCGAATCAAAACCACTTTCGATCGAAAGTGAGTTCTGTGACATGGCTGTGTATTCCATATTTTGTATTGGGACTAAAGACTATTTTTTATTTTATCAAAATGTTTGCAAAAGTAGAGTGAAAAGTTATATATGTGACCCGGCCTATTAAAAGGTGGCTTATGACTCAAAAAAGAAATTGCGAAACACAACTGTTAAAGATAAACAATGCATTTCGTCAGTTTCTTAGTAGTTTTTAATCGAAGGAACCAAAGGCTTCATCGTCAAAACCTAAGCCGAAGAAGTGTCTGTAGCTTCATCATCAAATCAAGATCCAAAAAAGAAAGAACTGAAGAAACCTGCGACTTCAACTGCAATAAAAAAAATCAAGAAAACGTAAGACCTCATCTCCAGAAGGAGATTCGAAAACATTAGCAACTTCAAAGGTTTCAACAAGGATAGCGACGAAGAAAACTACTTAATACTGCTAAATAAACATTTTTTGTGCAAAACAGCTTTTTTTTTTTTGGTAAAATCGTTTTTGCAGCGTTCAATCCTGTTTTAAAATTTTTAAATTCCATTTATTATCTTGATTCTGGATTTTCAATAAAATTCAGTTTTTCTTTCATTTGTGCTCTTCTTTCTATACATTTTTAGTACCCTTCTAAGAAAGTAAGGACTTTCTAGTTTTCACTACGTAAAAGAGCGTCTAAAAAACTATCGAAACCAAAAAAAAAGTGGAAAGATTTTTTTTGAGTCATAAGCCACCTTTTCATGATCTAAAATAATCATATTATGATCTAAATTGATCATATTATTATCTAAAATAATCATATTCGGATATTTAATAATTATATTATCATCTAAAGCAATTAAATTACGATAGTACTTTATCATATTTTAAATTAAAATCATTTTATTTTTACTATTTACAAATTATGATTTTATAAGTAGCAAAATTATTCCATGGTACCAGTAAAAACATTATTTCTATTTAGTATTTCGTATATATATTTCGTATAATCGCAACTTACAAGCACTACTTAATATTTTGGTAAATAGAAATAAATAATATTTGCGCACTTTTAACGTATGTTCAATGTATGTACACTCTATTTAGGTATTTTACACTTCTTTGAAAGCTTTGTATTTTGTAATAATATTTAATATATTTTAAATACGAATTGTTTATCTTTTAATTATTGAAACATTTAAATCCAACCAAATAATCTGATATCACGCAGATAAACTACTGAACTAATGCAAAATCATTCTACAAATCGTAAAAATAAAATATTGTTAAAATTAAACATAATTTGTTTGCATTTTAAACATAATATGAGTACAAATATGGAAACTTATCATTTAATGGTTATTTGTAAGAATAGGTATCATTCAATAGTTGTGGTAAACATTTTTTAAAAATAATTATGTTTCAGTTATAGTCAAATTAAAATAACTAATAATATGCATATTGTTACCAAAACCACAGTGTAGTTGTCGTAACCATGCCCAACCATGTTTTTTCTCTGCGTGCGGATTTAAAAAGACAGTAAAGTTTAAGTAAAACAAATATATAGTATTTTATATGTATTTTATATAATTTAACAACTACTATATTAATTCCCAGACTCGTTACGATCACCACGATTGACGGTCCAATTTAAATTAATTTTATTTTATTGAATTTACTCTTATTTATACCAACATTTCTAATACATGATCAGGAAAAGTCCCAATATAATAACTAAAATGTAAAATATAATCAATTATTTATTGGCCGACCTGAAATTAAGTACGAAGATTTTATATGGCTTATTTGAGTAAAATTTCATCTATTAACACGATTTTCTAGCGATTACTTTTTGTCCAAAATATTTTCATATACATATATCGTAAATCTATATTCATTTGTTTTGTATGAGGGCTAACTGAAATTGTGGTGAAATTGCATCTGTGTGCAATATTTTACAACATTAGTATCCATACATTTTCTCAACCTGACCGAGTTTTCTGATTTACATTACCAATCAGCAGATGAATGATACAACTTTTGAATAAAAATCGTTTATTTCTTAAAAAATACCATTTGAAAAATTTAGGAATACCATTAAAATAGAATTACAGAAATCTGATTTTATATTTCCAATTCTATTATTGTGTGAAATTTAAAACGATAGAAAATGCATAATTTGTGGATTCTAATTTATTCAAGACCATATCTGATAAATTTCTTATTTTAATGTTTTTTTAATATAGATAATTCCACACTAAACCTAATAGTACTTGCAAGGTACCAATTTCCCGTTCTATGTCTTAGATTATTTATTGGCTCAAGAATATATCAACCCAACTTTTTATACAACTGTGGCTCTATAAATTTGTGTGTGACTGGAGGAACAAATAAGGAAATTTATATTGAAATTGAGAATTGAATCTGACGTAGGAAATTTTATGTTATAGTTTCATAGGCTCTATCAAGTGTCTCAGATTGTAGCGAAATGGAATGGAACTATTTAGTGTTGGCACAAGTAAAAACTATAAAAAGCTTGTTCTCAGTAACAATTTGTATACAAAAATTCATACTTAAATTATAATAAACTTGATTCTCTTATAATCGTCAAATCATAAAAAAACATTTTTGCAAACAAACATTTTATTTACAGTTCAATCTTTGGCAAAATTTTACAAAACATGTTCATATCTAGATTTGTCAATAGAGAAATATTGCGAAAAGATTGTCAAATAGTGATTGTAAGATTGAGACATAAATACACACATGTTGCTGTTTTCAGGCCATTTTGATAGATTAGCGTGGAGAAAATGACATGAAAGAAAAAAAAATAATAAATTAAACAAGAACACAAGCAAATAATTTGTTAAACTTGCAGATAAAATCACGAAACAAAACTAACAAACACATAAATGTTTAAAAACAAGTTATTAGAATTACAGCTGATATTAAAGTTAACTGAAATTACATACGAATGACGACAATAAACAAATTAACCAACATTTTTCAAATGAAATTTTTATATAAAAAATGCAAATTATTTGAATATGTTGCAACACAATTAATTTATTTATTTAAACAAGATCACCAAAGAGTTATTAATGTGTTTTTAATTAAACGGAATTTCATTAATTTTCGAAAAAAAATAATTTGTCTACTAAATTGTTTTATTCAATACAACCACACCCTGTTTATGTTTTATTAATTGTTTTCATAAGTACTTGTACTTATAATACTAACCAACACAAATTCATTAGAAATAAAATATCATAAAAAAAAACAAAAAATATGCATAAAAATTATACGCACAATCGTCCCAGACAAGCCATGACTCTGTGGAAGGTTTGTTGCTTAACTCTTTTGTTTGCTGTTTTACTACAATATCAATACATACAATTGAATGAATATACGTACATATGGAGTGTTCATTATTCGCAAATTGATTTTTAATTAATTCCATAAGATTTATCTATTTTTTTCTGTATGTATTTTAAATGAAATTATACAAACATTAATATTTGTTAAATGAATAAAGGCTAATAAAATGTTTAAATTTATTTTCATTACAACATTTCGGTTTTTTTTTTAAATACATATGCAATTGATTAGGCAAAATATGAAGAAAAATATGAAACAAGTTATTAAAGTTAAACCAATATTTGTTACTTCACTTCATTGCTCTATGAGCGTGTTTCTGTTTATACAGACTTACACTACAGTGTAAACTTGTTACGTTCTTATTACTTGCTCATAAAGATGTATGTATGTATGTGTATATTTTGTTTTATTTTTGAACAGCACGTACCAAAAACCTCAAAAAATCTAAAAGAAACTCTAAAAAAATTTCAGTAGAAAATAAAAATTATCAAGCCAGTCCAGCTAGAACTTGTTGTTTGCTGAATGCTCATTCGGTGTGTAGTAATAAAAATTTGTTTTTGCAGCAGTTGAAAAAGAAATACAATCAAGCAGAAAATAAATATAACTGGTTATTTCTAAATTGCCTTCAAAGACTTTAAGTTCAAGCCAAAAGTTATGGTTATGTCAGTATTTTTGAATTTAATTACACTTTAGCATGATTCTCTTAAAACTGCAGTAGCCGAATACTTGCAACACGAGAAAAAAAAAACACTAAACAAACCAAACGTTTCTTGTCCATGTGGCAACAACACGCATGCTGTGTAGTGAGTGCACGGCCGCCGCAATAACACACAACAACAACTACCACTACCGCTGGTACTGTTGTAAATGCTGCTGCAATGATCATCGTGATCATATTGAGCGACTGAAAGTCATGTAAAACCATTCGTAACAACGGCACACAAATATCCAAAGATTTGTATTTAATGTTTGCCAATAGAAATTATTTCTCCTGTTATTGTGGCTAAGTATTTTTTGGCTTTATAAAAATTAACAAAAATATTCTTGTAAAAATATATATCATTACAATGGTGACAACAGCAAGATTTTTGTTACCAAAAGAAAATTACTGCATACTTACTGAAAAAAAGCCAAAAAAGCTGCCAAGTGCCATGCCGCAAAACTAGCTAAACAAGAAACAACACACACATTATCCACACAAAAGGTAACACACACACAACAGCAACAACAACAACAATGCAACTAAATAACCAAGTTTAGTTTCTTAACTGCATTGTCAAAGCCAAAGTTATAGCCGTAAGCCATACCAAAGTGATGTCGCACACTAAAACTGAACAAAAATAAAAAAAAATAAATAACTATTTAAACACACACTTTTATAGTTTTATACTCGCACACGCTTTACAGTATTTATAAAAATTTATAAATATATAAATTAACGTGTTTACTTTATTAAAATTTAAAAATTTACTTCAGAAAACAAATCTCCAGGGAAAGTTGATTTCATTAATCAGGAAAAATTAACATTTTGTGTCCCATTTATTAGATGAAAAAACTAAAATTTAGAATATGGGCTACTTCAAATTTTTTGAGCACCTGCTGAAGCCGATATACTATGGCTCTTATTCCCTTAAGTTTTATGAATTGAAAAAAAAAAAACGTTGTACAGGGTTTGGATGACTATACTTGAAGGATATGACGTGCAAAGTTTTATGTTGAAAAGTCTTCATCTTAAGAATTGGTGGTCATCTAAAATTCGAAATATTTAAAAAACGACTTGAAACTTGCAAGAGTTTTTTCATCCATTCCGTTTCCTTTGTAATAGTTTTTAGCTTTCAGATCCAAACCAATACAAAATATAGGCACTAGACTTGGAGGATATATCCACAAAAAAAAATTGTTTGATATCGCTGCTGGGTGAAAAGTTGCATGTGGTTTAAAAGTGAACTTTTTAAAGATTTTATATAGGATTTTTGCGCCGCTTAATAAAAATGAGTTTTAAATGCAGAATTAAAAAAACTGCGTAATTTTATAAAGTTTGAGGTATATTAAGTTGGTGTCAGCGCACCAATAACGTATCACGCAGATCACAAACTTAAAAGAAATTAGCGTAAATTTTGTAAAAATGTATCTTTTTTGCGTCTGACAATCTGAATTGTCTTTTAAGTTGGGTAGTGTATTGCGTGATGTGAGTAACTTCATAAAGGGTTTAGTCCGAGGTGAAAACGCACTTTAAAATTATTAAACGCAAACATTTTATGAACTTTTGAAAATTTATGCAAAAAAAACAGTTCTTTTTTTAATTTTTTTATATCAAAACATGGCATGGGAGCATGTTTAGGTATCTAAATAGATTCTTCGCGACGGACAAGTGCAAAAGAAAATAATTTTTTTCAACACATTTCGCTCTGTGACAACTAAAGGGCTGTATCAAATGCGCTGAAACGTACAACGCACTAAAAAATTTTAAAGATTTAAAATTTTATGGAGGAAAAAAAGTGTTTCTACCCTTAAAAACTGTAATTTTTATATTTTTTTAACTTAAAACCGCAGTAAAAATGATTAACGCAAACGGATTTCATATGCTTAAATATCGGTTTATACAGACGCAAATCGACATTGATGTCAGACAAAAAAAAATTCTAAGTGCCGTAAATTTTTGAAATTGCCCATATATTACTATTTTATATATCATATCTGCAAAGTTTTTATTAAACATATGAACAGTTGCGAAGAACTACTGAAAATAAAAACTAAAGCACACCGATTGCTTATCGAAGATTATGGTATACGTATTACATCGGTTTTAACGTGCTAGAGATGGTTTGTGCAGTTCAGAAGTGGTGATTTTACATGGAAGACAAAGATGGCACATGCCAATCAAAAAAAGTCTGACAACCAAGAATTGGAGGACTTACTACATGAACTTTGTTGTCAAACTCAGCAAGAGCTCCCAAAATCATTGGTAGCTACTCAACTAATTTCAAAACATTTAAGAACAAATTATTCACCCAAAAGCAGGGATATTGATATATAGATATAAAGCTTAAAACACTATTTCGCATGCATATCTAAAATTCTGCTTATATATTATAAAAGTAAATTATATTTGCATCGAATAATTACTTGCGATGAAAAATGGTTCCATTATGGTGCACAAGAAGCACAAGAGATTGAATTTGAAGCATGGCCAGCCAAACGAATCAAAATATCTATGGCTCTAAGGTAGTGCTCTGTATTTGGAAGGGATCAAAAGGTTACTATCTATCTTAGCAGCTAAAGTCTGGCCAGATCATCACAGGGAACTTATACTGAATACAACTAATTCTAATTCGTTTGAAGCGAGCTTTGGTCGAAAAACGTTCAGAATATGCGGCCAGACATGAAAGTGCAATAAGACATCATCATCATGACAGTTTTTAGCAGGTTTCAATATCTGTTGTCTCACAACGATCAATACATACACACATACAACCAGTTTAATACAAACGTGCTTTCTTTCGATTTATTTAACAGTTCGATGCTGATGCTATTCGTTAAAATGTAAATTATGAAGCAAAAGTGAATACTAGTTATTTTGGTTCTATATTATTGACGATTGAATTTAATTAGAACAAAACTTATAATATAATGCCACTGATTTGTACCAGTAGAACAACACTAGGTGGCAATTTCTTCTGACTAAAAACATAACTTAGTCTATTAGAATTTGTTCATTTTCATCTTATTGGACCATAAAACTCGTTCCAGTCTTTCTCTGTTCGAATTTCGTGGCATTTTGCGACCTCCGCACCGTCATACCACTAGCATTGCTTTTTTTGAATTCAATACTTTCTTTTGAAAATTGGCTGTTTCAATTTGTCAAGCATCTCTGCAAATACGTAAATATTTTTCGCCGGCCATTTTTCGAAAAATGTTGTATCTGTATTTTACAATTTTTTCAAAGATTCAAATTCTTTTCAAATATTCTAGATATAATAAATAAATCTTATATAAAGATGCATCAAAATTTAACACTTTGAGGTTTTTAAAATTTTTTTATTTTTTACATCAACGATCTAAAACGTATGTTTCATAATTTTGATTCTATACTTTTGTTGTTGAGTTAAAAGTGTTCGGTCAATTTCTCTTATCAAATATCATGAAGTTTAATTTACACTCTTGATGGTAATTATGGAATAAATGTAACGTATTAATTAGAAAACTTTATCATTTAATAATTAGAACTTCAACTTTTAGCATTGGCAACATAATATTAATATTTAAATTAATATACATAACAAACAGTTGTTTTTTACGGAATTTTTGTTTGTGCAAATTATCATTTAAAAGTCCTGAATCTGGTAAAACTAATTTACAAAAAGAAACTAGTAAGAACGTATAGTCGGTCAACACCCAGTTTATGTATGTTTATTTATGTTTTTCAGAAATCCAAAAATTTTGTGCCATTACTTCCGTGAATATAAATATTATGTATGTTCTACTTTATCTCGATATAAATAATTTTAAAAGACTTATGGAGGTTAAAATGAACTACGGAGAGGGTCTTATATAGGAGTATCTACTAATTATGGACCAGCCATTATACAAATAGTCTTCATTTCTGTATATATAAAACTTATTTGTATTCAATATTATTTGGATACCAACACTTTTAAGAGAGTTGTGCTTATTGAAAGGGTTTTCGTAACTAGGCCATATATGGGAGCTATGATCAATTATGAACCGATCTGCACAAAATGTCATTGGCTTCATTTACCACTCATTGGTGGTTTAACTTGTGAAATGATCGGTAAACCCCTATTCCGGATGGATATTTATATGGGGAACAAGTAAAATAATGGACCGATTTTCACCAGTTGCAATCCCGTATATCCTTGGGTCGAAAAATATCAAGTACCAAAAATACGACCTGTATTTTGCGCACAAACTTTACATGGACCGCCAGCCAGACGGACGGACATTGTTAAATCGACTCAGGGAGTGATTATGAGTCGATCTGCATACTTTAAGATGGGCGTTAGACTAATATTTATGGTGGTTACAAACATCAACGCAAATCCAATATACCTTCCCCACTATGTGTATGGTGGTGTAGGGTGTAAAAATATGGATTTTATATGAGTAAAATGAATTTGGTGCTTTCTTTTAGACTTTCTTGTAAACTAAAATCATGATTACACCCTACACCACCTCCTACACAGCGCCAGCCAGACGGACGGACATTGTTAAATCGACTAAGGAAGTGATCCTGAGCCGATCGGTATAGTTTAAGGTAGGTGTTGGACTAGTATTTATGGGCGTTCCAAGTACATATTAGCCCAAATCCAAAATACCCTTCCCACTATGGTGGTCTAGTGGTGGTTTCATCTTGAAAATTGTTCCAAACGTGATATTTAGAAGAAATGAACTAGTTCTAGAACTGTACCTTAGAATGTGTGTATGCTCCATAACTTTGTGTTATTTCGTTTCAATAGAACCTTTCCTTCTGTTTCTGGTATATTTCTTAATTTTTTCTTAGCACAATTTTATTCATGGCCACCACAGTACTTCACTAGTCATGTGTAATTTTGTTTTTTTTTAAACACACAGAATATGAAAAAAAATTCTAACAAATCATGTTTAAGCTAAATTGAGGAAAATAAAATGAAATACTTTTACATTTGTTTTTCCTTAATGCCACAAAAACGACTGAAATGAATAAAGGTATTTCTGAAATTTTTTTGCCAGCAGAACTAAAAGTTTAAACAGGCAACAGTAACGCATGTTTTATTGCTTAGAATTTGCTTAAGTCGAGAGTCTTAGTACTTTTTACTTTATTCAATTTTCTTCTCTATTACTATACAAACAACTATTGTTGCCGTTTAATACACCATAAATATTATTTTATTTTATTTGATTTCCTATTAAAGGTCGCTGCTGCACACGCACAAAAACAGCCATACAAATTCATGTTATAAGGAATAGTTAGACAGACAGACAGATACCGACAGACACACTCGTAGCTACAGAATACTTAATAGTCGTGGCAATAGTATTAATATTCTTGTACATATATTTGCAATCTATCTTTGATATCTAACCATGTATTTTAGACACAAATATGGTCACTAATCGCATTGCTGTCATTACTATAAACGAACATGGTTTTTTCCTTCTTAGTTTTTTTTTTTGTTTTTGTTTTCTTTGTTGCTTACTAGTAGTGCAGTTTTAGTTTAATGCCCCATTTGCTGTTTAAGTGTCTCTAACATTCGACAATTTTTATAGTTTTAGTTGCATATTCGCCTAAGATTTTCTCCCTCTGTATGGCTACATGGTTCAAGTCCCGCATGGCTGTTGTCGTTGTCGTTTTCGTTAGATTTTATGATCTTATATGCGTAAGTATGTAATAATAAAATTGTTATGTAGACGTACTCGTATTACATTAAATAAAACAAGATTTTAGTTCGTAGTTATGGCATGCCACTAACAATGACTTTGACATTAGTAACGGCATTCTAATGATAACTCTATAACAAAATAACAAGAGAAACAGCAACTACCACTATATATTATTTTGAATGCCATAAGCTGGGCCTGGTTAAATGAATGCTTAAGAAACAAATTCGAAAAAAAAACTTTTTGCAAAACAAGTCCCCTCCCTCTTTTAAAAAGGTGGGACGGGGTGGGGCGTTCAATATTTAAAGGCTCGAATGGAAATTTCTTTGTAATTGCAGAGTGTGCTTGTATGAAATTGATATTATGACTGTCTATATTAATGTAGACTACAATAATAATGTTTACACCTTAGAAATCTTGACATAAACGTTGACAAAATTTTAAATTTCTGATAAGATTAGATGCCGTACCTATGTTTTCATGTTAACGTATATTACAGAAATATGAGAGCATTTGCGTAGGACATACATTTTAACAAAAGATTTGGTCGAACTGACAATTAGAGACAATTTGTACTTGTCAATAACCGGACTTGTAAATCCTTGTTATTAATATTTTTTTTTTTGAATAGACTAGAATGTGGAATTCTATTCATGTCATTCATTATGTTGAAACTTGGTAATTATGTTGTGTGAGGGAGGATAGAGGAAGGAAAGATTTCTGCAGAAAGTTGTTTTTACAAATGTAGACGATACAGCTACAGATAAAATTTTCCCTATAGCGTGTTGTGCGATTCACTTCCCAATCGAACAAAAATTTGTGAACTTTTATTAAAGAAGGCGTTTTATGTAAAAACTTGAAGTATCGGTATAGTTGTTGATAGAACAGATTTACAAGAGTTGAACCCTGTAGGTTGAAGACACTTTAGTACAGAGTTGTATTCCAATTTCTGTCGAGTATAAATGTTGTAAATTGTAATAATATTAAGGATTTTAATGTAAATGAAGTCAAGTATTTTTATACCGTTTTAAAAATGGTAAAGGTTAAGTTAAACATTTGACGGTCATCTTATTTTTTGTTCTTCAGTATTGTTTGACAATTTATCATTTAAAGGCTAACACAGCAACAACGTCTCCAAAATATTCAGCAGTACGTATTACAAAAACCAGCGTTCTGTGAGAAATGTTTTTTGTGCACAATGGCTTTATTGAGAAATCAGGTTCGTGAGCCACTAATTTGGCCTTCCGACCAATTGATCAGGTATCCCAGAT